>CM060105.1:13025205-13625205 GCA_030522415.1 Channallabes apus | reverse complement strand
CAGTTATGTAAAGAAAAACTCGCATGGGACGATGACATTCCCGAGCAGTTTGCTAAAGCATGGAAAACCTGGCTGCAAGAGCTGCACCGACTGTCCGAGTTCAGCATAGCAAGATGCATAAAACCAGCTGACTTCGGAGTTACAGCTACAGCACAACTCCACCACTTCTCGGATGCAAGTGAAATGGGATACGTAGTTGTCTCATACCTCAGGTTAGTAAACACTGATGGACTTACACATTGTGCATTCATGATGGGGAACTCCCGTGTAGCACCCCTGAAACAAACCACCATTCCACGAATAGAACTGACTGCGGCAGTGATCGCTGTAAAAATTGATAAAATGTTGAAAGAACAGCTAGAATTGAAATTGCTGGACTCTATGTTTTGGACTGACAGTACAACTGTTTTGAGATACATTGATAACGAAACACTTCGTTTTAAAACCTTTGTGGCCAACAGAATCGCCACTATAAGAGAGTCAACCAAGTCACAGCAATGGAGGCACGTTAATACCTAAAAAAACCCAGCTGATTCTGCCTCCAGGGGGGTATCCTGTGAAAAGTTTATGAAAAATGTTAACTGGATCCAAGGTCCCTCCTTTCTCAAAGAAACAGAGTGCAAATGGCCTGAAAATATTCATAACACATCAATAAAAGAAAATGATGATGAAGTCACGCTCTCAGCTTTAGTGAATATTGTGAGCATTACAAAATGCGCAGACGCAGTGAGTAAATTGATTACTTATCACTCTGATTGGCACAAGTTAAAAAGATCCGTTGCCTGGATCCTTCGCATCAGAGACATGCTCAAACAAAAAACAGAAAGGGGTAAAACACAAGTAGATAACCCAAAGACAGAAAATCACAAGTCTCTAACAGTTCAAGGCCTAACAAGAGCAGAAAACGAAATCATTAAATTTACTCAAAGACAAAATTTTAATGAAGAAATTCTCACGTTGCAAAAGGGTAAAGGAGCAGCAGAATTCAAACAGGGAATTCCCACACAGCAAAAGCGCAAGGCATCTGTAAAAAGAAACAGTTGCTTGTCCAAACTGGACCCAGTACTACAGGATGGATTGCTGAGAGTCGGAGGACGTCTCGGCAGGTCCGCAATGCCAGAGCACGTTAAACACCCAGTCATTGTACCTAAAGACTCACATATCACAACGTTAATATTAAGAGACGTTCATGACAAGATAGGACACAGTGGCAGAAATTACATGCTTTCAGAATTGCGGCAGAAATACTGGATTCCGACTGCTAACTCACTCGTAAGACAGTTTCTCTCCAGGTGTGTGATATGCAGAAAGTCTAGAGCTAAAGCATGTGAGCAGAAAATGTCAGAATTGCCAAATGACAGAATAATACCAGACCACCCATCCTTCACTAATGTGGGAGTAGACTACTTCGGACCCTTCGAGGTCAAACGTGGCAGAAGTAACGTTAAAAGATATGGCGTACTTTTCACCTGTCTGACAACAAGAGCCGTGCACATTGAAATCGCTCATTCTCTTGACACAGACCCTTGTGTGAACGCCATGCGACGCTTTATAAGCAGGAGAGGTCAGGTGTCAGTTATGAGAAGTGACAATGGAACAAACTTCATAGGCGCTGAGACTGAACTGAGCGAGGCTATTCAGCAATGGAATCAGTCACGAATTGAAAGCTTCCTTGCGCAAAGGGGCATACAGTGGACAGCCTTCTGTGTCTTCAACCCGCCCTCTGGATTTCACTTTGGTGTAATATGGGAAAGACAGATCAGGTCAGTTAGAAAGATCTTGAGATCAGTACTGAAAGAACAAACATTAACTGACGAGAGCCTGCATACATTCATGTGTGAAGAAGAAGCGATAATGAATAACCGACCCCTTACTACTGTCTCGGAAGGTCCCACAGATCTGGAACCTCTGACACCTAACCACCTGCTGCTGATGAAAAAACAGCCAAACCTGCCCCCTGGATTTGTCAAAAAGGAAGACATCTATGCACGTCGCAGGGGGAAGCTATCATCTATCAGACCTGCTCTGGAAGACCTACTTGCCCTTGCTCCAGGAATGGCAAAAATGGTTTAAAAAAAAAAACCTCTCGATTGGAGACATAGTTTTAATAATTGACGAGTCTTCTCCAAGAAATTCATGTGTCATGGGAAGAATCACGAAAGTGTCCCCCGACAAAAGGGGACTTGTGAGACGTGTGCTAGTTAAAACTAAGACCAACACTCTGGAAAGACCCATCGACAAGCTGTGCCTCATATATGAAATGGACTGTTAAATGTGTAGTAATATGTTATGAAATTTGCATGCAAATATAAACACCTGAGATAAATATTATACATTTACAAGATTTACAACGTTTAGAAGGTTAAGAATGTTTGATTTAATGGCTTTGTCAAAAAAAAAAACACACACAAATTGTAATTGTCAGTCTCCATGCCTGTCAATTAGGGACTGGAATGTAAGAGCCATATCGTATTTGTCATGAATTTGTTGTTGTGTTAATTTTATTATTATATGGGGCCGGGGTAGCTCAGTGGTTAAGGCATTGGACTACGGTTCGGAAGATCCCAGGTTCAAACCCCAGAACCATCAAGTTCCCACTGTTGGGTCCTTGAGCAAGGCCCTTAACTCTCAACTGCTCAGTTGTGTAATGAGATACAAATGTAAGTCGCTCTGGATAAGAGCGTCTGCCAAATGCTTAAATGTATATGTATTTTATTTTATTTGTTGTTATTTCATTTACTATGTTATTTCATTGTTCTACTCATTAGTAAAGCATTAAGCATTAATTTTGTTAAATAAGCCATATGCTTTAAATTTCTTAGTTATGCATCCAGTTTGACAATCGTAAGTTGGTCTGTGATGTCATTCCACTATTACATGCATTTGTATGACTGTCGTATGATAGAGAGTTCAGTTTTAGGTGCGGAAGGCTACGGAAACACAAGCTTTTGACCGTAAGCTAGGAATGTAAGATACAACAACTAGGTTGTTGTAACCGTAAGCTCCCGTAAGTAGGTATATAAAACAAGAGTGTTGTTATATACGTAAGCTAAGACTGTAATTTATAAGATACAGCAAATCAAATTCTTTGATGCTGACAAAATAAACTACAAGAGACAAAGAGATTGGACTTCTGTCGTGTGAGTGAAACTTTAAACGAGAGCTACGCATCAAAACTGGTGAAATAATATGACCGCATCTACATATAATGTGAATGTATATTAACTGTAGAGTGCAAGCAGGGACTCTGGCAGGACTAACTATGACAGCATAACTAAAAGGGAGAGCCAGAACGAAACACAAACATGAGGGCTCCCTGAAGTGTAAAGCAGACAATCACCTCACAGTCAACAAACCTGAGTGATCAATGAGAGTGAGGAAGACAGCATCTAAACATACCAGTTCACCATAATACTCCATGAGTCCCCCAGATCTGCTCCTTTACCTAAGGCTAATATTTTTATGAAAATCCTTGGCTAAATAAATAGGTTTTTAGCATAGACTTAAACACTGAAACTGTGTCTGAGTCCCGAACATTAATTGGAAGACTATTCCATAATTTTGGGGCTTTGGAAGAAAAAGCTCTGCCCCCAGCTGTAGTTTTCATAATACGCGGTACTGACAAGCAGCCTGCATCCTTTGATCGAAGTAGGCGTGGCGGATCGTAGGACACTAGCAATTCACTCAGATACTGCGGCGCGAGACAATTTAATGCTTTATATGTCAAAAGTAGTATTATAAAATCACTGCGAAATTTTACGGGGAGCCAATGAAGTGCAGATAAGATAGGTGTGATGTGCTCATATCTTCTTATTCTAGTGAGGACTCTCGCTGCTGCATTCTGGACTAACTGGATCTTATTTATGCACCTAGCTGAACAACCAGACAGTAAGGCATTACAATAGTTCAACCTAGAGGTGATAAAAGCATGAACTAGTTTTTCTGCATCGTTTAGCGACAGTATATTTCTTATCTTGGCAATATTTCTGAGGTGAAAGAATGCTATCCTGGTAATGTTATCTACATGAGCTTCAAATGAAAGTCTGGAATCTATAATCACACCGAGGTCTTTTATTGTTGCACTTGATGGAACAGAAAGGCCATCTAAAGTTACAGTGTGATCTAAAATCTTACTTCTAGCTGAATGCGGGGCCTATGACAAAAAAATTCTGTCTTATCAGGATTAAGCAGTAAGAAGTTAATTAGCATCCAATCTCTTATTTCCTGCACACATTGCTCAACTTTAGTGAGCTGGATTTTCTCATCTGATTTTGATGAGACATATAAGTGTGTTTTGTCAGCATAACAATGAAAACTAATACCATGTTTACGGATTATGTTGCCCAGAGGAAGCATGTAAAGGGAAAAAGCAGTGGGCCTAAAACTGAACCTTGTGGAACACCAAACTCCACTAGAGAGTATGCAGAATAGTCACCATTTAAGTCTACATACTGATAACGATCGGTCAAATAGGATCTGAGCCAGGAGAGGGCTGCACCCTTAATTCCTACTACATTTTCTAATCTGCGAAGAAGAATAGCATGATCAATGGTGCCAAATGCTGCACTGAGGTCGAGTAATACAAGCATAGTTACACAACCCTGATCAGAAGCCAATAGGAGGTCATTTACTACTTTAACGAGTGCTGTTTATGTTCTGTGATGAGGCCTAAATCCTGACTGATACAGTTCATGTATGCTATTTCTATGTAGATATGAGCATAGCTGCTCCGCTACTATCTTTTCCAGAATCTTAGAGATAAAGGGGAGGTTTGATATTGGCCTGTAATTAGACAACTGACTGGGGTCGAGGTCAGGTTTCTTAATAATCGGTTTATTCATTCATTCATTCATTCATCTTCTATACCACTTTATCCTGTATTTAGGGTCGCGGGGACCTGGAGCCTATCCCAGGAGACTCAGGGCACGAGGCAGGGTACACCCTGGACAGCGTGCCAATCCATCGCAGAGCACACATACACACACACACACACACACACACACACTCATTCACACACACACACACACTCATTCACACACTATGGTCAATTTTGGGAACGCCAATTAGCCTAATCTACATGTCTTTGGACTGTGGGAGGAAACCGGAGTACCTGGAGGAAACCCACCAAGCACGGGGAGAACATGCAAACTCCATGCACACAGAGACGGGAATCGAGCCTGGCCGGGAATCGAACCCGGACCCTGGTGGTGCAAGGCGACAGTGCTAACCACTACACCACCGTGCCGCCTATAATCGGTTTAATGACTGCTAATTTAAAAGATTTTTGGAACATACCCAATGCTGAGTGAGGAATTAATTATTCTCAACAGCGGTTCTGTTATAACTGGTACTATCTGTTTAAGAAAATGTGTCGGTATAGGATCTAATATACAGGTTGATGAATTTGCAGAAGAGATGAGTGAAATTAGTTCATTCTCTTCAAGGGGAGTAAAATATTCTAGATTCTGATCTGACATAGTTAGTTTAACAGCTGCATAAATTGCATTGTCCGGTTTTGAAGCCTCAATTTTATGCCTGATATTTATAGTTTTATTATTAAAATAGTTTATTATTAAAAAAGTCCTCACTATTGCACAATGTTGTTGTGGAGATTTATGCAGTGGTCTTATTTCTAGTTAATTTGGCTACGGTATTAAATAAAAATCTAGGATTATTTTTGTTATTTTCTATAAGAGTGGAGAGATACGTTGATCTAGCAACACTAAGAGCTTTTCTATATTTCTGGATGCTCTACTTCCATGCTATTTGAAATACTATCAATTTAGTTTGACGCCATTTACGTTCTAATTTCCGAGCGGTCTGTTTTAAAGTGTAACTGTAAAACGTAACTGGAGCTACGTTACGTAGGGTATAACGGAACGTCGACTCTAATTATTCAGTCTACCAAATAAATAAATAGTCATACAGATAATAAAATCTTGTTTGTTTATAAATAATCTGTATTCATATGTATAATCATGTTGATAGGCTCTATTTTGTAAAACATATTTACTGCCGGGCGGCACGGTGGTGTAGTGGTTAGCACTGTCACCTTGCACCTCCAGGGTCTGGGTTCGATTCCCGTCTCTGTGTGCATGGAGTTTGCATGTTCTCCCCGTGCTTGGTGGGTTTCCTCCGGGTACTCCGGTTTTCTCCCACAGCCCAAAGATATGCAGGTTAGGCTAATTGGCGGTCCTAAATTGCCCGTGGTGTGTGAGTGTGTGTATGTGTGTGTGCCCTGCGATGGATTGGCACCCTGTCCAGGGTGTACACCGCCCAGTGCCCGAAGTCTCCTGGGATAGGTTCCAGGTCCCCCGCGACCCTGAACACAGGATTAAGCGGTATAGAAAATGAATGAATGAATATTTACTGCCATTGCCATAGATGATCAAATGACGTCCAAAAAAAAAAGCCAAATTAGGTCAAATGTTGAACGTCAAAATGACGTCCAAGTTGAGTCATGGTTGGACGTCCAAATAGTGGACCTAGTTTGGACGTCGAATAGATGTCCAGAATTGGTCATGGACCGATGGATGCAATATAGACATGATCTGCACGTCTATATGACGTCCAATCTTTAGTGGGATGTGTCTGTCAAAATGACGTCCAAGTTGGGTCATGGTTGGACGTCCAAATAGTGGACCTAGTTTGGACGTCGAATAGATGTCCAGAATTGGTCACGGACGCAATATAGACATGATCTGCACGTCTATATGACGTCCAATCTTTAGTGGGATGTGTGTGCGTGTGGTGTAAAGCTAAATAAAGTCTCATTAGAGAGGTTAAAGATCCAATTTCTCTCTCAGTGTCAGCGTGCTGTTATTGGTGTGTGCTCCTTCACACACACCCCTCCTTGTCTCTCCTTCACTTATACACACTCCTCCTCCTCTTGACTTCTCACTCACACACACACACACACACACACACACACACTGCTCTGTCGCGATTCATTTCAAAGTGCAGGTTAAATTTATTTATTTTTACTTTACAGCAGTGAGTCCGTTAGTGTGTGCATGTAGCCAAGTGTCAGTGAGGCGGTGTTTCTGTGTCTGTGTGTGTGTGTGTGTGTGTGTGTGTGTGTGTGTGTGTGTGTGAAAATCATTCTGCACAGAGGAGGAAGGGTTATTGTGTAAGACAAGAAGAGGGAGAGGGTGTCGCACAAACACACACATGCACACACATACACAGTGCACACGCGTGGAAACACACACGCACAAACATACACAACACAAACACTAACGGAAACACTTATCTGTCAGGATTTATTTTTACTTTTTTTAAAGGTAAAGTGCAGGTTAATTTGTTTTATTTTTACTTTCTATTCTGTATTAATTATTTTTATGGGCTGTGGAATGAATAATTTGAGTTTTCCTAATTTAATTTGGGGAAATTTGGTTTACGAGTGTTTTGAACATGCTTCTAGAACAAAGTATGCTCGCAATCCAAGGTTCCACTGTATACTGTATGTGTTTTCATTTACAATGACCTATCTAACCTACTTATATCTAACAATAACTGTAAATACATCTAGATTTCAACAGTTATTAAACTGTGTATGTGAAGACATTGATTATGAGGTTTAAGGTTTAATTAAGTAACTTTTTATCTCTTTCTCTGGTTACCATATCTAGATTTTTTTTTGTGCAGTATTAGGGGTAATGGGAGTTGGATGCTGAAATAGACTGATTGGCTAAAAATTGTGTCTAATCCCAGCTGGCCCCCTTCACAAATTTCAATCCCTTCAGTTTTACAATAAGTCTAAGAAGCAGGACATTGAAACATGCAGATTGATCTACAGTTGGTTATCATTCTTTGAGGAAAATCAAATATCAAATAATCAGCATCATTAGTGCTACTGTAAGTAATGTGCAAACACCAAAAAAAAAAACAGAACAAGGTGTCACGATTGATTGGTTTCAGGCATGGCATAGTGTAGAGGTTAAAATTTTAATTAAAATTTAAATGTAATAAAAAAAATTTTTTTAAAGTAACTGCAGGTAATAAAACAGCACGGATTACAAATACTAGACAAAACAGGTCAAAACAGCATAACACAAGAAACCCAAATAACTAAAAAGATGAATATTTATAACTAGACTAATTCGCAACCCTTGCTCAGGTGCCCATCATCTGACTGAGGTGCACTCTGGGAAATGCAGTCCAAACAACACAAAGTCTCTGGGCACAGGCTGCCCTCTAGGGGTTACTCATGACACATGGGAACTATAAAAAATTTTTTTAGATTTCATAGACATGCTATGCTTCTTGATAGCTTAATAGATAGTCAATAGATACTTCCTTATAGCAATTTTAGCCACGGGATGCTTCCTGATATTCCTGTTAGTTATGAGATGCTTTCTGATAACTCTGTTAGCAGTAAGTATTGTATTTTGCATTTTAATTTAGTTTGCTTATTCTATTCTACTCTATTCTATTCTCTATCCTGCTTTGCTAGCTATAGTTCATTTTACTTTCTTTTTCATCTCTGACTGTCTGGCTGTCTCCCTTTCAAGTTTTCTCAACCATTAGATGTATAACTGTTTATGAGTTAACACTAGACAATTGTTATTGCTATCACAAGCACTAAGCTTAAAATTTTGTCTAAATAATTTATTTCACAAAAAATGAACACTATGACTAAGATATTGATGGGCCTCTTTGTTATGTGTCTTGCATAGCTGGTACAGTACATTATTATATACCACTGTACATTTAATAACTCATACATGTAAATACTGTTTAATTGTGCAGAGAAGAAAGATGGACAGCGACCAAATTGATCTTCTGTTGGAGTTGGTACCGTTGCCTGTGATGATTCGCTTTTTTCACCGCAAGAAAACAGCAATCACCTCTAACATCCATAAACCCTTCACCTTCCTTAATCAGCTCCAAGACCATGACCTAATAACTGAGGACCTCTACCAGGCAAGAAATGAAATAAGCCTATTTTATAATATTGCTTTTTTCAAAAAAGTCATATATTGGTTTGATTTACCAATACATATATTGCATTTACTATAAATAAAGTCTATTATAGGGTGTAAAGTGTATATGTTAGTGTCTAAGGATATGACCCAAAGCGGCGGCCCTGGGGGAAATGAGCCGTTCTCATGAACATGCAGACCCTGGAGTTGCAACGCAACAGTGCTAACCACTACACCAGCATGCCACAATTGGCAGGAATACAATAATGGAATATAAAACACCAACATTTGGTATAACGAATGTGTACTTGTTCATGGCAGACGAGCTGAACACCTACACACATTTAGAGGCTGCAGCTAACAATGCTAATAAAACTAGCAAAGCTAACTATGCTAATAATGCTACTGTAGTGGTGCTAATGGCTGAGAAACCCCATCCTGGAGTTTGGGACAGGTTTCATCATGAGAATGTATTAAATGGATTGGCTGAATATTAAGCACAAATCTAAACTATAAATTTGACATTTAAATGATGTACACAAATATGGATGTGTTATCTCTCTTTGTCTCTTCCTTTTTCTCTCTCTATTTCAATATTTCTACAGAGTGTATTAAAGGCAAGCAGTAGGGATGAGAAGCAGCAGGGTTTGCATAATATTTTGACCTATGTGGAGAAGCAGGGAGAGCAGAGTATTGAGCGGTTTTGGAAATGTGTGTTTGAGGATCACATGCTGAAAGAATATCCCTTTCTAAATTCTTTCTTTAGAAGACTTCTGCAAGGTCAGTCTATCCATTTTGTCTTGTGGTTTTAACTGTTATATATACTGTATATCAACTCTCTATCTCTCTCTCTCTCTCTCTCTGTCTCTCTCTGTGTATGTATAATATATATACTGTACTACCGTTCAAAAGTTTGGGGTCAGTTGCAAATTTCTTTGTTTTTGTTTAGTGATTTATTTTCTACATTCTACAAAAATACTGGGGATTTCTTCTTCTTCTTTGTCTTTCGGCTGTTCCCTTTCAGGGGTCGCCACAGTGAATCATCTGCCTGCATCTAACCGTATCCTCTGCATCCTCTTCTCTCACACCAACTAGCTTCATGTCATCTCTCACTGCATCCATAAATCTCCTCTTTGGTCTTCCTCTAGACCTCCTGCCTGGCAGTTCCAACCTCAGAATACGTCTACCGATAGGCTCAAAATCTCTCCTCTGAACATGTCCAATCCACCTCAATCTGTCCATCCTGTCCATCACCAGGGCAAACAAAAAGGGGCTTAGAGCCGATCCTTGATGCAGACCCACCTCCACCTTGAACTCTTCTGTCACACCTTATCACTGTCTTAGCGCTCTCATACATGTCCTGTACCACTCTAACATACTTCTCTGCCACTCTAGACTTCCTCATACAACACCACAGCTCCTCTCTTGGCACCCTGCCATACGCTTTCTCTAAATCTACAAAGACACAATGCAACTCTTTATTACCTTCTCTGTACTTCTCCACCAGCATCCTCAAAGTGTAGCAAATACTGCATCTGATATACTCTTTCTAGGCATAAAATCAAATTCAAATTCAAATTTTATTTGTCACATCCCCAGTCATACAGAGTACGATATGCAGTGAAATGCTTAGACAACTGCTCGTGACCTTAAAATAAAAGACTATGAATTGGAATAGGAAATAAATATGAAAAATAAAATAGAGGGTAAATTTAACTAAGAAAGAATAAAATAAAAATATAAAAATTAAAGTTAAGATAAAATAACTGTACAACAATACACAATATAGAAAATAGAAAATATATGAAGAATATATGAACAATAAGAGCAGCAGTACGAGTAGGAAAAGAATGGTAATGTCCAGGCTTGTGCAATCCACATGTTTAAAGTGTCTTGTGCAGTGCGAATATGCTTAATGTGATTTATTTAAAGTGACTTGTGATAGTGATTTGAGTGGTTTGATGACCACGAAGTGTAGTTCTGCAGTGGTCACTAGTGTCAACGAATGTCCAGAAAGTCCAGAGTGTGTGTAAAAACCATATGTGTGGGTCAGTACTGTGTGGTGGTGTGATTGAGAGTCCGTATTGCCTGCGGGAAGAAGCTCCTCCTCAGTCTCTCTGTGTTGGCCTTCAGGGAGCGGAATCGCTTTCCTGACCTCAACAGAGAGAACAGTCCATTGTTGGGATGACTGAGGTCCTTCACGCTCTTCACGTCCCTCAGCACCTCCTGCTGTAGATCGAGTGCAGGTCAGGGAGCTCGGTGCCGATGATGCGCTCAGCTGATCGCACCACCCTCAGTAGAGCTCGTCTGTCCTGCATGGTGCTGTTCCCGAACCAGGTTGAGATGTTTCCCGTCAGGATGCTCTCTATGGTACAGGAGTAAAAGTTCCTGAGCACCTTGGAGGGCAGTTGGAAGTCTCTCAAGCACCTGAGGTGGTAGAGACACTGTTGGGCCTTTTTCACCACGGTGTTGATGTGACAGGACCATGATAGGTCCTGCGTGATGTGAACACCGAGGTATTTGAAGCTGTCCACTCTCTCCACTGGGCTGTCATTGATGATGGGGGTCTGGTAGTTCCTCTCCTGCTTAGTGCTGAAGTCCACTATCAACTTCTTTGTCTTACTGACGTTTAGAAGGAGGTTGTTCCTGTAGCACTAGTTCTCCAGAATCCTAATCTCCTTCAGGTATGCCGTCTCGTTGTTATCAGAGATCAGGCCCACCACGACGTCAACAAACTTAATGATGGTGGTAGAGCTGGTAGTGGCCACACAGTCATATGTGTACAAAGAGTACAGCAGGGGGCTCAGAAAACACCCCTGGGGGGCTCCAGTGCTGAGAGTTGTGGAGGCTGAGACATGTCCACCCATCCTTACTGCCTGTGGTCTGCCCGTTAAGAAGTTGGAGATCCACTGACAGATAGATGAGCTGAGTCCCAGGTGCTCCAACTTGGTGGTGAGTGTGGAGGGAATTATGGTATTGAATGCAGAGCTGTAGTCGATGAAGAGCATTCATTCATTCATTCAGAGCATTTTAACATAATTCCCCCTTCTAGAGTCCAAGTGAGTAAGTGATGTGTGGAGGAGATGAGAGATGGCATCGTCAGTAGAGCAATTTGGACGGTAAGCCAACTGTAGAGGGTCCAGTGTGTCTGGTAGAATTGAGAGAAGCAGGATGTGGTTTCTTCGGGACAGGAACAATGATGGACTCTTTGAAGCATGTGGGGATCACCGACTGAGATAAGGAGATGTTGAATATCTCAGTGAACACCGGTGCTAGCTAGTCTGCACAGGCTCTGAGAATACGGCCTGAGATGCCGTCTGGTCCTGCTGCTTTCCTGGTGTTCACTCTCCTGAAGGCTCTCCTCACGTTGTGCTCGGTGATGATGAGCACGTTTACGGTGCTGCCAGTGTCTTCCTGTCTGCAGCCGTTAGCACCGCTAGCATTAGCGCCGTTAGCATTAGCGCCGCTAGCATTAGCATCGCTAGCGTCTTTAGCTGCAGCCTCGAAGTGAGCAGTGTTCTTAGTCCCTGCCACAGGCTCCTAGAGTCACTCTGTTGAAGCTGTGACTCTAGCTTTCTCCCGTAGCGCGGCTTTGCCTCTTTCACCACCTTCACTGCGCAGCCTTGTATGGTTCCATGTCCCCCGACGCAAGTCCCGTGTTGTAGGCAGTGCTGCGAGATCTCAGAGCGTCGCGGATGGTTTTGTCCACCCACGACTTCTGGTTGGGAAACGTTCTTATAGTCTTTTACTCCACGGTATCATCCACTAGCTTCCCGATAAATCCCACAACCGCTTCTGTAAACACGCTGACATCATCATCGGAGCTGTTTCTGAACATGTCCCAGTCTGCGTCATCGAGTGCCGTCCTGTAACGCGGCCACCGATTGGTCCGTCCAGCGCGCGACCTCCATCTGAACCGGAACTTCCTGTTTCAGCCTTTGTTTGTATTTTGGCATGAGGAAGATGGCGGCGGGGTCGGATTTACCAAACGCTGGACGAGATTGTGCCTTGTAGCCGTCCTTGACCGTTGTATAACAATGATCTAGTGTTCTTTCACCCCTGGTGGGGCAGGTGATATGCTGATGTAAGTTCGGCGCTGCGCGTTTGAGGTTGGCACTATTAAAGTCCCCCGCCACAATGAGCGCAGCATCCCGGTGTTGTGTCTGGTGCTGTGTGAGTGCCTCATGCAGCTCTCATAAGGCAGTGTCAGTGTCCGCTTGTGGTGGAATGGAAACGGAGCTGATAATGACCAGTGTGAACTCCCGGGGAAGATAAAAAAGGATGACACATGATGGACAGTAGTTCCAGGTTTGGTGTGCAGGAGCGTGTAAGAGGAACAACGCTCGCGCTGTTGCACCAACTGTTATTCACCATTAAACACCCGCAGCCTCCCCTTGACTTCCCCGAGTCCCGCGTCCTGTCCATGCGGTGAACCGAGAAGAACTCGGCTGGCTGGATGGCGTGGTCTGTCACCGCTGGGTTCAGCCATGTCTCGATGAAGCAGAGAAGGTTGCAGTCTCGAATGTCTCTTTGGAACTTTATCCTGGCCCTGAGGTCATCGAGTTTGTTTTCCAGTGACTGGACGTTGGCGAGCAGGATGCTAGGCAGAGGTGTGCGGTGTGCACGGGCTCTCAGCCTGTTCCTGACGCCGGCTCGTTTCGCGTCGCGTCCTTTGTTCTCCCTCAGGATCTCACTCGGCCAGCTCGGATCCGGAGTTAAAAACGTCAAATTGTGAGTACATTGTATACCAATAGAAACAAGAGTGTCTCTATCATACCTAATGTACTCAATGGTGGTGATTTTGCCGATTTTAAAACACCGAAAACTAACTTAAAAAACAAAAACAAAGAAAAGGTGGTCAGAGCAGTCGTGACGGCAGCCGACCTCACCGGCGCCATCTTGCAAATCATATTGCAAATCATATTGCTGCTCACAAATGCTCCCCTCTGCTCCCTAGCTTCCACTATTCTTTCCCACAGCTTCATTGTATGGCTCATTAGCTTTATACCTCTGTAATTGCCACAGCTTTGCACATCTCCCTTGTTCTTAAAAATCGGCACCAATACACTTCTCCTCCATTCCTCTGGAATCCTCTCGCTGTCCAAGATTTTGTCAAACAAACTAGGCAGAAACTCTACTGTCACCTCTCCTAAGCACTTCCACACCTCCACAGGTATGTCATCAGGACCAACAGCCTTTCCACTCTTCATCCTCTTCAACGCAATTCTCACCTCACTTTTACTAATAATTGCTACTTCCTGCTCCACAACAGTCACCTCTTCTACTCTTTGTTCTCTTTCATTTTCCTCATTAATCAACTACTCAAAGTACTCCTTCCATCTTCCCATCACCCTCCTGGCATCTGTCAGTACATTTCCATCTCTATCTTTAATCACTCTAACCTGCTGCACATCCTTCCCATCTCTATCTCTCTGCCTCGCCAACCTGTACAGATCCACCTCTCCCTCCTTACTGTCTAGTCTGGCATACAAGTCCTCATATGCTCTTTGTTTGGCCTTTGCCACCTCTATCTTCACCTTACGCTGAATCTCCCTGTACTCCTGTTTACTCTCTTCAGTCCTCTCAGTGTCCCACTTCTTCTTAGCTAGCCTCTTTCCCTGTATACACTCCTGGACTTCCTCATTCCACCACCAAGTCTCCTTGTCCACTTTTTCCTTACCTGATGATACACCAAGTACCCTCCTACCTGTCTCCCTGATCACATTGGCTGTAGTTGTCCAGTCAACTGAAAGCACCTCCTGACCACCCATAGACTGTCTCAACTCCTCCCTGAAGACTACACAACATTCTTCCTTTTTCAACTTCCACCACTTTGTCCTCTGCTCTGACTTTGTACTCTTCACCTTCCTCACCACCAGGGTTATTTTACACACCACCATTCTGTGTTGTCTGGCTCTCCCCTACCAACACTTTGCAGTCACTGATCTCTTTCAGATTACAACGTCGACACAAGATGCAGTCCACCTGAGTGCTTCTGCCTCCACTCTTATATGTCACCCTATGTTCCTGTATCCTCTGGAAGAAAGTATTTACTACTGCCATTTCCATCCTCTTTGCAAAGTGTAGGGCATAACCACAAACAACATTGAGCATTATCCCTTCGATTTCCAGCTTCAGACTCATCACCCTATCTGATACTTTCTTCACCTCTATAACATTCCTTACAAACTCCTCTTTCAGAATAACTCCTACTCCATTTCTTTTCCTATCCACACCATGGTAAAACAATTTGAACCCTGATCCTAAACTTCTAGCTTTGCTACCTTTCCACCTGGTCTCCAGGACAGACAGCATATCCACCTTTCTTCTCTGCATCATATCAACTAACTCTCTTCCCTTCCCTGTCATGGTCCCAACATTCAAAGTCCCTACTATCACTCCTAAACTCTTCCCTTTCCTCTTCTCTCTCTACTTTCAAACACGCCTTCCTCCTCTCCTTCTTCGACCAACAGTAGCCCAATTTCCACCGGCACCCTGTAGGTCAACAGTACCAGTAGCGGTCATTGTTAACCCAGGCCACGACCGATCCAGTATGGGAATTATATTTGTGATTCGCATCATTGATTTGGCAAATGTTTAACGTCGGATGCACTTCCTGACACAACCCTCTGCTTGGGACTGGCACAAGAAGACACTGGATTGCGCACCCCCCCCCCTTAACAACAACAAAAACAATAGTTAGTTGTTATTTAAAGACACAGAGGTCAGCCTTTCAAAATTGTTGCAAGAACAGTATTGTCAAGTGCATTTGCAAAATCCGCCAAGCACCATAATGCAACTGGCTCTCATGAAGGCCATCCCAGGAGGACGAGACCAAAACCTACCTCTGCTGCAGACGAGAAGTTCATTTAGAGTTATCAACCTGAAAAATTACCAATTAACAGCACCTCAGATTAGAGTCTTTACAGAGCATAAGTAGCAGACACATCTTAATATCAACTGTTCAAAGGAGATTAATGCATTTTTTGGATGCCTTCAGCATTCCTTTACAATCTAGAAAGAAATAAAAATCAGGAACGATCATGGAGTTAGAAAGTGACCCCAAACTTTTGAATGGTAATGTGTATATATATGTATCTATGTATGTATGTATGTATGTATGTATGTATGTATGTGTAATATATATATATATATATATATACTTTTTTTATTACATTTTGAATATTATACTGAATAACATGTTTCTTAAGAACCGATTAGAACCGATGGACAGTTGCCTCATGCAAAGAAGCTGACAAAAAGTGAGGAAAAGGAGGCAGGGGGAAAAAAGGGTCAAAATAAGAGAAAGAAAAGCGTTGTAGAGACAGAGGAGGAACCACACACTTCTTCTGTGTCAGGATCAAGCCAGAAGAAAGCAGCCATGATGACCAGATCCTGTGAGTCTATAGCAGGGTGACAAGAATAGATATTGGATTAAATGTGATTGTGTATATATAAAGGCCAAAGGTTTGGACACACCTTCTCATCTATCTGTCAATGTGTTTTCTTCATTTTCATGACCATTGACATTGGTTGATTCTCACTGAAGGCATCACAATTATGAATGAACACATGTGGAGTTATATACTTAACAAAAAAAGGTCTTCACAGTCACTGGACCTGAACCCAATCGAGATGGTTTGGGGTGAGCTGGACCGCAGAGTGAAGGCAAAGGGGCCAACAATTGCTAAACACCTCTGGGAACTCCTTCAAGACTGTTGGAAACCATTTCAGGTGACGAAGCTCATCGAGAGAATGCCAAGAGTATGCAAAGCACTAATCAGAGCAAAGGGTGGCTATTTTTAAGAAACTAGAATATAAAACATGTTCCCTTTCAAGGCTACACTCGATGCTGCGTGAAACGCTATGGGAACCATTTTGTCCAGTTTCCGGTTGTGGAGCATGTGTGCAAACATGTCAGAATTTGACTATGTATATAACCTCGGTCAAGTGACGTCATCTGATTAGATGCAGGTGGAGGTTATAAATAGAAGTGAGCCGGCAACAAACCTCAGATCATTTGTCTTCACTTTGACCTTGTTGTGAAAGCATGTCTGTGTTTAAACCAGCAAAATAATAAGTGTTTAACTCACCGATATCAGAGTTTTAAACAAGATGTCCCTCCGTGTGTGATAATCCATATCGGAGGACGATCTTTACTGCTACGATTAAAAAAAGTGGTCGCGCGCCTTGCATTCTCCGAGCCACGGCACATTTTCTTGGTTAAAACTCACTTCCTCGTTGGATCGGGAAATCCCTCTGTTGGCTCTCAAGCGCACCATGGGCTTCCTGTGAATGGGTAAGGATAAACATCCTATCTTGCTTAAACCGCTGAGATTGAATAATCTCCGAGTACTAGGAAAACAAACAAAAAAAACCCCCCCATAATCGGGTGGCCGGGGGGGCGGAGCCTCAACGACGCGCTCCCCCAACTTTCTCCATATGAGTTAACCCTTTCATGGAGTAAGCTGTATTAATCCTGTGTTGTCCTGCCATTACTTATTTAGTTGTTTAAATATAATTAATGTGAAATCGTGAGAGATGCTATTGCCCTCTCCTATGAGGCGCGTGGGCTCACTTCACCTCTAGGAAGCAGGGCCCGCTCAACCAGGGGGATCGCCTCGTTTATTGCACTAGCAAGAGGTATTCCCCTGCAGCAAGTGTGTGCTAAGCAGGTAGACCCAGTCCACTGCCGAAATGTTTCAGTGCTGGAGTTTCGGCAGGAAAAGCTTGTCCTCAGGCTTGTGCCCTAGTACTCTCAAGATGTACTTAAACACGTCCTCACTGAACTATCTTCCGAAAGTTCCATTTGTAACAAGTACCCTACTGTTCCGAAGCCTTCTGCCCTCCGCCTTTTACAGCTTCGGAGCAGGAGAAACTTCACTTACTGTGTCCAGTACGCGCTCTTCAGATTTACGTCCACCACATGAGCCAGTGGCGTAAGTCTGAAGAGCGCCACTATACTGGGTGAGAGAGGCCATTGCCCTCTCCTATGAGGCGCGTGGGCTCACTTTGCCTCTAGGAATCAGGGTTCATTCAACCTGGGGGATAACCTCATGTGCTGCATTAGCAAGAGGTATTCCCCTGCAGCAATTGTGTGTGAAGCAGGTAGACCCAGTCCACTGCTGAATTGCTTCAGTGCTGGACTCCCTGCAGGAAAGTTGTCCTCGGGCCTGTGCCCAAGTACTCTCAGGACGCACGTAACTGCACCCTCACTGAGCTATCGGCCTAAGTCCATAAACAACATCACCCTATTGTTTTGAAGCATTCCGTCCTCCACCTTTACAGTCTCGGAGCAGGAGAAACTTCACTTACTGTGTCCAGTACGTGCTCTTCAGATTTACGTCTACCGCATCAGCCAGTGGTGTAGGTCAGAGCAGCCTTTACATGTCTTGGGGCCGCTGGAGCGGCCGCCACTACACTGGGTGAGAGATGCATATTGCCCTCTCCTATGAGGCGCGTGGGTTCACTACGCCTCTAGGAGCAGGACTCATTCAACCAGGGAGATCGCCTCCTTTTGCACCAGCAAGAGGTATTCCCCTGCAGCAAATTGTGTGACACGGAGGGTTGCTCCTCCCCGCACACATTTGTTACATTATAATCTGGATGTTCATGCTACTCCTGGCTCACGGAAAGCCCCGAGTTAGCTGCCCAGGCATGGTTCTGAGACCTTCTCGGCTTTGTGCCACACGCTACACAACCTTGGGGTCCAGACACCTGTAGTGCGGCGGCGTTGGTATTCTCGTTCCCATAGCGTTTCACGCAGCATCGAGTGTAGCCTTGAAAGGGAGCATCTCGGGTTACTTTGCTGTAACCCTGTTCCCTGAAAGGCGGGAACGAGATGCTGCGTCCAAATGCCGCACTACCAAGTGACCGGACGTCCGTTCAGACAAATTAATCTGAGGTTTGTTGCCGGCTCACTTGTATTTATGACCTCCACGTGCATCTAATCAGATGACGTCACTTGACCGAGGTTATACTGTATACATAGCCAAATTCTGGCGTGTTTGCACACATGCTCCACAACCGGCAACTGGACAAAATGGTTCCCATAGCGTTTCACGCAGCATCTCGTTCCCGCCTTTCAGGGAACAGGGTTACAGCAAAGTAACCCGAGACGTTTTATATTCTAACAGTAATCAGAGCAAAAGGTGGCTATTTTGAAGAAACTAGAATATAAAACATGTTTTCAGTTATTTCACCTCTTTTTGTTAAGTACATAACTCCACATGTGTTCATTCATAGTTTTGATGTCTTCAGTGAGAATCTACTGTACTAATGTAAATGGTCATGAAAATAAAGAAAACACATTGAATGAGTGACGGTGTGTCCAAACTTTTGGCCTGTACTGTATATATATATATATATATATATATATATATATATATATATATATATATATATATATATATATAATATATATATATATATATATAGGGGTTGGACAATTCCAAATCACGAAAGTGACTCAAAAATATTTAGACCTGGTGACTGTGCAGGCCATGGGAGATATACTGTACAATACAGCTTTCTCTTGCATCCACAGTTAGTCCTGTTTGATGTGGTTCGTTCTTTTTGGTGGTATGCTGACATTACCTTAAATATCATGGCTCTTGATGCATCACAAAGACTTGATGTCTTGGTCACAGATGCGTCAGCGAGACATGCACCAACAATTTGTCATCTTTTGAACTTAGATATGTCACCCATAATGTTGTGTGCATTGAAATATTTTAACCAAAACTGTGCTATTACTCTGCTAATTAAACTTCACACTCTTTTACTGGTCAAATGTGCAATCAATCGGCCACCGGCGTAGAAAATGTAGCCATGAAAACTTCAACACTAAATTGGCCAGTGGTTCAGTTTCATTGTCCAACCCCTGTATATGACAACACAACAAAAGACTGTGTGTGCAATAAAATGTAAAATAGAATTCTTAATAAAAAATTTACTTAGTAAAGTGTAAAATAATGAATGACATGGCACAAAGAAAGAGAATGTTCACAGTGTTTTTATGTTTTTTTGTGCAGCAGGGTCATATAGTATGAACATCAGCACAGTGAAGGAAGGAAAACCATCAGAACTAAAGAAGGGTGAAATAAATACAGAGAAACCCATTGATATGACAGAAGATGAAAAACCGAGCCCTTCCTCTGTGTCCAGCAATGTCCAGGGCAGACCCTCCATGCAGAACACATTCTGTAAGTCTGTGGCAAAGTGATAGGAATAGATTTTGGATTGCTTATTATATTAAATCTTGCTAAAGTATTTCAAATAAAATCATCTTCAAATACTGAAATCTTGCCATGGGGCAAAAACATGTTGGAGAACAAATCTAAAAAAACGTTTTGTTTTGGAAATTCAGTTTTTAATTTTATTCAGTAATTTGTATATTTTGTCCTTAACCACAAAGTAAAAATTTAGGTCATTATTGTCGACTGTTGATGTGATAGATATGCCAAAATGGGGGTTCTAACAAAGGGCACATTTATTATGCAAACATTCTGCTAAGAATTAATATTCTATATACCTTGTACACACAACTACCCATCACATTCATATGTTGTGTGTTTCCAAACCACATCATACCAAAAATATATAATGAAAATATTATACTAAGAATTTATATCACAATATGCATACAACTGACCATCATACCCATATGTGGTCTCCTCCCAACTCTGTCAGCACCGTATTTAAAACACACAGTTAGATAAAATATCTTTTTGTGTTATAGAATTACAGTTTCCGACACTTAAACTTAGAGGTCCAAACCTGTTCAAGCATGAGAATGCAAGCTCCATGTAGACATGGTGTGTAGTGGTTGGAGTGGAAGAACCTGTGTGTCCTGCCAGTAGCCCTGACTTTAGCTCCACTGAACACTGCACAATATGTACAGAATAGAAAATATAGAACATGCATAGAATATGACATATTCAAATCTAAAAGTTTAAATATAATATTAAATATTTAAATGCTATTCTCTTAACTGAACTTAATTCTGTTAATATTATCCCTCTCTCTTGAAGCCCTACCAATAAAGAGAGTGGAGAAGGAGGATATTTGGACATTGGATAAAAAATTTCCTGTTTCCTGTGCAAATGAAAAGGGCACACAATATCCAGACAAGCTTGCCAGAGGTACGCGTACATTATTTACATATTATCATAAGTCTTAAAGAAATATTTAGTTTTTTTTATTTGTTAGGATAAGTTGCATCTTGTCAGTATTATGCTTATGCATCCATACAGTAACATTTTCATTTTAATGTCATGTGGTTAGTTAAGTATTTAGTTAACTAGAGTTTGTTTAGGACAGCAAGGTACATAGTGATTAGCACTGTAGTCTTGCACCTCCAGCTCCCGGGTTAAATTCCCTCACCGGGTCTTTGTGCATGTAGTTTGCATGTTCCCTTTCAAAGGCTACACTTGATGCTGCGTGAAAACGCTATGGGAAACATCTTGTCATGTTGCCATTTGTGAAGCATGTGTGTATCAAAGACGCCAAATTTTGGCCTATATAACCTCGGTCAGGTGACGTCATCTGATTATACGCACCTGCAGGTTATAAATAGTAGTGACTCGGAAACATTCATCAGAACATTTGTCTTCACCGACATTGTGAAAGCGCGTGTGCAGCACTAAAAATACATTTAAAACAGAGAGAGAGAAACCATAAAACTTACCAGACAAAATGGCGGAGTTTAGCACTAGATGCGTGTGTGACAACTATCTTTCCGACGGCGACACTCATATCCTCTGTTTTGAATGTTTGGGTGAGAGCCATGCTCTCGATGGACTGAAAGGAGAGTGTGAGCACTGTGATAATCTCCCGATGAAAATGCTCTGCGCGCGCCTCGCGTTCTTTAGGGATCCACGAGCCGCGCTGCACTCTTGGGAATCACAGGTTGATCTTGCAGAGGCACAAGAGACGGAGCCCCTCCTTTTTCTCGCCCCCTCCCCCGATCACAAAGTCTCTCCCTCCACTTCACGAGCGCACTCCGGTGCTTCTCGTGAGTCGATGGAAGAGACTCCTTTCCTTGCTTCTGTGGAAGTAGCTACCTCAGAACGACCCTCTCGAGATGATACACAGTATGAGGGGTTGCTTGAACTCATAACGCGTGCAGTCGAACGACTACACATTGATTGGCCACAGGAGCAAGCTCACCCCACACGGTCAAGATTAGACGACATGTTTCTGTCGGTTGGCCAGGAGAGGGCGCCACAATGCCGCTCTCTCCCATTTTTTGATGAACTCCATAATGAATTATCTCGTTCATGGAATAAACCTTTCTCATCCCGTCTTTTTGTACCACCAACTTCGTTCTTTTCGAACATCGTTGATGCAAAGGCACGAGGCTATGTGTTGATGCCCCAGATTGAAGAGACGCTGGCTAGCTATCTCACTCCTGGAACATCATCATCATGAAAGAAGCCAACCCTTCCCTCCAAGTCATGTAGAACTTCTTCTAATCTGGTAGGGAAGGCGTTCCAAGCAGCAGGTCAGGCTGGCGCTTCCTTACACAACATGGCAGTTTTGCAAGCGAACCACGCTGATCTGCTGAATGATTTGAGCACGAGCGACTACTGATTTGTCCCTGCGTGTGGCTAAACAAACAGCCTGTGCTATCGGCCGTTCTAGGGCATCCTTGGTGTGTGCAGAAAGGCACCTATGGCTATCTGACGGGCATCAAGGATAAGGATCGATCATTCCTCCTTGATGCCCCTGTCTCACCCTCAGGCCTATCTGCCGTTAATTCCGTCGCCACCAGGTTTCGAGATGCCAATCTATATGAACAGGCTTTTGGGAAATTTCTCCCTCGCCGTGCTCAGGAGTCGAGGCCATCGGCCACCCAACCTCGACCAGATCTGATTCTTGCCATGCGAGAGCCGCAAAAGGAGACACCCCCCCGTAAGGACTGGGGTACGGCTCGCTGCCCCTCACAGGCCGCCCCTAAAGGTTCATATCGCCGCGCCGTCTTCTTTTCTAATAAGAAGTCCTGAAGACTTAGCCAAGGGCCGTGGGGGAACATTTCTAGTTGTGGCCAAGACAGGGGATTTCACTCTACATTTACATTTAGGCATTTGGCAGACGCTCTTATCCAGAGCGACTCACATTTTTAGCTCATTATACATCTGAGCAGTTGAGGGTTAAGGGCCTCGCTCAAGGGCCCAACAGTGGCAACTTGGTGGTTGTGGGGTTTGAACCTGGGATCTTCCGAACCATAGTCCAATGCCTTAACCACTGAGCTACTCCTGGCACTCTAGGGCCAATCCCCAATAAAGGTTACGCGCCAAGTGTTCCGTACCCTTCCTATGTGGTTCAAGACCCCGGTTTCTGACTCTGGGTCCCACTCTAAGTTCGTCTAGTCGTCGCAGATGCTAACAAGAGACGCTTCCCTCACGGGCCGGGGTGCGGTCTTAGATGACCGTCCAGCCCAATGGAGCTGGAGAGGCCTTCTACTCGCGCGGCACATCAATTGCCTTGAAATGATGGCTCTATTTCTGGTCCTAAAGCACTTCCTCCAACAGTTGAGAGGCTACCATGTCCTAGTGTGGATGGACTACACTATGGTAATCTCATATATTATCGTCTGCGTGGACTGTGCTCACGCTGCTAAACAGCTGGTGCACCAGATTCCTCTCCCTCAGGGCTATTTACATTTCAGGGCATATAAATGAGGAGCAATTGTACTGTCCAGTCAAGCAAGAAAAGTTGTCCTTGGGCTTGCGCCCTAGTACTCTCAGGATGTACATAACTGCTATTTAGCCTGCCATGTCAGGGAGTTCTATTTCAACATGCACTCTATTGTTTTGAAGCCTCTGTCCTCCGCCTTTAACAGCTCTGGAAAGACTGTGCTAAGCAGGTAGACCCAGTTCACTGCTGAATTGTTTCAGTGCTGGAGTTTCTGCGGGAAAAGCTTGTCCTCGGGCTTGTGCCCTAGTACTCTCAGGACGTACTTAACTGCATCCTCACTCAACTTTCTTCCGAAAGTTCCATAAACCCAACATGCACCCTATTGTTTTTGAAGCCTTCTGTCCTCCGCCGTTACAGCTTCGGAGCAGGAGTGTCATGCACACTCAATCTGGAGAAACGGAAACCGGGAAACGCACAGGCCCGGTGAGAAGGGAGAGACACTCGCCGGGTCACCTTCGTCTCTCCGCCATCACCGCCAACTCCTCCCGTCTCACGGTTCAGGTACACCTCCAGGTTGGCCAGAAACGAGTCTGAAGTGCTGCGTTCATCGACTCCGGGGCAGCAGGTAACTTCATTGACTCCTCATACGCCAAAAAACTGGGGGTAAAACTCGAGGCGTTATCCCAGCCCGTTCGCATCACATCTGTCGACGGTCGCCCCCTATCCACCAGCCCAATCAGCACCCGAACCGAACCCATCACCTTCTCCATCGACCAACACCACGAACAGTTAAAATTTTTTGTCACCTCCATCTCGTCACCTCCCGTCATCCTTGGTCATCCCTGGCTGCTCCAGCATGACCCTCTAATCTCCTGGACCCAGAATCGGATCCTCCAGTGGGGCGCGACCTGCAACGAACTATGCCTACGGGCAGCGGCTGGGACGTGCTCTAGGGAGTCCGAGGCCCCTGACATCGACACCAACACTATCCCCGAACCATATCGGGACCTGGCGGAGGTCTTCTGCAAACGGCGAGCCACCCATCTTCCTCCACATCGTCCCTATGACCTCGCCATTGACCTCCAACCTGGTATGGTCCCACCTATGGTCGCTTTATCCGGGACTACAGTACAGTTGCCGCCCCCCTAACCGCTCTGACCCGTCCTTCACCACTTCCTTTTCACCTCAACCCGGCCGCCATATCCGCCTTCCGGTCACTTTGTCACCGTTTTACCACTGCACCGATTCTCCACCATACAGATGCCAGTAAACCATTCGTTGTAGAGGTGGATGCTTCAGATGTGGGCGCTGGAGCTATCCTCTCGCAACGAGGTCCAGATCAAAAGCTACACCCATGTAGCTTTTTCTCCAGAAAATTTAATTCCACTCAGCAGCGATACGGGGTAGGGGACCGCGAACTGCTGGCCATAAAGTGGGCTCTGGAGGAATGGCGTCACTGGCTCCAGGGCGTCAGCGAGCCATTCATAATCTGGACAGACCATCAAAACCTCATCACCATTAAGACCATCAAACAGCTAAACCCACGACAGGCGCGGTGGGCTCTCTTTTTTGAGAACTATAACTTTCACCTCTCATACCGCCCGGGGTCCAAGAACACCAAAGCGGACGCCCTCTCACGACAGCTAGAGGTGGACCTTCCCCGGGCGGACCCCGCGTCTGTCCTTCCATCTTCCAGGATCATCGCCCCCCTTCAACTAAACCTGGAAACGAGAGTTCGCCAGGCACAAGGTACAGAGACCGAACCGGCAGGTGTGCCACCTGAACGACTCTTCGTGCCCGAGGTGATGAGACCAGAGGTCCTCCAATGGGGACATTCATCACCAATCTCAGGACATCCGGGCACCCGACGATCCCTCCAATTCCTTCAGCGTGACTTCTGGTGGCCATCCATGACGAGGGTCGTCCAAGAGTTCGTTCAGGCATGCCCAGTGTGCACCAGGGCCAAAAGCACCAACCAACCAACCCCAGGAGAACTGCAACCACTCCCAGTTCCTCGACGACCCTGGACGCACATTGCCGTCGACTTCATCACGGGCCTGCCGGCCTCCGAAGGAAAGGACACCATCCTCACAATCGTGGA
Organism: Channallabes apus; assembly: GCA_030522415.1. NCBI lineage: Eukaryota > Metazoa > Chordata > Actinopteri > Siluriformes > Clariidae > Channallabes > Channallabes apus. Next base: position 13,599,540 of record CM060105.1, on the reverse strand, counting down.
TCGGTTCTCTATAACCGGACTCCCGTCAGCAAAGGAGACAGCAGAGTTGATATTAGAGCACGAAGTCCGTCTGCATGGGTTCCCCAAGGGCATCGTCTCGGACAGAGGGCCCCAGTTCACAGCCCGGTTCTGGAAGGCCTTCTGCCATCTGATCGACTCCACCTGCAGTCTGTCCTCCGGATACCACCCACAGACTAATGGTCAGACGGAGCGGACCAACCAACAACTGGAGCGCTATCTGAGATGTTAGGAAGGTGAACAATACAGGAAGTATAAAAGAGGTGAACAAACGATGGCTTACCGCTCAGTCATTGAGTTCGGCCCATGTCGGTTACCGTTGTCGTTTCAGCAAACCGTGAGTACTCACCAGTTGGTTCATCTGTCTTTTGCTATTGTGTGTGTATTTATAGGACGCGGGTTAAATTTGTGTTTTTCCCTTGCTCCGATTTTGTGAGAGTCCTTAGACTAAATCGCGTGGTTATCCTGCCTACTCGCTTCTTTCCGCGTTTGGGTTTACCCTCCACGCTACATTGGGCTAACCGCTAAAGCTACATCTTCTGGTCACCTCAGGTTAGTTCATCTCTGACAAGGAGAGACTTCACTTACTGTGTCCAGTACATGCTCTTCAGATTTACGTCCACCACATCAACCAGTGGCGTAAGTCAGAGCAGCTTTTACATGTTTGAGACCGCAACCGCCGGTGCAACCGCCACTACACTGGATGAGAGATGCTATTGCCCTCTGCTATGAGGCGCATGGGCTCACTTCGCCTCTAGGAATCAGGGCTCATTCAACCAAGGGGATTGCCTCATCTATTGCACTAGCAAGAGGTATCCCCCCTGCAGCAAGTGTGTGCTAAGCTGGTTGACCCAGTTCACTGCCGAATTGCTTCAGTGCTGGAGTTTCTGCAGGAAAAGCTCGTCCTCGGGCTTGTGCCCTACTACTTACTGCATCCTCACTGAACTATCTTCCGAAAGTTCCATAAACCCAACATGCACCCTATTGTTTTTGAAGCCTTCTGTTCTCCGCCTTTACAGCTTCGGAGCAGGAGAGACTTCACTTACTGTGTCCAGTATGTGCTCTTCAGATTTACGTCCACTGCATCAGCCAGTGGCGTAGGTCAGAGCAGCCTTTACACGTCTTGGGGCCGCGGGGGCGGCCACCACTACTCTGGGATGCTATTGCCCTCTCCTATGAGGCGCGTGGGTTCGTCTCATTTTGCACCAGCAAGAGGTATTCCCCTGCAGCAATTGTGTGAGGAGGGTTGGTCCTCCCCGCACACATTTGTTACATTTATAATCTGGATGTTCATGCTACTCCGGGCTCACGGTCCCCGAGTTAGCTGCCCAGGAATAGTTCTGAGACCTTCTCGGCCTTGTGCGCACACGCTACACAACCTTGGGGTCCAGACACTTGCAATGCGGCGGCTTTTGTATTCTTGTTCCCATAGCGTTTTCACGCAGTATCGAGTGTAGCCTTTGAAAGGGAACTTTCGCTGTAATGCCGCACTGCCCACGTGGCGGGACGTCCATTCAGACAAACCAATCTGAGGAATGTTTCCGAGTCACTACTATTTATAACCTGCAGGTGCGTCTGATCAGATGACGTCACCTGACCGAGGTTATATAGGCCAAAATTTGGCGTGTTTGATACACACATGCTTCACAACCGGCAACATGACAAGATGTTTCCCATAGCGTTTTCACGCAGCATCAAGTGTAGCCTTTGAAAGGGAACATGCAAACTACATGCACAAAGACCCGGTGAGGGAATTTAACCCGGGAGCTGGAGGTGCAAGACTACAGTGCTAATCACTATGTACCTTGCTGTCCTAAACAAACTCTAGTTAACTAAATACTTAACTAACCACATGACATTAAAATGAAAATGTTACTGTATGAATGCATAAGCATAATACTGACAAGATGCAACTTATCCTAACAAATAAAAAAAACTAAATATTTCTGTCATTGTCCTCATCAACCATCCTGCTTTATACTTTATACTGGGTTGCAGCAGCTTGGAGCCTATCCAATTAGACTTAAATTGGGTGGGAACTGATGAGGAATCACTGCTAGGAGAGGACGCTGGCGCTAGCTTTTCGCCGCATCTCCTGCTGCTGTTTTTTGTTTTTATTTTTATATGGCCTATTATAGTAACCCGACGACTGTTTTTTAGACTTTTGTTTAGTTTTTACCCTTGGTTTTTTGTCGTTTTTCCTTTGATGTTTGATCTGTGGTCTCGATACACTCGAGTTTTTGAGCCTGGTTTCGCTGCCTCTGCAGTTATTTGGCTGCATCTCTGCGTTTGGTGGCTAGCTTTGTTTTGCTAGTTTTTACGGCGACCGGCATGAAGCTAAAATACACCATCCCGCAGTTGTCATAACAATTATCCCATTCCAATGTGCATTGCAGCCATAAAAGAACTCGGACTTCTGCGCAGACTGCACTATGTCCATAGATGTTCTCGGCGAAAGTTTGTTTACCATCAGCCTGGCTGTTCTGCTTCATCCATTCCATCTGTATGGACCGCTTTCGCTCATCAAACACGTCATCAGAGCAATGTTCCTCCAGGTGTCTGTAGCATAGGAAACACCAAGAGATTTCTGTCGGACAGCTCCGGAAACTTTCCGAGAATGCTATCGACCAAGCAGGACAGAAAACACGGAGTGGATCTCACTGTGGATCTCACGGCCATTACAGGAATTTACTACACCAAACATGCTCAAAATAGAACTTTTTAATTCACAATCTCTCACAAATTAATCAGTCCTTATACAAGATCATATCATGGACAAAGGCTTGGATTTTATGTGCATAACGGAAACATGGCATCAGCCAGAGGTTTTTTTTAGCACTACTGGACGTGGTGGTGGCTTAGCTGTATTATACCGACAGCAACTGGATCTGTCTCCCCTCACTGTGCCTAAACTGTCTTCTTTTGAATGCCTTGCATTTAAGTGTAAAGCCGCTCTCCCCATGACAATGCTGCTTATTTATCGACCCTCTAAACCAAACTCAGTGTTTATCTCAGAGATGCATGATTTTCTTACATCCATCTGTACCACTTCTGCTAACATTATTATACTTTGTGACTTTAATGTTCATGTAGTTTTTACAACTACTGGACTGCCTCAATCTTCAACAGCATGTTGATATTCCCACACATTTCAGAGGGCATATCTTGGATCTGGTTATTACAAACTCTGTACCCATTAGTAACCTTTTTGTGTATGATCTGGGGGTGTCTGACCACAAGGTCATTTCGATGGAGCTGTCACTCCCTTGTTCCCCCACAAAAGCAAAATGACAAATATGTTACAGAAATTTGAAAAAGATCAACCCAGGTACAGTACTCTGAGCAATGATCTTCAGCATCTCTTCTCTGTTGAATGTTCCTCAGTCACTGAGTCAGTTGACTTCTACAACCAATCCCTCAGCAGTCTCCTTGATTTCCATGCCCCTGTCAGATATAGAACTGTCTGCTTCTCACGTTCAGCCCCCTGGTATACATGTGAGCTGCAGAACAGGCCTCAGGACTCACTGTTCATAAGCAAGTTTACAGAGAACAACAGAAGGCATATGCAAGAGCATTGTAGATTCGGTGATGTTATTTCACTAGTTTTGATGCGTAGCTTTGGTTGGATCATTTACTCACAAGAACGGAATCCGATGATTTCTTTGTCTTGGTATTTTAATTTCAGCATCAAAGATTCAACACTTCATACAGTCGTCTTGAGTAAATCCACTGTGGTTACAACACCTGTAGCTGTATCTTGTAAATTTCTGACTTTTACAACAATGTTATGTTATATCTATCTGATTGCGTTCAGCTCATGGTCAAAAGCTTGTGTTTCCGTAACCTTCCGCATCTAAACTAAAACTTTCATCATACGACAGTCATACAAATGCATATAATAGTGGAATGACATCACAGACCAACTTACGATTGTCAAAATGGATGCTTAACTAACACATTCAGAGCTTAGGGCTTATGTAATAAACTTAATGCTTAATTCTTAACTAATGAATAGAATAAGGTAGAATGAAATGAATTAAAACAAATAAAATAAAATAAACACAACAACAAATTCTGCAGATCCATCTTACATAACAAATGTGATATGGCTCTTACAAGCATTGAGAGCTGCAAGATCACAGTTTTATTAAAATATCATTAACAATAGGTCTGGAAATTCAAAGCAACTTTTCTGTTCTATTAATCGCCTATTGAAACAATTTCAACCTCATCTGGAAGCTACAGAGGAGAAATGTAATAACATCATTACTTTCTTCAGGGAAAAAGTGGATACCATCCGCTTGTCTCTATAGAGTTCCTCTGCACTCCCTGTCCTGATGGATGACCCACAGCCAGGGAATTAGCAACCTTTCAGCAGTTTCACTAAAGTTATGCAGCAAGAGGTTGAGGTCATTGTTAGAAAGATAAAACCATCAAATTGTGCTCTGGACCCTTTTCCTACAGTTTTGGTTAAATCCAACCTTTGTGCTATACTGTAAGTGCCCTGATTACCAGGATAATAAATCACTCTCTCCAGACTGGATATGTTCCCACTACATTGAAATCTGCTATCATCAGACGACTTTAAAAAAAAATCCACCTTAGATCCAGACGTACTTGCAAACTACAGGCTCATTTCTAACCTCCCGTTCCTTTCAAAAGTGCTGGAAAAAGTAACTTCAGTCTCATCTAAAACAAAATAATTTGTTTGAGAAATTCTAGTCTGATTTCTGCCCCTGCCACTGCATGGAAACAGCTGTGGTTAGAGTCATGAATGACCTGCTGATGTCGGCTGATGCTGGTTTTCCATTGCTTCTCATCCTGTTGGACTTGTCTTCGGCCTTTAATACTGTTGATCACAACATTCTTCTTCACAGATTACATCACACTGTTGGACTCTCTGACTCTGTTTACAACTGGTTCTCATCTTATCTTACTGAAAGAACGGAGCATGTTCCCCTGGGAGAGGCTAAATCCGCTACACACAATGTCACCTGTGCTGTTCCTCAGGGCTCTGTGCTCGGTCCCATTTTGTTTATATTGTATAATCTTCCCCTGGAAGCCAGCATGGTATTTTATTTCATTGCTATGCTGATGATACTCAGCTCTACCTCAGGATAAATTCAACCTTCTCGTCTACTCTGCCATCACCCACTTTGACCATCTGTTTGGAGGAGATAAAGTCATGGATGAAGCAAAATTTCCTGCAGCTGAACAGCTCTAAGACAGAAGCTATTTTAATAGGCACCCCACACCAGGTTAGGACATCAAACATCAGCAGTATTACCTTTTCTGGTCAGGACATCCCATTGTCAACATCCGTTATAAACCTTGGGTTTAAAATGGACTCTCATTTGACGTATGAGACTCATGTCAAACATCTGTGTAAAACGTCTTATTTCCACCTCAGGAATATAGCAAAACTACGTTCAGCACTCACTTTTGCTGATGCAGAAAAGTTAGTACATGCGTTTGTCTCCTCCAGGCTGGACTTATGCAATGCACTTCTCATTGGGACTACTGGAAAAACCCTTCAAAAGCTGCAGTATATTCAGAACAGTGCTGCTAGGATCCTGATGAGAGGGCGTAAATACGACCATATTACGCCCATTCTTAAAACTCTTCACTGGCTCCCTGTTTCATTTAGAATTGATTACAAGGTTGCCCTTCTTACCCACCAGTGTATTTATGGGGATGCCCCTCCCTACCTCAAAGAATTTATTTCCTCACATACGTCCACATGCAACCTCCGCTTTGCATCAGTACATCTTTTGAAACCTCCTAAGACTAAACTGCATACTATGGGAGATCGGGCTTTTTGCTCAGCTGCAACTAGACTGTGGAATGCTCTCCCGGAGTATCTGAGGATGCCACAGACTGTTGATGAAATCTGGTCTTAAAACTTATCTTTTAGCAGAGCTTTCGGGTCAAATTCATTTGTAGCACTTTGAGATTTGCTTCAAATATAAAGTGCATTATAAATAAAATGTATTATTACTTAGGGCAGAGGCGTGGTACACTTTGGACAGGGTGCCAATCCATCACAGTCATATTTCTGATATATTTTTTTCTGAGAGAAAGAAAAATTCCCACTAAATAGTCTATACACAAGCATTAAATGAGAGCCTTGAGTCAATATTTAAACCAAAGTTGCTATATGAACTGAACACTTTGCATAAGAGTAACATATTTTAAAATAGAAAAATTTTATTCTGCTTAATTCTCTCTCTTGTAGAGCTCCCAATAAAGATAGAAAAGGAGGAGGATATTTCGACATTAGATAAAACTCTTCCTGTTACCTGTGGAGATAAAGAGGGCACACTCCATGCAGACAAGCTTGCCAGAGGTACACCTATATAATTTACATATCATTACAAATCTTAAAGAAATATTTATTATATTATTATTCAGAACATTACAATTAATATTCATTTAAGAGAAAGTGCTAGAAAAGAAAAAAAATTCTTTTGAATAAACAAAATTTGTGTTAAGCTTCATGAGTACTATAAAGTGTCAGTATAAGCATGAGATTCAGCATGCATGTCGATGTGTTACTGTAGATGTGTTTACGATGCCTTAATCAAAGTCAATCAGCTCCAAATCAGTGGAGAAAATGTTGAATAAAGCGAAAAGGAAAACAAGTGTAATTGATTTCCTTCTCAAACAGAAATAATGCTGTGTACTATAGATTCAATTTGCTTTTATAAATAATCAATCCATCAGTATCCACAACACTTATCCTGGGCAGGGTAATGGGAGGCCTGTAGTCTCTGCCAAGATACTTAGGGCAGATAAAAGGCTACAACCTGGATGGGAACATAATTTCTGTGCCATATGTAAAAGACATTGTACTGTGTTTCAGTGAAGCTGAAAAATTCAATTAGTTTAAAAATTGTCATTTGAAATATAGATTTTGCTCAGAGGAAAAGCTCTCCTGAAGGGGTACTAAGTTTAAACATTTTCAAATCCCAACATTGTAGGTGCAAAGCAACAATGCTAACCACTAAGCTATCGTGCTCCCCTTATAGTTTATTTATATTAGACATTAAAAGTTTTTTTTTCCTTCTGTAGGGGAGGAGTGTATTCTGTGTCAGGACCACTGGTTTACTCCAAATGACTTTGAGAGATTTTCAGGAAGGGGAAATTACAAAAACTGGAAACGCAGCATCCGCTCTCAAAACACTCCTCTGGAGACACTTTTACAGGTACATCTAAACATTGTCACTACAAAGATGCTCTAAAACTGCATATGGTTGTCGTGTATATGCATTCACATAATCCTCAGGCATACATACAGTAAACTTAATGCAATTATAAAAATTGATGTTATAATACTTTTTTAACATACATTTATTATGATTATTTTTTGAAGGAGGGACATTTGCAGTGTCCACGCACTTACAGAAGATATGGCAAGCAGGTACTGTGCATTCTTAATCTTTTTCAGTTTTATGGTGCTTGAACTATTTCTTATGCTTTTTCTCAACAAAATATATCTTTTTCCCCTTGATACAGAAAAAGGCATTTTCTTCTAGTGTGAAAAGCTCCAGTCCTGGTTAGTTTATTTTTTTTGTTGTTGCTAACATAGCCTAATTAAAACAAATTATAATTAAAAAGTATTTTTTTTGGCATTTTTGTGCTTCTGTGTGTGCTGCTGCATGTTGGAGTTATTGTTTAATGTCTGGTCAAGGTGAAAAGTGTGTGGCCTGCTGTTTGTCGCTATTTTCTCCGTTCTTTTTTGCTCTTGCTTTTTCTGTTTTGTATTATTGAGAAGTCTACCTCTTTGCTGGTTTATGACCACCAAATGCTTTTTCATGTTTATATTACCTCTGAAACTTTGGTAAATCAAAGGCTTTTCTCTCCATTACTATTGTGAATACCTGATCACCTCCGACATGCTCTAGTTCCACTGCCTTGGAGGAGGCCTTATAGATGCCGAGGTAAATGTGGTGGCGTGCAGGTGAAAGTAAAACCCATTTGGCATTATGGACTGTAGGTGGATTAGATGAATTCTTTTTTCGCTCGGCGTCTTTTGGAGCCTCTGAAAAACTGGCTGCTACCTGTTGTTGGTGTGGAAGAGGACACCTGGATATCGTGCTCTTGCTCAACTTGTCTGAGACAAGGCGGGTAAATCACCAAAACCTTTGGGCGCTGGGTCGAGCAGCCTGCAATGATGATGAGGGAGACCTGGTTAGAATATCCCTGGTAAATGCTAGGTCAATACTGGATAAGACTTTTAACCTCAATGATTTCTTCACATTTTGCGAATACAGTAGGACATCTTATGCATAAATGGGACTTGGATGAGTGTTGGTGAATCTAGTACATTTACGCAAGTCATACTGCAGGACTATTGTGTATTTAATTTGCAGAGAAATTCTGGACACGGAGGTCGAGTGGAGATTATATTTAGGTTTTAAGTTATATATATTAAGTTTTAACTTATATATTAAGTTTTAACTGTAATCAGCTGGTGTTGGATCTCAACTCCAGATTTGATATAAACATGCTCAAGCATTCTTCTCTGGTATTATGTATCATGATATACAGATCACCTACAGATGTCGCCTTTAAAACTGCGCGTGTTTTCCCGTGAGAGGCCGCAATTTAGCGCCCAGCGTGCCGCGACTTGCCGGAGGCAACATTCGGGAATTTAAAATAAATGTGTTGTGCTTCACTGAATATCCGCCAGATGGCGCATAGAAGGACTTTATCTAAAAGCCGGTGGTCCGGGAAAGTCAGTTTCCCTATGTTTCCCCGGTGGCGCGCAGATTCAAATCATGACGTCACTCGCAACCTAACGCTGAGAAGGCGAACGAGGATTTTAACAGATTTTCTCTCGTTTAAAAGTGTTTTTACGAACTTTTTGAATTAAACAAATAACCTATGCAAAATAAACGAGTGTCTTTTCGCTTTTTTTTTTATATTTGAAGATAATTTATACGTTTTAAGCCGCTGCAAAAGGCTGGTTTGCTGGGCGAGTACTGACATCACGACTACTTTTATTACACGTACATTTGTTTATTTGTATATGTATGTTGTTAATATTAATTTTTTTGAGATTGTGTGTGCGTGCACGGAGAGTTTGTGTTGATAAGTGTATGTGGATAAGTTGATAAGTGTATCAGAAAGCATTAAAATGTTCATTTGAATTAAAATGACACACACACACACGTCTGTACATACAGTATATCAATTACATATATATCAATTATATCAATTTCACTGAAGCCTATCCCTCGCCATATGACAATTCGCCATTCATTCTCGCATTGATAATCAGCGATATTTTATAAGGAGATTTAGGGATTTAGCTCTACTTAATTTTCTAACGTTTTAAGAAAATTCATTAGTTCGTTCATTCTATTTGAAGCTTCGGATGTTTTTTTTTTTTTAGATTAGTTCTGAACTCGCTTCCGTGAAACTATCGCTAAAACAATGTAATGAGCCCTCCTGAGGATATAAAGCTTTATTATTGTGTTTGAATAAATATTCAGATCCACAGCAGATAATAAACTATGCTATGTCATAACCGAAGCAAACACCACGATTATGCCTCGTTTCGTTCGACGGGAACGTGGTTCACTTGGCCGCGGTGTATTATAAACCTGTGGAATGTTTCACTGTTTATGCTCACATAAGAGGAATAAAAGCGAGTGAAATGTGGAAATGATGTGTGGCAACTCAATGAGAACTAAACCAAAGATTTCGGTAGCTCCACTGAGTGTAACATCTGCATAGTGACACTGAACATCTTCACTTTTCCGTTTACCTCTGAAAAAAAGCTGTATTTTGTTTGTTTATATTTAGAATTTTTATAACAGTAGAAGAAGTACGCGCGCGCACGCACACACATAGACACACACACACACACAGACACACACACTCCCCTGAGCCCTCGGGAAACATCCAATCACCGTCGGTATACGAATGAGTCAAGATGTAGCCTAACGTGGTGTCGTGTCGGATTTCAGCGGTCACGGAGTGGGAAGACTTTGAAGAAGCTGCAGTGACAGTAAACAGCTGAACAACTTCACTTTTCCGTTTACCTCTGAGGAAAAAAAGCTGTATTTTGTTTGTTTATATTTAGGATTTTTATAGTAATAAGAGAGAGTTACAGTATAGTTTGTGGTCTGTGTACTATAGTTCGCATCCTTGTAGAGAATAAATAAATGAATAACACCTTCATATCCCCTCTCAAGAGAGTGCCATAGTCCATTGTTAGTTTTAATGATTTGGCTGAAACTAATTATCACTACATAAGTACCCTAACACCATTGATCATGAGTCTCAGCTGAACCTAATTCTATACTTGTAACAGAAAATGTAGATGCAGATTCCAAATGTGTATTTATATGATAGATAGATAGATAGATAGATAGATAGATAGATAGATAGATAGATAGATAGATAGATAGATAGATAGGTGTGTGTGTGTGTGTGTGTGTGTAGGCTCTACGTAGGGGCAAGAGAGGGCAGCGCACCCTCAAATAAATGTCTGCACATGTTAATATATTCCTAAAATGTATATATTACAAGTTGATAAACTGATCTGCGGTAGCGGAAAAATCCGCTGAGAAAAGGACAGGCTGAAGCGCACGCGCACACACACACATACACACGCGCACACATACACACACACACACACCTCCCTTGCGCCCTGCGTCTGTCGGATTTCAGCGGTCACGGGGTGGAAAGACTTTGAAGCAGTTTATATATGAATCTAAGCTTGAACTTATCAGCATTGTAAATATATAATACTTTTCAAATAAAATCGCTATTACTTTGACCCTGAAGTTTAGTTTAGCACACACAAAAAACAGAAAAGTCATTTCTGGTAACGGAATGTGTAGTTTATTTACAGTAATTCATTAAAAAATGAATATACATTGTACAGTACACAGTAAACACGGGAAAAATTACAAAATTAAAAAACAAACAGTGTCTACTTTATAAACAGCTTAGTATGTGCGTCGAGATGCTGAAATCCCTTGCATGTTTTTGCTTCCAAGTGGAGAGATATTTGACCGATAGCCTAGAACAAAAGATCTATAGGTGTGATCACAACCCCCTCCGACCGACCGTGCCATCAATCACTGACCACCTCAGAAGTTCCCTCCAATGTATGGCTGCAATACTTGTTTTGCAAGTATTTTTAACACCATTCAAAGGCTTACAAGTTCCATTCAACATATAATGATGTCTGCAAATGTTAATATATTCCTAAAATCAATATCCATTCTGTTCTAAGTGTCTTAATTAATTTTAAATACAATTTTGAACCTTTTTTTATTCCTTGTTTTTATTGTTGTGATTATTTTTTGATAGTTTTACTTTCTTTATGTAAAGCAATTTGAATGACCATTGTGTATGAAATGTGCTACAGTATAAATAAACTTGCCTTGCAGTGTCCTAGATAAATGGACATAAGATAATTTTTCAGTGACTTAAACGCCAAGTAAGTACAAGTTCACATATTAAGGAAATTTGGCTTTAAGAATGGGTGCTTATGAAAATACTAATGTCACAATATCAATCACAGGCAAAGGAGACAGAAATTATTGAGGGACAGGTAGACCAGGGTCAATCAGATGTACAGTGTTGGGTAAGTGTGGTGCTTTTATTGAAGGGATAATGACAGATTTTTTACAATTTTTGGGGGGTGAACAATTTCTTTAATGTTTTTTGAGTTGTGGCTGTTTAGTAGAAAGTAATAGGCTCACCAATTTACAGTATGATCTTTCAATTTAGCAAGTGTAATGTAAACAAGTTAGTTAGTATGAGTATGGAAAACATCTTTTCCTGCATTTTTTTCTGCTTCAGGAGTCAGTCTGTTCTGAGACAGTGAGAGTAGAGGAAGGGGCAGATTCAGGACCAGGGAGGGAGCCGGAGACAGCAGAACAAAGAGATGATATTGCCAGCACCAGCACAGGGAGCACAGTTTTTAGTTTAGAGCTCATGTTTACATTTTATTGTATGTTGATGGCTTGACTGTAAACAACATAAACAATGCAATAAATAGTTTTGAAGAAAAATCTGCTTTGTCATTGAACCTGAGAAAAACTTTGAAAATAACCATAATGGTGCAGTCTCCATGCTACAATAATAATGATAGAAGCAAAGTGTTTCACTGTGGGGACATATCTTTATAAGTACAATTTGACTGTATTATTTGTGTCCCCTTCAAAGATTGCTCATGAGAAATTTTATATTTATTGTCCCCCCCTACTGTTAAATGAAATTTATGCCCATACTTGAGGCATCCTGGAGGCAAGGGGCGGGTGCTCAAGCACCCGCCGCCCTCCCCCCTCTGCATGTGCCTGTACTGTATGTGTGTGTGTGTGTCTTTACAGTAAAACGTGAAAGCGCGCTCAGTTACAGCTCAGTCCCTCTTCTCACCTTTGATAGGTGAGAAGTTATCAAACCGGTTTCGGATGGGGGAATTGGCACAATTCAGGGGTTTAAAACTATTTAACAAGACCGAGACGTCTCTGCCTAAAATGTATTTCTCCAGCAAAGCATAGAATAAATAGAAATAAAATGCTTAATATTAATAATATTGATCTTAGCTGGATGGTCTAATTCTCAAAACCGTTTAAGAAAGACTTAACACAGTATAACTAGAATATTTACAAAACTGAAAGGTTGTCTTATGAATAATAAAAAACAACAACTCATAACTCAAAAAGATCATATGTTTTTATATTTATATTTTTTTAGATCATAGACATGAATTAACTATATATATATATACTGGACACAAACAGCAAAAAACATGATGAAAAGCAATAAAGTGCTTAGGGCTTTTCATATTTTTTGCTGTTTGTGTCCAGCATTGAATAATTATTTCATCCATTATTTGACCACGGCTGGGAATAAGAGCTGGAATGTGATTGTGAATTTATATATATATATATATATATATATATATATATATATATATATATATATATATATATATGTATATATAGAGGGAGGGAGGGAGGGAGAGAGAGAGGTGTTTTGCTGGCGAAAAACATTTTAGGCAGAGACGTCTACTCGGCCTTGTTAATTGTTTTTAAAAACCCCAATTGTACGAATTCCCCCATCAGCGAAATCATGAATGAAAGGTGAGAAGAGGCATCCATGTCTGCAACAATCACTAACCATTAAAATGTTTTTTGTAATTAAACACGAATATATAAATTGTATTTTCTTTACACATAATCAAAGAAACAATCAAAGAAATCAAGTAAAAGTTACATAATTATATTTAATGCACAAATTAGATTTATTTAAAATAGCCAAGTAAAGGTAATTAATTCCCAGATAGCAGACACACTTCGCAGAGATAATACTCCCTAATGCATGTTACAATGACCAAATATGATAAATAAACCACACTCTCAGCTAATAATAAAACAGATTCGTTTTTTGTTTATTTTATAAAAAATACATTTAATAACAAGCAAACATTTGATTAATTTATAGAAAAACGAGAAAACAGTAACTTACAAATGAGGTCTCAATTTGAAAAGATGTACAAAACATAAAACACCACAAATAAGTATTAATCATAGAAACAAAATTAAACACCAACAGAAACGTTTTGTACTTTATGATTTTTAAATATAACCGTTAGATACGTTTGTCAAGAAACTCCTGAAGTCAGATGCAAACACACTTTCAGTCACAAACTGCTGTGAAAAAAATAGAGATAGATATTCAATTAAAATTCATGATACTTAATTTAGCAAATGAACAATATTTATACTTTGTTCCTCTCGCTTCACAACTCATGAGAACAGACCGAAACCAGAACCGAACCGGAGATTAAGGAAAAAGTGAGAAGCAAGAATCATGTGTGGAAAGATTCAGCATGCAAGGTCACAGGATGACTCGACTTCTTTTTCTTGTCTGCAATGCGATTTAGACAAATTAGAGCTGCTGTCAATACTGTATGAACATATGTACAGGTTCTTTACCGTTGAAATTTAACTTGTAACTTATTAATAAAATTCGGATTCAGAAAAAAAGTTTATTGCTAGTGCTCTTTTATCATTTAATGCTTTAACACACACGACTCAGTTTGTTCAGAAATGGCATCTCACTGGCGAGGCTTTGTCTGAACACGCCGTTTTCACTCGGGGTGGGGGTAAGAAACACACATCTCCGTTTATTAATCCACGCGCTCGGTTCGTTATTATTTTATTAATTTATTTATTTACCACAGGACCCCTGGGGGGCTCCGTAGGTTCAGGTTTTTACACGAAAACGGTGTTTTGTGAATCTCCACACTATTAAAAACTGAAATTGCTAATTGTACGTCCTGAGATTAAGATGAACATTAATTGGGAGTCATGAGAGCGAGAATCACATCCAAAAAAGAAAGCTAAACTTACCTCGAACACGACAAACTCCAGCTGCAGCCACGCAGTGTTGTACCTCCGTGATGATTCCCAACCGACTGATCCACAGCGCGGGCACAGCGTCTCCAAACACGCATGCGCAGTTTAATTTGCACACATTTTCGGCTTTAGTAGACACACAATACTTCAGACTGAAACACGACTGCCTCCTACAGGTAATGAAGGGCATGTTCACAGCTTCCCGCACGCAGCCGCGCAAAGCCGCGGCAAGTCACGGGATCCCTTTTCTCGAAACGCGCGTTTTTAATGGCGACATCTGTAATTATAATAAAAACTTTATTAGTGATTTTTCAGACAATTTAGCAGGAATTATCTCTAAATATGATATGGTTCGCATTGTTGGTGATTTTAATAGTCACAACTCTTTATTTTCACAACTTTATTGTACAGTTTTTTAAAGGTCCTACACAACAGGGACAGACATTAGATCTTGTTTTATCCTGTGGGCTTTCAGTCTTTAATGTGAAGATCTTTGATTTACTTTTTCATGATCACGTGCCTGTTGTGTTTGAAATCCTGCTCCTCTGTCAAACCACTAAACAGGTGTATACCTGCACGGTGCTGTTGTTCTTTTAATTCTTCTACTGCTGGACAATTCTGTGCTGCTTTCAATAATACTGTTCAGTGATGTTTACTCACTCACTCTCACTCATCATCTATACCGATTTATCCTGGATTCAGCGGGGGCCTGGAGCCTATCCCAGGAGGCTTAGGGCATGAGGCGGGGGACACCCTGGACAGGGTGCCAATCCATCGCAGGGCACAGACACATATACACAATCACACATTATGGGAAATTTGGGAACACCAGATAGCCTACTCTGCATGTCTTTGGACTGTGGGTGGAAACCAGAGTGCCCGGAGGAAACCCACCAAGCACAGTAGTTACCTGCTTCTTGTGATCCATCCATCAGTGCTATATGTTCTGCTGCTTTTAACAAGTTTGCAGCTGTTTTACTTCACTTTTTAAAGGAAATTATTGGCCATATTAAATCTTCATTCTGTCCTATTGTTTTCCCACCTCAATTTTTTAAAGGAAACTTTGATACTATTGAATCAGTGGTTCTGATTCAGAAATTCTGAATTTTATGACATTTAAATTTTTCATTGTTGTTTATTGCTTTATTTGGACTTGGATTTTATTTAACATTATTTTTTATATTATTGTCTGTTTTTATAGTTTCTTTCTGTTTCAGCAGTTATTTTAGGATTGTACAGCACTTTCAACAACTGTGTTTTGTTAAATGTGCTTTAAAATAAGTTTGACTTTAAATTTGACTTTAAATGTAGAGACAAATGAATCCAACGAAGACCGTGTAGAGTGGATAAAAGAAGAGGATAATGAAAAAGAAGAAGGCAATGAAAATGACAGTGAGCCAGTGGACTTATCTACATTTGACACCTTTGCTTTACCAGTCAGTTGTGGTTCTGTCAGTGGGATTTTACATAAAAGCAGATTTACAGGTAGGTACAGTAGGCATAAGAGCTAAATTTACAGAATTGAGTCTTGTGCAAAGAACAATCTCTGGGAAACAATAGACATTATGAAAATGCAGAATCGTACTATCAGCATGTGCAATAAAAGTGTTCACTGGATGACATGCATAGTATAGTATAGTATATATATATATAAAACTGCAATACGTGAAGTACAACAGAATGGTGACTATATGCTTAGAATTACAGTATGAGAGAATGTGCATCATTTACAGTACATATACAAAAAAAATAAATACTGTAAAATGAAGTAAATGATCAGAGTGTGTGTGTGTGTGTGTGTGTGTGTGTGTGTGTTTCTGCTGCAGGGTTACACAGTAAGAGTATCCGCACAGAGGAGCGCTGGTTCAATCCTGAGGAGTTTGTAAAGCAGGGGTTAACTCAGACTGATGGACACTGGAAGAAAGATATACTGTGTCATGGCAAAACCTTTAACTACCTGGTGAAGGTGATGTGAGAGATCTTGAACTAGAGATTTAATTTTCACTCTCTTTCCATTCTCTTTGTTGAAAACGGCAAGAATAAACTGATTACTGTATGTACAGATTTTTTTTTTATATGTTAGTATATTCGCTCTTTGCATTTGTTCTGTTTGCAGAAAAAAATCCTACACATACATTCATGGCCCTGTCTCTGTGATCTTTGCGCTCCTGAAAAGCAAGTAAGTCTTAAACCTGCACCACCATTCTGATCTCAACAACTTACTGTTTTTTTTAAAGATGTGATGACAATTTTTTTTTTTACTATCTTGCTCTGAACAGCTTAGTGTCATGGTTTCTGAGTTTAATATTTCTCTCAGTAACTGGGGTTAGAAATGTGTTGTACAGAACTAAAAAATAATAGCCAATGAAAGTGGATCCACTAAACATTGGACATTTGTTAAGTTGGACTTAGCATGTTGGACTCATCTCATTAGATTAGATGAGTTTAGCTATTGTTTTATTATAACTGGTTACTATTAATAAGTGAATAGTTTTTTTAATAAAAAGTGATGGAACACATTCCAGAAGATTTGCAGTTGTAATTGCACCCACTGTGACTGTTACTTACAGTAAGTGTGCAACAGAAAAGAACAAGATGTCAAACATTTAATGACTCAGTTTTCTTCATTTTGTGAACCAGTGGGAACAGGATAATGATGATGTGTGCTACATTTGTAACACTTCGGGAAAGCTGGTGTGCTGTGATGGGTGTCCACGAGCTTTTCACCATCACTGCCACTTACCCATTCTACAGGAGGACACACTGAAGTAAGAAAAAGAGAAACCAAATAAAGAAATAAAAAAAACATATTTTCCAAATACTATATAGACAAAATTTTGAAGCCAGTAAATGCTACAATATAATTTATTTTAGAGTAACCCTGCAATATGCATAATTATACAGATGCATTCAGCATACAGTTTTGAGTTTGTTTGAGTTTGAGTTTTGAGTTTGTTTTGAGCAGCTTCAGATATCCATTTGTTAAACTGTGTTTAAAACAGTTTTTCTCATCACAATAAGTTAGCCACAAACAGAAGAACGAATACACTAAATAATGTAATACACAAAATAAACACACAACCTAACATTTCTTTAGACTGCCTTTTGTTTTGATTACAGCACACATTTGCTGTGGCATTGTTTATACTGTATAAGCTTATGCAATGTCAAAACATTTATTTCCATTCAGAGTCACAATATCGCCAAGATCTTGAAAAAATCCATTGATGGAAAAACCTTGTCATTTAGTATATTCAGGTAGTCAGATGTTTGGGCATATAACATTCCCGAACCTAGACCTGACCGACAGATCCTACCCCAGATCGTAACATTGCCCCTATGGTAGGCACTAGGCATGATGGGTGCATCACTTCATCCACCTCTCTTGATCTACACATCACTCTAAAACAGGATAAATTTGGACTCATCAGACCTTTTTCCAATGCTCCACAATCCAGTGCAATACTTCAGCAATCTCCTTAGATGTTTTCTTTTCTTGCTGTGGGACAATAATTTGACCCTTCTGAAACAGAGTAACATCTTTGCCACAGCCACAGAATATGTCTTCTGACATGATTGTTTAAGACATGATCAACAGAACAACATAAATCACTGCATTAATTATCCAATGGAAGGATCTTACCTAGTTTGCTCAGTATAGTCCAGATAGTGACTTTTTCTTTAAACTGGACAGTGTACTGTACTGTGTGTGTGTGTGTGTGTGTGTGTGTGTGTGTGTGTGTGTGTGTGTGTGTGTGTGTGTGTGTGTAGGGGCAAATGGCTGTGCACATTCTGTGTGTTAAAGACCAACCATAAATTCTGGACTCAAATGAACCTGAATTCTGCATTGCAATGTCCTGTTTCTGAAAACATTATGGTATTTATACACAAACACATACACACAGGCACACATGTGCATATACTGTACATACACACACATATACACACAAATGAATAGAGAGCATTGTTTCTGATTTTGTTGTTTTTATCTTTTATCAGCGCTGTGAATATTTATTGTTGCATTTATATAAGGAGGACACACAGCATGTGTTTATCGATGATCCTACTAAAAAGGTAAGGATTTCTTCTAAAATAAATCACATATTTGGCACAGGTTTGGAAGAAAAAAAATTTATACTATATTTCTCACATGCTCACTCATTGTCTATACGGCTTTTTCCTGTATACAGGGTTGCAGAGGGGCCTTACGCCTATCCCAAGAAACTTAGGGCATTAGGCACATTATAAAAATTATTATAATTGATTATATAAAGAGAGTATATATGATATTACTTTACATAACCTTTATTTAACTGTGCCCTTATGCAGGTGGCAAAATACAGCAGGGTAATCTCTAACCCAATGTGGCTGAACAGAGTGAAATCCAAACTGCAGAATAAGGAGTATGAAACCACGCGACAGTTTGTGCATGATGTCCTTCTCATCTTCAAGAACTGCAAAAAGTTTAACAAGGTGAGATGCAAATTCTATATATTCATCTATAAAACAATTTGGCCAGCAGACTGGGTAATAAAACTTGATAATAAACAGTTTGATTAATATTAAATTTTATGTTACATTTTGTGAGGTGTAGTAGGCAAACCTTAGATGAGTCAACAGCTACAGGCCTCCAAATTTCATGTACTGTAGCTTGCAGAACAGTGTGGAGAGAGCTTCATGGAATGGGTTTCCATGGCTGAGCAGCTGAATCCAAGCCTTACATCACCAAGAACAGTACTTGTCTGATTGCATTGTGCAAAGTAGAAGGTTTGGTGGACGGGGGGATTTTTCAGAAGGTGTGTAAGGAATTCTTAATGCTTAAGCATTCCAAGACATTTTGGACAATTTTATGCTACACACTTTGTGTGCACAGTTTGGGGACGGCCCCTTCCTGTTCCAACATGACCACACACCTGTGCACAAAGCAAGGTCTATAAAGACATGGATGAGCGAGTTTGGTGTGGAGGAACTTGACTGGACTGCACAGAGCCCTGACCTCAACCTGATAGAACACCTGTGGGAAAGATTAGAGCTGATACTTAGAGCCAGGCCTTCTCACCCAACATCAGTGTCTGATCTCAGTCTGATGCTTCTGTTAGAATGGTCAAATTCCGGTCAAAATCGTGGTATATATATATATTTTATATATATATATATATATATATATATATATATATATATATATATTTTTTTTTTTTTTTTTTTTTTTTTGCAATTTATTACTAGCACTATTTGTAAATGTGTTTGTTTGAGATGTGTCTGATAGAATAATTTCCTTTGTAATTTATCTACTATTAATACTTGTAATACTAATACTAATATTGTAGTACTAGTATATCTGCATTAATAGAGTAAGTCATAAAACATATAGAATATTAACTTTATGGGTGATAAATTATTTTTAAATATTATGTTTGTGTGTGTGTGTGTGTGTGTGTGTGTGTGTGTGTGTGTACAGGATAATGAGTTTGGCAAGATGGGAGACAGACTGAGCAAGCTCTTTGTACAGGATTTTTACACGATCTTTAAAATCAAGTAGTATGATTAAATTGTAGTAACTCTTTGTAGTAACTCTTTCATATCATGTCTTTAAAATTCAGTAGTATCTTTATTATTCAGTAGTCTTTTTTTTCTTTAAGGTTTTGCATTGACTATTTTGACAATATATACAGTATTTAGTGTCTGCTTATTTAAGTTAACCTTTCAGCTTCTGTAGCATTTGTTTATTACAGGTTAAGGATATCAGTTTGTTAGAGCTAGCCTTCCAACTGCAATCAAACCAGATGGCAGTTTGTGAAAATGTGTATACTCAGTTTAAAATACTGATTTATGTTAATAGCATGTTATGTACACTGTTTTCTTTTTATTGTAACCATTATTTTGCATATTATGGTGTATATGACTCAACTGTATTAGTCACTTAAAAGAATAAATCATTTGCTGTCATTAGTCTTGTCATGTTTCACACAGAGTTTAGACGCAAATGCAGGGTTAGCAATGCTATAGTGTTTATTTTTCAAGTCCACTAACACACAGAAGATCCAACTATAATTTTAGAACAAAAACACAAACGTGACCCAGATGCCCAAAACGTAGGGCGTGCCAGCACGCCTCAGTCCACTGTAGAGGTTTGACGTGAGCCGTCTCAGTCCTGTAACACACACGAAAGAGTTTACTGCGCAAAGGCAGTTTGAAGGAACGAATGAGAGAGAGAGTATGTGAGAAAGGCAGTCTTGGGAACACTGGGAGGTCACGACGGTGGATGAACAGTGGGCTGCGGGGTCGGCTGGTTTATATAGAAGCACGCATAAGGAAAACACAGGTGATACTAATTAGTGATTATTGTGAATGACACACACACACGCAGATACACTAGGGGGAGACACAGCGGCAGCTCAGTAGTCTGGGGAACCGGATCTTCTTCCCTGAGGCCGTGCTGGCCCAGATATTACAAGTCTATTCATAAAAAAACTTTGGCATCCTATTCCCTTATAGTGTTTAATTTTCACTATATATATTTGGCATCCTGTTCCATTATTCAATTCAATTCAATTAAATTTTATTTGTATAGCGCTTTTAACAATTGACATTGTCTCAAAACAGCTTTACGCAATCAAAAGAATTATTTAAGTTTGTATGGAATGTGAATGTGTATGAATCAAAATATTCAGATAGTCCCTGGTGAGCAAGCCGAGGGCGACAGTGACAAGGAAAAACTCCCTGAGATGGTAATAGGAAGAAACCTTGATAGGAACCAGACTCAACAGGGAACCCATCCTCATCTGGGTGAAACAGATAGCAGGAAATGATCTGCATTTATACAGTGTGTTAGGTGGCAGGCAGTTCAGCTATAATAGTTGATGTTAATTGATGTTAAAATGAAGTCCACACTGTAAAGAACATACTGTAGAACTTACAGTAATTTACTGGCAAAAAAGTTGCCAATAAAATCCTGTAAAATAACCGTTAATTGCTGTAAAATGGTTTACAGTATAATACTGCTTAGCAATTTACAATAAATTGATGTTTGCAGAATACAGTATTTTTTTGTTTTTTTTTACATGATTATAAAATTAAACTTGTAAAAAGGCATTACAGGGTTTTTATTGTAATCCCACTAAATTACAGTACTTACCTGGCAACAAAAGTTGCCAATAAAATCCTGTGAATTCAACAAAAGCCAAGACGTAGCTGTAACATTTTTACTATGAAATTCCTGTAAATAACTATTTTAACTGTAACCATACTTTACTATTATACTGATGATAATGCATTAAAACAAAGATTTTGAAAAATAATCACTCAAATTCAAAGCTGTTGTAAGTAAACTGTTTATTAACGCTGACACCAGACAGCACTTCAGCACTGTCACTGGTAACATCATTTTACTTTGTCAACTACAGAAAAACTTATAAAAAATCAGCTGTTACAAAACAACTACCAACAACTCAAGATTAAAGCATAAAGCAATAGTTAAATAAAAGTTAAAGGGACTGTTTGCCTAAAAATAAAAATGGTCAGCATTTCAGTCTATACAGTATGTTGTGTCTCTTCATATGCAATTATTTCAATAATACTCTATCGAGAGTAAGGCGAATAAATCGGTAACAAAAAGCAGCATTCATCAACACCGGCATGATGTTAAGTTTTTACCTTTTGGTTCCGTGATGTTTCGGCTTGCCTGACAAAAAAAATTATTAAAAAAAAAAGTTAACGACACATTCCTTTACAAAATATACTTAAGGTTTCAGAGAAACTCATCCAGTGATGTTAATATTTACGTTTTTCAACATCAAAGACAACTGAGCACTTCATGTAACATAAAGTTTAATTAATTATAACACTTCGATAGCAATGCTGTGCCTGCCAAACTACAAATACTCTCTAGAAAGCAAAGGCAAATAAAGCTAACAAACTGCAGCATATATCAACATTAACATGACGATAACGATTTACCTTTTAGTTCAGGCTGCTTTCTGAAACGACGCGCATCGCATTTCTCCTCCTCGCCTGAAGCAACAGATAAATAAAGTTAACTAAACATCCCTTTACAAAATACCTAAACATAACGTTTAGAGAGAATATCATGATAAAACTTATATAACGTTATATAAATATATATGAATTACCTTACATTAAAAGAAATAATTAATACTTATGGAAGTAAAAACTTACCAAAAAAAATCGATTGCCGTTTATCTTCAGCTGTTGTCGCAGTGCTTCAGTCCACCAGATTTCAAACCACATCAGCCCACGCAATACCATAATGCAACAGCACAGTAAAGTCTTGTAAAAATATTAAAGATACAGTGAAAGCACCTCCTACCTGTAAATTAATTACAGCTAACAGTGAAATATACAGTTAACACTTGTAAAACCCTGTATAACCCATAATGCATTGCAAATTACAGCGATACATTGTAAAATGGCAAAACAGTAAGTTTCTGTATAATTTTGCTGTAAAAATTACAGCAATTTGTTACAGTGCAGGTAGTTATTGGAGACTCAGATACACTTGTAGAAAGTTCCAGTCCTGAACTATCGAATTGTCAAGTCCTCAGAGAAACAGCTGACAACACCAGTCGAGGCCAGAACCGTCTTCTAAGTAGATAGAATCATCCTCAGACACCAGACGCATCCCAAAGAGACACACGGGGCATCCATGCGACGAGACCTCCAACCAGAAACGGGGCACCAGGATGGATCAGACAGGTCCGGAGGGCAGAGGGAGTCTGGATCACTGGCAGCTCAGGAGTGACATGTGTAGCTCGACAGAGAGAGAGAGAGAAAGAGTGAAAGGGGGAGACAGGGGGAGAGAGGAAAGAGAAAGAGGGGGAGAAAGAGAAGAGGAAGAGAGATGGCAATTAGGTATGGTCACAGTCACATAATGTATAATGTGAATGTATATTTAATGTAGAGTGCAAGCAGGGACTCCGGAAGGACTAACTATGACAGCATAACTAAAAGGGAGAGCCAGAAGGAAACACAAACATGAGGGCAACCTGAGATGAAAAGCAAACAATCACCTCACCGTCAACAAACCTGAGTGATCAAATGAGAGTGAGGAAGCATCTAAACATACCAGTTCACCATAATACTCTACGTCCATGAGTCCCCCAGATCTGCTCCTTTACCTATGGCAAATCTATTTATAAAAATGCTTGGCTAAATAAATAGGTTTTTAGCCTAGACTTAAACACTGAGACTGTGTCTGAGTCCCGAACACTATTTGGAAGACTATTCCATAATTTTGGGGCTTTGTAAGAAAAAGCTCTGCCCCCAGCTGTAGTTTTCATAATACGCGGTACTGACAAGCAGCCTGCATCCTTTGATCGAAGTAGGCATGGCGGATCGTAAGACACTAGCAGTTCACTCAGATACTGCAGCGGGAGACCATTTAATGCTTTATATGTCAAGAGTAGTATTTTAAAATCAATGCGAAATTTCACAGGGAGCCAATGTAGTGAAGATAGGATAGGGGTGATATGCTCATATCTACTGGTTCTAATGAGGACTCTCGCTGCTGCATTCTGGACTAGGTGAAGCTTGTTTATGCACCTAACAGAACAACCAGACAGTAAGGCATTACAATAGTCCAACCTAGAAGTGATAAAAGCATGAACTAGTTTTTCTGCATCGTTTAGCGACAATATAGTTCTTATCTTGGCAATATTTCTGAGGTGAAAGAATGCTATCCTGGTGATATTATCTACATGAGCTTCAAATGAAAGGCTGGAATCTATAATCACACCGAGGTCTTTTACTGTTGCACTTGATGGAACAGAAAGGCCATCTAAAATTACGGTGTGATCTAAGATTTTATTTCTAGCTGTATGCGGTCCAATGACTAGAACTTCTGTCTTATCCGGATTTAGCATCCAATTTCTTATGTCCTGCACACATTGCTCAACTTTAGTAAGATGGTTTTTCTCATCAGGTTTTGTTGAGACGTATAGCTGTGTGTCGTCAGCATAACAATGAAAACTAATACCATGCTCACGGATTATGTTGCCCAGAGGAAGCATGTACAGTGGTTACAAAATCGGAGCGTCGTATGTAACATCGCCGCCGCATTACGGGATGTGCATTTGCTGTGCATTTGCTGGCTTTTACCACTGAGTGGCGCTATATAACTACAGACTGACGCCTCATGCCTTAGTTCATTCTCTGCCTCAATAATACACGTAATAGCCGATAACATCAAGTGAAACACTGTAGTTGACCGAATTCATAATCACAGTACTATAATTACAGTACAAATGTAGAATTCAAATTAAATCAAATCTTATTAAGATCAAATTTAAGCACAATAAATATTAACACAGTGAGCCTTTAGATTTTATCACGTGTAATTAGAAAAGAAGTGTGTAGGGTTTTATTTAAATATAAATTTCTAAACCAATAAGATCAAATAACACCAAGTTATTATTATAACAGGCTTACTTCGTCACTTATCAAAGACGTACACTTGCTTTCAAAGAAGTCGAGTGGCTTATTAACGTCTCTGGTGTACATTGTCTCTAAGTGGCCGCTTGGTGTAGCGGATAGAACACTCGGCCAGTGATCTACAAAGCGCCGGCTCGAATCCCGAGTGATGTTTTAAAATTGTTTTATTTTAAAACTAAATAAAATGTTTTAAGTGCGCTTAAGGTAGAGTCTTATAAAGGCTATGTAGACTTATATAGTTTTATTATATATTTTTTGCACATTAATCTGAGTCCTCATCTGTTACATCTGTTTAGTTTTTTTTTCCTGCCGGGACGAATGCGCGGTTCCATCCCTTTCCCGCCTATTCAGGGAGCCTACGGAGTGAGCGATTAACCATAGTCGAATCGATTGGTGTGCGTCCAACTCACGTTACTCGTGTGCTATTAATGCCGGCTGGTGATAATTAACGTTAATATGATCTCGGGCTTGCTCACGATGCTCAACATCTATAAAAATAGCAAAGTATTGTGTATAGAGTGATAAAAAAAACTATCTAACGCATGATAGAAAACATAATTTCCTGCATTTTTTTTCTGCTTCAGGAGTCAGTCTGTTCTGAGACAGTGAGAGTAGAGGAAGGGGCAGATTCAGGACCAGGGAGGGAGCCGGAGACAGCAGAACAAAGAGATGATATTGCCAGCACCAGCACAGGGAGCACAGTTTTTAGTTTAGATCTCATGTTTACATTTTATTGTATGTTGATGGCTTGACTGTAAACAACATAAACAATGCAATAAATTTATAAAAATATATATTTATTGTCCCCCCTGTATATGTATTTATTGTCCCCCCCCTGCTGTTAAATGAAATTTGCGTTATTTTACGTTAATGTTACGTTATTACATTATTAACGTCGACAGAATAAAGTAAAGTTTTATTTCTGGAATTGATGCACGGGCTTCATCTTAGGCTTTTTTTTCTTTCGGTTCTTTCGTTTCTCAGCGCCGGACTGTTGATGTCTCTTTCCAGGACCAGGCATATTGTTCAATTATTACAATTCTTTTGGCCAAATACTGTAGGCAGCCGTAACTGAGGTGAGGGCGCGCGCGTCATCACGTGTGCTTAGCCGACTCTGCGTTCACCGTAAACTTCAATATAGACGTTTATATTTTTGTTTATTTGTATATGTATGTTATTAATATTAATTTTTTAGAGATTGTGTGTGCGTGCAAGGAGAGTTTGTGTTGATAAGTGTATGTGGATAAGTTGATAAGTGTATCAGAAAGCATTAAAATGTTCATTTGAATTAAAATGACACACACACGTCTGTATATACAGTATATCAATTACATATATATCAATTTCATTAGTTCGTTCATTCTATTTGAAGCTTCGGATGTTTTTTTTTTTTTTTTTTGGTTTGGTTAGATTAGTTCTGAACTCGCTTTCGTGAAACTATCGCTAAAACAATGTACTGAGCCCTCCTGAGGATATAAAGCTTTATTATTGTGTTTGAATAAATATTCAGATCCACAGCAGATAATAAACTATGCTATGTCATAACCGAAGCAAACACCACGATTATGCCTCGTTTCGTTCGACGGGAACGTGGTTCACTTGGCCGCGGTGTATTATAAACCTGTGGAATGTTTCACTGTTTATGCTCACATAAGAGGAATAAAAGCGAGTGAAATGTGGAAATGATGAGGACTAAACCAATGATTTCGGTAACTCCACTGAGTGTAACATCTGCATAGTGACACTGAACATCTTCACTTTTCCGTTTACCTCTGAAAAAAAAGCTGTATTTAGTTTGTTTATATTTAGAGTTTTTATAACAGTAGAAGAAGTATGCGCGCGCACGCACACACATAGACACACACACACACAGACACACCTCCCTTGAGCCCTGCGTCTGTCGGATTTCAGCTGTCACGGGGTGGAAAGACTTTGAAGCAGTTTATATATGAATCTAAGCTTGAACTTATCAGCATTGTAAATATATAATACTTTTCAAATAAAATCGCTATTACTTTGACCCTGAAGTTTAGTTTAGCACACATAAAAAACAGAAAAGTAATTTCTGGTAAATCAACGGAATGTGTAGTATTTACAGTAATTCATTAAAAAATGAATATACATTGTACAGTACACGGTAAACACGGGAAAGATTACAAAATGAAAAAACAAACAGTGTCTACTTTATAAACAGCTTAGTATGTGCGTCGAGATGCTGAAATCCCTTGCATGTTTTTGCTTCCAAGTGGAGAGATATTTGACCGATAGCCTAGAACAAAAGATCTATAGGTGTGATCACAACCCCCTCCGACCGACCGTGCCATCAATCACTGACCACCTCAGAAGTTCCCTCCAATGTATGGCTGCAATACTTGTTTTGCAAGTATTTTTAACACCATTCAAAGGCTTACAAGTTCCATTCAACATATAATGATGTCTCCACATGTTAATATATTCCTAAAATTTATATATTACAAGTTGATAAACTGATCTGCGGTAGCGGAAAAATCCGCACGCGCACTCACACACAGACACACACACACACACAGACACACCTCCCTTGAGCCCTCGGTAAACATCCAAGCACTGAGGCACGCAAATCCCCTGACCACAATAAGGTGGCAATCCCTCAGGGGGGAAGATGAAAAATACAAATTAAATAAATAAAACAAAATAAAATATCCTTAATCCAGATTTTATCAATCAACGACATAATATTGATCTTAGCTGGATGGTCTAATTCTCAAAACCGTTTAACCTAAAGAAAAACTTAACACACTATAACTAGAATATTTACAAAACTGAAAGGTTGTCTTATGTATAATAAAAAAACCTCATAACTCAAAAAGATCATATTATGTTTTTATATATTTTTTTAGATTTTTTTTTATAGTAACTGAACAGCTCTCTTCTCTCCAATCCACTCCTAAACCACAGTCTCCTATTTCTCTGTGCGTGCTCTGGAGACTGTGAATGAATACACGCAGCGGAGGTTTTGTAAACTGTAGAGATCAGCATTTTATCTAATTTGAAATATAAACCTAATATTATCTGTTACTTAATATATTTTCTTTTGATGATGACCATAACAGCCTACTGCATTTCATTATTTATAATAACACAAAAACAATATTACAATATTTGATATTTTAATATAAACTCGGTATCATTATCCTCCTTGTGTATGTGTAAAATACATTTGATTTGTTCTATTTTTTATTCTGATAGTGTGCTCAATTTGTTTCTAGTAATTTATATATTTAAATTCGGATGCCTTTTACTGTTACAAATTTAACTCTTTGCAAAATAATAAAAATGTGTCTTGCTGTACAAGCCCTTGTGTTGTTGTTTGTGCTGCTGTTCTTTAATAATACCAATAATCAGATACAAACAGTCTGTCTAAACGAAAATTAAGCAATGCTTCTTAACTCATCATTATGTGGATATTTTTCATGTTCGTTGGATAAAGTATGTACTGTAATGATTTGGTCTACTCTGTACTGTATGTGCGTGAGAGAGAGGGGTGTCGCGGTCGTGAAACAAAGGCTCATTTCAGCTCATTCAGTTTCTCTGAATGGATAGGTGAGAACAGCTGATTCACGGTGAATAATTTGCATTTGAGTGTTGCCAAGTGAAAAGAAGACAAACATCAAGACGAACAACATATCTTGAATCTTTGAATCTTGAATCTTGAATCTTGAATATAAAACTGAGACAATATTTTAAAAAGAATCGCAATCAACCTGAACAGGTAAGCTGGAATAAAATCAGTAGCAGCATTAACTAAAGTAATTAGTAATTATTAGCTGCTACTGATTTTATGGACTCATCACGGTTAAATACGTTGGTCACATGCCAGCTGTATAAGCCGGTTAAGGGACTCATTACGGTTGCATATCGTGCTCTGAATAATAATTTTTTTTGTTTGCTGTTTGTTTGCTGAGTAAAATTAAAATAGAACAATTTTTTAAAACAGCATCATCCAGGATTCGAACCGACGCTTTGTAAATCCCTGACCGAGCGCTCTAACCGCTACACCAACCAGGCACTAAGAGAAAACACACCTCCGTGACGTTAATAAGCCACTCGACTTCTTTGAAAGCAAGCGTTAAATAAGTAACGAAGTAAGCCTGTTATACAATTATACTATTTGCACGTGTATTTTATCTGTTTTAAACTTGGTGTCATTTGATCTTATTGGTTTAGAAATGTTTGTAAAATAACTATTGTTATCAAAAATGTAACAGATGTAACACCGGACCTCATTACCCACAATGCATCTCCCGCACTGGACTACACTGCCGTAAACAGCTGTCGTAAATCAAAACTCCCGGTACGGCAGATGGCCACCACTTTTCATCAGTATAATGACACACACACACACACACACGCAGCAGCAGCAGACCGAGCCGTCACTCCCCTAAATTTAAAGAATACAAACTGGTTGCGTGCGAGTTTGCTGTTTTTTCTATAGTATGCTGAAGCAAAATCAAAATACAACATTTTTATTTTTTTTTTAATTTTGTTTTAATTAAAATAAAAAAATTTAAAACATCACCCCTCGGGATTCGAACCGGCGCTTTATGTATCACTGACCGTGGGCTCTAACCGCTACACCAAGCGAGCACTTAAAGGTGATGCACCCAAGTAACCTTAAATAAGGCAAGGTTAATAAAGCAAGCTCTGGATAAGTGACGAAGTAAGCCTGTTATAATAATAACTTGGTGTTATTTTTATCTTATTGGTTTAGAAAATTATATTTAAATAAAACCATACACACTTCTTTTCTAATTACACGTGATAAAATCTAAAGGCTCACTGTGTTAATATTTATTGTGCTTAAATTT
This sequence comes from Channallabes apus, assembly GCA_030522415.1. Classification (NCBI taxonomy): domain Eukaryota; kingdom Metazoa; phylum Chordata; class Actinopteri; order Siluriformes; family Clariidae; genus Channallabes; species Channallabes apus. Next base: position 13,569,842 of record CM060105.1, on the reverse strand, counting down.
GATCTTAATAAGATTTGATTTAATTTGAATTCTACATTTGTACTGTAATTATAGTACTGTGATTATGAATTCGATCAACTACAGTGTTTCACTTGATGTTATCGGCTACTACGTGTATTATTTAATGGGACACGTCTCATTAATGAGACAGAGAATGTAAGGCATGAGGCGTCAGTCTGTAGTTATATAGCGCCACTCAGTGGTAAAAGCAAGCAAATGCACATGCCGTAATGCGGCAGCGACGTTAAATATGACGCTCCGATTTTGTAACAACTGTATGCATTTTATGAGTTCTGCATTTTTGTATTGTAATTCCCATATTCTGGTAGCAGTGAATCCTATTTCAATTGATTGATTTGATAAATTTGGTTTGATTTGATACACTATTGAGAGTACTAGCTGGACTTTAAAGGACTTTTTTTTTTAGCTGAAAAGCAAAAATGCTGTCTTTGACCAATGCTGTGTTGCTGCACAGATCCATGATACTTGAGTTTTGTATGTCTCTGGAGACCATGTGTGACCATCAGTATTCCCTTCTCCTGGCATCTGCTGCATTTACTGCATCTCACTACACCACTCTCATGGTAGCAGAATAAACAGGTACAGGAGCAGAATTGTGAGGGGTAACTGTCCGCTACTAGTTGATTGATCACCAATGGCATCATTCCCCAAGGTTTGAGATCTGTGGAGATTGGAGGCAGAGGCAACACCTTATGTTCATTGTTGTGTTACTCAAAATACTACACTTTGCAGTGTCAGATCACATTATCCTGCTGAAACAGGCCACTGCCACCACGCAATACTTAGTCAGCAATGTTTATGTAGGTGTTATATGTCAAAGCAGAATCCTGATGAATGGGAGGACCCACAGTTTCTCAGCAGAACATTGCCCAGAGCATCGTTCTGCCTTCACTGGGTCAAATATTTACCACAGTGGATGCCTTGCCATCTCTTCCCCAAGTAAGCAACACACACAACCAGCCATCCACATAATGTAAAAGAAAATGTGATTCATCAGTACAAACCACCTTACTTCACTTCGTTATGGTCCAGTTCTGCTGCAAATATGTCCTCTATAAGCACTTTTGGTGGAATGCGCGTGTGTGTGTGTGCGTGCGGGTGGGGATATGGAGCCAAGAGCGAAAACAATTGTCCAAAACATAGTATTGGTGCTAAACTGCTGGTATTGGTGCCAGACTGCTTCCCACATTTCAGCGAGGAGAGTTCAGTATGAGAGGTTCAGTAGATTGTTTGCTTTTAATGAATGGTTACACTCTTGGTGTTTACCCTTTGTTGATAATTGGAATGTTTTCTGGAAGCATCCTAGGCTTTACCACACTGATCCAAGATGGCGCCGGTGAGGTCGGCTGCCGTCACGACTGCTCCGACCACCTTTTCTTTGTTTTTGTTCTTTAAGTTAGTTTTCAGTGTTTTAAAATCGGCAAAATCACCACCATTGAGTACATTAGGTATGATAGAGACACTCTTGTTTCTATTGGTATATAATGTACTCACAATTCGGCGTTTTTAACTCCGGATCCGAGCTGGCCGAGTGAGATCCTGAGGGAGAACAATGGACGCGACGCGAAGCAGAGGCCTCGAGGGAGACGAGCCGGCATCAGGAACAGGCTCAGAGCCCGTGCACACCGCACACCTCTGCCTAGTATCCTGCTCGCCAACGTCCAGTCACTGGAGAACAAACTCGATGACCTCAGGGCTAGGATAAAGTTCCAGAGAGACATTCGGGACTGCAATCTCCTCTGCTTCACCGAGACATGGCTGAACCCAGCGGTGCCAGACCACGCCATACAACCAGCCGAGTTCTTCTCGGTTCACCGCATGGACAGGACGCGGGACTCGGGGAAGTCAAGGGGAGGCGGCGTGTGCTTAATGGTGAACAACAGCTGGTGCAACAGCGCGAGCGTTGTTCCTCTTACACGCTCCTGCACACCAAACCTGGAACTACTGTCCATCATGTGTCGTCCTTTTTATCTTCCACGGGAGTTGACATCGGTCATAATCAGCGCCGTTTATATACCACCACAAGCGGACACGGACACTGCCTTATGCGAGCTGCATGAGGCACTCACACAGCACCAGACACAACACCGGGACGTTGCGCTCATTGTGGCGGGGGACTTTAATAGTGCCAACCTCAAACACGCAGCGCCGAACTTTTATCAGCACATCACCTGCCCCACCAGCGGCGAAAGGACACTAGATCATTGTTATACAACGGTCAAGGACGGCTACAAGGCGCAATCTCGTCCAGCGTTTGGTAAATCCGACCACGCCACCATCTTCCTCATGCTAAAATATAAACAAAGGCTGAAACAGGAAGTTCCGGTTCAGAGGGAGGTCGCGCGCTGGACGGACCAATCGGTGGCCGCATTACAGGACGCACTCGATGACGCAGACTGGGACATGTTCAGAAACAGCTCCGATGATGACGTCAGCGTGTTTATGGAAGCGGTTGTGGGATTTATTGGGAAGCTAGTAGACGATACGGTGGAGAAAAAGACTATCAGAACGTTTCCCAACCAGAAGCCGTGGGTGGATAAAACCATCCGCGACGCTCTGAGATCTCGCACCACTGCCTACAACACGGGACTTGCATCGGGGGACATGGAACCATACAAGGCTGCGTCATACAACGTCCGGAAGGCGGTGAAAGAGGCGAAGCAGCGCTACAGGAGAAAACTAGAGTCACAGCTTCAACAGAGTGACTCTAGGAGCCTGTGGCAGGGACTAAGGACAATAACGGACTATAAAGCACCAACATCCGGTATGACGAATGCGGACGCGACTCTGGCAGATGAGCTCAACACATTCTATGCTCGCTTCGAGGCTGCAGCTAAAGACGCTAGCGATGCTAATGCTAACGGCGCTAATGCTAACGGCGCTAATGCTAGCGGCACTAACGGCTGCAGACAGGAAGACACTGCCAGCACCGGGAACGCGCTCATCATCTCCGAGCACGACGTGAGGAGAGCCTTCAAGAGAGGACCAGCAGGACCAAACGGCATCTCAGGCCGTGTGGTGGATTTTTTATTCTCCCCACACCGAAGTTGCCATAATTTAAAACATTAAACAAATACTGTAACTTGAATAAAGAAATCAAAGAAAGACTCTGGATTCCGTGTAGATCTAGATGAAGTAAGGATAAGTTTTATTGCAACAATAAAACAAAGTGAGCCAGTCCTGACAATGCCTAAGATGTGAATCAGAGCATCACCAAGAACAGACTGACTTACTGTGACATCGGTGCCTTCTTTTATACAATTTTCCAAGGGGCGGGACACTCCTCTGGCCCCCTCATTTGCCAATTATTTTTTCTGGTTCCTTATCAAATTTTTCAACCAATAAAATTACATTTTCATTACACGTCATATACCTCGTCATCTGACTCCATCTTTTACCAAATTTTGCTTCCAATATAACTTATTTTCCTTTCAAATTAGTTTCCATTATCTTTTCACTTTTGTTGTTCAACTTAAAAAATATTAGGGTGGCGCTTACATCTGCTATAAATTCTTGGTGCTTCCGCTTTACTCTACAGTTTTCAAGAGACAGGCCATGGGTAAGCATCTTCTACATATTATTTTAATTATTTGTCTAAGTTTGCAACTTTTATTATATTTACCTATTTTATTTTTATTCTTATAGCTAATCGCATCTGCACAAATGATCACCACGTCGCTTTGGACGACTCGGACAGCCAGAGCAGTCCGGCTCACAGTCCTACTGACTACACGCCTACTGAACCTGTCATGGACCGGGCCTCGGTGAGTTTTACTGAGGATGAGCCCGATCCATCTGCTTCGTTACTGCAGTTCCTAGAGGAGACAGGGCTCACTTTTTCCAAGAATGTTGATCCCAAACCGGGTCCTTCTAAGAGGCCGCGTGCGGATAGCCCTTATCCATTTTCTTTTAGGCCTGTACGGCCTGAATCTACAGCGCCAGCTCCACTGGTCTTAAAGCCTGTTTGTCACGTAAGTGTTGGCACCCAGACCGATGTTAAAGTGTCTGTTGGTACCCAAACAGATTTTCCTTCCGCACCTGTGCCAAATCCAAATCGCGGCATTTCTGTTTCTATTTCCTTTCACTGATTATTAAATTGGTGTTGTCCTTCCTCACAGGAGGTTTTGCTAATTGGCTTCTTGTGCATTTTATTTTGCTACTGATGCTTACCCAGGCCCTGTGTGTTTTTATACTTTTTTATGTTGGGCCTAATACTTTATATTGTATAATATTCACTATATAGATACACATACTATTTTGTGTCTATTTCTTTATTAAACTTATTATTCAGATCACTGTATGTGTGTGTGTTTTTTTGGTTATTTAATTTGACATGTTGCTTGTGTATCCAATGCTTGTTACATCACAGTTAAGATCACCCCATGTCTGAGATTACGTCATGTCTGGGGCTATGTCATATCTGCTGATCTGGTGTCGTTTCCATGGTTACTATGAAATCTCTAAGATGGCTGCTAGTCTAAGGTTTGTTGGGTGCATACTGTATACTGAACGTCACATGATGGCTACTATGACATCACATTGTCCTTGGCTCACTCTGTTCACTTCATCTCACATCCATAAGATAAAATTAATAGTTTTCTGTAATATTACTGCATGCACAAATATATGTAATTAAAATATGCTTACATATTTCCCCCTCTGTGACTTTTAAGTCACATAAAAGAGCATAAGGAAAAGTAAAATGAAAATAATGCTTACTTACTAACTTATGAACATTAACAGAATTTAAACAATGAATTTAAACAATGCTTAACTTATGAACCTTAAGCTTACATATTACTACAAAAACAAGAAATAAACCTTACACATCAATTTTAATCCTTATAGAATAGGAAAAAACTAAGTCATATAAAAAATCTAATTCAAAGAAATCTTACATATAAAGTCTTACATATTACTTAAATTTAAATGTCCTTAAAGACCTTAAAGAACTTAAAGAGACATAAAATTCAAAACATTACAACATTAAAGAACTTAAAGAACTTAAGCAAAGAAACCTAAAATTTAAAACCTTACAACCTTGCATATTCAACCTAACCTTACATATTACCCCCTTACTAAACCATCCATTTAGGGAAAACTAGTGAAAATGAGTAAATATAAGCATAAACATATATGAGAATATAATAAGCATGCAATGGTTATAATATGATGAGTCCAGAGGTGGGCGAAAAAACCTTCAGTATAGCCAATTCAGAAGTAAAAATTCCACACCTTGCCAGCTTTTTTGTGCTCGACAGTGTATACATCACCAGGACCTCATTCTGTATAATAATACATATATGACAAACATTTAAAAACATCAAAGCCATTTAAGCAGTCCATTAGGGTCCCTGTAGGTTAAGGATAGTGTGTCAAGATTTTCAGACCCCTCTTCAGTCCAGGTCTTACGATCCTCGTCCGTGAATTCGATCACATACAGGTCCTTACAGCTTGCCAGCTGAGATAGTGGAATACGGTTTATCCTGCCCGTTTCCAAACGCAAAAAGTCTAACCACACTTCATCGGCTTTTGGAAGAGCATCCAGCGCACGTTGCAGGGATATTGGTGTATCTCTCCATAAGATGTCATCCCCCAACATTACTTTGGTTATGGTCTTAGTTGCTGCCATGTACACATCGTCAAATTCAACTATCCCACAAATATCATATGCAGCCCAATCCTCTTCGATCCCAATGCCTCTGTAGATGCCTAACTTCAGATGTCTCCCAAGCTGATACGAAGTTGTTTCCAGATGAAGTCCTGTGCTCATGTCAAGGTTGAACGTCTCCTGTGTCCTTGCTTTGATCCATTTGAAGTCCTTCGTCAAGACGTTGGCATTGGTGATGAATTCCTTGTTCCCTATCGTGCGTTGTGGATGCCAGTCAACTAGATCATGTCTCAATTCTGCCCATTTTTTCTTCGGGGCCATTTCCGCAACCTCGTTCCATGCGTTACAGCAGATGGTGCAGGAAACTATCCACCTTGGGTCAGGTACCAGTTCCATCCTGCAATACATACGTGTATAGCAGAAACAAAACACAAACACAAAAACAAAACACAAAATACAAGACAACTTTTTCTATTGAGACTACTTTTTCTTTGATATAGTTACTTGAAACATGGATTAAATATGTTGGATTAAAATATGCTGTTACACTAAATAAATTTTCATTATACATATGATCAATAAGGATATAGTCATTTGTCCATTATGCAGTGTAGTTGGTCTTTTTTTCACTTCATTTGCATATAAATGGACTCCTCTTCCTCATCCTCATATGGTGTCGTCTGGTCGTGATATTCCACAACAACTGTATACTGGCCTACCATTTTCTGAATACTTGCTCTTGCCAGAGGAATAATGCAGCAAGATGCAATGAGTAGAGTTCCTAACACTATCAGAACAATTGTACCTAGTTTCACAAGTAGTCCGTACCAATTGGAAGGATTAAGCCAGTCGAACCATGTGGTCCATGCGGTAGTTCTGTCTAATTGTTCTTGTACTAATCCTAAAACACTTAAAGTGTGATTCCAAAATCTCTGTTGATTGTACCATAGTAAGTTTATCCACCTTGCGTTTTTAGAAATTTGAACCCATGGGAGGAAGATTGTCGTAAATGCTCCTCCTACTCTGTTTATAACCTCATGTTCAGTTGGTACGCCAAGTGGAATTCCATCCCAACTTACTGTTATTCCTCCCTCTTTATCAAACTCTTCCCATTTCTTTAATTCCCCTTGACCGACCATGTCCAAGAATTTTATCTCCCGTTTGCTTCTTTTGTTTTGCGTGCCATGCAATCCTATTACAATTAGTTCTCCTTCTAGTAATACTGGAGCACAGCATCCATTCCAGTCTTGTGGTAGAGTTTGTCTAACTGTGGTTCCATCACAGTACCAAAATATGTCAGCTAAGGGTGTTGTACCTAATCTTAAGTCTGGTTGTCGTACGTTGACTATCTCACTGCATGACATATTGCTTGTTGTATTGTCACATATCTGTCTCATTTTTATGGAAAAACCTGCTGCTGACTGTGTTTCGTTGCAACTCGATGATAAGTTTCCTACTTCTATACTTCCGTCTGAACAGATGCATAGAGGATAGGTCTGTTGCACAGGTGTTATTTTTCGTTGGACAGCATCTATCGTTTCTACAGGATGATACGTGCATTTGCTTATATTCTGCATCCATTCTGGACCATAATCTATTGCAGCTGAATGTAAAAGACAGCTGATAGGGCATAATCGTGATTCACTATATTCTGGATCATCTATACATTCTTTTGTTCCTTGTGTTATCGCCACTCTTGGGGGCTTATGACTTCTGTCATGACATACGATGCAGTCTTTATTTGTTAAAGACTCAGCTGTGAATTTCATCCATTGGTAGAACATGTCATTTTTCCATGTTTGGTCAGATTCTTTTTTGTTTCCAGGTACCTGTTTTATTATTTCTGGAATTACCGTTACATAGGTTGCTGACTCATCATCTGATACGCTAGGTTGGCCTGGTACTTTCGCCGTACATCCACGCAAATATGAATATGCTAAGCATACACCTCTTATTTTACCATTTGCTGACTTATTAAATGCGCACCATTGATTGGATGTTGGTATTGCCTCAATCAATCCGTCTAATGCAACCTTCATTTTTGATCCAGGGGTTTTCTCTAATTCTACATAAATACGCACTTGATCTTCTTGAGGTCGTGACTTGTCTACCTCTATCTGAAAAGTTCCTTCCCAATTTCCTGTTCTTTCCCACGTTGATAAACCTGCTACCATTCTTGCTCTAGTTATTGTAGCTAGTACGCAATGTATCTGTCTCTCTTCTGTGTTCCATTCTGGTTTGCTCTTTTCATTTCTGACGGCCCAACTACTAGTCAAACCGATCATAAGAAGTATTGTTATTTCCATAGATTTCCTTCTGTTTCTTGGGCGGTAATAAGAGGATGGTTTCTCCATCAGGATCACAACGGTGACACGTGGGATTATGGCCAAATAATCTACACAATATATTTCTTGGGGTGTTTTTTGTTGGGTATGTTCTTTCTACTGTGGTTGGTTTAAATAATTTAATCAGTATCTGAGCCAGTATCAGCTTCTACCTGTCTCCGTGCTGTTTCTATTTTAGTACGTTTGTCTTCTCGCTGTCTAACTTGGGCTCTTGTTCTATGAGATGGTCCTGCCTCTTCTGCTTCTGCTTCTTCAAGTTCAGCTTCCCAGTCTTGTATATCTTCTTGAGGCCACTCTGGCCAGTAGCCTTGTTCTTCTTCCTGTTCTATCCACGGCAACCCTTCAGTACGTTCATATGGATCTGGTGCTTGTTGTCTGGGTCTTTCGTCGTCTCTCTGAGGATCTGATTGCAGACCCGAGGGTCCTACTCTTGGAGACTCGGTGTCCTCCTGTGATAACCTGTCTCTTACCTGGTCCGGATTTGGTGCCTTGCAGCAATGATTTAAATGGTACCATACGTCTTTACCTTGAACTTTTACTGCAGTTGGAGTTGCCAACACCACCTTGTATGGTCCTTCCCGTCTAGCTTGGTTCCACCTTCTTTTGAACACTCGGATAAACACCCAATCACCAGGCAGTACAGTTCTCTCGTCTATGTCCTCTGCCTCGGTGTCCTCAGCTTGATCAGCTGCTCTCTGTCTGGTGTTGTCGTGTATTGTAGCTCCCTTAACCTGTTGGAAAATAACTTTGTGTATTTCAGATAAGTGTTTCACATAATGATCAAGTTCACTTTGCAGTTGTTCAAGTGTGGGGCCTTTATAGGGCCCGCGGGTAAAAGAAGTAAGCATAGGTCTGCCAGTAAGCATTTCATGCGGGGTTAGATGCGTGTTGCGGTTAGTTTGCGATCTCATCCCCATTAAGGCTAACGGCAAGGCTTGAAACCAATCCATATTTGTATCTGCGCATATTTTAGCCAATTTCATTTTTAAAACTCCATTCGCTCTCTCTACCATCCCTTGAGATTGGGGATGATACACACATCCAAACCTGTGCTTGATGTTCAACCACTGAGTTACTTTTTGTACTATCTTATTTGTGAAGTGTTTCCCATTGTCTGAACTAATTGTGTCTGGAATTCCAAATCTTGGTATCACTTCTCTACACAAGAATTTTGCTACTGCCATCGCATCTTCCTTAGCTGTTGCTACGGCTTCTACCCATCTGCTAAACCTATCTTCGACCACTAAGATGTATCATTTTCCTTGTATCCTAGGTTCCCCCATGTCTACATAGTCAAACATTATATGCCTGAATGGCCCATCTGGCTCTGGGATGTGTCCTATCGGTGATGTGAAGTGTTTTCTAATGTTAAATCTAGCACAGATGTCGCAAAACTGTGATAATGTTCGATGAACCATTGGACCTAAATAAGGCGACCACCATTCCTTTTGGATTCTTTTTATCACTTCCCCTCTTGCTACGTGATCATTCCCATGAACTTGTTTTATCAGGGTTAAAAGGAAATTTTGTGGTGCTACAAAACGTCCATCTGCACTTCGCCATACATTTGTATCATTATTTTTTATTGCTCCTCTTTTGATCCATTTACGAATCTCTTCTCCTGATGCTGCTGCTTGCATGTCTGCTAATGAGGTTAAGTCTGGTGTGGGAGGCGCATAGTCTTCAGGTATAAGAAATCTGTCTTCTGGCTCTGGACTTACACCTGGTTCTTCATCAGGACCAATGCTCGATTCTGGTGAACTTGGTTCATTATCTCCCTGCGGATTAGGTTCTGGTTGTGCTGCTGTTTCTGGCATCATATTTATCTGATTTACTGCTGCTTTCTTTGCTGCTTCATCTGCTGCTTCATTTCCGTTGCTAACAAAAGTGCCATCTTTTTTATGTGCTGCACATTTAACTATGGCTAGTCTTGATGGTAATTTGATTGCATCTAACAATTCTGATATTGCTTCTCCATGTGCTACTGGTGTTCCATCAGCTCTTTTGTAACCTCTTTGTGCCCATATGGGGCCATACAAATGGCATATTCCATATGCATAAGCTGAATCGGTGTATATTGTACATGCTTTCGCTTCTGCTAGTTTACAGGCGCCTGTCAAAGCGACTAATTCGGCTAACTGAGCAGAACATGGTTGTGGCACATTTTCTGCTTGTGCAATTTTAAATGTTTCTCCATCTAAATTTGGTGTTACTATTGCGTAGCCTGCTTTATTGCTGTCCCCATCTCTAAAACATGACCCATCTACAAAGAATATACAATCTGGATGTGACAGAGGTTGGTTCTCTAAATCTTGGCGTGTCTTTAGATATTCTGCTGACACTAGATGACAATCGTGGGGATCTCCCTCTGCTGGGGTCATTATACGATCTGCTGGATTTACTGTCTGACACCTGCGTATGGTTAATTCAGGTGCAGAAAGTATTACGTCGTATCCTGTTCTCCTAGCATTTGTAATTACAAACGATGGACTGGTCAGGAGTGCGTGTAATGCGTGGGTGGTGTACAGCGTTACTGGATGTCCCATAGTAATTGATGTTGCTTTCTCATAAGCAAATGCTGCGGCTGCCACCCCTCGATAACAGGGAGGCATGCCTTTTTCAATATTATCAAGCGCTGTACTATAATATGCAATTGGTTGTTTGCTAGGACCTTGTTGTTGGGTCAGAACCCCTGTGGCAAATCCGCCTCGCTCTGAGACATACAGGTGGAATGGTTTGTTGTACTCTGGACTAGCAAGTGCTGGGGCTGTACAGAGTTCTCTCTTTAGCTGTTCAAAAGCTTCTAGTGCTTCAGGTGTCCATTCTAACACTGCACTATTTTTGGTCTGTCCAGCTGCTTTGATTAATGCTCTTAAGGGTGCTGTTTTTAATGCAAAGTCACATATCCAGTCTCTGCTAAATCCTACCATACCTAAAAAGGATAGCATCTCCTTCACAGTTCGTGGTTTAGGGGCTTTTGCTATTGCTTCTATATGTTCAGGAGATATGTGCTTAGATGTTCCTTTCAACACTCTGCCTAGATACTCTACTTCTTGTCTACAGAATTGTAACTTTTCTCTACTAACTTTATGTCCATTTTCTGCTAGTACTGTCAAAACTCTTAATGAATCTGCTTCACATTGTTCTCTAGTTGGACTACAAATCAGCAAATCATCACAGTACTGAATCAAAGTACTTTTAATATTTATTGAGGCTAGGTCTTGAGTTAGTACTCGGTTAAATATTGATGGACTTTCGCAGTATCCCTGCGGTAAGCGACTGTAAGACAGCTGCTGTCCCTCGTACGTAAAAGCAAACAAGTGTTGTGATTCTGGATGTAGTGGAATACTAAAAAATGCTGAACATAGATCTATGACAGTGTACCACTGAGTGTCTTCTGGTATATTAGACAGTAGGGTGTGTGGATCAGGCACTATAGGCAATTCTGCTTCTACAATTTGGTTTATGGCTCGTAAATCGTGCACGAGTCTCCATTTATCTGAGTTGGGCTTCCTGACAGGAAATATAGGAGTATTACAAGGACTCTTAGTGGGTATTAATACTCCAGCTTCTAATAGCCCATCTATAGTAGATTTAATTCCCGCTATAGCTTGGGGTGTCAGTGGATACCCAGATAGCAAGGTGACATTGATTCAATGTTGAAATTTCATCAGAATCATCATTTTGGTTGAGGTTGATTTTTCAATGCTAAATAATGTTGAATCAATGTTGATAATTCAATGCTTTTCAGTGTTGAAAAGACAAACATTGAATCAATGTTGATTTTTGGTTGTGGAACCCATCCTCATTCAACAATGTAAGGCAAATTAAATTAACTAAGTGCATTTCTATAAAAATGTGTATGCATGTGTGTATGTGTTTAAAACAGGTTAAAAAATTGACTACAAGAGATTTGCCATGGTGCTTAAAATAATAATAATAATAATAATAATAATTATATATATATATATATAGTTATTGAGGAAAAAAAAAAATTTGACGGTAAGTTTTGTGTATTTACCTTGCTGTCTAGTTTACTCACTTGAGAGCTTAATTCCTGTTTGCCGTTCAAAAGTACTCAATTTTCGGCTCGCATTTAACATCGGAGGGTGTTTTTACACTGTCGCCACGTCATTATAATACACTCTACAGGCATGAGAATTCAATATGTTGTAGTCTGGAAGTTCCTGCCACTCACAGTGAAAGAATTTTGGCGATGCGACCTACAGTATTCTGTTGGGAAGCATTTGTTTGAGACCTTAGTTCCTGTTTCCCGTTGTCTGTGTCTGACCCAGAGCAGTGTGCGTGCCCCACATGGAAAGAACCTATATGAGGATATATGCGCATATATGAAACCTATATGCAGTATATATGCGCATATAACCGCACCTATATGGGGCCAGGGGTAGCTCAGTGGTTAAGGCATTGGACTAAGGTTCAAACCCCACAACCACCAAGTTGCCACTGTTGGGCCCTTGAGCAAGGCCCTTAACCCTCAACTGCTCAGATGTATAATGAGATAAAAATGTAAGTCGCTCTGGATAAGAGCGTCTGCCAAATGCCTAAATGTAAATGTAAATATGAGGATATATGCGCATATATGAAACCTATATGCAGTATATATGCACATATATGATAATATATATGCTCCATATATGCGTATATATGCTGCATATATGCGTATATATGCCACATGTAGGCAACATTGAGGTGCATATATGTGCATATACAGGCCATATAGGTCTCCTGTATTGCTTCTTTATATCCACATATAAGCCCTACTGTATATGTACATACAAGATATGTCTCCTATGGCAGGATCTGGTCATTTTAGCTCATATCTCACTTTGGCAACTGTCATACATGATGCCTAGCTCATATTTTCTATTATCAAGGCAATAACTAAGAACTAACAAAAAAATGCAAAAAACTAATCCTAATTGGCCACATACAGTATATGAGGATATATGCACATATATGAAACCTCAGTCTCCGTGAAAATCTTTTTGAAACACGTCACTATAATTAAATGAAATGAGAAATATATCTATATAAAGCTTAAAGTGTCTACTTTTAAATGATGCAAGTCACATTGAAAACAAATATTCTCAGTTTATGTAATCCGTATGAAACCAAGGAGAGGCACAGAATTTCTGTCACACTTGTATGCTAATGACCCGAGGCAGGACACGCCCATGCGCCAATCACATGGAAATCAGTCCGGGTAATTTACATACTAGACCACACCCCCGGACACCGGCATGAAAAAACGAACACAGAGAGACAGGCTTGAAAATACTCCGATTCAGTGAGTTTTCAGCACGTTTTGGAAGATGGCACGCGCTTACACATCCGAGGAAACTCTTCAGAATGTTCTGGAAAGTTTACATTTACCTCAGAAGAAGACTGTGTGACTCCGACGACGAACGGGAGCATTTTGAACAGAGAATAGACCCATGCTACACTGGGTAAGTTATTAAGTCTTATATAACTCTTATTCTGATAATATTAAACTAATATTAGTAAATATTTTCCTCACTACAGCTAGCTCTTGTCAGCTTGTGTGACACATTGGCTTTCAATGCCATTTATATAGTTTAGGTAAATCATGCTAGCATGCTGCCTCATGTAGCACAAACATGATATTTCCCGGTGGCTAAGCTAATGCCTTATGTAGTTTACAGATGTTTATATTCACCTTGTTTTTGATAGCTTTAGATTATGGTTGCTAATGTGTATTTGGCTCCATTTTGGTTAGCTTATAACACTGCTATCAGTAATGTTATTTAGCACAAACAAGCAAGTTGCAGGTGGCTAAAATACTGCCTTATGTAGCTAAGTGATGCTTATGAATATTTCTTTGGTGTAAATGTATATAATCCCTTTTGTTTAGCGTGTATTTACAAATACCTGATAAGATGTAATTGTTTAGAATGTGTTCAATATGTGTGTAATGTCCAGTGGATGGTGTTTTTTAAAACTCAAATTGAATTATGGCTGCAGTGTGTAGTATTATCTATCACCATCATTGATGCTGTCATGTGACCTACAGAAGAGAGGTGTATATTTTTCATGTTGAAGTATGGATACATTTTTGGTCATCTCTGTACTGTATATATTGTGCATCCATATTAATTGCACATCCATTTACTCTGAACAGTATAGGTTAACATTTTTTCATTTATTTGTTTTTAGGAATGTGTCTGCATCACCCTTGCCTTCACCAGCCCCTCACATCAGGACACGCAAGCTCCGTTCAGATGGACCTCTTGTATTTGTGAAGTGGATGGACACACGAGAAGTATCTACCTGTTCTACCATCCATTCTGCTTTACAGTAGACGCGGTGAAGATGAGGGTGAAATTACAAGGTACATGGACTACAAAGACATTTCCATGTCCTGTGACTGCGTACAACCAGCACATGGGGAGTTGATCACTCTGATCAGCTATTACAATACTATACTACACAGCACAAAACAATGAAGTCGTACAGAAATATTTCTCTACACTGCTTGGACATTGCTCCCACCAATGCTTACCCTGCATGTATGTTTTGTACAGGTTTTTTTTTTTATCTTGCACTGTTTTACTCTGAATGTCCGTCTTTTTTCAGTTTTTATTTTGTACTGTTCCTGTTGCAGTTTTACCCTGCATGTAAACAAATGTCCAGAATGTCCAGATTATCATTAATCTGCATTTATACATAAAATCCTATTAACTATTGGGAAGCTAAACATAAGAATCAGTATGAAACATGAAAAGTTTCTAAAAGTTGCCAATAAATTAATATTGTGATGTGAAATAATTTTTCAGATTGAAGTTATAAAGGGCTCTGGGGTGGTTTGCCAGGCAGAAGTGTGGAGAGCAGCCCGCCTTGCCACCTCTGCTACTGCCATGGTACGGAATCTGCTGCTGGGCACCTTCGACTTGGAGACTTGACCAAATTAAAAAGGTAGCCATTATTGGTGAGTAAATGCATAATGCGTTGAGAAGGGAAAACAAAACATTTAAGACTTTATAAGTTCACAACTTTAACCATAACCTACTTGTATCAATGTTTATTAGCCATCAATGGAGACTGCATAAGGTAGAGCACCCATTATTGTTACTGTATCTGCTTGCGACCTATAATACTAATTCATCACTTGCTCACTTCTTAATCCTACCTTTCCTCTTCTAAAGCCACATTATATTGCGCTGTAAGGTGTGTAGTCCTCTATTTTGTAGAACATATAGTGTTGCAAATAACCTCGTGGCACTAATTGTTGTTGTCTGAAGTTTTAATAAATAATCATAATGCTGTCAAAAATAATGTCATAAATAGATTTTCTTTATCAATTAACTTCTATTAATTAAATAAAATTTTTAATGTAAATTTTTAAAGTTTAATGGAATGGCTGTGTGAAAGATGCTGAAGCTGACGTGCCAATGGTCTTTTATATTAATGTTGCTCGGAAGCCTGTGTAATGATGTAGTTTCGACATCTATCGTCTGAACAGCGTTTTTTCGACTTGTTTTCATGTTATTGTTGTTCAGCAACGGCATGGACGTGATGTTTTGGCAAAAGAAGGGTGGGATGGTGGTTGATGGTGACTGAAAGATTGGACATCACAGCAGCTCGTGAAAAGGCAGAGCTACTTTATGCAAGCTGTGTGCATTCTACTGTGGATTGACTGTTTTGAAACTTATATGGTAGTTACATAGCCCCTAGACCTCAGTTACCATGAAAAAAGCCATGAAATTTCAGTTTTGACCATATGGGATCTTAAACAAGGACGTCATCTTTTTTTAATTATTGTTTGTTCGGGGAGGAATTATAGACCACAATGTCAGCATGATCTTGCGTTGTTTCCTTATCACTTCTTGTGTGCATTTGGTTGTAGCTTGCACACCAGACAGAGTTGTTGGCGATTCATCCTATTGTAAAGTCATGCAGTGTGTAATCTCCTGTCGCCAATTCATTGTGCAGTGTGAACACAGCAGCAACTAAATGCTACCACAGATAGTACAGTGTGAAAACAATGGTGATCCGATGACTTTGAAAATCATGCAGTGTGAGTTTGAGGAGAAGGTAAAAAGCAATACAAAACAAATAATGTACAGTTTATGTTGTCATTACTTTGCTCTCAAACTAAATGCAATGTAATAATAGGCGTTATTTAATAATAGCATTAACAGTGCAGCATGCATCTAACTCTGGGTAAAAAGCTTATAATAAAATCACCAAAATAAGTCTTCACGTTAAGAATAAATATGCAAACAGTACGGTATCTGAGCGTACGGATTGGAAATTTGTGCATACAGTTTGTTAATCCGTGGCCACGATTTGTTAAACTGAGGGAACAAGTTTAAGTATTTGTGAGTGCGGGGGACAAATTGCAAAACCGTCGCAACGGATTGATTTTTATTTATTTATTTATTTATTTGGTCCTACAGGTTTTTTTTTTGTTTTTTGCACATAACAGACTACATTGTTACATTAAGTATATTTGTTTTCATAGCATTGAATATGTACATTGTAGGACAACATTTGCAGATTGTGAAATAACACATACAGGTCCTTCTCAAAAAATTAGCATATTGTGATAAAGTTCATTATTTTACAAGACACAAGACACAAGAATCTGCAAAAGGATTCCCGACCAAGTATTGAGTGCAGAACTGAACATAATTATATGAAGGTTGACTATTTTTGTATTAAAAACACTTTTCTTTTATTGGTCGGATGAAATATGCAAATTTTTTGAGATAGGGATTTAGGGTTTTCATGAGCTGTATGCCACAATCATCAATATTAAAACAATAAAAGGCTTGAACTACTTCAGTTGTGTGTAATGAATCTAAAATATATGAAAGTCTAATGTTTATCAGTACATTACAGAAAATAATGAACTTTATCACAATATGCTAATTTTTTGAGAAGGACCTGTATATTCAAAAAAATCTAATGTGTGCATTGTATCTATGGAAGATTGTAGGACATTTCAAAACATATGTTGCATATCTGTACATTTGTAAAAGTCACATTTCCAAAAATTTAGGACCCACCTTCTGTCATTCATAAACAACTACCACTCCAAGTTTTTAGAGCATTGTATAGTTCTAACCTTTTGTTTGTTTTTCATTCTTTAGATGCACTACAACAACAACAGCTGAAAGCTGAAGAAAAGGAGGCCACAGAGTTTCTTTGCTTCAACAGTTCAGAAATGGCTTCGTTATGCCCCAGAACGACTGGGGGGAATTGCTCGTGGTGGAAAGCCATAAGTTCAGACTCATGTCTTATTATCTGTTTTGCTGAGTAAATACATTTCAACTTACGAATAATGTTTCAGTCATCTGTTGTGTTTCTGACTTGGTTGTTTCTATTTGCATTTGACTGAATTTTGCTGAGGCAGGCTGCCATTTTTATATTATGGTTTTCCAGTCTCTTCTCTTGGCAGTTAGATTCTGTTTTATGAATTCAGAATTAACAATCTCTTCTAATAGTTCTCTTCTAAAAAGTCATATTGTCATCCAGTTTATAATAATTTGTATGTAAGTTGTAGTGTGTTTTATTATATAGTTGTTTTATTGTAATTGTGATGTTACTTCCTGTTTAAATGGGTATGGAGCATAAATAAATAAATATGTTTACATGTAAACTGAAGGATGTTGAGTTACTGACTTTTTGTTAAAAAAAAAAAAAAAAAAAAAAAAGCTTTTCAGCCCTACATGGTCTCTGATTTAAAGAAATAAATCAAAACGGACATGATTTACTGTCATAGAATCTTGCTGTTCATAAAGCAAGACTAAACTATAATTGTTTCAATGTTGATTCAATGTTGATTCAATGTAAAATAAGTGATTGAATTTACGTTGAACAAACATTGATTTTATGCCCATCTTGATCTATTTTTCATCATTGAAATAACATTATTTCAAGGTGCAAACCTGATGAAAAATCAACATTTAACATTGAAATTTCAACATTGATTCAATAACAAGTTGGTTGATGCTTTAATGTTGATTCAACGATGATTCAATGTTGTTCTGCTATCTGGGTATTGTCTTTGATAAGGCAATTTTGCATTTGGTCTTATTTTTACTAAGGCTTGTCCTCCAGACTTAACTAATCCTACATCTGTGGAGTGTCTTGTCCATAGTTTCTCTGGGATTGTTTTCAGTAGTTCTTCCACTAATGCTAATTCTTTTTCATCTATTGGCCCTAACATCTTAACTGGCATTTGTGTGTGCGATGACAACGGCATGTTACACATCCCCCTCTGAGGGTGTGTTGACAACGTCATGTTCCCATCTATCTCTGTGTGTGTTGCCCTCATTCTATCTGTTCCTGAAAATGTTATTTTCAAAAATCTCTGATCATGTGAAATATGTACAGAAGGGTCAGAGGTTTGTTCCCAAACAGTTACTTCAGCTGCTTGTTTGACCATCAGTCCTAATTCTTTGGATTGTGCGTTTTCCCCCACTAATAAAGAAATGTGAGGTGCTGTGTTAGGTACTTGATGCCAATGTTCCATTCGTTCAGTCAGGTGCACAGTGATGGCTGCTCCTGGAGCACCTACAATTATATCTCCTAGTGCCACATCAGTGACTGTGTTTTCAATCACATCTGACCACAATTGTGCATATTCTTCATCTTGACTTCCTTGGTCATAGTACATAGTACAGTGTAATGGTAAGGTTACTCTTTTGCAATCTGGTCGTCGTTGCATAATCCATTCTTCCCATAAATTCTGTGCTTGTTGAGCTCCTTTACCAGAACACAATAGCCAGTATACTGTATCTTGTTCGTTGTCGGGTTTTTTAGCAATCTGTAAGAACTGTCCCATTGTTACATACAGTCCTTTAGTATTACATTGAATTTTTGCTTTAAGTTTGCACAACAAATCTCTTCCCAGTAAATTGACTGGAGTGATAGGTGAAAATAGTAAAGGTGCTGTTATAGTGGTGTCTTCTAGTGCTATTATTTGGGGCTCTGTAAAATGCAATATCTGTGAATGACCCGAGAAGCCTGTGGTTTTTATCGTATTGCTTGAGAGAGGGAGCTGTGAGCCTTCACGTCCTATACATGAGTATGTAGCACCTGTGTCAATCATAAATGGAATTGGTTGTGAATTATTTATAGACACCATTATAGTTGGTTCTTGTTGTGGATGCAGTGTTGAGACGTACTGCATCTGCTCCCCCTCTGGCTCCTCTGGGCCTCGTCAATTCCAGTTCTGTGGTCCCATCCAGGGACCTGCCCACTGATTTTGGGGCTGTCCTTGTGTCCATGGTCCAGGAGGTTGTCTGGGGCCAGGAGGTCCCATATTCCCTCGAGGTACTTGTGCTGCTCCATATGGCCCTTGAGGTTGGGGTCCATTTTGAGTCCATGACATTTGTGGACAATTTCTTCTAATGTGTCCTGCTCCTCCACACTGCCAACATTGCATGTCTTGAGTATTTGGGCCCATTTGCCCTGGGGCATTCATTCTGAATTGTTGTCTCCTTGGTTGCTGTTGGAATGGTCCCCTTTGTCCCCTGCCTCCATAAGGCCTGGGGCCCTGTCCTTGCCACTTCATGGGTGGATTTTGTCCTTGTTGGTTTCCAGGGTGCACATACATTGGAGGGGCATTAACTGCTGGTTGTGGTGTTTGCTGCACTGGTCCAGCAGGAGGCGGTGTTATCGGATTCTCAGGCACCATTACTGCTGCTTGGACTTGACCTTTCCCTTTCTCTTTTTCCTTTTTCTTTGCAGCTGTGAATTCCCCCAGTTGTATTTTGTGTAACTGGGTTGCGATTGACTCAGCAGTTTCTTTAGCTTCCCTCTTCTTCTTTCGATGTTGGTCCACATAGTGTACAATGTGTGCTTGAAATGTTTCCCATGGTAATGTGTTCAGTCCCACTACCCCTTCCAGGGCTGTTTGGACTTCCTGAGGCATGCACTTTTTCAGCATCATTCTGAACAGGCTCTTACTGGTATCTGTTTGGTCCCAGGAGCCTCCAGTTTCCTCTCTCCATTTTGTCTGGAAGTCATTGATGAATTTTACAACATTGTCATCTTCTTTCATTGCTACTGATTCCAGTTTTCCTGGATCCATTTTGGTGGGGTAGGCTTTTCGCAGGGCATCCCATATCCTGTTTCTGAGAGGCCCAAATGCTAGGGTGTCTCCTCTGTTCTGTCCTGTTAATGTATGCAGATTAGCTTCATCCAGTATTTCTGTGGTTTTGACTTTCCCAATTGTTTGTGCTAGAATAGCCTTTACATCTCCCAGTGCTAGGAGGTGTCCAGTGGTTTTTTCTTCAAACTGTGTTATCCATCTTTGTGCTCCATTGCACAAGTCTGGTAGTTGATTGGCCAGGCCTGTCATATCCATGAATGACCATGGCACATATTGGTACCTACTTCCTTTAACAACAAGTGGGAATTGTCTGCCTTCATTGTGGTCTTCTAGGTCTGGTACATGTTCATTAAAACTAGTGTATCTTTCATTTTCTTCTTCATCATGCAGCATGTGTTGTTCATGAAAACTGGTGTGTTTTCCATTTCCTCCTTTATCAGGCCAGGATGAGAGGACCTTCCAGCTTGATGGCATCTCTGATGCAGACAACTCTTTTGCAGCTTTTTTCATTTTCTTTTGTGAGTTTTTTATGCGTCTGTCGATTCGATTTTCTATTTGACTGATTGCTTCATCAAGGGCTTCACTGTCATCATCCTCTTCCTGTGTGCTGGCATCTTCCCATTGATGTTTACTTCTGTATTGATCAATGCATCGTGGTGTGCTTGTCTGTTCTTTTCTTTCTGTTCTCTTCCTTGCTTCTTTTTCAGATTCAATGATCAGGTGCCCTTTAACTTTTCTTTTTACTGGTTCTTGTCGATCTATCTTGATTACCTCTTCTTCAGTTTCTGCTTCATCTCTGTCAGACTCATGAAGGGATGTGTATGATTGTTCAGGATATGACTTTATGCTGTTTCCTCTTTCCATATTCCTTCCTTCCCATCTCTCCCGGGACTGCTTCCTTTTGTTATGTTCCATCATCCTTCTTTTAGACGTGACTTGTTGTTCATGTCTGAGTCCCTGTATTTCTGACAGGAATTTCACATTTTGTTCTTTCAGTCTTTTCATTTCTCTTCCTCTACCTTGCAGTTCTTTGGTTTCTCTTGACTCATATGATTCTATTTTTCTTTCTCTGTTCCCTTCCCTTTTGTCGCCATCACTTTGTCTATGAGTCATTGATTCCTGTTCTGTTTCTTCAAGTTGTCCATCCATCCACTCAGAGTCACATGACGTCACTTTAATTTGTCCCGTCACTCGTCCTTCAAATCCCCATGCTCCTTTGTCTTGTTCCTGCAGCTTCAGTTGTGGGTACATTCCTCCATCCCTCTGTTGCATGTGTTCCTCAGTGTATGGTGGTGGTCTCTCTAATTCTAAGTTTACTTTTTCTTTCCTTACTTTCTGAACTTTTTCTTTCCTGTCTTCACTTTTTTCTGACTTCTGATCATTTTTTCCTTCTTCAACTTGTTTCTGTCTTTCCTGTTCCTTTCCTTCATTTTCAAACCATTGTACTATTTCTAATTTTTGTCCTAATTTGACTCTTCCCTTGCTACCCTTATCCTTAGTGGTGTGTCTGAGCATTTCTTTTACTTCCTTACAACATTCTTCATTAAAGGTTCCTTCTTTAGGCCATCATTGCAAATCTCCTGATGTCCTGTCATGCCATTTTATCATACACTTTCTGATGTACTTTTCATCTTCTTTATGTTTGGCTATAATTGCATCTACAGGTGTCGCTGGCTTCGGCCACGCACCTTTACGGCAGAATAACTTTCCCATCACACACTTCTGTCCTGACTTATAATGTAAATTCTTGTGTTTCTTCTCTCTCTTTTTAACTAAGGTTCTTTTGCTGTGTACTTTATGACCACTGCCTATTTTCAACAACTGTCTTTTCTCTTTATATTTTTTAAACATTAATTTTCCACTGGTGTCAGTATCAGAGGCGTAACGATTTTGTCAAGGGTCTGAAAAATTATTCTCCCGTCTGGTCCAAAAGGTATTACCGTGAATTCACTATTGTTATCAACCATCCACATACGACTCAGCACTACCGGACCTGTCTGTGTTCCTGATAATCTGTATCTTTTTGCTTTTCGGCCTTCTGAGTCTTCTTCTAAATATAATATATCAAAATCTGGGTATGTTTGCAGTAGCGAAATGAGCGGAGTTAAACGTGGAGGTCCACCTAATCCTCCAAATTCAAATGCGCTATTTATTACTTTTAAACGAATCTCTTTAGGAACTAACCCAAGGAAATAACTCATATCTTCATTCTAAAATATGATGTAAGAATTAAAGTGCGCGTGTCACAGTTAAGCTCTAATACGTCAGGTATTAACGAAAGCCTAAGTGTCCACTCTCCCTTATCACACTCTTTCACTAAAAGTAGATCCTTTCCTGGATTATTCAACAACCATTTATTTGTTTCACTCTGATCTGACTCCGAAATTCTAAACTCCCGTTCACATTTAGTTAAAACTCCTTCTTCACTTGTCTGCTCGTCCCAGTTAATTATTCTAACTCCACTTATCATCTGATCTCCTCTATTTATTATATTTTAATATTTTATTTTACGTGTAACCTAGGTGCATTTATTATTTTATGCACTATGTTTACTATTAATAGTATTGTGTTGTCGACTACACAAAAACGTAAAGGGTACCTTTTATATCTTACTTAAACTTAAGCTTCAATAACTAATCTAAAGAAATTATTATTTAATAATGCTACTATGCTGGCACATTCGCCACCTGTACCACTTTCGTGTCACAGGGGAAGCCTGTGTCACAGAGGAAGCTTATGTCACAGTGTGTTCACAGTGATGTCCAATAGCACTTCACCGCTTACATCACAGACAAGACCTATGTCACAGTAAGCTCTATGTCTAGCAGCGTGTCACAGTTTATGTCACAGACAAGACCTATGTCACAGTAAGGTCTATGCCTAGTAACACTAATGCTGTATAACTTATAATCTATTCATTATATTTTACACATACACATAAATTCAACAAAAGACATTCACATAAATATAACATACATTTAAAAGACACACATACATGTACAAGCAACAAACAACACAAGCGCTTCTACAAAAATTTAAAAATTTGGAGTACTCAGAACAATTTTCAACCATAAAACAATTTATCACACAACCTGGGCCCAGAAAACTTCAATACCACCTGTAGGAATTTTCAACCAGCAATCACCTTATGTTCCCTAGCGATACCTCATACACATGGGTTCTAGCCCTAGGAAACTTGATTACAGCACAACCACCTACAGGACTTTTTCACAATAAATACTTAAAAATCTGAAAAACACTTGAAAAGAACCTGCCCAGTTCCGCGTCTTGGTACCAGCTCACAAATCAGTGAGTTCTATACTCAGCGTCTTGCTACAGGACTTTTTCACCACCTGCCACGTCTGGGTAACGAATAAAGTTCCCTACTTAGTGATTTGCAGGAATTTTTACCATCTGGGTCCAGCCCCACTTGTTGGCGATTCCTCTTATACGGGCTCTAGCCCAAACACAGTGGCGTTACCTCAGATATCACACGACTTATAAAATAATAATGAAAAAATACAACAAAAATCACACACAAAAAATAAAACAAAATGGAGATCAAATTCAAATTTTATTAGTCACATACACAATCATACACAGTATAATATGCAGTGAAATGCTTTTTATACGACCGCCAGTGACCTTAAAAAAAAGAAAATAAGAAAATAAAATCTTGTACGTAAAATAAACAATCAATAAAAAGGAAATACTAAAGAAATAATTTTAACTAGTAAAATTTGTAAAATTAACTGTGAGATCTCCTAATGTTTCGTTACTTCATCCAGTCTTTTATATATCAGCAAAAACGCAGCAATTTATTTAAATATATCAATTAATTTATCAATTCAATTTATCAATTTTGGCAACTTTCAAATAATTGTGTTCAATATACCCTAGGAGTTACCTCTCCAGCTGGAAGCACGCACACTAACAGACCATGAACTTCTAATGCAGAAATTTGATCAAACAGGTTTTCTGCTTACCTTTTTTATGCCGGCATAAGTTGATGGTCTGTCAGCCCGCGAAGTCCCAGGTCCCCAGAGGGGCCCTCCGTGAAGGCAATCGCAGTCGGGGTCACCATGAAATGTGGTGGATTTTTTATTCTCCCCACACCGAAGTTGCCCTAATTTAAAACATTAAACAAATACTGTAACTTGAATAAAGAAATCAAAGAAAGACTCTGGATTCCATGTAGATCTAGATGAAGTAAGGATAAGTTTTATTGCAACAATAAAACAAAGTGAGCCAGTCCTGACAATGCCTAAGATGTGAATCAGAGCATCACCAAGAACAGACTGACTTACTGTGACATCGGTGCCTTCTTTTATACAATTTTCCAAGGGGCGGGACACTCCTCTGGCCCCCTCATTTGCCAATTATTTTTTCTGGTTCCTTATCAAATTTTTCAACCAATAAAATTACATTTTCATTACACGTCATATACCTCGTCATCTGACTCCATCTTTTACCAAATTTTGCTTCCAATATAACTTATTTTCCTTTCAAATTAGTTTCCATTATCTTTTCACTTTTGTTGTTCAACTTAAAAAATATTAGGGTGGCGCTTACATCTGCTATAAATTCTTGGTGCTTCCGCTTTACTCTACAGTTTTCAAGAGACAGGCCATGGGTAAGCATCTTCTACATATTATTTTAATTATTTGTCTAAGTTTGCAACTTTTATTATATTTACCTATTTTATTTTTATTCTTATAGCTAATCGCATCTGCACAAATGATCACCACGTCGCTTTGGACGACTCGGACAGCCAGAGCAGTCCGGCTCACAGTCCTACTGACTACACGCCTACTGAACCTGTCATGGACCGGGCCTCGGTGAGTTTTACTGAGGATGAGCCCGATCCATCTGCTTCGTTACTGCAGTTCCTAGAGGAGACAGGGCTCACTTTTTCCAAGAATGTTGATCCCAAACCGGGTCCTTCTAAGAGGCCGCGTGCGGATAGCCCTTATCCATTTTCATTTAGGCCTGTACGGCCTGAATCTACAACGCCAGCTCCACTGGTCTTAAAGCCTGTTTGTCACGTAAGTGTTGGCACCCAGACCGATGTTAAAGTGTCTGTTGGTACCCAAACAGATTTTCCTTTCGCACCTGTGCCAAATCCAAATCACGGCATTTCTGTTTCTATTTCCTTTCACTGATTATTAAATTGGTGTTGTCCTTCCTCACAGGAGGTTTTGCTAATTGGCTTCTGGTGCATTTTATTTTGCTACTGATGCTTACCCAGGCCCTGTGTGTTTTTATACTTTTTTATGTTGGGCCTAATACTTTATATTGTATAATATTCACTATATAGATACACATACTATTTTGTGTCTATTTCTTTATTAAACTTATTATTCAGATCACTGTATGTGTGTGTGTGTTTTTTTGGTTATTTAATTTGACATGTTGCTTGTGTATCCAATGCTTGTTACATCACAGTTAAGATCACCCCATGTCTGAGATTACGTCATGTCTGGGGCTATGTCATATCTGCTGATCTGGTGTCGTTTCCATGGTTACTATGAAATCTCTAAGATGGCTGCTAGTCTAAGGTTTGTTGGGTGCATACTGTATACTGAACGTCACATGATGGCTACTATGACATCACATTGTCCTTGGCTCACTCTGTTCACTTCATTTCACATCCATAAGATAAAATTAATAGTTATCTGTAATATTACTGCATGCACAAATATATGTAATTAAAATATGCTTACAGCCGTATCCTCAGAGCCTGTGCAGACCAGCTAGCACCTGTGTTCACTGAGATATTCAACATCTCCTTATCTCAGTCGGTGATCCCCACGTGCTTCAAAGAGTCCATCATTGTTCCTGTCCCGAAGAAACCACATCCTGCTTCCCTCAACGACTATCGCACTGTAGCCCTCACCTCAGTAGTGATGAAGTGCTTTGAACGCCTTATCAGAGACTTCATAATTTCTTCACTACCCGACACACTGGACCCTCTGCAATTTGCATACCGTCAGAACCGCTCCACAGACGATGCATTCTCTCATCTCCTCCACACATCACTCACTCACCTGGACACTAGGAAAGGGAATTATGTTAAAATGCTCTTCATCGACTACAGCTCTGCTTTTAATACCATAATTCCCTCCACACTCACCACCAAGCTGGAGCACCTGGGACTCAGCTCATCTATATGTCAGTGGATCTCCAATTTTCTGACTGGCAGACCACAGGCAGTAAGGATGGGCGGACATGTCTCAGCTACACTCACTCTCAGCACTGGAGCCCCCCAGGGTTGTGTTCTGAGCCCCCTGCTGTACTCTTTGTACACCCACGACTGCGTGGCCACTACCAACTCCACCTCCATCATCAAGTTTGCTGACGACACCGTCGTGGTCGGACTGATCACCAACAATGATGAGTCGGACTACCTAGAGGAGATTGGAAATCTGGAGAACTGGTGCCAGAGGAACAATCTCCTCCTGAACGTCAATAAGACAAAGGAGCTGATAGTGGACTTTAGTACAAAGCAGGAGAGGAACTACCAGACCCCCGTCATCAACAGGAGCCCAGTGGAGAGAGTGGACAGCTTCAGATACC
Organism: Channallabes apus; assembly: GCA_030522415.1. Classification (NCBI taxonomy): domain Eukaryota; kingdom Metazoa; phylum Chordata; class Actinopteri; order Siluriformes; family Clariidae; genus Channallabes; species Channallabes apus. Next base: position 13,543,186 of record CM060105.1, on the reverse strand, counting down.
TCGGTGTTCACATCACGCAGGACCTGTCATGGTCCTGTCACATCAACACCGTGGTGAAAAAAGCCTCTGTACAGCGTCTGTACCACCTCAGACGCTTGAGAGACTTTAGACTGCCCTCCAAGGTGCTCAGGAACTTCTACTCCTGCACCATAGAGAGCATCCTGACGGGAAACATCACGACCTGGTTCGGGAACAGCACCATGCAGGACAGACGAGCTCTACAGATGGTGGTGCGATCAGCCGAGCGCATCATCCGCACTGAGCTCCCTGACCTGCACTCGATCTACAGCAAGCGGTGCTGGACTAAGGCCAGGAAGATCATGAAGGACCTCAGTCACCCCAGTAATGGACTGTTCTCTTTGTTGCGGTCTGGTAAGCGATTCCGCTCCCTAAAGGCCAACACAGAGAGGCTGAGGAGGAGCTTCTTCCCGCAGGCGATAAGGTCTCTCAATCACACCTCCACACAGGACTAATAACATCTTTTTAAGCTCACAACACTGACTGGACAATCATGGACACATTCATACACACTTGCACTAAATATTTATACATCTGGACAATTGCACATGTCACTTTCATTAGTCACCTTTCATGCATATTTGCACAACCACTGACATTTAAATTCTATATGCATATATACCCCCCCCCCTATATTTCTATATTTCTATATTTTGCAATATTTTATTATGCCCTTATTGTACAGTTAATTTTACTAGTTAAATTTATTTCCTTAGTATTTCCTTTTTATTGATTATTTATTTGACGTACAAGCTTTTATTTTCTTTTTAAGGTCACTGGCAGTCGTGTAAGCATTTCACTGCATATTATACTGTGTATGACTGTGTATGTGACAGAATAAAATTTGAATTTGAATTTGATTTGATTTGATTTGATGGCCTGTACCATAGCAGAGCTGGAGCAGCTGAATTTCTGACTCACATTATCTCAAGGACACTACGAACCATCTGACTGGCAGTAAGTCATACCTTAGATTCCTTAGATATTACCCTCATTACAACTCACCATACTGATAGACGCACACACATAGCGTGTCCTATAGAAATTGTGTCTGTTCCCCAAATAGTGAGAAAAAGGAATAAATTTGTTAACCATAAAACCAGAAAAAGGCCAAATAAGTAATCAAAATCTACATCTAAAGTTTGGACTTCTCAACATTAGATCTCTTGCGCCTAAAGCACTTATTGTTATTGGAAAAGTTCTCAGATTATTGCCTTGATGCACTCTGCCTCACCGAAACCTGGCTTAATCCAAATGAATATATTGGTCTGAATGAGTCTACTCCCTCAGGATATTTCTATAAGCACGAGCCCCGTCTAACTGGTCGCGGTGGTGGTGTAGCCACTATCTACAATGATGTACTCACTGTTACTAAGGCCCAGGTTTTACTCATTTGAAGTGCTCATCATTAATGTTGCACTCAGTGAAATACATAAACCTTTGCTATATTTTACAATGGCCACCGTGTATAGACCCCCTGGGCCATATGTCAATTTTCTTAAAGAATTTGGACATCTGCTATCAGACCTACCTATTGATTAACTCTGACAAAGTGTTGATAGTAGGAGACTTTAACATTCATGTAGATGATGCTAACGACGCTTTAGCATTCGCATTTATGGATTTACTAAAATCCTTTGGGGTTAAACTAAATATAAATGGAGCCACTCACCGCTTTAATCATACACTGGATTTAATTATATCCCATAGTATAAATGTCTCTAATATAGAGATCTTACCTCAAAGTGATGATATCACAGATCATCACTTCCTGATATATACTCTACCCGTAGAACAGATTAGCTGTGTCTCCCCACGTTATCGATTTGTTAGAAATATGATTCCGACTACTAAAGACAGATTCACAAGTAATCTGCCAGATCTGTCCCTATTTCTATAAGTGGTCACCACCTCATTCTTCTGATGGCTTGAGTGATGTATATCAGGTTGTAATCCCTCAAGAATTTCGCAACCAAATTCTCATATTGGCTCATGACCATCCTTGTTCTGGTCACGTAGGCATATGGAAAACCTACTCAAGGGCTTTAAAGTATTTCGTATGGCTTGGTATGAAAAGACATGTAGCTCAATACTGTGGGTCTTGTGACATATGTCAACTCGTGGGTATTGTAAGCCAAATCAAACCATTCCTCCTGCACCCTTGAAGCCCATTTCAATTGAAACTGAACACTTTGAGAGGATTATCGTTAATTGTGTTGGTCCTCTGCCAAAAACGTGTTCTGGAAATTGCTATTTGTTAACGCTAATGTGTGCTGCTACGCGTTATCCAGAAGCTATTCCCATGCGCACTCTGAAGTCAAAGACAGTTATTAAGGCTTTGATAAAATTTTGTATTGCCTTTGGTCTTCCAAAGTGCATCCAGACTGATCGTGGCTCTAACTTCATGTCACGGTTGTTTTCTCAGGTAGTCAGAGAACTCCAAATAGATCATCATGTATCTAGTGCTTTCATTCAGAGTCACAAGGTGCCTGGGAACGATTCCACCAGACATTTAAAATAATGTTGCGTGCCTATTGTGTGGAAAATAAAAAAAGACTGGGATGAAGGGGTTCTTCTCTTGTTGTTTGCGGTCGTGATGCAGTACAAGAATACTTAGGATTCAGCCCATCAGAGCTTGCGTTTGGACATTCTATTCATGGTCCCTTAAAGGTTTTGCAGGAACAGTGGTTGGCTCCATCACCGATTACCCAAATCCATTGTGGCCTATGTACTCTCAGTACTCTCAGGAAGCGCTTGCAATCGGCAAGAGCTACTGCGTGTCAAGCAGTGTCTCCCGTTCTTTCAGTGAAGGAGAGCAAGTTTTAGATTTATTACCCATCCCTGGCTCTTCCCTTAAGCCAAAATTCAGTGGTCCATACCAAGTAAAACAAAAACTCAGCCCCACTAACTATTTGCTACACTAACTGCTGCATTTATAGAAGGTAATGTAACCCCTGCACAATATTTCCCTGAGGTAGACGAGCTTCACTTCGGTGGAAATGGTGTTTTTTATACCTGAAAGATTAGCAAACATGCCCAAGGCATCTCAAGATGATCTCATGGCTTTAATTCAGAAATTTCTCAACCTCTTTACTGATGTTCCTTCGCAGACATCTGTGCTTGCGCATGATATTGATGTAGGTGAACATGCTCCAATTAAGCAACACCCCTAAATCCAGCAAAGCGTGCTGTTATGAAAAAAGAGACAGAGTACCTTACTGGGAATGGACTAGCGGTCCCTAGTACAAGTCTGTAGAGTTCCCCTTGTATTCTAGTACACATGTCAGATGCCTCATTTTGTTTTTGTACTGATTACCGGAAAGTCAATGCAGTAACCAAGACTGACACATTTCCTCTTCCTAGAATGGAAGATTGTGTTGATTGTGTTGGTGCAGCTAAATTCACGGTAAGCTGGATCTTTAAAAAGGATATTGGCAGGTCCCTCTTGCACCTCATGCATCCGAAATTTCAGCCTTTGCTACACCTGATAACTTTCTGCAGTATACAGTAGTTATGTCTTTTGGACTCCGCTACTTTTCAGCGACTCATGAACCTTGTCTTGACGGATGTTTCCAATTGTGCGGTCTACCTGGATGATGTCATTGTCTATTCTGATACTTGGGAACAACACCTACAGACACTAGAATGGTGTGTTTAGACAACTTTTGTTGTGGTCAGGCTTTGCTTAAAGAAGATTACGACCTTTATTATCATGCAATAACGGCCGGAGCTGAACCATGGACACAACTGAATTTTCTCTTCGTTTCTTCCATTAAATATGCATTTGGCACTGTACGTCCTTCCAACATCTGTTTCCTATTAGGGGCCCTCTTTAGCTCACAATGAAGGAGCCCCAATGTAAAGCTCTGGTTTTCCTATGCAAGCGCACACAAAGAAGCCTATGTCTCAGCTTTGCAGGACATCCCCAATTATATTCAGATAAGGTACCTTCTACCCCCCAATCAAATGAAATTAAAAAAAATTCCTCCCATATCCCCCCTCTCTGGGGCTACACACTAAGTCCCACACTAATTGTTTAATCTAGAGTGCGACTCCATGAGCTAGTCTTTCTTATACTAACTGGTGATTAAATTAAATCAGTGGACTTTTATCAATGACTGACCCATGGATTCGCCCTCTAGTGGAGAATCGGCCAAACCTCTCCTTCCACTCTTGACTAGGAATAGGAGTAAAAGACTCGACCTCCATGACATCATACTTTCCATTACTCAATAATATGACATGAACATGTACTTAATACAGTGATTTTCTAGGATTACATCAATTGGATAAATCATATAACCTACAATGGAATATACATAACACAATAACATTTTTAAGAATGGATATAATTTTAAACAGCCTCGTCGTAATATAATAGTCTTCAACCCAGATGCTTTGCGCATCGTAGAGAGTTTGTTGGAGCCCACAAGAGAGGTTGCCTGCACATCATTGTGGGCTCATGCCGTGGAAGATACGCTTCAATATATGAACCAGTAAATTCTCTTATAAGTTATATATGGCTGAGTTAGGGATATCCTTGATGACTGCGTCCAAAAATTCATCCTTGTCTGTTGTTTCTAGGAAATGCTGTTAATTTTAGAAAACCTTTGGTTAAATATAAATCACATTCATAAATTTCATTAGACACAGTAAAGTCACCCATTAGCTGCTTCAATTAAATTTCTGCATCTGGAATAAAAGAGAACGGTGTTTAGTGGCATTACACATTGTCATAATTTGTTTAAGGCTTGCTTCCTTCTCATGCATTTTTCCTGTGGAGGAAATTAAATTCAATTAAATTCAATTCAATTTTATTTATATAGCGCTTTTAACAATGGTCATTGTCTCAAAGCAGCTTCACAAAAATTAAGGAAATTTAACAAAAAAAAAAAAAAAAAAAAAAATTATAATAGAATAATTATATAATATATATAAATAAAATAATAAATAAATAAATAAAATTATAATAGAAAATAAATAAATAAAAACAAATAATTATAATAATTATAGAAAAGAAAATAATTGGAAGTGTGGATGTGTGAGAAAAATGTGCAGATAATAATGAGACGAATGAATGAAATTTCTCTGATGAGCAAGCCAAGGGTGACGGCGACGGTGGTAAGGAAAAACTCCCTGAGATGGCATTAGGAAGAAACCTTGAGAGGAACCAGACTCAACAGGGAACCCATCCTCATTTGGGCGATAACAGATAGAAATGATATAACATCTTGTGTGTTGTGCAGGTGAAAATTCAATATGACAGAAATTATTTAAATTGACATGAAGACCAGTTCGGCATAGGGACGAGTCAGTAGGTGCAGAGGGCAGATGAGGTCTGGATCACTGGAAGCACAGGAGCAGCATGTGTAGCTCCAACCATCATAAAGCTGAATCCAGTTGGAGCTGGTCCTTCTCTGGATGCCTCAGGAACCTCGCAGGGTCGGCCTTTGTCTACTGAAGCTGGCAAAATCTCCCGATGCCTCGGGATGGGTAGAGAAATACAGAACAGATGGGGAGAATTAGCGTAGTTGCCATTCGGTATAGGTGTACTGGAGTATGAGTACTGGGATGAGTTATGTGTATGCCAGATTAAAAAGATGCGTCTTGAGTCTACTTTTGAACTGAGAAACCGTGTCTGCTCCCCGAACACTGTCTGGAAGGCTATTCCAAAGCTTTGGAGCTAAATATGAAAAAGCCCTACCCCCTTTTGTAGATTTTGAAATTCTGGGAACTACCAGAAGTCTGGAGTTTTGTGATCTTAAGGCGCGTGGTGGATTGTAGCGTATCAGAAGACTGGTTAGGTATGTGGGAGCTAAACCATTTAAGGCCTTGTATGTAAGTAATACTATTTTGTAATTTATTCTAAACTGAACAGGTAGCCAGTGCAGGGATGATAATATTGGGGTTATATGATCATATTTTCTGGATCTAGTGAGAACCCTGGCAGCTGCATTTTGGATTAACTGAAGCTTGTTTATTGAGGATGCAGGACAACCACCTAGTAATGCATTACAATAGTCCAGTCTGGAGGTCATGAATGCATGAACTAGTTTTTCTGCATCAGATACGGATAAGATGTTCCTAAGTTTAGCAATATTTCGAAGATGGAAAAAGGCTGTTTTTGTGATATTTGAAATGTGATTTTCAAAAGACAAGTTACTGTCTAATATTACTCCCAGATCTTTTACTGCTGAGCTGGTAATAACAGTACATCCTTCTAAGCGCAAGCTGAATTGTGAAAGCTGTTGTGTGCTGGTTTTTGGGCCAATAAGTAATATCTCTGTCTTATCTGAATTTAATAAAAGAAAGTTATTGGTCATCCAATCTTTTATGTCCTGGACACACTCAGTTAATCTAGACAACTTAGGTATTTCGTCTGGTTTAGTTGAGATATATAATTGGGTATAATCAGCATAACAATGGAAACTAATCCCATGTCTTCTAATGATGTTACCCAAGGGAAGCATGTATATTGAGAACAACAGAGGTCCTAAAACTGACCCTTGTGGGACCCCATATTTCACTGGCATTATACCAGACGGTTCTCCATTTAGATCTACAAAATGGTAGCGATCAGACAGGTAAGATCTAAACCATTTTAGTGCCTGTCCCTGAATACCTATATAATTTTGTAAGCGATCTATGAGAATATTATGATCTATAGTGTCGAATGCAGCACTAAGATCAAGCAGGACTAGCAATGAGATGCAGCCTTGGTCTGAAGCTAAAAACAAGTCATTTGTAATCTTAACTAGTGCAGTTTCTGTGCTATGATGGGGCCTGAAACCTGACTGAAATTCTTCAAGGATGTTGTTATCCTGCAAGAATGTGCAAGTTTGAGCTGATACTACTTTTTCTAGTATTTTTGATATGAACGGGAGGTTTGAGATCGGTCTGTAATTTTTTATTTCATTCGCGTCCAAATGAGATTTTTTAAGAAGCGGCTTAATAACTGCTAACTTGAAAGGTTTAGGGACGTGACCTAGATGTAATGAAGAATTAATAATGTTTAGGAGTGGCTCTCCAACCGTAAGCATCACTTCTTTTAAAAATCTGGTTGGGATTGGGTCTAACAGGCACGTTGTTGATTTAGCCGAGGTGATGAGTTTATACAGCTCTTCCTGTCCTATACCTGTAAAGCAGTGAAAATCTAAATGTGAAGCTATAGGCTGAACTGGATCGTGAGATACTATTAGAGGTTGAACCTCCATTATTTTCTTCCTGATATTATTGATTTTTTCATTAAAGAAGTCCATAAAGTCTTCACTTCTAAACTGTGATGGGATACTCTCTGCGGGCATCTTAGGTTTTGTTAGGCGAGCCACTGTACTAAATAAGAACCTGGGATTGTTTTGGTTTCTTGCTATCAGTTGGCTAAGATGCTCGGTCCTAGCAGTTTTTAGAGCCTGTCTATAGCTGCACATACTGTCTTTATACGCAATTCGAAAAACTTCTAATTTAGTTTTCCTCCATTTTCGCTCGAGGTTACGGGTTGCTCTCTTTAGGGCACGAGTATGACTGTTGTACCACGGTGCCAATGTTTTATCTCTGACTTTTTTTAATCTGATGGGAGCAACAGTATCTAATGTACTGGTAAAAATAGTGCCCATGCTGCTAGTCACTTCATCTAGATGATCTGCATTTAGGGGTCTAATAAGAAATTGGGACAGATCCGGCAGATTACTTGTGAATCTGTCTTTAGTGGTGGGATTCATATTTCTAACAGATTGATAACGTGGGGAGACACAGCTAATCTGTTCTACGGGTAGAGTATATGTCAGGAGGTGATGATCTGTGATATCATCACTTTGAGGTATGATCTCTATATTAGAGACATCTATACCATGGGATATAATTAAATCTAGCGTATGATTAAAGCGGTGAGTTGCTCCAATTATATTTTGCTTAACCCCAAAGGAATTTAGTAAATCCATAAATGTGAGTGCTAAAGCGTCGTTAGCATCATCTACATGAATGTTAAAGTCTCCTACTATCAACACTTTGTCAGAGTTAACCAGTAGGTCTGATAGCAGATGTCCAAATTCTTTAAGAAAATCGCCATATGGCCCCGGGGGTCTGTACACGGTGGCCAGGGTAAAATATAGCAAGGGTTTATTACGTATTTCATTTAGTGCAACATTAATGATAAGCACTTCAAATGAATTAAACCTGGGCCTTATTTTCTGGGTAACAGTGAGTACATCATTGTAGATAGTGGCGACACCACCACCGCGACCAATTAGACGGGGCTCGTGCTTATAGAAATATCCTGACGGAGTAGACTCATTCAGACCAAAATATTCATTTGGTTTAAGCCGGGTTTCAGTGAGACAGAGTGCGTCAAGGCAATAATCTGAGAAAATTTCATTAACAATAAGTGCTTTAGGCGCAAGGGATCTAATGTTGAGTAGTCCAAACTTTAGAGGTGGATTTTGACTACTTATTTTGCCTTTTTCTGGTTTTATGGTTATCAGATTGTTTCGGGCAAATTTAACAAATTTATTCTTTTTTCTCAGTATTCGGGGAACAGACACAGTTTCTATAGGACAAGCTATGTGTGTTCGTCTATCACTACGGTGAGTTGTGATGTGTCTAATATGTTTGGAATCTACAGTATGACTTACCGCCAGTCAGATGGTTCGTAGTGTTCTGGAGATGTTGTCAGAGAGGACCGCTGCTCCAGCTCTGCTAGGGTGTAGGCCATCGGTGTGATAGAGCCTAGGACGCTCCCAGAAAACATTCCAGTTATCAACAAAGCGTAATTTCTGTTGTTGACACCAAGTTTGTAACCATTCATTAAAAGCGAATAATCTACTGAACTTCTCGATTCCTCGCTGAAATGTGGGAAGCGGTCCAGATACGATGATCCTTGTCGTGGGTGATGTGCTGCGGACCTTCTCGACCAGGCTCCTGAAGTCCTTCTTTAGGATCTCCGTCTGCCTCAGCCTGGTGTCGTTCGTGCCGGCATGAAGAACCACAGCTGCAATGTTCCTCCTCAGGGCAGCAGGCACCTGAGCAGCAACATCAAGAACACGTGCACCAGGTAAACAGCGTGTGTGCACCTTACCTTTAGCCGTGGTAGCACGCACGTGACGAGCGATGGAGTCTCCGATGACCAGGACGTCGTGTGCCGTCTCGCAGAGAGGAGCGAAGCGGTTTTGGGTCGAATTGTCGCTGCTGCTGTTTTATCTGTAAAAGCAATATAGTGTTAGTTAAACAGAAATGCATTTATACAATGTAGATAATATGAATCATTGTCACACATAATCTGTACAGTTGTTTGTCCTGTTAATTGTGTCAGGGGAAAACTGGTCGAAGTCAGTCCGTCAGTCAGTCTTGTTTGTATCAGAAGTAGATGCTGCTCTCAAGCAGATTCTCATATTTAATTTGGTGCAGCGGCGCAATTTGCTATCCAACTTGTGCCAATAGTTGGTTATTTCTCAATAAAGATTTAATTTCTTTGCACTTTTCTGATGTTAGGTTCTTCTTTCTTTCTTCCTTCGTTTTCGGTACTCATATTTTTGGTGACGCTCGTGTAATGGTTCAAGTGATACCACATGGTTTTGTCTTTCACTTGAATCACTGAAGGAGTGGCTGCCACACTTTGTGGGGCCCCTCCCTCCTGGGCTTGTGCCTTTCTCCTGAACACTTGCAGATAGACCTGGTCTCCTGGAGTGATGGGACATGGGAGCGTCTTTTCCTTCATTGTCTCCTTGCTCTTTTCCTGCACATAAGTTGCTTCATATATGGCAGTTAGTTTCTTCATATAAGATTTTTGAAATTGTTTAAGCGGTGGGCCTTTATATGGCTTCTACAGAATGGCACAGGTATGGGTTGACCCGTAAGCATTTCATGCGGGGTTAGGTGTGTATTAGTGTTAGGTTGCATGCTTGTTAGTGTAACAGGTTAGAAAAAGGTGCTTCCACTTGCTTGAAATTTTAGGTGCATGGCCCTTTAAACACAATAAACCTGCATTCTCTGTTCATTGGCTGGTGCCACGTTGGGAATTGCTTCCGGTAAGGTCATTAATATTCGCGCCAAGCAAGAGAGTGGTTGTAATGGGTGAGTGCTCCTGAAAATTTTATTTTTTTTGTGCTCTTTTTATTTTTTTTACCATGTATTTTTTTTCTTTTTCTTGTTGAAAAATTACATTGTAATAGTTATTGTGCACCTGTCATTGCAGGATGTCTTGAGAAGAATGCTGTGAAAGTGACCACCACATTTAAATGTTTTTTTTATCAGGTACATGTTCCAATTTGCAAACGTTATTGCATATTTACTGTTAAATGTGATTAATATTCGCGCCAAGCAAGAGAGTGGTTGTAATGGGATGTCTTGAGAAGAATGCTGTGAAAGTGACCACCACATTTAAATGTTTTTTTTATCAGAATTAAATATCCCATCCAAGGCGTGAAATGGTGTCAGTTGTCGCAGTCATTAAACACAACGCAGATTGGAGTAGTTACAATGGTGCCGTGACCGTGACTCTGGAAGCAGCGTGCTGAGCCGATTGATCGGGAGTTTCCGGAGGTATTCGTACCGAGGGTGACGACAGCTTTTCGAGGGAGGAGCTGTAGGGTGCAGTACCGCTTTTGGCCACAAGGAGGAGTAAAGGACCGTTTTTCACCGCCAGCAGGAACAAAATTCTGGTATTCTGATATTGATTCCAATGAGACAGTGACCTTTTGGACAACGACAGCTGTGGTAGATTAAACCGGGTAGAATAAATATATAAATAATTTAGTTTGAAAGCTACTAAAATAAATAAATAAAAAATAAATAAATAAAAAAAAATGTGGATTAAACATTAATTGAAGGGATTTATTGTAGAGATTGTAAGTTGGCACAAATACATTTTGATTGGATATATTGAATTTTTTTTTCTTCTTCTTTTTTTATTTCTCTTTGAAAGTGTTATTTAGAAATTTTGGGACAACACGTACATTTTTTTTACAAATATATAAAATTGTTTTTTTTTTGTAAAATAATTGCAATTATCAGTGTTGGAAATGGAGTCTGAGAACAGTTTTGGAAGGGGTAGAGGGCTTTTCATGGTTACACCTACACCATCAGTGGGGAGAGGTAGATTAGCTTATTCCCCTGTCACATCTACTCCCATGTCTGATTTAGAGACTGTACAAGACACAAATAATCATCCACCACCTCTGTTAAGTGAGGGTGCACTAAAACAACCAAGGCTGAGGGAAGGCAATGAGTCAATGGAATTAATAGTTGGGATGGTGGAGCGAATGGGACGCTCTATTGGGGAAAGCATTGCTTCCTGCTTAGAGTCAAAAGTGTGTGGGCATGGTAGTGTGGAATCATCTGTCTTAAACAGAGTTCTAAAATCAGAAATTAAAGAACCAGTTTGTTTTAGGGGTGACCAAACTGACTCATACACAATTCATGAATGGGAAGCCACAGTGCTATCGTATTTGCGTAAAATCGGGACACCAATTGAAGAACAAGCTGATGAAGTAATAAGTAGACTTATGGGGCGTGCACGAGAGGTTGTGAGGGTCGGTCTGCGCAGTAATCCTTCCATTAAATTGTGCAAGGGTCCAAGTTCTATTTTTGATTTACTGAAACAGCATTTCAGTGATACAGCTTATTCCAGCATGCCGCTAGCTGACTTTTACGGCACACTCCCACAAGTTTGTGAGGACCCTTTTGATTACTGGCTGAGGCTAAATAGAGCCATGGACGTAGCAGAGGACTGTTTAAAGAGACAGAATAAGAAGACGGATGATTTGTCCCATGAGCTCACTGTGATGTTTATCAGACATTGTCCAGACCCGGAGCTTTCTCTTATATTTAAATGCAGACCAGTGGAGCAGTGGACAGCAGCTGATGTTCATGCACGTTTGGAAGAGTATGGTAAAGAGAAACGGTGCAGCTCTGTGCTCAGAGTATCCCCAGCCATTACTCTTTTGAAACAGGAAGTTGCTGTTCAACCTTCTGAAACAAAGGTTAAGACAACAGTTCTGCCAGAATATGCTGTATGTCAAACTCCACCTAAAGAGCCCACTGAACCCATGGAACGGATTTTAGCAATGTTAGAACGTGTCTTGGAAAATGGACAACTGAGAAATCAGGCCAGCACAGAACGACACATGCCTAAGTCACACAGAAGCAGGGTGCGGCCTACCTTACCATGTGAAGTGTGTGGAGATGTTGGACATACCACGCATTTCCACTGCAGGGCGAATCATCTGTGTTTTCTTTGTTACAAAGCAGGGCATGCACGTGTAGAATGTCCTAAAGCTAAAGCCTGCACTGTCAGAATGTCACCAGAGTCTGATGCTGTTCCACGTACGGGAAACGAATAGGCCTGCATGTGGAGGGGGTGAGTGCAAGGCCAATTGATGATCCCCCATTGTCTTCAGATAATGACCTGGAATCAGTTTATAATAGCGTATGTGAAGAATATAGTTCTGAATGTACAGTTGTCTTGCAAAATACACAGAAATTGGACCCATATGATGATCTGTTTTACACTACGGTGATTATTGGTGGACAAGTTAAGGCAAATGCAATGCTCGACACTGGGTCAATGGCTTGCACCATGAGCTCCAAGCTCTTACCGCAACTGTTGAGTGCTGGTATACTGCAAGACTGTTCACTTGCTCCAACAGATGTTATTTTGGTTGGATGTGGAGGGACCAGAACAAAACCCGTAGGAATGAGCGAGCTGGAAATGGATGTGTATGGATGTCATGTCACTGTCCCAACATTAGTAGTTGAAGGCCAAGGTGATGATCTAATCCTAGGCAGTAATCTCTTGAAACATTTGATCCATCAGCTAAGTTCTACAGAATTACTAGTAAGTGTGTCTGAACCTGAGTCCGACAACATCGAACAAAACAAACTGCTTGACCTACTAGCCAATGTGGAGAAATGGAGAAATAGTACTGTCCCAGATTTGGTAGGAACAGTAAAGATCAAAAAGGCAGTATCGCTCGAACCTATGACCGAAAATCTAGTTTGGGGCAGACTCACTGAGAGCACTCATGACATCTCAGCTGGCAGTGCTGTTATTTTAGAGCCCAGCAGGGTAAAATCAAGGCCAAGGTCAGTACTGGTTGGAAAGACAGTAGCTTTGATTCGTAAAGATGGATGGGTTCCGCTCAAAGTGATAAATCCTTCAGAAAAGACCATTACATTGAAGAGAAATTCTACTCTTGCAGATGCCTTCCCTTGCATGGCATTGCGGGATTTTGACTGCTCTAAATTTCCTGATAGTTGCTTGCTGGATCTTGAACAGAAAATTCAGAGAACAGTTGATGTGTTAACTGACAGACAGGAAAAGACGAGTGCAACAGATGCCTTAAGCTTGCCAACCAAATCTGAATTGAATGAGTTATGTACTGCGGATGGCATGGCAGTCTTACGTGACTTAGGCTTAGCTGACTTGGATGTGGAGTCTTGCAATGTGTCTGCAGAATGTAAAGCAAGACTTGTTCAACTCATCTCTCAGTACCATTCTATCTTTTCCAGACACAAGTTGGACTGTGGGAAGGCAACAGGCTTTGTTCATCGTATTCGTCTGAGTGACGACAAGCCTTTTCGGTTGCCGTATAGACGCCTTGCTCCAAATCAGTATGAAAAACTCCGCCAAGCTTTGGATGAGATGGAAGAACGTGAAATCATACGAAAATCTTGCAGTGAGTTTGCATCGCCTCTTGTCCTAATCTGGAAAAAGTCAGGTGACTTGAGAATATGTACGGATTTCCGTTGGATTAACGCTCGCACAATCAAGGATGCGCATCCACTTCCACACCAAGCTGATGCTCTTGCTGCGATGGGTGGAAATGCCTATTTTTCTACAATGGACCTTACATCTGGCTACTATAATGTAGAAGTGCATGAAGATGACCGGAAATACACAGCGTTTACATCGCCCTTTGGATTATATGAATATAATCGCTTACCACAGGGCCTGTGTAACAGTCCGGCCACTTTTATGCGGATGATGTTAACGATATTCGGGGATCAGAATTTCACCAGCCTATTGTGTTATCTGGATGATGTTCTAGTGTTTGCACCCACAGAAGAGCTGGCATTAGAGCGCCTGGAAATGGTGTTCAAGCGTTTGAAGACTCATAATCTTAAGCTCGCTCCAAAGAAGTGTCATCTCTTGAGGAGTTCTGTGAAATTCTTGGGCCATATTATTAGTGCAGATGGTATTGCTACTGATCCAGAAAAAGTAAAAGCCATTACTTCTGTCACCGAGGAGGATCTTATGGATGAGAGTACCAATGTCCCCAGTCAACAGAAAATAAGGTCTTTCCTTGGTATGGTAGTGTTTTACCAACAGTTTATTGAAGACTGCTCATCTATTGCCAAACCACTGTTCAATCTTACTGCTGGAAGAAAAGCGCCACGTGGGAAGTGGAAGCATCGAGTGTGTCGGAGAGAGCTGTCAGCTTTAGATTGGACTGAGGACTGCAGTCAAGCATTTCACAAATTGAAGCGAGCCTTGCTTGATCAGGTCGTGTTGGCTCATCCAAATTTCGATGAGCCTTTCTTGCTTTCAGTAGACGCTTCAAGTAATGGGCTTGGTGCAGTTTTGTCTCAGCTTCCAGCTGATGGAACAAAGGCTAGACCTGTTGCCTTTGCAAGCAAGTCGCTTACCTATGCACAGTCACGATACCCTGCACATCGACTAGAGTTTTTCGCTATGAAATGGGCTATCTGTGACAAATTCCATCATTGGCTCAGGGGTCAGAAATTCACAGTTTGGACAGACAACAACCCATTGACATATATTTTATCCAAAGCAAAGTTGGATGCATGTGAACATAGATGGGTTGCTAAGTTAGCACCTTATCAGTTTGACATCAAGTATGTTCCTGGTCCAAAGAATGTGGTTGCTGACGCCTTGAGCCGAGAGCCCTTTGTGCACCCGAGTGTGCTTCATCGTCTCACAAGAGTTCCTTACAGTGCGTTATTGGCAGAAGCTGCAGATGTGCACACGGACCACGTCCAAGATGTTTTCCGCTGGTCTACTCACCCCTTTGGCAGTACTTCTGATACTGAAGGCGTGGCTGTCGCCTGTCATACCGCTAGAGTCTCACTACCAGGCACGATGTCAATGCAGGAAGTGGAAGCAGTTCTGTACTCATCTAGACATAGCGATAAACACGTCAGGTCACATGCTTGGTTGTTGCCTCACCTCCCACAAGCAGTAATGCCATTTGAATCACCTGCCGTTGATGTGATGTCCCATGACCACCTAATAAAAAGACAACAGGAAGACAGTGTTTTGAGCAGAGTGATTTACTTTGTCGAGAGGGGACGGAGACCCAACAGAAGGGAACGACCGAATGAACCAACAACTGTTCTGAGACTTATGAAACACTGGGGAAAATTAGTGATGAGAAACGGTGTGTTGTACAGGGTTTCAAGGAACAGCATCACAAAAAGGAAAACCTACCTGTATGTCGTACCTGATGCAGTGAAAACTGTAGTCCTGAAAGGAGTTCATGACCAAGCAGGACATCAAGGTCAGCAGCGGACTCTGTATCTTACTCGACAAAGGTTCTTTTGGCATGGCCTGGAGAAGGATGTGAGGGAGTATGTGAGGCGTTGTCGACGATGCGTGATCAGCAAGACACCAGAACCAGAGGGTCGTGCACCATTAGAGAACATCATTACAACGGAGCCTCTTGAACTCGTTTGCATAGACTTCTGGTCGGCTGAGGACTCTGCCAACCGTTCTCTGGATGTGCTAGTCGTAACCGACCACTTCACTAAGATGGCCAGTGCTTTCTTGTGTCCAAATCAGTCTGCCAAAGCTGTGGCACATCAATTGTGGCATAATTACTTCTGTGTCTATGGTTTTCCAAGCCGAATTCACTCGGATAGAGGAGCTAACTTCGAGAGTGCCCTGATTGCTGAACTGTTAACTGTTGCTGGAGTCCAGAAATCGAGAACGACTCCCTATCATCCGATGGGTAATGGAGCATGTGAAAGGATGAACAGAACTCTGGGAAGTATGATACGTGCTCTGCCAGCAAAGACCAAGCACAAATGGCCCCAGGTACTCAAATCTCTAACTTTCGCTTATAATTGCACCATCCATGAGACTACAGGATATGCTCCTTTTCTGTTGATGTTTGGTAGAGTTCCACGGCTGCCTGTGGACCTGGTGTTCGAAACTGTTCTGGACAATCCTGATGTTGTAAACTATGACAGTTATGTCCAAACTCTTCGAAAAGATATGAAGGAGGCAATGCACGTCGCGCAGGCGTCTGCCATGAAACAGCTGAAGAGACATGCTGACTTGTACAATAGGAGGGTCAAAGGAGGACCAATTGAGGTTGGTGATCGAGTCTTGCTTGCCAACAAGGGGGCACGTGGAAAACGGAAACTGGCTGATTTGTGGGAGGATACGACGTACACTGTTGTTGGCCTTAACAAAGGCAGTCACACCTACAGAATTCAGCACAGTCGTACCGGTGTTGTGAAAACTGTACATCGTAACCTCATAATGCCAGTGAACTTTCTTCCACTTCCTGATGATGACGTGGAAAGTGATGTAAACAAAAACCACCTGAGTAGTTCTGAGATTGTTGACTCTGTGGTTGCTGATGTGTCTGACGATGCTTCCAATTATAGGACACAAGTGTGGGTGTCTCAGCTACCCCCTAATGACATGAATGATGCAGACACAGATGTTGGGGAATCTACAGAAGTTTTTGAGCCTATAAGGGCTGTGAATGTGACCCAGTCTAATGAATTGGAACATGACGAGAATTCCTGCTCTGGTACAACTCAGCTGAGACCTGTGGGTCATAAGGTTACAGAGGGTATGGACAAGAATGTACCTGAAACACCTGCAGAGCAAACTGAAATATCTCCACCTATTCCCTTGAGTGCTACAAGGCCTAATGTTATCCACCATGTTGAAACTGCTTCAGGTTCTAATATTAGTGCTCGCGGCTTTTCTGCTGAAATGTCACTAAGTCGTGTAAGATCAAGAGCTGGTAGACTGTTTAAACCTGTTACAAGATTTATTGAGATAATGAACCAGCAAAAAGTTCTGGGATAGATATAAATTCGCTGCTTGAGTTTTACATTGTAACTAATCTTTCTGTATTCTTTTTCATATGGTATGTTTACATTGTATTAGTTAATATGTCACTACAATGTTTCTCCTGTTCTGTTTTGACTGTTTCGAATTCAGTGAGTTTAATGTGATGTATGGACTTGGAACAGAGATTAAGTCAGTTTTCTGGAGAACTTGTGTGTTCGAAGGTCTGAATTGTCATTGAGTTACTAACATGTAAGGGGCATGTTTGTCTATGAGTGTTGAGGGGAATGGCCACCCTCTCTTCATTCTAATTCCGGTGGGGAATAGTGTGTACACTGAATTGGACTGACAATTTCAGTCAAAGTTTTGAACATGTAATACAGTATTTTTTTTTTTTTTTTTCATTCTTTCATGTGTATATGGTTCTTAATGGTTACATACCTGATGTTATGTTGTGGTCAGTGTTAGTTTAGGCATTCGTGTTTTAGGTTGAAGCAAGTGGAATTCAGTAGGGGGGAGTGTAACAGGTTAGAAAAAGGTGCTTCCACTTGCTTGAAATTTTAGGTGCATGGCCCTTTAAACACAATAAACCTGCATTCTCTGTTCATTGGCTGGTGCCACGTTGGGAATTGCTTCCGGTAAGGTCATTAATATTCGCGCCAAGCAAGAGAGTGGTTGTAATGGGTGAGTGCTCCTGAAAATTTTATTTTTTTTGTGCTCTTTTTATTTTTTTTACCATGTATTTTTTTTCTTTTTCTTGTTGAAAAATTACATTGTAATAGTTATTGTGCACCTGTCATTGCAGGATGTCTTGAGAAGAATGCTGTGAAAGTGACCACCACATTTAAATGTTTTTTTTATCAGGTACATGTTCCAATTTGCAAACGTTATTGCATATTTACTGTTAAATGTGATTAATATTCGCGCCAAGCAAGAGAGTGGTTGTAATGGGATGTCTTGAGAAGAATGCTGTGAAAGTGACCACCACATTTAAATGTTTTTTTTATCAGAATTAAATATCCCATCCAAGGCGTGAAATGGTGTCAGTTGTCGCAGTCATTAAACACAACGCAGATTGGAGTAGTTACATTAGCTCATTGGTACAGAGGGTAAAGCATCAGTTAAAACCCAGTTACTGTAAGCGTTGTACTACTACAAATATTATTAACCTTGGCTTTGAGATTGCCATTTATACTTTCTACCTTTCCTGAGACTGTGCACATACTCAAATCTTAGCTTAGCTCCCAACGGTTGTAGTACCTGCCTTACATTTTGTGAATGAATACTAATCCATTATCTGAACTGATCTCTGATGAATTTCAAATCTAGGTATCACTTCCCTTGCGATTTGATAACTGTTCCTGCGCCTTCATCTGCAGATGGTATTACTTCTACCCATCTACTAAATCTGTCAGTTATTACAAGCACGTACCTTTCGCCAAGAACACTACTTTATCCTGTCCAAATAGTTCACCCATAAGTACTTAAATGGTCATTCTGGTACAGGTACTGTATATAGCCTATAGGTGTCCCTTCCTGACATTATGCTTAGCACATATCTCACATGAAGCTAGGAACTCTTCAACCATAGCATGCAGATATAAAGACCAATACCCATGTTACTTGATTTCTCTCACAACCTGTCCTCTTACACAATGGCCAAGTCCATGAGCATTTAAAACCAAAAAATGTTCAACAGTGCTGTGGGTGCTATGATCAGACCTTCATGTGAACTCCAAATACCCTGTGTGGCCAGGGGTAGCTCAGTGGTTAAGGCATTGGACTACGGTTCGGAAGATCCCAGGTTCAAATCCCACAACCATCAAGTTGCCACTGTTGGGCCCTTGAGCAAGGCCCTTAACCCTCAACTGCTCAGATGTGTAATGAGATAAGAATGTAAGTCGCTCTGGATAAGAGCGTCTGCCAAATGCAAATGTAAATGTACTTCTGCGCTCAGCCACATCGAGTGCTCGTGTGGATCTGCTTGATGTTGAGTACAAATGATATCCTCTAACTGAGGCTGTGGTTCTTATAAGGACTATGGGCGCTTGCACAGCTAGTTGACACTTTGGTGCACGCTTTGCTTCTAAGTCTGCCATGTTGTTACCCTTAGTAACATAGTCATTTCCCTTTTTACGGGTCTGACATTTAATGAAAGCCAATCATATTGGTAGCATCATAGCCGACATTAGTTTACTTATTTTTTCAGCACGTTGAATGGGAGTTCCTTCACGCTTTTTCAACCTTCTTTGCTTCCATACTGCTCCAAACAGATACACCATGCGAATAGGATGAATCTGTAAAAATATTTGCCACTAGCCCTTTTGATAATTGGCAGGTGGCTGTTAGCACTTTTCAGCTCAGATTATTGGGTAAAACAGGGTTACAAACAATTCTGGGATAAGACGGTTTAACCAGTCTTCTCCGTTCTTCATTTTTATTGGATACCTAGTGTGACTTCCTACATGGTCTCTAAACTAGACCCATCTACAAAGTACAGTAAGTGATTTCTGCATCAGATATCGGTTTAGACTTGATCAGGCCGTAACCTAGTAAATGCCAATGAATTCGCCACAAAATCATGAGACACTCCTTTATAGGCTTAAGGGGTTAATTTAGCTGGTTTAACTGTGTCACATCGCTTTATATTAATGTCGGGATATGTGAGCAGTGAAGAATATGCTAAGAGGCGAGCTTGAGTTAGAACAAATTTCCCTTGTTTTATCAATTTAGACAACCTATCGGTAACCTGTAGTCAATGTACATAGATACATTTCTGTATGCATAAAATACAGCTGCAAAACCCTGTTGGTAGCATGGTGTATAACCTTGAGTTATATTATCCAGCGTAGTGCTGTAATAGCAAAAACCAGCCCCCTAGCTTATTACTGCAAGTTTCCTGCATCAATATAGCTGAGGCAGATTCATCAGCTTGGTTTGCCACATACAGATAGAACGGTTTGGTATAATCAGGTGTACTTAAAGTAGATGCAGTCTGCATTTCTTTTTGGTGGATTCAAATGCTAACACTATATCTGAGTTCCAATTAGATCTTACAGTTCTTCTTTTCTCATTATTATCTCCCTTAGTGGAGCGAGCTGTTTTGACTGCATTTACATTTAAGGCATTTGCCTAAATTTTTTATCTCATTACACATCTGAGCAGTTGAGGGTTAAGAGCCTTGCTCAAGGGCCCAACAGTGGCAACTTGGTGGTTGTGGGGTTTGAACCTGGGATCTTCTGAACCGTAGTCCAATGCAATCTCAATCTAGTCAGCCTGAAACCTGTTAACCCTAGAAAGGTCATCATTATTTATCTGGTTGTGACAATGGTGCCTTATGCCTTCTAATTAGGTAGGCACTACGACTATCATCTCATGTGAAATTAGTCACCTTAACCATTCAACTTGAGGCTCGCTGTATTGTAGTTTAGCTTTGTACACTTTATGACCTCCCTGCTAGCTTACGGTGTACCTTAATGGAATCACTATGGCATGTTTCTAATAATGATAGACATTAAACAGTCACCCATATGTTGACAAAGGCTATTTTCTATCCTTAAACCCCCTAAATCAGCTTCCAAATCTGATTGAATATATGCAGTGAATGTTTGAACCTCCATGGCATTTTTGGTACCTATATTGTAAACCGGCACTTGTAAATGCAAATAAATACAGTAGTTACTCTTTTCTGCCATTGGAACACTGAAGAAGGCTGAACAAAGATCAATTACAATGAAATATTTGGCTTTGGGAGGGACATTAGTTAGCAGTGTGTGTGGATTTGGAACTTCTGCTGGATACTTTCCTGTTATACCTTTTATTTTACCTCATATTTATATTATATTTATAATGCCGAATGCCAGTACAATTCAATTCAATTCAGTTTTATTTGTATAGCGCTTTTAACAATTGACATTGTCTCAAAACAGCTTTACACAATCAAAAGAATTATTTAAGTTTGTACAGACAGTTGTAAAGGGAAATGGAGCCTCTTTCAGTTTAATTTCTGATGCTCAATCACCAGATTTAGTAAAATACCGACATCCATCTGAATACCTCAGGGTATAACAGCTGAGTCTTTTGGACATAATGCTGGGTCTTCTGGATACATTAGACTGGCAATGATCAGCCATCATATACACACACACACACAGCCACCCACACACCCACACACACACACACACACACACACATACACACACAGTCTAAGTATTATACTATCAAACAAGAGCTTGCTTCTTGTCGTGATTAGCTTTGCTGAAAGAGAAAATATAGAGAAGAAGATTTGAAGTGCATAATCCTGTCACTGAAATATTAATCAGGTTTGGGGTGAGGTGGCTCAATTATGTCTTTAAATGATAGACGTTACCAAGAAGAGATTGACTTGATCAGCAGCTGATAAATATGAGCTTATAATTTTAAGTATATAATATATAAGAGAGTATGTTTTGATTAGAATCAGACAAATCAGGAATAAAAGATTTTCAGAAATATTCTATTTTGAGGTGAATATTTTAACTTCATGAATTTTTGCACATTTGTTAATTTATTCTAGTTTTCATAAAAAAAAACTTGTGCATGCAATGACGTTATCAGAAAATTATGCCATTCTGTGACTTAGAAATGTGTGTCTGCAGCTCTGTGCATTTGAATAGCGGCAATTAAAAATTATACAAACCTCTTCCTTATGGTGTAATATTTCTGCCACAAACCTGAATTAAAAACACAATCTCTCTTGCATGCTTAAACTCGTTCTCATGTGCTCAGAGGCTCTCATGTGTGCTCAAACTTGTTCTCATGCAACTTGTACTTTCTCTCACTCGGGTTGTATGAAATAAGACTAATTATATAAAAATAAAAGAATTA
Source organism: Channallabes apus (assembly GCA_030522415.1). Lineage (NCBI taxonomy): Eukaryota > Metazoa > Chordata > Actinopteri > Siluriformes > Clariidae > Channallabes > Channallabes apus. The sequence goes on along the minus strand of CM060105.1, from coordinate 13,521,264 downwards.
AATAAAAAATAAATAAATTGAAAGTTGATGAATAAATAAAAAAGATTTTGATGCTGTTTTTTTTTTTACCTTTGTTTCTCGGTTTTCCAGGTGCTGTGTTTCACATTTAATCTTCTTGCACAAATATACCAAGTGGTCAGGTGTTATATGGTTGCTTTCTTATTGCACAAGGTTACTCCTAGAGGTCTCCATATCTCATACTGAGAATCATTCATTCTAAGAATGTAGAAAGCCATGATGTTAGCTCCAGGTTTAGCCTCAGCATGTTACACCTCGCCATGTAAAATGTTAAAGTTTCACAGAATCTTTGTTACACTTTGACCTTGTGCAAGTGTCAAAATACAACAGTGTCTAACTATTTCATGCACCTAACTATTTATATTAATTGTAATTATATATATATATATATATATATATATATATATATATATATATATATATATATATATATATATTCTACACAGGCTAAACTGAATAAGCTGTTATAAGCGTTAATACATTTAAACTGTATTCTATAAAGACAGCTGTTTCTTTAATTCTATGTTCCACAATCATTAGTTAGTGCTGAGTTTCTACACATCACTTAGGTGTGGTTGCGCAAATTTGGTAGGTTTGTCTCAGACAGGTTAAATTCCATTGACACACCATAAATCTCTCTTTCTCTCTCTGTCGCTCTGTCTTTTATTTCTCATACACAGTAAATCCTCCTTAGTCACAGCCACCCAATCCTGTGCAGGATCACGAAGGTAATGTCTGAAATTAAGGGGAAAAGATTTATTTTGTCAGGTTAGAAAAAGTTACTTTGAATATACAGACAATTTAATCAGCAGGGGTTTCTGTAGTAGTAGTTTTAGTAGTACTGTAGCAGTAGTTGCTGTTGCATTTAGTTTATCTGGTGCACTTTACTGTACTATAATTCTCTTTGCTTGTTATATTGTATATTTAATGTTGTATGGATTTGACAGATTAACAGCAGCAGAATGAATCGGTTGGATCATCTACTTGACAAGGATATGATGAAGTTTTTTCGCTCCAAGAAGACTCTAATCTCTTGTATCGAGGAACCCCAGACCTTCCTCACCCAGCTCCGAGACCATGACCTGGTACCCGAGGAGCTCTACAGGGTGAGAAAGATCAATATTTACAGCATTCTTATATATGAGGAAAAAGTGATTGTTTTAACTTGTTAAAGCACACCTGTATGGATTTATTGTGTCCAGCGTGTCGATGATTGCTGGTATTAGGTGACATTAGTGAATTATACAGAATTGAAACTGAAATCATTGTGCCTGCATTTGGGAAAAAAATTATTTTAAGCAATGCAATCGCTCTAGGAAATGTCACTGGACTGGATTGTAATTCCTCCCACTGACCTACATCACTAAATATATGCATTCTTTTACCTTGTATATTTTATTTTGTTTATTCGTATTTAGAAAGAAGATTTTAGTGATACAGTAGTAGCAAAGTGGCAGATTCTGTACAAATCAATCTTCTGTACAATTAATCTTGGACAATTCTTTTCACCCGCTATACAATGTGTTTTTTGACCAGAGGGGCAAATTCAGCTATAAAATGCTACACTGTAACAAATTGATGTAAATTTACAGGACTTTTTTTTACAGTTTCCAACTGTTTTTTCGAAATACTGCACATTACTGTAAAAGAAACAGCATTACTGTGATTTACAATATTTAATTGTAAATATTGTATTTACAGTTTAATACACTACAGTATGCAGTATTTAACTGTAAATTAGACCATCAACACACTTTAATGAAAACTTCAGTAAGTGCAAGTACTTTTGCTGATTTTGTGGGCCTCCGAGTGGTGCAGTAGGTTAAAGCACTCGCCCTATCATCCGGAGATCGCAGGTTCGAACCCCGGGTGATGTTCAATTGGACACGATTAGATTGGGCGAAAAGAATTGGACAGGACTAAAAAATATATATTTTTTTATAAATGCTGTTAAAAATACAAGTTGTCCGAATAATTATTTACCACTAAAATACAGTAAACAGTACAATATCACAGTAATAAACCGTATATCAAAATACAATTTAATGTAGTCTATTTCTACAGTACAAATACTGTAATAAAACAGCATTTTACTGGCAAAACTGCTGCCAGTAATTTACTGTAATTTTACATCAAATTTTTTTTACAGTGTACAACTCTTCTCTGTAACATTTACATTATGTGAGTAATATCTGTCAGTAATAATACAATATTACTGTACATTAATACACTACTTGTTCCCACAGTCATTTACCAATTCTCTTGGGCCTTACCACTCTCTAAGTGCAATATTTGATAACTGTATAATATGAGCAATGCCTTTTTCTCTTGTCCTTTCCAAGTGCAATATGTTTAAATTCAATCATGATCTGCACCTTGCTTTAGAGTAATGCAGAATTTCCTGTTTTTACAAATATTTTTTCCTTGTCAATTTTTTTTTACTTTTTTCCTTTATTCTTGAAAAACAGCTGCAAGCAATTGTAGCAATTGACTGAAGCAATGTCCCTCTAGGATTAATACAGTTCTTTGAATCTTGAATCTTAAAAAGTACATAATTACTCTGCATAATTTCTTTGAAAACACATCCATGGAGTTGTTACTCCTAATCAAAACTTACTGTGTTCTCTTTTTACCACATTCTCTCTCCCTGTCTTTTTCCTTGCAGAAGGTGATGAACATGAAAATTAAGAAGGTAATACAGAAAGGACTGTATGACATTTTAGACTGGGTAGAAACTAATCGAGGGCATCGTATAAAGCAATTTTGGAGTTGTGTGTTTGAGGACCACATCCTGCAGAAATATCCCATTTTCCACACACTCCAAAAAAACCTTCTTGATGGTCAGTCATTCAATGTATTTATGTTCCTGAGTTAATTGTTGTTAGATTTTTCCAGTGATATTTACACTTCTTTTTAGTCAAAAATGTTTTTGATAACTCATAGAGAATAGTGAAGTTGCGGGAGGGGATGAGATGCAAGGGAAAAAGAAGAGTGCAATAAAGAGAAAGAAAAGTGGTCAAGAGAAATCTGGAGCTTCTTCATTGACCAGCAAGAAGAAACAAGCCAAGAAGCTTAAAACCTGTAAGTTATTGCAAATGTGCTGTTTAAAATATGGTTTAGCCTTTCTTTTTATCTCAGCATAGAGACAATAGTCCATGTGTCATTATTTCATAGAAAACGAATAATTAAATGTTCACCTGTCTGGAGGATAAACGATGAGTGAAGATTGGAATTTAAAGATGCACCAATTGTAATTCTCTTGGCTGATATTGATTTCAGATCTTTCATAGACCTACTGAAAAACATTATGTCTGATTCCATTTTTTAATGAGAACTATAATTGACATCATACAAAAAGATTTGTAACTTTTCATCAATTAAAAAAAATAATGATGTGCTTATAATAAAACATGAATTGTTATATACCTTTTTATATTTTCTCCAAAACTGCACAATATTACAGGACTTTCCCCAGGTTACTATTTATGCTGTTTTTATACCAATAAATCCAAATAAAACAGTTCATACATTTTTTTTATCAACAGATTTACATGATTTTTCATAAATATTCAAGGACTTCAAGTTACATTTTAAAGAATTAACATAATATAAGATATTAAGTGAAATTTAAGATAATGGTGCAGAACAACTTATTAACCAGACTAAATTCTGTTCTAAAGAAGATATCCCCAGATAATTTATTTATTCCTCAACTGAAATTATGATAAATTGTACAGTAAAATAATTGATCATCGTGAGCAGCTCAACATGAACTGATACACAGGGTTTTAATAAGCTACCACTATGACATTTATTATAAAATTGCCATTTCAATTTAATTATAATTGAAGAAAACTTGGAACAGTGCTGAACCTTCCCAGGAGTGGCTGGCCTACCAAAATAGCTCCAAAAGTACAATGAAGACCAGGAACAACATCTAAAGGACTACAGGTCCCTCTTACCCCGGTTAATGTTAGAGAAGAAAGACTGCCATGAATGCAAAAATGTCATTCATGGGAGAGTTCCAAGGCTGACCAAAAAGAATGCAAAGGCTTGTCTCATATTTGTCAAAAAAAAAAAAAAAAAAAAAAAAATATATATATATATATATATATATATATATATATATATATATATATATATATATATATATATATATTTATCAAGGCATTTGGGCAAATATTCTGTGAACTGATATGACAAAAGTCAATTTTTTTGGGAGGAGTACATCCCAATACATCTACCATAAAATTTGCACGGCACTTCAGGATCTGGACAACTTGCTATAATTGATGGGCAAAACCAGTTATTCTGTTAGTATGCGCTCACTCGAGTGTCATTAGCAATGTTCCTTAGTAATTTTCCTCATAAAACAGTGTTTCCATTAATGTGGGTGTGTGAAACTACAATAAGAAAGGAGAAAGGTTTACTGTGTAAGACGAGAAGAGGGGCAGGAAGGGTCTCATTCCTCCTCTCCTCCTACTTTAGCTTCACACACACACACACACACACACACACACACACACACACACACACACACATACACACACAAATTTGCTTTGATTTATGAATGTTTTGATATACAAGCCTGCTTCTGGAAGTACTGTGTATATATATATATATATATATATATATATATATATATATATATATATATATATATATATATATAGACACTGTTGTATTTTGACACTTGCACAAGGTCAAAGTGTAACAAAGATTATATATAAGTATATACAGTATATATACTTTAACTCGTGTTTTTCTGTACAGTATGGCTTACTTAAAGGTGAAGTTGACTGGCAAATAGAGTTGGTTAAGTATGCTGCTGAAGTGGGGGATTCTAGGAAATTGAGTTTAAGGCATAATGTGCAGTGACATGACACTCTTCCTCACAGCTCCACTGTCAAAGGGTGCAACACCTTCAGTTACCGGCGGAAATAAAAAAGGCTTAACAAAAAAACTTGTCGAAGGTATATATTTTTTGCATATGATTAAGCAATATAGCAATATTTTATTGCATAACAAAAGGTTATAGAAATCCATTACAGATTATATACACATTTGTTGTCTTCCTTGTTAAATGATAAACTTGAAATGAGAACTGAGTAAATGTGAATACAATATTTTTTTTTGTCATCATGATGATGATCATGAAAATAATCATTACTGGTAATATAAAATGTGTGATGAGAATGTTTTTTAACCAATTATATACTGTATATATTCAATTCAGTATTAATAGATTCAAGATAAAGATTCTCACATTAAATTTGCTCTTATGCTTGATTTTTACATTGAAATTGAAATAATGTTTTATTTTTGTAGGAAAGAAACCTGGAAAACCTAGAAACCTAGAACCTGGAAATTCCTCACTGACCAGCAAGAAGAAACCAGCGAAGACTAAAATCTGTGAGTCAGTGTGCAAATGTGCTGTCATGAAATGTGCTGTCATTTCAATCAATTATTCATGTTGACAGTGCAATGACAACAAAAACTAAAATAAAGAAAATTGGACAGAAAAAGAGAAATGAGAAAAAAGCAAAAAAAAAAAAAAATCAGAAAATAACATTTTATGTTGAAAAGAAAATTATTTATTTTTGTTTTGAATGAAATGATTTACTTTCTTAGTAAAATACATAATTTCTGAGTGTTTTCTCTTCCACATGTACGCACAAGCACTTATGCCTCCTATGTTTTCATCTCGCTACCCCCTAAGCCTACTCAGCTCACATGCATACACATTTCCCGGGTGCTGCTATAACACTTAATATTTAGCAAACGGTACAAGAAATGTTAGTAGTTCTCTACTCTGTGTAAGTGCCATATCGCACTTTTTATGAATTTGTTGTTGTGTTTATTTTATTTTATTTTACTTGCTGTTATTTCATTTATTCTACCTTGTTCTATTCATTAGTAAAGCATTAAGTTTGTTACATAAGCCATAAGCTTTAAATTTCTTAGTTATGCATCATAAGTTGATAATCGTAGGTTGGTCTGTGATGTCATTCTACTATTACATGCATTTGTGTGACTGTGATATGCTAGAAAGCTCAGTATAGATTTGGAAGGCTACGGAAACACAAGCTTTAGACCGTCAGCTAGTGAGAGCTCCCGGTAAGCTTGAAATGCTAAATACAGCAACGAGGTTGTTGTAACCGTCAGCTAGTGAGAGCTCCCGGTAAGCTTGAAATGCTAAATACAGCAACGAGGTTGTTGTAACCGTCAGCTAGTGAGAGCTCCCGGTAAGCTAGAAATGTAAAATACAGCAACGAGGTTGTTGTAACCGTAAGCTAACGTAAGCTGGGAAAGTAAGAAACAACAAGAGTGTTGTTAGATACCCAAGCCAAGATTGTAATCTACAAGATACAGCAAACAGGTTGTTGTAAAACTCAGAGATTTGCAAGATGCAGCAACTGGTGTCTGTAATAACAGTGGATTTACTCAAGACGACTGTATGAAGTGTTGATTCTTTGATGCTGACAAATAAACGACAAAAGACAAAGAGATCGGACTTCTGTCATGTGAGTGAAACTTTAAGACATTAGCTACGCGTCAAAACTAGTGAAATAAGCCAACCGCATCTACACTCTGTATCATGTTTTGTGTAGGCTGATTGACCAAAATGGAAAGCACAATCAAGATGAAATTAGCAATAAAATATTTTTTGAAAAAAAGACTGGTTAGAAGAAATGCTAAAACAATATGTTTGCATTTTTTATTGTCACTTCAGCATCAAATTAAGAGTGAAATTATGTGCATTTGCAGGCTTAATTAAAAACCAGGCAGACAATCCAACACAATCAGGTTATTTAAAAGCTGAAATTTACTGGTAGACTGATATGTGCTGTGTTGTGGTGGGGCATTCTGGGAATATTGAGTTTAAAGCAGAAGTGAGCAGTGACATGGCATTCTTCCTCTCAGCTCCTCAGTTAAAGGGCAAAACACTTCTGGTTACTGGCGGAGATGAAAAAGGCACACTGTATCCAGACAAACCTGTTAAAGGTACATCTTTTTTTGCACATCATTAAACAATATGTCAATGGCATAAGAAAAAATTATGTTGTGTGGTTTAACCCTATTGCACTTCCATGGTTGGGTCCCTGTGCAAGACTTGAATGTTCCTGCAGCTCTATCCTGCATTAGACAAATGTACAGTACTGGATAATGTGTTTATTAACTATGTGTTTAGTGAGTACGGAAGACATTACAGTACCCTATTGTACATATGTTTAACATTTCTTTACTGTAAATATCCCAGCATTTTACAGGTAAGCCACAGTTTAAATATTTTTTTAAAGGAAAATTTATTGTAATTTATATCATTATTTGCGACTCATAGAATGACCAAAAACTGTTATGGTTTTGACCAATTATATAAAATCAAAAAGTAAAAAAGTATTAATGAATTGATGAAGGTTGAAGATAATCACAATACATTTGCCTTTACTCTTTTAAAATAATAAGAGACATTTAAACATTTTGAAATTTAAATAATATTTTATTCCTGTAGGAATAAAACGAGGCAGATCCCTAGAACCTGGAACTTCTTCAGTGACCAGCAAGAAGAAACCAACTGAAAAGCCTAAAATCTGTGAGTCAGTACAAATGTGCTGTCAGGAAATTACTTCGACTTTACCTTCTAGTGCCTGGAGTGGAAAGAAAGAGAGAACTGTGAAAAACATTAAAGAAAATAGAAAAGAAAATTTTGTCCTAAAGAAATTTTTTTTTTGAAGAAAATGTTTTCTTCTGTTAAAAGAAAAGGATTTACTTTGTTAATAAAATAAAATATATTTTTTTTGTGCATACACACAAGTACTCCTTCATCATGGCAGACAATCCAATATAATCAGATTAATTCAACGCTGAAGTTCACTGGTAGATACAGTATGTGTTACTGTCATATGTACTGTGTTGCATTGGGGCATTCTGGGAAATTGAGTTTAAAGCAGAATTTAGCAGTGATGTGACTTTTTTCCTTTCAGCTCCTCTGTTAAAGGGCAAAACACTTCTTCTTACTGGCGGAGATGCAAAAGGCACACTGTATCCAGACAAACCTGTTAAAGGTACATCTTTTTTGCATATCATTAAACAATATGGCAATAGCATAACAAAAGATTAGAAAAATCACTTCAGAAATATTTTTATTTTTATTTTTTGCCTTTCTTGAATCATAACAGCGAACTTGTAAAAATGCAATATAAATTATGAAGAAGGTCATTATTGGTCAGTATTGGGATGAAGAAATATCGCCTACAGTCTGCTACACTGTGCACCATAACAGAAAAGCATCAGTAAAATGATAAAAAAAAAAAAATTTTAACTATAATGGCGGCGCAGTGGTGTAGTGGTTAGCACTGTCGCCTTGCACCTCCAGGGTCTGGGTTCGATTCCCGTCTCTGTGTGCATGGAGTTTGCATGTTCTCCCCGTGCTTGGTGGGTTTCCTCCGGGTACTCCGGTTTCCTCCCACAGTCCAAAGATATGCAGGTTAGGCTAATTGGCATTCCTAAATTGCCCGTAGAGTGTGATTGGGTTTGTGAGTGTGTGTGCCCTGCGATGGATTGGCACCCTGTCCAGGGTGTACCCCGCCTAGTGCCCGAAGTCTCCTGGGATAGGCTCCAGGTCCCCGCGACCCTGAACACAGGATTAAGCGGTATAGAAAATGAATGAATGAATAGTAACTATAAATAGCATCACAAAGATGTTTATGTAGGCTGATCTATAAAAAGGAAAAGCACAATCAATGTCAAATCAGCAATAACATGTAAAACATATTTTGCAAACATGCAGCAATGCTAAAGCTATGCATTTGTTTCTTCACTGTCACTTTTCAGCATCACATAAAAAGTTAAATTATGCAAAGGTGCAGATTTTACTTAAAATCCAGGTGGAAAATTCAACACAATAATTTTTTTTTCTAAGAATCTAAGACGGTTTGCATATTTTTTGTTTAATAATTAAAGTTTACTGGTAAATTCATTATGTTAAATGCATTAGTTCATTATGTTCATTCCGAGTTGATTATGTGCTGTGTTGTGATGGGGTATACTGGGAAATTGAGTTTAAAGCAGAAGTGACCAGTGACATGACATTCTTCCTCTCAGCCCCAGTGTTCAAGAACGAAACACTTCCAGTTTCCTGTGGAGAGAAAACAGGCACAATGTATCCAGACAAACTTGCTAAAGGTCCAGTACATCTTTTTTTTTTTACGTCATTATCCTAATATTTATACTTTCACATCTGTAATATCTCTGTGATCCAAAACATATCCAATAAATACTTCTGCCATGGTAGTACATGTCATGTAAAATCCAACATACAGGTACATGTAGCTCCAATATTTGTCTTCCTTGTTGATTAATAAACAGCAAACTTACAAAAGTGCAAGGGAAATGATAAAAAAGGAAAAATGCTGTTAAGGAGTGAACAGAGGTGATAATGCCCTACTTTTTGACATAATGGTAGAACTAAGAAAATTGTCATCAATTTTACTGTAAAATTAGGAAATATGGACCAAACACACAAAAATTCCCCAGATTTTAACTATTTTTCCTGTCAATATTTTTCCTGTACAGTACTTACACTAGTAATAAATAAGTAGAAAAGTACAGACAAAGGCATGTAGTTATACACTTTCTTCTTCTTATACAGAGTTAAAGTTAAAGATTATCACATTAAATTTGAACTCATTGTAATTTTTTAAAAGTGGAATTTAAAAGACATTTTGTTCCTGTAGGGGAAGAGTGTATTCTGTCCGAGGACACCTGGTTTACTCCGAATGACTTTGAGAGATTTTCAGGAAGGGGAAATAGCAAGAACTGGAAACAGACCATCCGCTGCCAAAACACTCCACTTCTGAAACTGTTTAAGGTAAATCTACATGCAGACCATCAGAATAAAAATACAAACTAGGATTAAACAATGTTTTAAAATTTTTATTTATTGATTAATTTATTTTTTAAAGGAGGGTGATTTGCCGTGGCCAGACAGATTCAGTGCTCAGAAGGTGCTGTTCCTATTTTTTCTTTTTCCACTTAAATCATGATGTAAAATATTTTGTAATAGTTTTATTAAGTTAAATATATGTTTGAGCCTTGCAACACAGAACAGGTGGGTCGATTAGAGTTGTTTAACTAAACTGTTTCAGTTTAGTTATGGGTTGTTTGAATAACTAGCGAGATTTTACAAAGCTGGGAGATACAGTCTGCACCTGTAAGACTTCTCTAAATGGAGACAAAGCTGTTTCTATCCAATATTGTCTCAGGAAATAAGTACAATGGAACCTTGGATTGCATGCTTTATTTGTTCCGGAAGTGTGTATATAAAAATACCCATAAACCACATCGAATTTACCCATAAGAAATAATGAAAACCCAGATTATTCGTTCCACAACCCCAAAAAATACATAATAATTAATACAAACAAATACAAGTAAATACAAGTATTAATACAAGTAAAAATAAAACATTAACCTTCACTTTACTTTAAAAAAGAAGTAAAAATAAACCCCAATAGATAAATGTTTCCGTTAGTGTTTGTGCTGTGTGTGTGTGTGTGTGTGTGTGTGTGTGTGTGTGTGTGTGTGTGTGCGTGAGCGTGACGCCCTCTCCATTTTCTCATGTTACACAGTAACACTTCCTCCTCTCCTATTTGTGGGGAATTACTTTCATACACACACTTTTGGAAACACTGCCTCATCCGGAAAATTAACAAGAAACATATGATACTTGAGTGTGCGCGGTCTCACTGCTGTAAAGTAAAAATACAACAAATTAACCTGCACTTTACCTTTGAAAAGATTTGTGACAGAGTAGTCTCTCCGTTAGAGTTTACAGTATGTTTGTGTGAGAGAGATTGAAGTAGGGAGGGGTGTGTGTGAAAGGGCACTGTGTCCAATAATGCACATGCACACAGAGAGAAATGGATCTTTAACCTTTCTAATGAGACTTTCTTTTGCTTTACACATTCGCACACATGTGTGTTGTGATATACAGTACACGAGCACTGTACACATAAAATCACAAAATAAAAGATGTTTTATAAGCATGCACGTGGTCACATTTTTGTAATAAACAGTACATGCGTGCACCAGTGTTGATTATACTAGTAAGAGATGCACACTAAGACCCAGCAGGGGAGACGACTACCCACAATTCTGCAGTGCAAACGAGAGAGAAAACATTGACTCAGAAGTGATAATGTGATGCTCGACGTCAAAACACGTAGCGCATGCATGATACATGATACTCGGTACTCGTAAACCAAGACTTGTTCGTTTTTTAAATCAAAATTTATTAAGAAATCTTCACTTGTCTTGCGGAACACTCGCAAACCGCGTTACTCGCAATCCATGGTTCCACTGTATACAGCATATTTAGAGAACCACAAAACAGTCTACAAAAGAACATTAAACAATTTGTTAATATGGTTAAATACATAGGCATGACACTGTATAATACTGTACATAGTATATAAATATGTAATAATTACATCTTCTTTGTCTTCTGAACCAGAGGGAGAAGAATGAGGATGATGTATGCTGTATTTGTAATTTAAAGAATGATCTGGTGTACTGTTATGAGTGTCTACAAGCTTTTCACCATCACTGCCACTTACCCACTCTACAGGAGAACACAGTTGGGTGAGAAAGGAAAAAATATAATTTTAAAAAGCAATGCATCTTATTCAATATAACTAACAGAAATTATATTGTTTAGGTCAGTACTAACTCTGCAGTCTGAGGTTAGGTGTTTGCTAAAATCACCAACAGAGTGCTGCCATTGATTTCAGTGTGACAATCAGGGCCGGCTCCTTGAGTAGAGGAGGCAATATTTGCTTAAAACACCAATTTGTCAATTGTGGGAAGCTGAAGCATTTGGGGGTATTGCCGCAAATTGCTGGAAATAGTAGTGAACACTTCACTAACAGTACAGTATAACTTGTGTTCCAGTATCTTCTCTAGCAGCTCGTATTCAGTGACTGTAGGTATGCTTGTAGGTTGAAGGTGTCCTGGGGTAGGCTTGCGACCCTATCAGGATAAAGTGGTATAGATGATGAGTGAGTGAGTGAGTGAGTGAGTGAGTGTGCTATTAAAAAAGATATTGTAATATCTGCCGTCTGCTTCTCCTTCACTTGTTGTTAAAAGTACATATCCTGCCCCTATCATCCTCTAGCTTACTGCAGTTGGCATTTTAACCACTAGACAAATATTACAAATCAAGGGAACATTAGCTTCTGTCATTTTTAAAACCGTTGGTCACTCAAGCGAGATCATTTTATTGGATTAGTAAATAATCACATGATAATGGTTAATATTTCTTGACTGGTTGATATAAAGAATATGGTGGAGCTCTGCCTCACCTGCCTCTGTGTGTGAGTCACCCCTGACTAACAGGTTTAGAGCCAGAAACGCCATAATAGCTATGAGATTACCACATATTATATGAGGAAGAGGGTGTGGCAGAATTTCAATGACAACTAGTGTGCTGGATGGTTCAATAAGTGTAAAAACACGTAGGAACATTAATATTATTATATTATATTAATATTGTTATATCATACAACACCCTTCACTTTCACAGGGAACAATAATAAAATGATATACATTAGATTTTTCTTCAGTTACTATAGGACTAGGACTTAGTTTCTGTGTAATTTATAATGTTAATGTGTTTTGTCTCAGCTAGTTAGCTAATTAGGTTTCTTAGTTAGCTAGTTAGTTTTTGTTAATTTATGTTGTAAATGTATGTTGTATGTAGCACCTTGGTCCTGGAGGAAGATTGTTTTGTTTCATTGTGTACTGAACTGTACGTACAGTATATGGTTGAAATGACAAAAGCCTACTTGACTTGACTAAGATAAGAAAACTATTAAAAAAAAATATATAGACCTGATCATGTTTTTGATTTTGGTGTGTGTGTGTGTCTGTGTGTGTGTGTCTGTGTGTGTGTGTGTGTGTAGGGATAAGTGGACGTGTACTTTCTGTGTGTTAAATGCTAACCATGAAATGTGGATTCACAAGAGCAAGAAAGATGCTTTGAGCAGTCCTTTTACCAACAATATCCTGGTACACACACACACACACACACACACACACACACATATATACACACGCACACACACGCACACGGACATTTACAGTACACACAGAGGTCACAGTTATGGTTCTGATGGTCTGTGATTTTTCCTTCCTCAGCAATGTCAGTATTTGCTGTTGCGCTTGTATAAAGCAGATACGGAACATGTGTTTACTTACAACCCTACTGAAACGGTAAGAATTTATTTTCAATGCACCACATAACTATCAGCAGAGACTTTACAAAGAGCAAATGTTACATTCAGCATTCATTTAATCTCTTGGGCTATAGTACTTATATCTAAGTACAATATAAGCCTACAACAATGATTCACATAATTTTCAGTCAAGTATACTTCACATTATGAAACAAAGCTTTAGGTTAAGCCTCAGCATTTTATACAGACTCGTTTGTACCCAACCATACATAAATGCTTGACAGACCTGGTACTGCTTTACAGAGTCTTTGTTAATCTTTGTCCCTGTGCAGGTACCAGGATACAGGAGTGTAATCTCCAACCCCATGTGGCTGGGCAAAGTGAGGACCAAAATGCAGAAGGACAAGTACAAGACAGTGAAACAGTTTGAGCATGACATCCAACTCATCTTCAAAAACTGCCAAACCTTTCACAAGGTATGATACAAATATGGATTAAAGATATATCAATATTACCAGTTACATATGTTAATCATTATTCTGATTCATGAAGTAAAGCTGAGATTGCTAGTGAAATATTATATTATTTTGCAGTTTAGCTTTAGCCAGTCATTGCTAACATTACACTTTCTTTTACCCATGTACTGTATTTGGGTCTCAACTCAGTGTGTGTGTGTGTGTGTGTGTGTGTGTGTGTGTGTGTGTGTGTGTGTGTGTCTGCAGGATAATACCTATGGCAGGAAAGGAGCCGAAATGAAAGAGATGTTTAATGAGGATTTTAACACCGTCTTTAAAATCCAGTAACTGGATTAAAAACCATCTATAAAAATCCAGTTAATCACATCTATCCATTTAAGTGAATTCATCTTCTGTACTTCTGCTTGTTTATTATTGTTTTAAGATACAGGTCTTTTATTGAGTCAGATCCATATTATGGAAAAATTTATATTAAATCTCAGATATTTACTATATACTATACTATACTGATATTAACTGGATCTTATAAAATCCAGATACTATAGTAACATCATCTTATTTTTTTATTCTTGTGTTTCAACTTGTAGATCTTGATTGCTTTAAATTTTGGTGTTTAATTATTTTATGTTTGGTATAACGCATTAGAGGCATGACTTTTACAATACAATAATTTTACTTTGTAGTAATGTAGATAAATTCATAGATGAATAAAATTATTATAAATTCTTTCTTTGTTACCTTTCCACATCCTTATTTTTCTTGCTTTTAAACTAAAATGTAACCTAAAAACATAAGCTGGTGTTGTTTTTATTTCACTACAAAAGGGGTTGAGTGAGAAAATTGCAATTTCTTATTTCCCATTTTCTCACTTTGTCCTTTCTATTGTTAATTTCTTTTATAAGTTAAGATTTAAAATATGGATATTTTGTATGCTAATATTTGTACATTTTTATGTACATTTTTTATTAAGGCACCTTCAAAGACTTTCAAAGAAAGTCCACCTCTTAATGGCAAAAAAAATCAAATTACTAACAGAGGAGATTCTGATGGCTTGAAATGTTTTCTTCTGCTTTGAGTAATCCATTGCTGATTCAGTACACCAGGTACTGTGCTCAATCAGCCCCATGATGGACCTTTTTCCTGTTGCTGTTAACCTGTCTTTTCTGAGCTCTTCAGGCCTCTGGCAGATTATCACACTCTGTGATGTTTTTTTTTTTTTATCATGCTATACGAAGTGGGTGAGCCTTGGCTGAGCGAAGAACACATTTTGGAGCTGGTGCTGCAAGGTGGTCATATCTGTCACGAACTCCTGTCACTCCTCTCTTTTGTTGTTGTTTTTGTTCCCACGCTGTCAGATTTCTCTACTCGCGGTCACGTTGTCTCTAGACTGTCACGTCTTTTCCCACGCCTTCGTACCGCCCCTCCCACACACACCGGCTCCCCATTCACAAATAATTTCTCCCGACATTTAAGGAAGCGCAGCGCGCTTTCTCGCTGCCGAATTATTGCGTGCTCCACAGCCCAGTTTCCTCGCGGTTATTTTTCCTATGATTCATGCGTTTTTTGACCAAGTGCTTTGTTTAACGGCTTTCGCTTTTCGCTCGTCCCTACGGATTTGTTAGACCTGATATTTGCTTCACGGACATCGACCCACGCCCCGCCCCTCGACTTCGCTATCGTCTTCCGCTTCGGATTGTTTGACCTGGCCTTGACTGCTCTCACGGACACTGACTCACGCTTCGCCCCTTGACTTCACGATTGTTTCTCACTTCCGGATTCCACATCCTTCGAGACACCAACAGGTGAAACGCCTCTGCTCCTCTCAATCTCTGCATCCACGTCTGTTTTTTCCACTACATAAAGGCACCCAGCAGCCATCCTCCACGTCAAGGTGAACTACAGAATCTCACTTCATTAAACGTCAGAGAACCGCTTCAGAGCTGCACCTCTGTCCTCCATTACAGTCCCGTGTTCATGATACACCTGTATTCCGTGAGAAAGTAACACCAAGCTCTACCAACCCTATCTCCTACATTTTCATCATTAAAGCCCTTTTAAGAATATCATCCCAGAGTGGTGTCTGCTCTTGGGTCCTATCAGCCTGCCTGACCTCGCACAGCGGCGTGACAATATCCTCTCCTCACTGCACCAGCTTGCAGCCCTGTACTTAGGGCAGAGGGTAGCTGAGATGCACAGTAATGGTTTAATCCACTTTTAAATGTTTACATGATAGAGCACTGTGAAAAACTACCTATAGAATCTACCCAAAAAATGTGAGCTAACAATTTGCACATTTGTTTTTTTGGGTACATTTCACCCCATATTTTTCATAAATTCAATTCAATTCAGTTTTATTTGTATAGCGCTTTTAACAATTGACATTGCAAAACAGCTTTACACAATCAAAAGAATTATTTAAGTTTGTATGGAATGTGAATGTGTATGAATCAAAATGTTCAGATAGTCCCTGGTGAGCAAGCCCGAGGGCGACAGTGGCAAGGAAAAACTCCCTGAGATGGTAATAGGAAGAAACCTTGAGAGGAACCAGACTTGACAGGGAACCCATCCTCATCTGGGTGAAACAGATAGCAGGAAATGATCTGCATTTATACAGTGTTAGGATAGCTATAATAGTTGATGTTAATTGATGTTATAATAGTTGGTGTAAAATGGAATCCAGTAGTTATTCGAGACTCAGATAGACTTGTAGAAAGTTCCAGTCCTGACCTATCGAATTGTCAAGTCCTCAGAGAAACAGCTGACAACACCAGTCGAGGCCAGAACCATCTTCTAAGTAGATAGAATCATCCCCAGACACCAGGCGCATCCTAAAGAGACACACGGGGCATCCATGCGATGAGACCTCCAACCAGAAACCGGGCACCAGGATGGATCAGACAGGTCCGGAGGGCAGAGGGAGTCTGGATCACTGGCAGCTCAGGAACCACATGTGTAGCTCGAGAGAGAGAGAGAGAGAAAGAGTGAAAGGGGGAGACAGGGGGAGAGAGGAAAGAGAAAGAGGGGGAGGAAGAGAAGAGGAGGAGAGATTGCAATTAGGTATGGTCACAGTCACAATGTCTAATGTGAATGTATATTTACTGAAGAGTGCAAGCAGGGACTCCGGCAGGACTAACTATGAAAGCATAACTAAAAGGGAGAGCCAGAAGGAAACACAAACATGAGGGCTCCCTGAGATGTAAAGCAAACAATCACCTCACCGTCAACAAACCTGAGTGATCAAATGAGACTGAGGAAGACAGCATCTAAACATACCAGTTCACCATAATACTCTATGTCCATGAGTCCCCCAGATCTGCTCCTTTACCTTATGGCAAATCTATTCATAAAAATGCTTGGCTAAATAAATAGGTTTTGAGCCTAGACCTAAACACTGAGACTGTGTCTGAGTCCTGAACACTATTTGGAAGACTATTCCATAATTTTGGGGCTTTGTAAGAAAAAGCTCTGCCCCCAGCTGTAGTTTTCATAATACGCGGTACTGATAAGCAGCCTGCATCCTTTGACCGAAGTAGGCGTGGCGGATCGTAAGACACTAGCAGTTCGCTCAGATACTGCGGGGCGAGACCATTTAATGCCTTATATGTCAAGAGTAGTATTTTAAAATCAATGCGAAATTTCACAGGGAGCCAATGCAGTGAAGATAGGATAGGGGTGATGTGCTCATATCTTCTGGTTCTAGTGAGGACTCTCGCTGCTGCATTCTGGACTAGCTGAAGCTTGTTTATGCACCTAACTGAACAACCAGACAGTAAGGCATTACAATAGTCCAACCTAGAAGTGATAAAAGCATGAACTAGTTTTTCTGCATCGTTTAGCGACAATATTTTTCTTATTTTGGCGATATTTCTGAGGTGAAAGAATGCTATCCTGGTGATATTATCTACATGAGCTTCAAATGAAAGGCTGGAATCTATAATCACGCCGAGGTCTTTTACTGTTGCACTTGATGGAACAGAAAGGCCATCTAAAGTTACGGTGTGATCTAAGATTTTACTTCTAGCTGTATGCGGTCCTATGACTAGAACTTCTGTCTTATCCGGATTAAGCAGAAGGAAGTTAATTAGCATCCAATTTCTTATGTCCTGCACACATTGCTCAACTTTAGTAAGATGGTTTTTCTCATCAGGTTTTGTTGAGACGTATAGCTGTGTGTCGTCAGCATAACAATGAAAACTAATACCATGCTTACGGATTATGTTGCCCAGAGGAAGCATGTAAAGGGAAAAAAGCAGTGGGCCTAAAAATGAACCCTGCGGAACGCCAAACTCCACTAGAGAACATGCAGAATAATCACCATTTAAGTCTACATACTGATAACGATCGGTCAAATAGGATCTGAGCCAGGAGAGGGCTGTACCCTTAATTCCTACTACATTTTCTAATCTGTGAAGAAGAATAGCATGATCAATAGTGTCAAAAGCTGCACTGAGGTCGAGTAATACAAGCATCATTACACAACCCTGATCAGAGGCCAATAGGAGGTCATTTACTACTTTAACGAGTGCTGTTTCTGTGCTGTGATGAGGCCTAAATCCTGACTGATACAGTTCATGTATGCCATTTCTATGTAGATATGAGCATAGCTGCTCCGCTACTATCTTTTCCAGAATCTTAGAGATAAAGGGGAGGTTTGATATTGGCCTGTAATTGGACAGCTGACAGGGGTCGAGGTCAGGTTTCTTAATTATTGGTTTAATAACTGCTACTTTAAAAGATTTTGGAACATAACCAATGCTGAGTGAGGAATTAATTATTCTCAACAGCGGTTCTGTTATTACTGGTACTATCTGTTTAAGAAAATGTGTCGGTATAGGAATATACAGGTTGATGAATTTGCAGAAGAGATGAGTGAAATTAGTTCATTCTCTTCAAGAGGAGTAAAGTATTCTAGGTTTGAATCTGACATGGCTAGGTTAACATCTGTATCAATTACATTGTTTGGTTTCAAAGCCTCAATTTTATGCCTGATATTTAAAATTTTATTATTAAAAAAGTTCATGAAGTCCTCACTATTGCATGATGTTGTTGTGGAGATTTCAGTAGTGGTCTTATTTCTGGTTAATTTGGCTACGGTATTAAATAAAAATCTAGGATTATTTTTATTTTCTTCTATAAGAGTGGAGAGATATGTTGATCTAGCTACACTAAGAGCTTTCCTATAGTTCAGGATGCTCTCTTTCCATGCTATTTGAAATACCAACAATTTAGTTTGATGCCATTTACGCTCTAATTTCCGAGCAGTCTGTTTTAAAGTGCGCGTGTGATCGTTATACCAGGGAGCGAGTTTCTTATCTCTAATAATTTTTCTTTTAGCTGGAGCTACATTATCTAAGGTACAACGAAGTGTCGACTCTAAATATTCAGTCGCCTGATCAAGTTCTGTGGGGTCAGACGGTGGCCTAATCAAAATTTTTAACTCTGGGAGATTACTGATAAAACTCTGTGTGGTAGTTGATGTGAATGTACGTTTAATACGGTAGCGCGGTGCTGTGCGTACATTATCACTGTGACACACTTGAATGGAGACAAGATAGTGATCTGAGATAATTTCAGACAGTGGAATTGTGAATACATTTCTTATAATTAATCCGAAGAATATTACTAAATCTAAAGTGTGACCTGCTTTATGAGTGGGTCCTACTACACACTGATTTACGCCTACGGAGTCCAGTATGGATATAAATGCTGTTCTCAGAGGGTCTTCTGGATTCTCAAAATGAATGTTAAAATCTCTAGCAATTAACACTTTGTCTACAGAAACGACCAGCTCTGAGATGAAATCCGCAAATTCACTAAGAAATTCAGAATACGGCCCTGGAGGTCTGTAAATTATAATTAGTGGAATCGACTGAGCTGATTTAATATACTTAAATAGACTTATGTTACTATAGAGAATTTCAAATGAGTTAAATTTGTGTCCGTGTTTTTGTACGATAGACAGATTATCATTATGAATAACTGCGACGCCTCCTCCTCTACCAGTTAACCGAGGCTGGTGTATGTAGCTGTATCCAGGAGGACTAGCTTCATTTAGAGCTACAAACTTATCCTGTTTAACCCATGTTTCAGTTAAACAGAGTATATTAAACGCCTGATCTGTGATAATTTCATTAACAATAACTGCTTATGATGCGAGAGATCTAATATTTAACAATCCTATCTTCAGATCAGAGGTGCCGGCTGCGCATTCAGTATGATCTGAGTTTGTGGTCTTTATGTTAATTAAATTATTGAAACAGACTTTCTGAGTCTTTCTACATTTTTGCTTAGATCGGGGAACAGACACAGTCTCAATAAGGTGAACCCTGAGTGACGACTCTATGCAGCTAGCAGACGGTTGGTTTAGCCTGTCTGTCTGCTCCCTGGCCTGGGCTCTGGATTGTCACCGATTAACTAGACCTCTACTGAGACTATGAGCTATACTACAGGAAATGAGAGCAGCATCTTCCCGAGTGGGATGGATACCATCCCGCCCTAACAGGCCAGCTTTGCCCTCAAAGAACCTCCAATTATCTATGAAGCCCACATTATTTTTGGAGCACCACCTGGACATTCAGCGGTTCAGAGACCATAACCTGCTGTAAGCTACAGTATGTCGCCACGTCTCATTGGGATGGGGCCAGAGCATATTACTTCAGCATATAAAGAGTACCTAAATAAATTAGTTATAACATGCCAATTGAAATTAGGCAAAATCTACACATTACATTACATAATAAATTGCTTATTAAAATTAAGTAACATTAACTCAATTCTAGTACATAATTTGTTTAATAATTGCTGTTATTAATTAACCAATATGACTAACTAGCCATAATGTAATCAGGAAAGGTTAACTCCACCTAAAAATGTGAGGAGAATCTTGTGAAGAATCTAAGGTTAAAACTGGGTTTTTACTTTTGTAATAAGTTGTGTTTTTCTTTTAACGCAAAAAAAAAAAACGGATTATAGCAACATTTCTCCCTGTGTTGGATTATATGGATCCTTTGTACATGAATGACCCTGCTTTATGCCATCGAATGATTGATACTGCCTATCACTCTTCTCTGAGGTTTATTGCTAATTTTAAAATACTGACACACTACTACTGTGAGGGTTGCCCACTAGAGGGCAGTGTTTTGATTTTGTAGTTTTTGTTCGTAGACTCAGTTTCCCAGAAGGTACCTCGGTCAGGTGACGCGGATGCTCAGCTGAACCGAGGAAGCTCATTAGCTTTATTATAAATACCTGTTTGTTCTGGGAAACTGGGTCGAGCATTAATTTAATTTCAGTTCTGTTAAGGGGGTTTTGTTTTGTCTTGGTATGTTCAGTTTGAGTTTGTTTAGATTTAGTTAGCATTTAGTTTCTGGAGCTCTTTAAGTTAAGTTTGTATTTGTTTTGATTTAGTTTATGTCCCTTTGTCTCTGTGTCTCCTAGCAGGATAAGCCTCTAGGAGAATTAGCCTTTTGTGTTTACCATTATGTGTGAGTAACCTCCTTTGCATGTCTAGTTCTTAGTCTGTATAAATGGGACCATAACACTGGGGCAAGCTGACAGGGGATAATCAGCTTGCCCCACGGCAAAACGGGACTGAACTGGAGGTGAGAGGGCCTCGGTGGAGGCTCCAGTTCGCCAGCGGGCCTCGGTGGAGGCTCCAGTTCGCCAGCGGGTCTCGGTGGAGGCTCCATGTCCCCAGAGCTCAGTCAAGACCTCACCAGGGAAAACCCTCACCACACTCTCTAACTTCGTTCGCAGCCGCTGCGGTGACGGCGAACCTCCACCTCCAGACTTCGAGAGCGTGCTTCCAAGTCCAAGTACTGGAGAAACAGATGCGTCTTGAGTCGTCGTTTAAAGATAGTCAAAGTCTCTGATTAGAGCAGAGAGGTAAGTGGGTGCAGGGCCATTTTTAGCTTTGTAGGCAAGCATCAGCGTTTTGAATTTGATGCGGGCAGCCACAGGAAGCCAGTGCAGGGAGCGGAGGAGTGGGGTGGTGTGGGAGAACTTGGGGAGGTTAAAAACGAGACGTGCTGCTGCATTCTGGATCAGTTGCAGAGGACGAGTCGTGGACAGAGGCAGACCTGCCAGGAGTGAGTTGCAGGAGTCCAGTCTTGAAATAACAAGGGACTGAACAAGCACCTGAGTAGCCTGTGAAGAAAGAAATGGGCGAATTCTTCTGATATTGTAAAGAAGAAATCTACAAGAGTGAGTAAGGTTAGCGATGTGTGGGGAAAATGACAGATGGTTGTCCACGGTTACCCCAAGATTGCGGGCAGTGGCTGAAGGAGTGATTTGGTTGTTGTCCAGGGATATCACAAGGTCTTGACCTGGGGATGAGTCACAAGGGATGAACAACAGTTCAGTTTTACTCAGATTGAGCTTTAGCTGATGTGCAGTCATCCAGGATGAGATGTCTGCCAGACATGCTGAGATCCGGGTGGAAACCTGAGTGTATGAGGGAGGAAAGAAGAGAGTAAGTTGGGTGTCATCTGCATAAGAATGGTATGAAAATCCATGCGATGATATGACTTTACCAAGAGACTGGGTATAGAGGGAGAACAGAAGAGGAGGAAGTACTGAGCCCTGTGGGACACCAGTAGAGAGTCTACGTGGGGCAGATGTAGATCCCCTCCATGTTACCTCATATGACCTATCTTCTAGGTAAGAAGCAAACCATTGCCACTCTGTTCCACAAATTCCAAGGCTTGTAAGAATAGATAATAGAATCTTGTGGTTCACTGTGTCAAATGCAGCTGACAGGTCCAGGAGGATGAGAACAGATGACAGTTTAGCAGATCTAGCAGCATGGAGCTTCTCAGTGACTGACAGAAGGGCAGTCTCTGTAGAATGTGCCACTTTGAATCCAGATTGGTTGGGATCATACACATTCACATTCCATACAAACTTGAATAATTATTTTGATTGTGTAAAGCTTCTTTGCGACAATGACAATTGTTAAAAGCGCAGTACAAATAAAATTTATTTGAATTTAATTGCATATGTTGCAGAATGACTGGAAATGAAAAGAGTTGATTCCTTGGAACACATTTAAATTCAGATTTGAGGCTGATTCCATTGCTTGTACATATTTTGTATAGTTTGTTTACAATCTCATAATTTTTTTTCTTTTAAATTGTGTAACTTTTAACTGCTTGTATTTATTGCTGCATTTTTTGTAGTTACTGTCATTTATGTGGGCATTTTGTTTTGTATTTTGGTTTGTCTTGTTTTGTTTTGTATTTTGTTTTGTTTTATATTGTATTTTAGTTTTTGTAACGTAACCAATGAGCATGTCCCAAGGCTCCTTGTGTTTCAGGGTGTGTGGAGCTGATTCGGTTTCGTGAAGTCTTGTGTTTGTCTCTAGGTTTTGTAAGTACTTTGTAATGTTGGTGTAGTCCCTTGAATGTTTAGCTCTTCTATGTTTAGCTTCCTATATGTTTAGGACATTGTATGTTTGTCATTTATGTGGGCATCTTGTTTTGTATTTTGTTTTGTTTTGTATCGTAACCAATGAGCATGTCCCATGGCTCTAGTTTGTGGTCATATGTAGGTCCCTTGTGTTTCAGGGTGTGTGGAGCTGATTCTGTCTTGTGAAGTCTTGTGTTTGTCTCAAGGTTTTGTAAGTACTTTTTGTATCTCTAGTGTTGGTGTAGTCCCTGGTATGTATTAGCTTCCTGTATGTTTAGCTATTTGTTTGGTGTAGCTGATTGCCATGGCTAGTAGCATGTCTTGCTGATTGCCCTGCTTAGCTAAGTGTATGTTTGTCTAGTAGCATGTTTAACTAATTGCCATGTTTAGCCGGGTGTATGTGAACATATAGGTAGGTTTGGATCTGAGTTCGTTTGGCTTCTAACCCGTTCCGTCATCTGCTGTCCCATCCCATCTCTAGTCCTGTCTCTAGTCTCGTCCTGTCTCTAGTGTCATCTTGTCCCGTTTCAGCTCCATGCATAGTTTGTGAGGTCTTAGCCTCGTGTCTCGGTCTTAGCCTCGTGTCTCGCTCTTAGCCTCGAGTCTACAGCGAAAGAGCCCGTGTTGCATTTTGTACAGCTAAAGAGCCCATGTTACGCAACCAGAGCCTGTGTTTCCCCATCAGAGCCTAGGTCAAGTGTGTTTCGCCATGGAGCCGGTGTTCGCTATATGCTTTGAGTTATAGTTTTGAGTGTGCTTTGAGCTTGTTGGTTGTTTTTGTTAGCGTTTCTTCATTGTGCATGTTTTGTTATTGTATGAGTAAAAGACTCTTTTTAACACCCCTCTGTACCTATGCCTGCCCTTTATGCCTACGGCAACAACAGCCAGTACCATCCGGTTCGTTTCAAAATCTATCATTTGCATTTTTTTTCATTCAAAAACGATTACAGTGCAAATAAAGAAAATAGATACTGTATTAAGCTAATATTGCTCAAATGAAAACAATTGTGTGTCTACTTTATTAATTAAACTAAGTGTGCCTATATGTTAAACTAAATGTGTCTATTTGACACATACAAACATAAAATAATTTAAAAAAGAATAAAAAAACACAAACAAACAAAGACTAACAGAATAACACTGATTAACAGTACTTTGACTTAGGACTTGGGTAACTGTTCCTAACACAATGCAAGAAAGCACTCTATTCCCTGAGCTTAATTTTGAGGCTATGAACCTTTTTGAGCCCTTAAGCTCCGAAAGAAGTTTTTCAAATACTTTGAAAATATTTTTGAGCTTCTTGGGATACTCCAAGTTGAGGGCATAGATCAAAACCATCAACAACATGCATGCCTTTTTTTTGTATCCACACCCGCCGATCACTTGGATGCCCTCTATCACAATAGACACGTCTACCAGATCGTCTTCAGTGATGGGACCTTCATGGTTTGTTGTGTGTGGCCCTTTTGGGTATTCTTTAAATAGATCTGCTTAATCTTTTAGTATTACTGTACAGACACACATCTGCAATTAGTTTAGCCATTAATGGAGTACCTTAGTTGATGAGAAGCATTTTTGAAGACCCTTGGGGCTGAATACAAGCTGCCTGGTGATTTTTTTTTTTGGACATAGCCTTGAGGAGCAGAATGGCTTTGGGTGTAAAGTCATTTTAGGTATACCACCTGGATTTAATACAAAACATTCAACCATTTTCAAATTCTCAACAAACCCTAGATGAATATGATATTTAAGTGATGACTTTACAACTTACAATATTTATTTCATAAGGATAAAGAAAAGGCTCATTTTAAACAATGACGCATTCTCATTTATTGAATAATAAAAAGCATAATGAAAATTTTTTCTACCCCACACCACCATATCAAAGCATTTAATTTAAACAATAAAATATGCTTGCTTCTACCACAACTTACAAAAAAAAACATAAGTAAAATGTACATTAACTTACCATAAAATACTGAGGGCTCTGAGTATGATCCAGTCAGAAGTGAAGAATCCAGAAAGTGTGCTAAAGAATAAACCAACTCCTGGGTCAAAATAACTTACAGTAATACAGAAACAGGAGACATATTAAGACTGTCATTAAACATACCTCAATTGCTTCTTCTAACAGCTTTAAAATATTATAAAATATACCAACAGACTTTCTACACACAGCTTAAGTGAAAATGACTAGTAATTAACCTAAAATTACATTTAAGATTACATTTAGTAAATTTAGTTTTTTTTTTGTGTGTGTGCTACAAACACACTTTTCTCATAAAATACACTATAGCTGACTATTGGCACGAAATATAAAAAACATGAACTCCCCACAGTCCCATGTCAACATGCGACTTAAAAAGTGGAAAAGCGAATAAACATGAAAATGAGCTTGCGCCTACCTTAACTACAACATTTAAAATTTAGGTAAAAATTCATTATAACTTACCATAAAATACTGCAAGTATTAAGTGGTGTGCACCTCGCTTCAAAAGTGAAGAATACAGAAAGTTCGTCATGCCGTGTCTCATTTCCAAGAACGCAAATAACAGATTGGACTTGGAAGTGCACACTTGAGGGTATGAGGTCACCGGGTATATTGCAAATGGAACGCAGCTTACAGGATGCACAGCCAAGATATATTATACCATAACCGTATTATACCAAAGATTAACCACTGATGAGACATCATAGCCAGCTGTAGCTTTCAAAAATTCTTTCCAAGGTGAGGCAGCGTTGGTCAGCTACATGAGTGCAGAGCACCTGTATTACCTGCCTGGAGCTCAAATCTCCAAAATCATTGGGCAATTTTTTAAATAGACGCTGTCTTTAATAACCGATTGTTGTTTTGCGCTGTACACACATACATTGTCGCTTAAACAACTCTTAAAACTACACTTTGTGACACAATAACAGTAATATTTCAAACATTTTGCAAGCTGCCGTTTAGAGAAACCAGAGAATAAAGAATAAACCAGTTGTTGGGTCAAAAAAACCCAAAGAGGTGTTTGTTTTTAAATGACCCACTACATTTCATTTAACCCAACATAGAACAACACAACAATGTGTTTACAAAAACAACCCAGCATTTTTTAGAGTGTAAAAGTCTAGAGTTAGGTCTCTTGGTCATCTTGAGGAGTGAGCTTGGTTGAGAGGTGATGAGTATTGCTGTAGGGGTCCGGTAGGGGCATGTCCCTTACTTCACATTGTTGCATCTGTGGTGTGTTGATTCTTTAAGTCTGCATCTCCTGCTGGCATTATCCAGCAGAGTAAGCTGGTACTGGTCAGGTTAGTCACACACTTAGTCATCGAAGGGGGGGGGGGGGGGGGGTATTATTTATGGACCTGTTTACCTGGTGAGTCCCATAAGACCCAATAGGATGGGGATCTGAGGAGTTTGAAGGCCGAGTTGGCGGTGTTGGGCTATTTGCCTTTTGGGACTTACTGCATACACGGTGTTCTACTGCATTTATATTGTGGCCAACATTGATGTTTTTCAGCAATTTGTGCTACTGTACACTTGTCACGGAGCAGAGCGGAACGAGAGGAAACGAAGTGCAGATGAGTGACTGCAATGTTAGAAGGGAGCGTGGTCAAAAGGTGGAAGTGAGGATCAAAAACTGGAAAATCAATCTGTGAAAAAATCAAAAGGAGACGGAGCCAAATCGCAAAGCAAGATCCCCTAGTCAAAAAGCGGAAGTGTAAGTTAGGTAACCAGGAAATAAAATTAGGTGACAAATCCAAAGATGTCAAAATGGAAAGCACAAGATCAAAACTAAAAAATCAGAGAGTTGATCAGGAAGCGAAACACGAGAAACCTAGAAAATTAAGCAAACTTGGCCATTTGAAAGCTATGAAACCAAAATGTGAGAGAAGTGAGGCGAGAAAGGCACACAATAATCCAGCACTGAAGCAGCGTGCTTCAGTGCTGGAGTAATCAGCATGGAATGCGAGACCGGCGTGCACTCTTTAATTTAGCAACTGTACATACGGCTACTTTGCACCTATGCTTCTCTACTCTATAACCCTACTCATATGTGACAAACTCTGTCACAAACCATTTTTTCTGTGGCCTTGTAAATTTCACAATAATAAAAAGCTATTATTACCTTAATAAGATCTCTAAAAATCAAATCATATCAAAATAAATGCCTAACAAACAACCATTAATTTTGTCTGAAATTTACAATATAATTAAAATTTATTTCACAAATAAAAATTAGCCCTGAGTCTGAGTTTCCTGTCTGAGACATGAAGGAGAACACACTGCTATAAGAATGGACAAGAAGCACCTGGAACGCTTAAAATTCAAGGAGTTAAAATTCAATTGGCGTATGACATTGTAATGTAAACGGCATGTATTTATATATACTGTCGGACATGTAAGTGTTGTTTATGTTATTTTCTTATACAGATGATGTTATTCATTCATTCATTTTCTATACCGCTTAATCCTGTGTTCAGTGTCGCGGGGGAGCCTATACCAGTAGCCTATACCAGGAGACTTCGGGCACTAGGCGGGGTACACCCTGGACAGGGTGCCAATCCATCACAGGGCACACACACATACACCCAATCACACACTACGGGAAATTTAGGAACACCAATTAGCCTAACCTGCATATCTTTGGACTGTGGGAGGAAACCGGAGTACCCGGATGAAACCCACCAAGCACGGGGAGAACATGCAAACTCCATGCACACAGAGACGGGAATCGAGCCTGGCCGGGGAATCGACCCCTGGACCCTGAAGGTGCAAGGTGACAGTGCTAACCACTACACCACCGTGCCGCCCAATGATGTTATTTTATGTTTAAAATGCATGGTCACATCTAGAAGTGAGAATTAAGAGAGTGTTGTGCATGCGCTTGGAACTGGCCGAGCAGAGCAACGGAAAAGACTGAGTAAGACAATGCGCGAACTGGAAGCTGCTGACTTCTCTCTCTCTCTCATCCTCCTGTGCTCATGGAGTGACACTTTTTCTGTGAGATTGATAGTAAATGATCATCAGAACGATCGCCAAAAGTTTACTGTGTAAAAGCTCTGATATCGCGAGTTTCTTTTCAATATCTTTTCTTTTCAATATCCGTGCACACGTGTACTGTTTACTATAACACTGTGACCATGTGTGTGTGTAAAACATATTTTATTTTGTGTTTGTAAGCGTGTGTGTACAGCGTGTGTGTACAGCGTGTGTAAGCATATTTTAATTACATATATTTGTGCATGCAGTAATATAACTGAAAACTATTAATTTTATCTTATGGATGTGAGGTGAAGTGAACGGAGTTGAGCCAAGGACAATGTGATGTCATAGTATCAAAGACATCATGTGATGTTCAGTATACAGTATGTACCCAACAAACCTTAGACTAGCAGCCATCTTAGAGATTTCATAGTAACCCTAGAAACGACACCAGATCAGGAGATATGACATAGCCCCAGACATGATGTAATCTCAGACATGGGGTGATCTTAACTGTGATGTAACAGGTATAGGATACACAAGCAACATGTCAAATTAAATAATCAGAAGAGAGACACAGTGATCTGAATAATAAGTTTAATAAAGAAATAGACACAAAATAATATGTGCATCTACATAATGAATATTATACGATACAAAGTATTAGGCCCAACATAAAGTATAAAAAACAGACAGGGCCTGGGTAAGCATCAGTAGTAAAATAAAATGCATAAGAAGTCAATTAGCAAAACCTCCTGTGAGGAAAGACAACACCAATTTAAGAATCAGTGAAAGGAAATAGAAACAGAAATGCCGCGATTTGAATTTGGCACAGGTGCAGAAGGAAAATCTGTTTGGGTACCAACAGACACTTTAACATCGGTCTGGGTGCCAACACTTACGTGACAAACAGGTCTTAAGAGTAGCGGAGCTGGCGTTGTAGATTCAGGTCGTACAGGCCTAAAAGTAAATGGATAAGGGCTATCCGCACGCGGCCTCTTAGAAGGACCCGGTTTGGGATCAACATTCTTGGAAAAAGTGAGCCCTGTCTCCTCTAGGAACTGCAGTAATGATGCAGAGGGCTCGGGCTCATCCTCAGTAAAACTCACCGAGGCCCGGTCCATGACAGGTTCAGTAGGAGTGTAGTCAGTAGGACTGTGAGCCGGACTGCTCTGGCTGTCCGAGTCGTCCAAAGCGACGTGCTGATCATTCGTGCAGATGCGATTAGCTATAAGAATAAAAATAAAATACGTAAATACAATAAAATTCACAAACTTAGACAAATAATTAAAATAATATGTAGAAGATGCTTACCCATGGCCTGTCTCTTGAAAACTGTAGAGTAAAGCGGAAGCACCAAGAATTTATAGCAGATGTAAGCGCCACCCCAATATTTTTTAAGTTGAACAACAAAAGTGAAAAGATAATGGAATCTAATTTGGAAGGAAAATAAGTTATATTGGAAGCAAAATTTGGTAAAAGATGGAGTCAGATAACGAGGTATATGACGTATAATGCAAATGTAATTTTATTGGTTGAAAAATTTGATAAGGAACCAGAAAAAATGATGAGTAAATGAGGGGGCCAGATGAGCGTCCCGCCCCCTGTAAAACTGTATAAAAGAAGGCACCTATGTCACAGTAGGTCAGTCTGTTCTTGGTGATGCTCTGATTCACATCTTAGGCATTGTCAGGACTGGCTCACTTTGTTTTATTGTTGCAATAAAACTTACCCTTACTTCATCTAGATCTACACGGAATCCAGAGTCTTTCTTTGATTTCTTTATTCAAGTTACAGTATTTGTTTAATGTTTTAAATTAGGGCAACTTCGGTGTGGGGAGAATAAAAAATCCACCACACGTGCATGTACTGTTTCTTATAACAGTCTCATTAGAGGTTAAAAATCCATTTTCTCCCTCAGTCTGTCGTTGTTTGTACACGTGTAATTTGACACCGTTCCAGTTCGCACACTTTCTCTCTCTCTCTCGCCTTTAGTGTGTGTGTTTGTGTGTGTGATTATGTTTGTGTGTGTGTGCGCACCCTCTCTGCTTCACACACACACAAACACACACAGTCTGCTTTACACAGAAACCCTCCTCCGTCGGAATTCTTTTCAAAGGTAAAGTGCAGTTCATTTATTTGTTTGTTTTACAGAAGTGATTTCGTTAGTCTGCGCTCACACGAATGTCATTAGCGATGTTCCTTGCTAATTTTTCCGACAAAACAGTGTTTCCGTTAATGTGTGTTTGTGTGAAATTCAAATAAGAGAGGAGAAAGGTTTACTGTGTAAGATGAGAAAGGGGAGACAGGAGGGGCTGAAATGAAGAGTCTCCTCTTACTTTAGCTTCATACACATACACAAACACACACACACACACACACACACACACACACACACACACACACACACAGCGCCTGCGCACACAAACGGAAACACTTATGTGTTTTATATTTACTTTATATTTTGTGTTAATTATTTTTACGTCTTTATTTTTTGGGCTGTGTAAAGAATAATTTGAGTTTCCATTATTTCTTAAAAAATTCCCAAATTGTGAAAATTCGATTTGGTTTACGAGTCTTTTTGGAATACAAGCTTCTGGATCGAATTATGCTCGTAATCAAAGGTTCCGCTGTAATTACTGAATGATTTAGATCATAACTACTGATATTCATTATAGTTTCTTGTGCCATGAGTCACTGTGAAAGTGTTTCATCTAAATGCCTTAGGCAGTTGTTGTTGAAGCATGTTTCAGTTCAACAGAAACACAGCTAATATACCTGATGAATGAATGTTATTTAAGTAACTTGTGTCTTCTGCTTAACAGGAACTAGCAAAAGCCCTTACATGTTTCTTTAAAGAATAGAATCATAAATATGTATGTTTCATATCAATGTCTATAAAATCTATATATTTAGTGTGGCATTATATAGAAATAAAGGTTACTGGTTTTTTATTGACAATTTAGCTCGTAAAATCTTGAGAAACCTAATCTACCACACCAAAGTAATGCTTGGTATGGTCTCACCCACCATATATTTATACATTGGGTTTATCACAATATTAATTCAAGTAAGATAAAGTATAAACTATGTTAAATGTTCAGCAACAGTACTTGTTGTGTGACATGAAAAAATCATTAAAAGATGGAAAACCAACTAACAGTAACAGATGTTACAGATTCAGCACAAACTTTCACAAAATTGAGAAGGAAGGATGTGTGGCAAATGGGAAAAAAATTGAAAATGTATCTGTCAGTTATTAAAAAAAAAGAATAAAGAAGCTGAGGAAGAATATGCACTATAATCTTGTCTTTCATTGAAGATTTTTTGTGAAAGATATAAATAGATGACAATAGTAAAAACAAGATGACAGGGAAAAACTAAAGAATCTGTGACAGGCAGGAGTTAATGGGAGAACACGATAATTTTTCCCTCCATATCCTTATTTCTTTTATCTTTACCCTGTCTCTGGAAAACGCCCAGTATTCAAATGTCAGCACAGTCACTGTATGTTGAAAGGTGGAGCCTCTTTCAGTTTCATCTCTGACTCGCAGTCATCAGGGTTCATAAAATATCTTCTTTGATAAATCTTTCAAACAACCAACCTCTATCTGTGAATGTCTCTAGGATTTCTGGATATATATTTATTTATTTCATTATTATTATTATTTTTTTTTACAAAACTGGAATCTAGCAGTGATCAGCCATCACACTGCAGCTGTCACATACACTCACTGTAAGTATCAAACTATAAACAAGAATGTACTGTATTTAATATCTTGAGAAGCTCTGCCGGGAAATGAAAATGTAATTTTAATTTTAAAAGAAGTATACACAGGAACAAATCATCACATCACAAATTATCCTGTTAGAAATCCTGTTAGTTTTCCCTTTAGCATAAACAAATCTAATTTAACACTGTTACTGAAATATTATTCAGACTTATATATTAGACCAGGTGTTGTATTTAATCATATTTTTAAACTGACACTAAAAGAAGAAAAAATTATAATCAG
This sequence comes from Channallabes apus, assembly GCA_030522415.1. Classification (NCBI taxonomy): domain Eukaryota; kingdom Metazoa; phylum Chordata; class Actinopteri; order Siluriformes; family Clariidae; genus Channallabes; species Channallabes apus. The sequence continues at coordinate 13,489,145 of CM060105.1, read as the reverse complement.
CTGATTGAATATAAGAGTGCACGTTCTGTTTAGAATGAGACAATCAGTCATGTACGATTTTCAGAAATGTTAAGTTTGCTAGCAGTTACTACTTCTAGGAGATATACAGTAGATGATATAATTAAGCAAAACATTCAAAACTAATTTCATATGCATTAAGTAGACCTAATATATGAAATGAAACATAGTTTAAAATTGAGAAAAAGCAAGTTGTAGATGTTGATTTCACTGCAGTTTTTGTATAGCAAATAGGTGTACAAAACTGTTCCTTTATCAACATGTGTGTTCTTCCTGTTCTCATGCACTGAGAAAAAAGCTTACAACAATGGAGTTCCTCTCTGGAGTTTATCTCTAAACAGTGATGTCAGACACATACCAGTACATATATAATAGATCTATTTGTAACTGTTTAGAATATTTGTGAATTTTGTTGACAGTTGAGTTAAATGGATATTTTTTGAATTTCACTGTTCATATACTGCTCCATTTTTTAGAGCTGTCTTAAATGTTTTTGTTGAAGTCACACATTAAAAATTATATTCTATATTTCTACTGCTACAACTTTTAAAGAACAATTGACCTGTTACAAAGTATAGAGTGTCAAGTATTTAGGACTTACAATATGTGCAAAACAGATGACTAGACTAGATTGGCACTGTAAAACCTTAATCAGCATTATTAACAAAACCACTAAAAAAAACACAATACTTTTTCCACATGAACTGTACTTGGAGTCAGAATTACTGTATATTATAATGCTGATTGTACCACAGAATTGTTGACTTCTTAAATCTGGTCAATATTGAATTCTTAAGAGGGACAAATGGTTTGGAGCACAGTGGTGTTCAGGGTGAAGAGAAACCCCATACCTCGTGCCTTAAAGGGGCAGATGGCACAAAACAGCAGCAGTGGTTGCACTGCTGGAAATTTGGAGACCTGTGTTCCCAGCAACGAATGTGGTGGAGTGGATGCTATATGTATTAGCAGTGCTGACCACTTCTGGCTCAGTTTGAGAGGAAGGCCAAGAGGGAGGGTTTTGGCTTGAAAAACAAAAAAGTCTTGGTTTACGCGAACCGAGTATCATTTATCACGCATGTGCTTCAAGTTTTGATCCAGAGTGTCACATGATCAAAACTGAGCCAATGGTTTTTCTCTCTCTTGTGCTGCGTAATTGTGGGTAATCGCCTCCCCTGCTCGGTCTGCGCATCTCTCACTGGTATAATCAACATCCGTGCATGCGCATACAGTTTACTATAACACTGTGACTATGTGTGTGCGTGTAAAACATATTTTATTTTGTGTTTCTATGTGTGTTTGTGTACAGCGCGTGTGTACTGTTTATTATAACACATCCCACTGCGCAATGTGACGTCGTAGTGACGTCTTTTCCATGTCATTTTTGCACGTCCAATTTCTGTCCATTGATGGGGTTGTTTTGTAATGCCAGACATTTTTTCGATGTCTACCGCACGTCTAATATTGACGTCGGTGGGACCTCCATGTAAGGGCTATTTATAGTCCAAAAGTGGTCCAAATGTGGTTGTTTGTGGACATCTTTTCAACATAAAATTTTTACTTAACACGTCATTTTTATACAACTTCTATGTAGTTCTATGTTTCAAGAGGTTGGATGACATGTTTTCTGTATCATGGATTCATTTTTCTGTAGCTTTGTTTGGCTCAGCAGTTTGAACTGGAAATGCATTACACCATGCTTATCACCTGCTGCTGAGACAATCAAATGTTTTTGGAAATGATCTTGAACAGTATGCCACCTTCTGAAATAGGACTAGATAATTTTCCAAAAACTCCAATTGATTGTCTCAGCAGCAGGTGATAACTTGAGACGCACAGGTGTAATGCATTTCCAGTTCAAACTAGCTGCTGAGTCAAACTAAGCTACAGGAAAATTAACTAGCACAGAAAACATGTCCTCCACCCTCTGGGAAAAATGGGACTACATACAGTGGTGTGACAACCAGACTGCTCATTACCGTTGCACTCACCGCCGTGGAAAGCGGCAGCGGCCAAAATAAACCAGGAGCATTTCAAAATAATTCGTGAAATGACCGCCAGGTGGCGCAAATTGACATTTTCCGTCGCATCGGTTTTTAAATATATTCAGAGCTTAAGTCATAATAAAGTCAAAACAATATGTTGTAGCGAAGTAATACTACAATTATGATAATTTACACATCCAACAAACATGAAAAACTATAAATATAAAAAATATGAGTTAGAAAACATTGGTTTTATTTTGTTTAGACAGACTCTCTGTTTTTATCTGTTTAGTGTTATTATTAAAGAAAACAGCACAAACAACAGCACTAGGGCTTTAAAAAAATTTATTTCGACAATACTTACAGTTGTTAGAGTTTAAGACATCAAGATTTAAATATAGAAATAACTAAAACAAATAGAGCAAACTTCCAGAATAGATAATAAAAAAATAAATCAATAAAAAAGATGTATGCAGTATAATGGGGGCCTCTCATTACATTACTTCGTCTGGCACTGAACCAAAATATATTGTCTTACATTTGTGAATAAAATATTGTTTTATTCAGAGATTTACAGTATTTGTGCAAAATAATAGTTATGCAATATAATTACAGGCTCTGGATTCGTTTTTCGTTTGCAGTATAAAACCAAAATACATCTTACTATTTTTGAGAGATTCGTCGTAAAAAAAATCTTTTTTTTTCAGATATTTGTCTGTACAAAATAATATTTATGCAATATTTATATATTTATGTACTGAATGATGTTTATGCAGTATAATCAAGCTCTCTTATTTCATTATTTGTTCACATTTGGCAAATAAATTTGCACACTACTCCAAGCGTGGCAACGCATGCTTGGTTTAAGTTGGACATTGACGCACATATTGTAAATGAATGTGAATCGTAGGGCATTATATTCCTGCCACTATAATTCTCACAGCTGCACAGTACAGTATGTATTGAAATAATAACAATAGTGTTTTTCTTTACTGAATAGAAATACAATTGCGCAACTGTTAAGCATTAGCCCGTACTTGATAACACAAAAACACAAGCGCTGGTCCCTCCCCCAAACCGCGCAGCGAGGAGCATTTACATTTAAACAGGTTTTACAGGTGTGCTTTGCGAAGTCAGACATACCAATGCAAATAACCTGTGAATAGCTCTTCTCACCTACAGTATACACTCGAAGAAACTAAAATCCCTCGAATGAGATTTTTCTTACCATAACATGTAGTGTTATTAATCACTCTACACTGTGTTTAATTACTTTTAATTTTATCTATAAATAAACAAACCAAATAAAATTATTCCATGTGTATTTACCCTTTGTAAAATAGCATTAAAAATTATGGGTTGTGTATCGAGCGATTAAAAACAATACAAGGCACGTTATGATAAGGAACCTTTCTACAGTATCTCTTCCATTTCAGTGATTAAAAAACGGTAAACATATAAATTTTGGAATCCACAGACGCTCAAACAGCAAAAGAACATGATAATAATAATCAAAATAATATTATTATTCTTTTTGCTTTTTATCTCCACCATTTAATAATGATTTAATTATCAATAATTAAAGCTGCTCACATCGCGCGCTTTCACTTTAAAAATGCAGTGTTTAATCAGCAAGTATATGTCGCCTCTCTTTATGATCAATAAATATTCTGACTGAAACAAATCTGCTCGTGTCGGATTGTTCATTTTTTATGAAAGAGGAGAGTAGCACAATGCATGTGTGAATGGCTGAAACGTTAAGTCAGATGAACGCGCGCGCCGATATGAGAGATTAGATCTTTCAGCACGCCGATGTCAGTCACTACAGTAGCAAGGAGCATTTACTGATCACATTTAAACAATTTATTCATACAGATGTACATGTTTTATAGGTTTGTCACTGAAGAACTATGGCAGCGGGCACACCTAAAAATAAACGCAGGAATATTTTTTTATAGTTTTATATAAATAAAAAATGCTTTTATAAATGTGGGCTACTGTTATCTACTTCAAATATTTGTTAAAACAGCCAGGAAACTCACTCTGACCATTTTAATAATTCATTGATAAGTTAGTGATTCCTTTGGTTACGGCTGTGCTGATCATGTCATCTCGTCGTCAGTGAGCGCGCCTATACAGTAATTCACTTCTCATACGAATTACATAATCTAATATTTTTTTTCATTACTTTATATTAAAGAAGATATTTCTCTTTCTATAAGTATATATTTTTCACGTCTGTGAGGCGAGTATACACGGAGTATATGTTACCCGTCTCAGGCTGTAGAGACCCGAAAGGGTAAGTAGAATACACTGTAGAAAAGTATGACAAACACATGAATATGCTGCGAGCTCTGGTGATGTTTAATGAACTCTCACCTTTCTCAGTTCTTTGATTATAAAATAATAACATGACTTGCACAATCACTTTCAAGAAAAAGAACACAGTTTTCTAGTACAACAACACTATAACAAAATACCAAGTAAACTAAAAGTATCTGGAGGTCCATGTGTACAAATAAAGTCTCTGTCTTTTGTAAAAATGTAAAACAATACAATATGTTCAACACAGGCCTTTTCTTGTTTACACTCACATATTCAGTTCACAATTATAAACAAAACATGAAATCCACTGTTACTTTCTCCCTAAACCGTTTTGTTTTACCTCATTTTTCACACGGTCGACGCCATTTTCGTTCTAGCTTCAATACACTTGCGGCCATTTTGGCTCAACTCACTTACTTTAACTTCTATAGAAAACATGCATTTAACTCACACACATTTACTGAACAAAATACAATCTGTATATACAACTTATCACAAACATTTATAAACTTAGTTTATGTACATGCTTGTTAGTATTTCGCTGTCTCTGTGTCTCCATCCACAAATTGCATTAATTAATTACTGACTCATACTGAAATTGTACCAAATAGCCGATTAAATCAAAACAAATTGTGTTTATATGCATTCACATGTGTAATGAAATCATCATGACTAATTTAATATCATTTTAAAGGGTTAACAAACTGTATTTTTCCATACCTGTAGAAAAGTATGACAAAGACATGAATATGCTGCGAGCTCTGGTGATGTTTAATGAACTCTGACCTGAGCTGCGCAATTCAACGTCAAAAGCGCTATGCGCCCTCTACAGGAGGCACCAATAATAACAATTTCAGGTTTAGCCCAAAAATACATTGGAGTCATTAATGAATTCACAGATATTGTGTAACATCGTTTCTCTTGCAACTTTTTTCTACTTTTGGGTGAGCGGTCCATTTTTAAAAATCTTTACATATACATTTGATATCTGAACACAGACAATTATAATTTTCAACCTTCTACATATACACTCACATCGCGCGCTTTCACTTTAAAAATGCAGTGTTTAATCAGCAAGTATATGTCGCCTCTCTTTATGATTGATAAATATTCTGACTGAAACAAATCTGCTCGTGTCGGATTGTTCATTTTTTATGAAAGAGGAGAGTAGCACAATGCATGTGTGAATGGCTGAAACGTTAAGTCAGATGAACGCGCGCGCCGATATGAGAGATTAGATCTTTCAGCACGCCGATGTCAGTCACTACAGTAGCAAGGAGCATTTACTGATCACATTTAAACAATTTATTCATACAGATGTACATGTTTTATAGGTTTGTTACTGAAGAACTATGGCAGCGGGCACACCTAAAAATAAACGCAGGATTATTTTTTTATATAGTTTTATATAAATAAAAAATGCTTTTATAAATGTGGGCTACTGTTATCTACTTCAAATATTTGTTAAAACAGCCAGGAAACTCACTCTGACCATTTTAATAATTCATTGATAAGTTAGTGATTTCTTTGGTTACGGCTGTGCTGATCATGTCATCTCGTCGTCAGTGAGCGCGCCTATACAGTAATTCACTTCTCATACGAATTACATAATCTAATATTTTTTTTTCATTACTTTATATTAAAGCAGATAGTTCTCTTTCTATAAGTATATATTTTTCACGTCTGTGAGGCGAGTATACACGGAGTATACACTCACATCGCGCGCTTTCACTTTAAAAATGCAGTGTTTAATCAGCAAGTATATGTCGCCTCTCTTTATGATTGATAAATATTCTGACTGAAACAAATCTGCTCGTGTCGGATTGTTCATTTTTGATGAAAGAGGAGAGTAGAAGCTGAAACATTTGCATGAACCTGCGTGTGCGCTCTTTAACTTTGATCTAAAGTCAGATGAACGCGCGCGCCGATATGAGAGATTAGATCTTTCAGCACGCCGATGTCAGTCCCTATAGCAAGGAGCATTTACTTACATCTAAACATAAATCACTGATCACATTTAAACAATTTATTCATACAGATGTACATGTTTTATAGGTTTGTTACTGAAGAACTGTGGCAGCGGGCACACCTAAAAATAAACGCAGGATTATTTTTTTTTATAGTTTTATATAAATAAAAAATGCTTTTATAAATGTGGGCTACTGTTATCTACAGTACTTCAGTACTTATATTTCACGTCTGTGAGGCGAGTATACACGGAGTTTGGGTTCATTTTCTGACGCGCTCAAGTTCACCGAAAACAATACAGAACCCCGTTTAGTGTAATTTATTTCATTTAATAAATCTACTACAAATTTAAAGAACACAAAATATAAGATGACACAAGACCCTGGATTCGTTTTTCGTTTGCAGTATAAAACCAAAATACATCTTACTATTTTTGAGAGATTTGTTTTAAAAAAAATCTAAAAAAAAAAAAAAAAAAAATTCAGATATTTGTCTGTACAAAATAATATTTATGCAATATAATCACAGGCTCTTGATTCGTTATTCGTTTGCAATATAAACCAAAATACATTAACCATATAATATAAACCAAAATATAAACCAAAATATTTAATTTGCTGTATTAAATATTTATGCCGTCTCATCAAACTCGCAACTCACTCCGAAGAGCATCCTTCTCTGCCTTGCAAACTCCCAACTCACTCCGAAGGGTACCAATCTCTGCCTCTGTCTGTTTCCTTCCTTCACAGAATTCTGTTGACCAGGGCTTGAAATTTAATATCGTACAGTATATAATATTTAATATTGGCATAATATCCCTGCCCCAATTCTCACAGCTGTACAGTATGAATTGAAATAATAACAATAGTGTTTTTCTTTACTGAATAGGCAGAGCCTCTGAATAGGCAGAGCCGTTGATGTCTTTGGTTTCGGCTGTGAGTGGATGCGCTGTAGTAATCCACGTTTTATACAAATTACATAACCTTTTTTCAGTCATGATATACTAACATATATTTCAGTCATGATTTCAGTCATGATACAGTTTACTAACATATTTTTGCCGTGTAGTGCGCGCGCAACATCTAAAGGGCGAGCGTTCACACAGCTGACCAAATCGTCATTAGCGTGCCCCTCCCCCAAACAGTGCAGCGAGGAGCATTTACATTTAAACAGGTTTTACAGGTGTGCTTTGCAAAGTCAGACACATACAGTACAAATGAAAATGCAAATAATACACCCCCCAAGTGTGAATAGCTGTTCTCACCTACAGTATACACTCGGAGAAACTAGAATGAGCAAGAATGAGATTTTTCTTACCATAACATGTAGTGTTATTAATCACTCTACACTGTTTTTAATTACTTTTAATTTTATTTATAAATAAACAAACCAAATAAAATTATTCCATGTGTATTTACCCTTTGTAAAATAGCATTAAAAATGATGGGTCGTGTATCGAGCGATTAAAAAACAATACAAGGCACGTTATGATAAGGAACCTTTCTACAGTACAGTATCTCTTCCATTTCAATGATTAAAAAACGGTAAAAATGTCAATTTTGGAATCCACAGACGCTCAAACAGCAAAAGAACATGTAGAGGAGAGTAGAAGGGGAAACGTTTGCATGATCCCGCGTGTGCGCCTTTAACTTTGATCTAAAGTCAGATGAACGCGCACGCCGATATGAGAGATTAGATCTTTCAGCACGCCGATGTCAGTCCCTATAGCAAGGAGCATTTACTTACATCTAAACTGAGTCATTTACATAAATCACTGATCACATTTAAACAATTTATTCATACAGATGTACATGTTTTATAGGTTTGTTACTGAAGAACTGTGGCAGCGGGCACACCTAAAAATAAATGCCGGATTATTATTATTTTTTTTATTTATAGTTTTATATAAATAAAAATGCTTTTATAAATGTGGGCTACTGTTATCTACTTCAAATATTTGTTAAAACAGCCAGGAAACTCACTCTGACCATTTTAATAATTCATTGATAAGTTAGTGATTCCTTTGGTTACGGCTGTGCTGATCATGTCATCTCGTCGTCAGTGAGCGCGCCTATACAGTAATTCACTTCTCATACGAATTACATAATCTAATATTTTTTTTTCATTAGTTTATATTAAAGCAGATATTTCTCTTTCTATAAGTATATACAGTGGTGTGAAAAACTATTTGCCCCCTTCCTGATTTCTTATTCTTTTGCATGTTTGTCACACTTAAATGTTTCTGCTCATCAAAAACCGTTAACTATTAGTCAAAGATATCATAATTGAACACAAAATGCAGTTTTTAAATGAAGGTTTACGTTATTAAGGGAGAAAAAAAACCTCCAAATCAACATGGCCCTGTGTGAAAAAGTGATTGCCCCCCCTTGTTAAAAAATAACTTAACTGTGGTTTATCACACCTGAGTTCAATTTCTGTAGTCACCCCCAGGCCTGATTACTGCCACACCTGTTTCAATCAAGAAATCACTTAAATAGGAGCTACCTGACACAGAGAAGTAGACCAAAAGCACCTCAAAAGCTAGACATCATGCCAAGATCCAAAGAAATTCAGGAACAAATCAGAACAAAAGTAATTGAGATCTATCAGTCTGGTAAAGGTTATAAATCCATTTCTAAAGCTTTGGGACTCCAGCGAACCACAGTGAGAGCCATTATCCACACATGGCAAAAACATGGAACAGTGGTGAACCTTCCCAGGAGTGGCCGGCCGACCAAAATTACCCCAAGAGCGCAGAGACAACCCATCCGAGAGGCCACAAAAGACCCCAGGACAACATCTAAAGAACTGCAGGCCTCACTTGCCTCAATTAAGGTCAGTGTTCACGACTCCACCATAAGAAAGAGACTGGGCAAAAACGGCCTGCATGGCAGATTTCCAAGGCGCAAACCACTTTTAAGCATATTGAACATTAAGGCTCGTCTCAATTTTGCAAAAAAACATCTCTATGATTGCCAAGACTTTTGGGAAAATACCTTGTGGACCGATGAGACAAAAGTTTAACTTTTTGGAAGGTGCGTGTCCCGTTACATCTGGCGTAAAAGTAACACAGCATTTCAGAAAAAGAACATCATACCAACAGTAAAATATGGTGGTGGTAGTGTGATGGTCTGGGGTTGTTTTGCTGCTTCAGGACCTGGAAGGCTTGCTGTGATAGATGGAACCATGAATTCTACGGTCTACCAAAAAATCCTGAAGGAGAATGTCCGGCCATCTGTTCGTCAACTCAAGCTGAAGCGATCTTGGGTGCTGCAGGAGGACAATGACCCAAAACACACCAGCAAATCCACCTCTGAATGGCTGAAGAAAAACAAAATGAAGACTTTGGAGTGGCCTTGTCAAAGTCCTGACCTGAATCCTATTGAGATGTTGTGGCATGACCTTAAAAAGGCGGTTCATGCTAGAGAACCCTCAAATACCAACAATTCTGCAAAGATGAGTGGGCCAAAATTCCTCCAGAGCGCTGTAAAAGACTCGTTGCAAGTTATCGCAAACGCTTGATTGCAGTTATTGCTGCTAAGGGTGGCCCAACCAGTTATTAGGTTCAGGGGGCAATTACTTTTTCACACAGGGCCATGTAGGTTTGGATTTTTTTTCTCCATAAATAATAAAACCCCTCATTTAAAAACTGCATTTTGTGTTTACTTGTGTTATCTTTGACTAATAGTTAAATGTGTTTGATGATCAGAAACATTTTGTGTGACAAACATGCAAAAGATTAAGAAATCAGGAGGGGGGCAAATAGTTTTTCACACCACTGTATACCCACGGAGTTTGGGTTAATTTTCTGACGCGCTCAAGTTCACCAAAATCAATACAGAACCCCGTTTACTTTATTTATTTAATAAAATCATAAAGTTTTTTCGTCATTGTGTGTGCACCTAAATAAAAGTAGAGTCTTATAAAAGCTACAAATTTAAAGAACACAAAATATAAGATGACACAAGACCCTACACGTGTAGCCTTTCTACTGTAATTAAACAGTTTACAATGTTTACGTTGCTTAAATTCGATCCTAAAAAACTGAATTTAATTTTAATTATAAATTTGTACTGTAATGTTACTACTGTGATTATGAATTCGTTTATTTACAATGTTTCACTTTATTTTATCTGCAATGACGTGCAGCTGTGGACGACCTGCGCCTCATTAAGCCTGAAGAGAACGAACTGATGCCTGAGGCGTCAGCCTATAGTTATATAGCGCCACTCAGCGGTAAAAGCCAGCAAACGCACAAACCCAAATGCTGACGCCATACACGCCATACACCGGCGACGGTAGAAGTTGCATACTGCCTGTGCACCCACTGTACATACAACAATATTCAAATAAATCACAATTCAATAATCGCTATTTCAAACGTTATAAAAAAAAAACAATATGCCTTGAATCGCATCAAACATATAAAGACAATTTATTGGACTACTTTAAACTATTTTAATACTCATCATGGCATAGGCTCATCAGGGCATTGCGAATCCTCCACCTCCTATTCTCTGTGGCGCATGCTTGAGGTGCTCAGACACGTTCCCCTTGATGAACTCTGCAAAACGAAAAAATGCGTGCTGTGACCCTTGAGCAGAGGTGGAAAGTAACGAATTACATTTACTCGCGTTACTGTAATTGAGTAGTTTTTTTTTGTATATTTCTACTTTTTAAAGTAGTTTTTAAAATCTGTAATTTTACTTTTACTTAAGTTTTGTTTGAAGTATTGTAATTCGCTACGTTTTAAATCATATTCGCTACTGAGTAAAAAATAAATGAATGAAAATGCTAAAATAATACAAATATTATGCTTTTGCGCTCGCGTGTGTGTATCATGTCCTGGCCGAGCGCCGCTCCAGACTCCATTCCAGGTTTTCTGACATCGGCAGCTACCTGATCTTCCACACGGTCACTTCCGCCCTGAGAGTGACGTCATCGACCATATATAAACCGGAGAGAGACGCCGGAAAGATGAAAGAGGTTGTGATTTTGGCGTTTAGATATTTGGTTGTGTATTCTGCTTTTGACTTTTTGCCTCCCATTGACTTTGATTATTGCTTTGTCCCTTTGGTTTGGTTGGTCTTTGTATATATTTGTAGATAATTTCACTGTTTTTGGTTTAGGGAGTCCAGGAAGGTACCTGTATTTTTGACCACTTTGATTTTCAAGCACAACAAAGACAACAGCCTTATTATGCAAAGATGTTCCTTCAGTTAAAAACAACTAGTTTGAGATTTATATCTGCTCATCTTTTTTGAACTACGCTAGAATGCCTCATCCTACCCCCGCTGTTAAAAAAATTTAAATAAAAAAGTAACTCGGTAACTTTTACGCTGAGTAAATTTTTTAATGAGCTACTTTTTACTTTTACTTGAGTAGATTTTTATAATGGTAACTTTACTTGTACTTAAGTAAAATTTCACTGAAGTGACAGTACTTGTACCTGAGTACAAAATTTTATTACTCTTTCCACCTTTGCCCTTGACCATTCGCAGCTTTATCGTAAGACAATACCTCCAAAGACTATACGTACACATGGACATTGAAATAAATGCTGACTGAACTTACCTTCAATTTCGAGGAAACGGGTTCACCAGCGATCTGTAAAGCTGTGCCGTCCAGAACACTACGGCTCTGACTCGCGCCAAGCCGCCAAATGCCTGGTGTTGCCTTGGCCAATCAGAGTGGCATTTATGATGATGTGCTCGTTTCAGCCAATCAGAGTGATGCTGACTGGTTTTTGATTGGTTGAAATCATACTTGATCAAGGAATTTATATTGTCTTCTATAGGCTTCTCTTTGCCTAGCTTGATATAGAGCTGTCTGTCCTTGACTTTTTTGCATCTGTCGGTTCTTTTGTAAGATAGGAATAAGGTGGATAGGCTAGGCTACACATAAGGTGGATAGGCTAGGCTTTATTTTTATATATATATATATAAAAAAATTATATATATATATATATATATATATATATATATATATATATATATATATATATATATATATATATTATTTTTTTTTAAATACAATATAAAATAAACAAAATAAATAATTTTATTAATAGGCTACTTTAAATGAAATAAAAACTGTTAAAGGAAAACAGGAAAATGTAAATAAAAAAAACAAAAAAAAACATATGGTCTATTCAATTCAATTTTATTTGTATAGCACTTTTAGCAATTGACATTGCCTCAAAGCAGCTTTACACAATCAAAAGAAGTATTTAAGTTTGTATGGAATGTGAATGCGTGTTAATCAAAATGTCAGTTTGTCCCTGGTGAGCAAGCCGAGGGCGACAGTGGCAAGGAAAAACTCCCTGAGATGGTGATAGGAAGAAACCTTGAGAGGAACCAGACTCAACAGGGAACCCATCCTCATTTGGGTGAAAAATTATCTGCATGAAATTATATGCATTTATACAGTGTGTTAGGTGGCAGGCAGGTCAGCTATAACAGTTGATGTTAGTTGATGTTAATATGGAGTCCATGTAGTTATTGGAGACTCAGGTAGACTTGTAGGAAATTCCAGTCCAGAACTATCGGAATGTCAAGTCCCCAGAGAAATAGTTGCCAACACGAGTCGAGGCCAGAACCATCGTCTAGGTAGAGAGAATCATCCCCAGGCACCAGACGCATACCAAAGAGCCACACAGGGCATCCATGTGACGAAATCTCCAAGCAGAAGCCGGGCACCAGACACACGGGGCATCCATGTGAAGAAATCTCCAAGCAGAAGCCGGGCACCAGACACATGGGGCATCCATGTGACAAAATCTCCAAGCAGAAGCCAGGCACCAGGATGGGTCAGACAGGTCCGGAGGGCATGTGTAGCTCGACAGAGAGAGAGAGAAAGAGTGAAAGGGGGAGACAGGGGGAAAGAGGGAAGAGAAAGAGGGGGAGGAAGAGAAGAAGAGGAGAGATGGCAATTAGGTATGGTCACAGTCATATAATGTATAATGTGAATGTATATTTACTGTAGAGTGCAAGCAGAGACTCCGGCAGGACAAACTATGAGAGATAAACTAAAAGGGAGAGCCAGAAGGAAACACAAACATGAGGGCTCCCTGAGATGTAAAGCAAACAATCACCTCACTGTCAACAAACCTGAGTGATCAATGAGAGTGAGGAAGACAGCATCTAAACATACCAGTTCACCATAATACTCTACGTCCATGAGTCCCCCAGATCTGCTCCTTTACCTAAGGCTAATCTATTTATGAAAATGCTTGGCTAAATAAATAGGTTTTCAGCCTAGACTTAAACACTGAAACTGTGTCTGAGTCCCGAACATTAATTGGAAGACTATTCCATAATTTTGGGGCTTTGTAAGAAAAAGCTCTGCCCCCAACTGTAGTTTTCATAATACGCAGTACTGATAAGCAGCCTGCATCCTTTGATCGAAGTAGGCATGGCGGATCGTAGGACACTAGCAATTCACTCAGATACTGCGGTGCGAGACCATTTAATGCTTTCTATGTCAAAAGTAGTATTTTAAAACCAATGCGAAATTTTCCGGGGAGCCAATGAAGTGCAGATAAGATAGGTGTGATGTGCTCATATCTTCTGATTCTAGTGAGGACTCTTGCTGCTGCATTCTGGACTAACTGGAGCTTATTTATGTATGCACCTAGCTGAACAACCAGACAGTAAGTCATTACAATAGTCCAACATAGAGGTGATAAAAGCATGAACTAGTTTTCCTGCATCGTTTAGCGACAGTATATTTCTTATCTTGGCAATATTTCTGAGGTGAAAGAATGCTATCCTGGTAATGTTAGCTACATGAGCTTCAAATGAAAGTCTGGAATCTATAATCACACTGAGATCTTTTACTGTTGCACTTGATGGAACAGAAAGGCCATCTACTGTAAAGGTACAGTGTGATCTAAAATCTTACTTCTAGCTGAATGCGGTCCTATGACTAAAACTTCTGTCTTACAGGTATCAGGATGAAGCAGTAGGAAGTTAAGTAGCACAATCTCTTATTTCCTGCACACATTACTCAACTTTAGTGAGCTGGATTTTCTCATCTGATTTTGATGAGACATATAACTGTGTGTTGTCAGCATAACAATGAATACTAATACCATGTTTACGGATTATGTTGCCCAGAGGAAGCATGTAAAGGGACACCAAACTCCACTAGAGAGCATGCAGAATAGTCACCATTTATGTCTACATACTGATAACGATCGGTCAAATAGGATCTGAGCCAGGAGAGGGCTACACCCTTAATTCCTACTACATTTTCTAATCTGCGAAGAAGAATAGCATGATCAATGATGTCAAACGCTGCACTGAGGTCAAGTAATACAAGCATAGTTACACAACCCTGATCAGAAGCCAATAGGAGATCATTTACTACTTTAACGAGTGCTGTTTCTGTGCTGTGATGAGGCCTAAATCCTGACTGATACAGTTCATGTATGCTATTTCTATGTAGATACTGTATGAGCATAGCTGTTCTGCTACTATCTTTTCGAGAATCTTAGAGATAAAGAGGAGGTTTGATATTGGCCTGTAATTAGACAACTGACTGGGGTCGAGGTCAGGTTTCTTAATAATCGGGTTAATGACTGCTAATTTAAAAGATTTTGGAACATACCCAATGCTGAGTGAGGAATTAATTATTCTCAACAGCGGTTCTGTTAAAACTGGTACTATCTGTTTAAGAAAATGTGTCGGTATAGGATCTAATATACAGGTTGATGAATTTGCAGAAGAGAGGAGTGAAATTAGTTCATTCTCTTCAAGGGGAGTAAAGTATTCTAGATTCTGATGCAACATAGTTAGTTTAACAGCTGGATAAATTATTTTTTATTAAAAAAGTTCATGAATTCCTCACTATTGCACGATGTTTTTGTCGAGATTCATGCAGTGGTCTTATTTCTAGTTAATTTGGCTACGGTATTAAATAAAAATCTAGGATTATTTTTGTTATTTTCTATAAGAGTGGAGAGATATGTTGATCTAGCTACACTAAGAGCTTTTCTATATTTCTGGATGCTCTCCTTCCATGCTATTTGAAATACTATCAATTTAGTTTGACGCCATTTACATTCTAATTTTCGAGCGGTCTGTTTTAAAGTGCATGTGTGATCGTTATACCAGGGAGCGAGTTTCTTATCTCTGATAATTTTTCCTTTAACTGGAGCTACGTTATCTAGGGTATAACGGAACGTCGACTCTAAATATTCAGTCTACCAAATAAATAAATAGTCATACAGATAATAAATCTTGTTTGTTTATAAATAATCTGTATTCATATGTATAATCATGTTGATAGGCTCTATTTTGTAAAACACATTTACTGCCATTGCCATAGACGTCCAAATGACATCCAAAAAAAATAAGCCAGATTAGGTCAAAATTACGTCCAAGTTGGGTCATGGTTGGACGTCCAAATAGTGGACCTAGTTTGGACGTCGAATAGATGTCCAGAATTGGTCATGGACGCAATATAGACATGATCTGCACGTCTATCTGATGTACAATATTTAGTGGGATGTGTGCGTGTGGTGTAAAGCTGAATAAAGTCTCATTAGAGAGGTTAAAGATCCATTTTCTCTCTCAGTGTCAGCGTGCTGTTATTGGTGTGTGCCCCTTCACACACACCCCTCCTCATCTCTCCTTCACTTATACCGTACACACACCTCCTCCTCTTGACTTCTCACACTCACACACACACGCACACACACACACACTGCTCTGTCGCGATTCATTTCAAAGTGCAGGTTAAATTTATTTATTTTTACTTTACAGCAGTGAGTCCGTTAGTGTGTGCATGCAGCCAAGTGTCAGTGAGGCGGTGTTTCTGTTTGTGTGTGTGTGTGTGTGCGTGTGTGTGTGTGTGGGTGTGTGTGTGTGTGAAAATCATTCTGCACAGAGGAGGAAGGGTTATTGTGTAAGACAAGAAGAGGGAGAGGGTGTCGCACACACATGCACACACATACACAGTGCACACGCCCACAAACACCCATACGCACAAACATACACAGCAGAAACACTTACGGAAACACTTATCTGTCAGGATTTATTTTTACTTTTTTCAAGGGTAAAGTGCAGGTTAATTTGTTTTATTTTTACTTTTTATGGGCTGTGGAATGAATAATTTGAGTTTTCATGAATTCATTTGGGGAAATTTGGTTTACGAGTGTTTTGAACATGCTTCTAGCAATGCTCGCAATCTAAGGTTCTACTGTGTACTATATGTGTTTCCATTTACAATGACCTAGCTAACCTAGGTTAACTGTAAACAGTTAACAGTATAACTGTAAATACATCTAGATTTCAACAGTTATTAAACTGTGTATGTGAAGATCTCTTTCTCTGGTTACTATATCTAGATTTTTTTTTCATAGACATGCTATGCTTCTTGATAGCTTTGTTAGTCAATAGATACTTCCTTATAGCAATTTTAGCCACAGGATGCCTCCTGATATTCCTGTTAGTTATGAGATGCTTTCTGATAACTCTGTTAGCAGTAAGTGTTGTATTTTGCATTTTAATTTAGTTTGCTTATTCTATTCTACTCTATTCTATTCTCTATCCCGCTTTGCTAGCTATAGTTCATTTTACTCTCTTTTTCATCTTTGACTGTCTGGCTGTCTCTCTTTCAAGTTTTCTCAACCAGTAGCTGTATAACTGTTTATCTGTTTATCACTAGACAATTGTTATTGCTATCACAAGCACTAAGCTTAAAATTTTGTCTAAATAATCTATTTCACTAAAAATGAACACTATGATTAAGATATAGACGGGCCTCTTTGGTATGTGTCTTGCATAGCTGATACAGTACATTATTATATACCACTGTACATTTTATAACTCATACATGTAAATACTGTTTAATTGTGCAGAGAAGAAAGATGGACAGCGACCAAATTGATCTTCTGTTGGAGTTGGTACCGTTGCCTGTGATGATTCGCTTTTTTCACCGCAAGAAAACAGCAATCACTTCTAACATCCATAAACCCTTAACCTTCCTTAATCAGCTCCAAGACCATGACCTAATAACTGAGGACCTCTACCAGGCAAGAAACGAAATAAGCCTATTTTATAATATTCCTTTTTTCAAAAAAGTCATATATTGGTTTGATTTACCAATAAATGTATTGTATTTACTATAAATGTAGTGTATTATAGGGTGTAAAGTCTATATGTTAGTGTCTGATCTGTGTTTATTAATGTCTATTACTGATATTATCAGGAAAACCTATATGTGCAGTGCAGTTTACTTTCATTTGTAAACAAAATGGAAGCACGCAAATATCTAGGCTAAGAATATGACCCAAAGTGGCGGCCCTGGGGGAAATGAGCCGTTGTCATGAACATGCAGACCCTGGATGTGCAACACAACAGTGCTAACCACTACACCACCATGCCACAATTGGCAGGAATACAATAATGGAATATAAAACACCAACATTTGGTATAACGAATGTGGACTTGTTTATGGCAGACGAGCTGAATACCTACACACATTTAGAGGCTGCAGCTAACAATGCTAATAAAACTAGCAAAGCTAACTATGCTAACAATGCATCATAAGAATGTATTAAATGGATTGGCTGAATATTAAGCACAAATCTAAACTATAAATGTGTCATTTAAATGATGTACACAAATATGAATGTGTTATCTCTCTTTGTCTCTTCAGTTTTCTCTCTCTTTTTCAATATTTCTACAGTGTGTGTTAAAGGCAAGCAGTAGGGATGAGAAGCAGCAGGGTTTGCATAATATTTTGACCTATGTGGAGAAGCAGGGAGAGCAGAGTATTGAGCAGTTTTGGAAATGTGTCTTTGAGGATCACATGCTGAACGAATATCCCTTTCTAAATTCATTCTTTAGAAGACTTCTGCAAGGTCAGTCTATCCATTTTGTCTTGTGGTTTTAACTGTTATATATAATGTATATCAACTCTCTCTCTCTCTCTCTCTCTCTCTCTCTGTATATATATATATATATATATATATATATATATATATATATATATATATATATATATACAGTGGTGTGAAAAACTATTTGCCCCCCTCCTGATTTCTTATTCTTTTGCATGTTTGACACACAAAATGTTTCTGAT
Organism: Channallabes apus; assembly: GCA_030522415.1. Lineage (NCBI taxonomy): Eukaryota > Metazoa > Chordata > Actinopteri > Siluriformes > Clariidae > Channallabes > Channallabes apus. The sequence goes on along the minus strand of CM060105.1, from coordinate 13,470,762 downwards.
CATCAAACACATTTAGCTATTAGTGAAAGATAACATAATTGAACAGAAAATGCAGTTTTTAAATGAAGGTTTACGTTATTAAGGGAGAAAAAAAATCTCCAAATCTACATGGCCCTGTGTGAAAAAGTGATTACCCCCCTTGTTAAAAAATAACTTAACTGTGGTTTATCACACCTGAGTTCAATTTCTGTAGTCACCCCCAGGCCTGATTACTACCACACCTGTTTCAATCAAGAAATAACTTAAATAGGAGCTACCTGACACAGAGAAGTAGACCAAAAGCACCTCAAAAGCTAGACATCATGCCAAGATCCAAAGAAATTCAGGAACAAATGAGAACAAAAGTAATTGAGATCTATCAGTCTGGTAAAGGTTATAAAGCCATTTCTAAAGCTTTGGGACTCCAGCGAACCACAGTGAGAACCATTATCCACAAATGGCAAAAACATGGAACAGTGGTGAACCTTCCCCGGAGTGGCCGGCCGACCAAAATTACTCATCCGAGAGGCCCCAAAAGACCCCAGGACAACATCTAAAGAACTGCAGGCCTCACTTGCCTCAATTAAGGTCAGTGTTCACGACTCCACCATAAGAAAGAGACTGGGCAAAAACGGCCTGCATGGCAGATTTCCAAGGCGCAAACCACTTTTAAGCAAAAAGAACATTAAGGCTCGTCTCAATTTTGCTAAAAAACATCTCAATGATTGCCAAGACTTTTGGGAAAATACCTTGTGGACCGACCAGACAAAAGTTGAACTTTTTGGAAGGTGCGTGTCCTGTTACATCTGGCGTAAAAGTAACACAGCATTTCAGAAAAAGAACATCATACCAACAGTAAAATATGGTGGTGGTAGTGTGATGGTCTGGGGTTGTTTTGCTGCTTCAGGACCTGGAAAACCACCAAAAAAATCCTGAAGGAGAATGTCCGGCCATCTGTTCGTCAACTCAAGCTGAAGCGATCTTGGGTGCTGCAGCAGGACAATGACCCAAAACACACCAGCAAATCCACCTCTGAATGCCTGAAGAAAAACAAAATGAAGACTTTGGAGTGGCCTAGTCAACGTCCTGACCTGAATCCTATTGAGATGTTGTGGCATGACCTTAAAAAGGCGGTTCATGCTAGAAAACGTCTCGGGTTACTTTGCAGTAACCCTGTTCCCTGAAAGGCGGGAATGAGATGCTGAGTAAAACGCTATGGGAACCATTTTGTCGCGTTGCCGGTCGTGAAGCATGCTGTGAAAACACGCCAAAGTTTTTGGCTATATATAACCTCTACCAGGTGACGTCATCTGATCAGATGCAGGTGGAGGCTATAAATACAGGTGAGCCGGCAACAAACCTGAGAATAATTTGTCTGAACGGGCGTCCGGTCACGTGGTAGTGTGGCATTCGGACGCAGCATCTCGTTCCCGCCTTTCAGGGAACAGGGTTACTGCAAAGTAACCCGAGACATTCCCTTTCAAGGCTACACTCGATGCTGCGTAAAACGCTATGGGAACGAGAATACCAACGCCGCCGCACTACAGGTGTCTGGACCCCAAGGTTGTTTAGCATGTGCACACAAAGCCAAGAAGGTCTCAGAACTATGCTTGGGCAGCTAACTCGAGGAGAGTGAGCCCGGAGTAGCATGAACATCCAGATTATAAGTGTAAGAAATGTGTGCGGGGAGGACCAAACCTTCGCGCCACACAATTACTGCAGAGGATACCTCCTGCTGGTGAGACTGGGACGATCACCCTGGTTGGGTGAGCCCTGCTTCCCAGAGGCGAAGTGAACCCACGCGCCTCATAGGAGAGGGCAATATGCATCTCTCACCCAGAATAGTGGCGCTCTGACTAACGCCACTAGCTGATGTGGTGGACGTGAATCTGAAGAGCACATACTGGACAGTAAGTGAAGTTTCTCCTGCTCCGAAGCTGTAAAAGGCGGAGGACAGAAGGCTTCAAACAATGCAGCTAAGAACATCCTGAGGGTACTAGGGCACAAGCCCAAGGACAAGCTTTTCCTGCAGAAGCTCCAGCACTGAAACATTTTGGCAGTGGACTGGGTTTACCTGCTTAGCAGATACTTGCTGCAGGGGAATACCTCTTGCTAATGCAATAGATGAGGCAATCCCCATGGTTGAAAGAGCCCTGATTCCTAGAGGCAAAGTGAGCCCATGTGCCTCATAGGAGAGGGCAATAGCATCTCTCATCCAAAACATGTAGAAGCTGCTCTGACCTACGCCACTAGCTGATGCGGTGGACGTAAATCAGAAGAGCAGTAAAAGGCGAAGCATATCTTGGAAGGCAAGGGGTCCGCCTTGCTACATGAAAATCTCTCCCTGACTACTTCGGAGTGGGGTTCCCATTCCCCGTGTGTCAGAGATAGACTGGACAGTACTACTGCTCCCGCATCCATGCTGCAATGTAAATCGCCCTGAGGGACAGGAACCTGGTGCGCTAGCTGTTAGCGGCGCGAGCACAGTCCGCTCTGGCGATAATATATGAGACTTGCCATAGTGTTGTCCACCGCACTAGGACATGGCAGCCTCTCAACTGCTGAAGAGAGTGCTTTAGGGCCAGAAATAGAGCAATCATCTGGAGGCAATTGATGTGCCATGCGAGAAGATAGCCTCTCCAGCTCCCTTGGGCTGGACGGTCATCTGAGACCGCACCCCAGCCTGTGAGGGAAGTATCTGTCGTTAGCCTCAGCGACGACAAGATGAACTTAGAGTGGGACCCAGAGTAGACACCGGGGTCTGAACCACGTAGTAAGGGTACGAAGCACCTGGCACGTAACCCATATTGGGGATTGGCCCTAGTGAAATCCCCTGGTTCTTAGCCAAAACTTGGAATGCTCTCATGTGCAGAAGGCCCAAAGGTGTCACCGTGGATACAGCTGCCATGAGAGCTAGGATGTCTGAAAGTGATGGTCACTTTCTGGTCTAGCTTGTTTTCCTTGAGGGTGTTGAGAATGGGTTCGACACGAGTGGGAGACAGCTGTGCCCGCTTACGACCGAATCCCATATGGCACCCAATGTGTTGTCCTCTGAACAGGAAAGAGCACGCTTTCGTGGTGTCAGGTCCCAGTCCTGAGAACGGAGATGAGCTAAGACGACATGCTGATGTCAAAGCACTAGCCACTGGATGCCCTGGGACTCCCGTAAGAACCAGGGCTAAATCCGTGCATTTTGTATGTGTGCGGGTGAGCTAGACCAATGGATGGACCCAGTACTGGTAAGCTTCGCCCCCGAAAGCGAACCTCAGGATCTTCCTGTGTTGTGGCAACATTTCTGTATGAAAGTAAGCATCCTTAAATCGATTGTCAGAAATCAATCGCTTGGTAGGGTTGAGAGCAATCACCTTGACAGTCAACATTTGAACTGTATTCATTGATTTTCAGATAGCGGGAGAGCCCGCAGAATCTGAATAATTGGACGCAGCCCCCGTTCCTCTTGGGAACCAAGAATACCAACTGTAATAGCCTGACTCACTGTCTGGTGGGGGAACATGTTCCATGGCCCCCTTCCCCGGCAGCTTGTCAGCAGATGCGCACTTTCTGGTTTCATGGAAGTGGAGACCACGCCATTGAAAACACAGAGGGTGAAGTGAGAACTGAATCCTGTAGTTCCTCTCTCCAGTGCTTAGTACTGAAGGAGATATACTTGGCAGTAGCTTCCACGCTGCCAGTTTCTCAGAAAAGGGCAAAAGTTTTGGCGGCTTGGTTAAACGGGGGAGGGGGGGTGTTAGATGTTCGGCATCCTGAAACATGGCAGGAAAGACCGAAGAACTAACAGCCTATTGGAGACTGGTGTTGCCCGAAACACCAGTGGTGGCGGAGCAAGAACACCGACCTCTTGGGGGTGCCAGGGAGAACACTTATTCGTTTGAAAGGAATTCTGGGTGCCTCTCCCTATTGGGGGGCCACCCCCATTTATTTAATTTTACATATATATATATATATATATATATATATATATATATATATATATATATATATATATATATATATATATTATTTATTTATTTATTTATTTATTTATTATAATTTTTTTTAATCTGTCTGACCTCCTGGGGCAGATAATGAAACGCGGCCCACCCCAATTTTTACGAGGAGGTGCCCGGGTCAAAAAAAAAAACCACACTCCTTGTGTTTACGCCTCACAAGAGTCAGATCCGGTCGAGACTGGGTGCCCGACAATCCCGACTCTTCAGCATGGCGGGGAGGGAATTTCCCAAAAGCTTGTTCGTATAACTTCGCCCCAGAACCTAGTGGCGGCTGAGTCAATGAGATCGCTAAACAGGCCGGAAGGCGAGATAGGGGCATTAAGGAGAAATGCACAATTCTATCCTTGATGCACCTGAGATTTAGCCATAGGTGCCTTCTGCGAAAACCGTAGCAGCCATAAAACGGCCGATAACACGAGCCGTCTGCTTTCTTGCACGAAAGAGACAAGTCTGCAGCTCCACATAATTCCAATATGCCTTATCTTGAAGAGCCCCGCCAGTACTCAAGTCTCTCAGCAGGTCAGCCTGGTAGGCTTGCAAAACCGCCCTGGTGTGCAGTGGTGCACCAAGCTGACCTGCTGCCTGAAAAGCTTTTCCCTCCAGGGAAGATAAAAGTCTACACAGCTAGAAAGGAAGTATAAGCTTACCAGGGAGGATGATGTCCCAGGAGAGAGATAGCCTGTGAAGCGTCTCTACTATCTGGGCGTCATCATATAACCCCGCGTTTCCACATCAACTGTATTTAAATAAATAAATAAGTCGATGGCAGGAAAAACAAGGGATGAATACAGCTTACTCCATGAAAGGGTTAACTCATATGGAGAGAGCTAAGAGGTGGGGGAGAGCGTCGTTGAGGCTCCGCCCCCCCGGCCACCCGGCAGAAGCTGCCGTCTACTGGTTTTTTTTTTATTTTTTTTTTTAAGTGCTTAAGGCTATTTTCATCTCCGCTAAGCAAGAGAGGAATCCTCGTGATGAGAACGCGGAAGAAAGGGGGCTTACCTCTGTCTGCCGCAGCTCTGTCAGATGCACGAGTTTTAAGCCAGGAATGCGCGGCGCGCGCAGCACTAGTCGAAGCAGTATAGAGATCGCACTCCGATATGGATTATCACACACAGAGGGATATCTAGTTTAAACTCGTGAGTTAAACACCTTCTTATTTTGCTGGTTTAAACACAAACACGCTCACAACAAGGCTTTGAAGACAAATGATCTGAGGTTTGTTGCCGGCTCACCTGTATTTATGGCCTCCACCTGCATCTGATCAGATGACGTCACTTGGTCGAGGTTATATATAGCCAAAAACTTTGGCGTGTTTTCACAGCATGCTTCACGACCGGCAATGCGACAAAATGGTTCCCATAGTGTTTTACGCAGCATCGAGTGTAGCCTTGAAAGTGTAGCAGGATGATCTGTGGTCTCATCATGGCAGTTATATTTATGTGGGTGTCTTATTTATGACTTTTGTATGGTTATATACTGCCACACTCTTAGTTGGGGGACGTCCGGTTCACCTGGTTTGTGTTTGTGCTCACTCCAGACACTAGCCAATCTGCTTGCCTATGAGCTGTTATAAAGGTAACGGGACAGCCGTTCATGTAGCGCACCCGCCTCCTTTCAGTCGTGTACCTGACTTCCGGTCTTGCCACAGGTTTCCTCTGGACTCGTTAACAGTGGGGTATTTCTCTACCAGCTCTGTTTGTAGAGTGCGCGCGCTGTTTTATGGTGCGTCTGACTGTCACTTTCATGCAAGTCATTTTCTGTGGACTCTCCTGTGTGTAACGTGCACGTTGTTTCGCTGCGCGTCTGACTTCCGCTTCCGTCTCAGTTTTCCCCTCAATGGGTGGGTTCTGTAACATTGCCCGACTCGAGTCGGTAAGTGGCTCGTTCCCTGTACTTCCTGGTTGTACCGGGCTTGTTGGGGGTTGTTAATTCAGCATCCAGATCAGCTGCAATATAATTGCTTCACTGTTGTGTTGCATGGCTGATTTATTGGCGGGGTACTTTGCTGCTGTGTATGCCATCTGTCTTTGAATTTGTAAAGACAGATTATGTCTTTTGATTTTGAATTTGTAAAAAAATTTTAATTCGTCTGTCTTATCTTTCGCCCCTTTTTTTTAATATGTCTATTTCGTAGAGCTGTGAGCTGAAGGTGGTGGCAGTGTGACATGTTGGGGTTGGTTTCCTTCTTTGTGTGCGTGTTGGTCACTTCTATGTCGATTGTCACAGTGAATAGTGCATGGATGTGATTCACGTGTGTTTGGGGTGACTCTGGCTGGGATATTCATCCCCTCCCTGTCTCTCATAGTCTGCCACCTATTGGTTAGCTCCAGCACAAACAAAAAGGATGGTATATTTTTATAATTTTTAGTACTGCATATTTCTGATGTCAAATAAAAATTATTTATTATATCTAATTGTTGAACTGTGACATTGTGTATTTTTTGTAAGAGAATAAACATTTATGTACGAAATCCACGCCTCTTGCATCTCTGGTGAACGTACCTGGGTGCCTTAGTTAGTTTAATAATTAGGGTTTTGTTTTATTTCCTTGGGTGCAATTCCCAAGGTGGCGTAATTGGCTACCATCGTTAACAGTAGTGGGGCGGCGGAGCTCAAGCGAGCCAGCGCCCCCCTAGCGCTCGCCACAATCTGGCGTAATCGGCAGGATCACTGTTTTAAGCGAAGGTGTGGTTCGCTCATATTTGTTTTTTTCTCTCGTGCTGTATTTGGTAATTTCCTTTTTTTTAGTGTATTTCAGTGTAAGGCAAAGCAGCAGTGTTCTGCAGCGGACCTCTCATTAGTGGGGTGAGATTTTTTTTCCCTTTTGTGGGTGGTCTGTCAGAGCCTTAAATTTCGATTGGAAATTCGATTTCGTCATGGAGGACGAATTGCAGGAGCTGAGGACTTTGGTTGCCCAGTTGAGAGCTGACAATGAACAGCTCCGCCAGGAGCGAGCTACTGCCACTTCAGACGCCAATGTTGTGCCTTCCACTTCGCAATCCCAGCCTCCAACAGGTAATGTCTCTTCGATTCCTGGTGTTCCTGTGACCGAGCGATTAATTTTCGTACCTCGGGATCGGCGGTGTCCTATGTTTAGGGGGAAATGTGGTGTTGGGTTAGATGAATGGCTTGAGGAGGTACGAGCTTGTATGAGGACTCGCCATTTGTCCGCTAGAGAGCAAGCATTTTTCCTGTTCGATCACCTAGAGGGGGAAGCTCGTGACGAGATAAAGTATCGTTCCACTGTCGATAGAGAGGATCCAGAGAAGGTTATTTCAATACTGCAAGAGCTCTATGGGTGTTCCGAGTCATATGTAGCGTTGCAGGAGGCCTTCTTTTCTAGGCGTCAGCTAGAGGGAGAAACCTTGCAGGAGTTTTCATTAGCCTTAATGAGCCTTATGGGGAGAGTAAAACAGTGTGCTCCGATCGCTATGTCCAATGCTGATGTCCTGTTGAGGGATCAATTCGTGGAGCATGTTCTTGACGGTGCTTTGCGTCGTGAGTTGAAGCAGATGGTGCGCAGACAGCCCCGTGCTACTCTACTGGAGATTAGAGGTGAGGCAATTCGGTGGGAACAGGAGGGTCTTCCTAGCGCTGCGAGAGGTCGCAGTCATTCTGTTCCATCAGCCTTAGGTTTTCAGTATGGGATTCAGAATAGACCTAGTAGTGTGGCCCATGCTCCTCCTGCAGAGATGGATGAGCTAAAGGAGTTGTTGAAATGTCAGCAGGAGCAATTAAAAAGTCAGCAAGAGCAGTTGCAGCAGCTTGCTCGTAGCATTTCTCGGTTACAGCCTTCGCAGCGTAGCCGTTCTCCTCGTGGAGGTCTTATGTGCAGGCGTTGTCAACAGCCTGGTCACTTTGCACGGGAGTGTGATGGGGTGCGTGCTCCCCCTCGGTCTTACTCGTCCCATGTTCCTACCACATCTGACAGGCAGTCTCGTCCAGCGCCGGAAAACTAGCACCCACCGCGCTGCATAGCCACAGTTCGGGGGGGTATTTTACTGGCTCACGGGCCGCCCCTAGGAGTTTAGGCGGTACTTCTGCCTTGGTGTCATCCTGTCCACACCTTGATATAATCTTGGGTGGAGTTAAAGTATCGTGCTTGCTAGACACCGGTTCAATGGTGTCCACAATTACTGAGAGTTTATTTCTGGACAATATCCAGCCGTGGGGTCAGGAGTGTCTCCAGTCCTGCCATTGGCTGCAGCTTAGGGCTGCTAACAGGTTAGCCATTCCTTATATTGGTTATTTGGAATTGGACGCAGAGCTGTGTGGTAAGATAATGCCGCACTGCGGAGTGCTAGTGGTTAAGGACCCTCCCGGTGGTAGCCAGCCTCAAGTGCCTGGTGTTTTGGGGATGAACATCATCCGTCGGTGCTATAAAGAGCTTTTTGTAGAGCATGGTCTGGCTTTATTTGACTCGCCCTCTGTTTCAGAAGTTTCAGTATTTGTCATACAGGCACTGCAGCAGTGTCATGAGTCTAGTGCTTCGTCTACTCATGAGCTTTCGGGTAGAGTACGGGTTCAAGGTAGGAGGACTTGTCGGATTCCAGCTGGCGCTATGAAGCTGGTAGCGGCCACCTGCTCTGACCAGTACTCTGGTTGTACTGTGCTATTTGAGCCACCGGATTCCGGTTTGCCGGCTGGACTTTTGGCATCTCCTGCCATAGTACAGGTGACGAGAGGTACAGTTTATGTACCTGTGGTTAACGTGAGTTCTACGGAGGTGGTGCTGTATCCGTGTGTGATGGTAGGTACCCTCCATCCAGTTCATGTTGTTAGTCTGCCGGCTGGTATCACAGAGGTTCCAGCCTGTAATGTGACTGTGAATTCGCAGTCTGCTGTTCCTACAGTTTGGAGTCAGATAGAGGCCTTGGATTTGTCCTTGTTGTCTGCACCAGCCCAGAATCAAGTGAGGTCTCTTCTTCATAAGTACAGCTCTGTTTTCTCTGTTCATGAGATGGACATTGGCTGTACTACTCTGGTGGCGCACGACATCCCACTCTTGGATGACGTTCCTGTCAAGCAACGCTATAGGCGTATTCCTCCATCGGAGTATGAGATAGTGAAAGAACATATTAATCAGTTGTTAGCGGCACAGGTCATTCGAGAGAGCAGTAGCCCCTATGCCTCTCCTATCGTCCTTGCTCGAAAGAAGGATGGTACCTTGCGGATGTGTGTTGATTATTGTCAGTTGAACGCCAAGACCAGGAAAGACGCATTTCCTTTGCCCCGTATTGAGGAGTCTTTGGATGCTATGACTGGAGCATGTTGATTCTCCACCATGGATTTGGCCAGTGGGTACAACCAGGTCTCGGTCACTGAAAAAGATCGTTCCAAGACTGCCTTTTGTACGCCACTTGGATTGTTTGAATGGCATCGTATGCCTTTTGGCCTCTGTAATGCTCCCAGTACCTTTCAGAGATTAATGCAGCGGATATTTGGTGACCAGCAGTGTCAGTCTTTGTTGCTGTATCTGGATGATATCATTGTGTTTTCTTCCACTGTAGAACAGCACCTGCAGAGACTTGAGGTGGCGCTGGGCCGGCTGCAGCATGAGGGCCTCAAGGTCAAACTTTCCAAATGTGCGTTTTTCCAACGGGTGGTGCAGTACTTGGGTCATGTGATCTCTGACCAGGGTGTATCCACTGACCCAGGAAAAATTCAGGTGGTAGCCGACTGGCGACCTCCTTCTACTGTCTCAGAGCTGCGATCATTTCTTGGGTTTGCTAGCTATTACAGACGCTTTATAGATGGTTTTGCAAAGTTGGCAGCTCCTTTACATAGGCTGGTGGCAGATTTGGGTGGTGTTGGATCTAAGAACAAGCAGAGATCCTGTGCTATTGAGTCATGGACAGCAGAGTGTAATGCCAGTTTGAGGCGTTAAAAACTAAGCTTACAACTGCACCTGTATTAGCATATGCCAACTTTTAATTACCTTTTGTTTTAGAGGTAGATGCAAGTCATTCTGGCCTGGGAGCGGTTCTTTCCCAGGAGCAAGAGGGAAAGCTAAGGCCAATAGCTTATGCCAGTTGGGGCCTCAAGCCCAACGAGCTTAATATGCAAAATTACAGTTCTATGAAGTTGGAGTTTTTGGCATTGAAATGGGCTATGACTGAAAAGTTTTGGGACTACCTCCTTGGTCAACGCTGCCTGGTCTAAACCGATAATAACCCCTTGAGTCATTTAAATTCTGCTAAGCTGGGTGCTACTGAGCAGCGTTGGGCAGCTCAGCTTGCATCTTTTAGTTTCGAGCTCCGGTATCGTTCAGGTAAAAGCAACCGCAATGCAGATGCTTTGTCACGGCAACTTCACTCAGGTTCATCAGTGGAGGCTCTGGTTCCTGGTACGCCACTTCCGGTGTCCTTTCAATATGTTCCACCGTCGGAGGTGGCCACGGCATCTTTAGCCGTTGTGAACGCACTGCCTCGTCAGACAGCTGATTTGCGGGCCCTACAGGAGGCTGATCCAGTGCTCCAAGAGACCCTTGTGTTCTGGAGACGGAATCAGCGACCTAATGTTGAAGAGCGTAAGCGGTTATCGCAGCCAGCCTTGGTACTTTTACGGCAGTGGGATCGCTTGGTAGAGAAAGATGGTATTGTTTATCGGCATGTCTTTCATACTAGTGGGGGTGAATCTTTTGACCAGCTTCTGTTGCCACAGGTGTTAAAGCAGGAGGTTCTGACAGCTTTGCATCATGAGCATGGCCATCAGGGTGTTGAGCGGACATTGGCTCTCCTACGACAGCGGTGCTATTGGCCCGGTATGTCGGTAGAGGTAGCTGAATGGTGTAAGGCATGTGAGCGTTGCCAAGTTTCCAAGGACTGTTATCCTACTGTTCACAGTTTTATGGGGCATCTTTTGGCATCACAGCCTAATGAAATTTTGGCCATCGATTTTACTGTGTTGGAGCCAAATCGGAATGATCTGGAAAATGTTCTTGTCATGACGGACGTTTTCAGTAAGTATACTTTAGCTATTCCAACTCGTGACCAACAGGCCACTACCGTTGCTCAGGTGCTAGTAGTGGAGTGGTTTTGTAAGTTTGGTGTCCCTCCACGAATTCACTCTGACCAGGGCGGCAATTTTGAGAGTCTCCTTATCCAGCAACTTTGCAGGATTTATGGGATTCAGAAGTCCCGCACAACGCCACATCATCCAGCTGGTACTGGTCAATGTGAGCGTTTTAATCGAACACTTCACAATTTGTTGCGTGCCTTACCAGTATCTAAGAAGAGGGACTGGGCTTCTTGTTTGCCACAAGTTCTGTTCAGTTATAATACCACGCCCAATCAGTCTACCGGTGAGTCTCCATTCTATTTAATGTTTGGTCGAGAGGCTCGGTTGCCAGTGGATTTTCTGTTGGGGAGAATTCAGGAGCCAGTGGCGGGCCCTGCTCATGAATGGATTCTGGAGCACCAGACTCATTTGCAAATGGCATTTGAGTGGGCCCAGGAACGGTTGAGGCTTGCTGCAACTCGCAGAAAGCAAAACCACGATCAGCAGGTGCGAGGTGAGCCATTGAGGGAGGGGCAGTTGGTGTAGTTGGATTTTACTGCACGGGGCCGTCACAAAATCCAAGACCTGTGGAACTCGGTGGTTCATCGTGTTTTGAGGGCACCCAGAGAAGGGGGGTCAGTTTATTCAAATTCAAATTCAAAGTTTATTGGTCACATACACAATCATACACAGTATAATATGCAGTGAAATGCTTTATACGACCGCCAGTGACCTTAAAAAAAAGAAAATAAAAGCTTGTGCGTAAAATAAATAATCAATAAAAAGGAAATACTGAAGAAATAATTTTAACTAGTAAAATTAACTGTGCAATAAGGGCATAATAAAATATTGCAAAAATATAGAATATAGGGTAGAGAATATATGTATATAGAATTAAAGTGTCGGTGGTTGTGCAAATATGCATGAAAGGTGACATGTGCAATTGTCCAGATGTATGAGTATTTAGTGCAAGTGTGTATGAATGTGTCCATGATTGTCCAGTCAGTGTTGTGAGCTTAAAAGATGTTATTAGTCCTGTGTGGAGGTGTGATTGTGATTGAGAGACCTTATCGCCTGCGGGAAGAAGCTCCTCCTCAGTCTCTCTGTGTTGGCCTTTAGGGAGCGGAATCTCTTCCCAGGCCGCAACAAAGAGAACAGTCCATTACTGGGGTGACTGAGGTCCTTCATGATCTTCCTGGCCTTAGTCCAGCACCGCTTGATGTAGATGGAGTGTAGGTCAGGGAGCTCAGTGCGGATGATGCGCTCGGCTGATCGCACCACCCTCTGTAGAGCTCGTCTGTCCTGCATGGTGCTGTTCCCGAACCAGGTCGAGATGTTTCCCGTCAGGATGCTCTCTATGGTGCAGGAGTAGAAGTTCCTGAGCACCTTGGAGGGCAGTCTAAAGTCTCTCAAGCGTCTGAGGTGGTAGAGACGCTGCCGGGCTTTTTTCACCACGGTGTTGATGTGACAGGACCATGACAGGTCCTGCGTGATGTGAACACCGAGGTATCTGAAGCTGTCCACTCTCTCCACTGGGCTCCTGTTGATGACGGGGGTCTGGTAGTTCCTCTCCTGCTTTGTACTAAAGTCCACTATCAGCTCCTTTGTCTTACTGACGTTCAGCAGGAGATTGTTCCTCTGGCACCAGTTCTCCAGATTTCCAATCTCCTCTAGGTAGTCCGACTCATCATTGTTGGTGATCAGTCCGACCACGACGGTGTCGTCAGCAAACTTGATGATGGAGGTGGAGTTGGTAGTGGCCACGCAGTCGTGGGTGTACAAAGAGTACAGCAGGGGGCTCAGAACACAACCCTGGGGGGCTCCAGTGCTGAGAGTGAGTGTAGCTGAGACATGTCCGCCCATCCTTACTGCCTGTGGTCTGCCAGTCAGAAAATTGGAGATCCACTGACATATAGATGAGCTCAGTCCCAGGTGCTCCAGCTTGGTGGTGAGTGTGGAGGGAATTATGGTGTTAAAAGCAGAGCTGTAGTCGATGAAGAGCATTTTAACATAATTCCCTTTCCTAGTGTCCAGGTGAGTGAGTGATGTGTGGAGGAGATGAGAGATTGCATCGTCTGTGGAGCGGTTCTGACGGTATGCAAACTGTAGTGGGTCCAGTGTGTCGGGTAGTGAAGAAATGATGAAGTCTCTGATGAGGCGTTCAAAGCACTTCATCACTACTGAGGTGAGGGCTACAGGGCGATAGTCATTGACAGAAGCAGGATGTGGTTTCTTTGGAACAGGTACAATTTACATGATTGTACCGGTGGGGGAGTTTGGAAGAACTAGGCAAGTACACCGTTCCTTGTTAAAATTGGTGGTCATTCAGAATGTTCCTTGTCCTGCTTCTCCTAATGACACGATGTGTAAGGAGCTTGTCTTGCCCCCTGATCCATCCCCGGAAAATTAGTCTGACTGTGAGGATGACCTCTTGATTCTGGCTCATGAACCTCAAAGTTCTTGTCCTTCGTCGGTTACCTGCCCAGACATAGGTGTTTCTGTCACGCTTCAGCCATCAGCTTTGGAGTCAAGTCGGCCCCTTGGTATGCCTCATCCTGTTGTAACCTTATCAGGGGTAACAGATTCACCACCTGTAGTCCCGGTGGTCTTGGTCTTGGATGACCAAGACAGTGGTAGGGCCATGGTGCGTAGGACAGCACGAACCACAGCTGGACAGCACACTAACGTCCACCATTTACCAAAATCTGTGGGGGTAGTTGCCCAGGGTGGCCTTGGTTCTGTGTGTAGTGCAGCTTCTGCTGTATTCAGGCCCTGGGACTAGTGGGAATGTGCATCGTCGGGTCGACGATTCAAAAAGTGGGGGGTAGATTGTAGCAGGATGATCTGTGGTCTCATCATGACAGTTAAATTTATGTGGGTGTCTTATTTATGACTTTTGTACGGTTATATACTGCCACACTCTTAGTTGGGGGACTTCCGGTTCACCTGGTTTGTGTTTGTGCTCACTCCAGACACTAGCCAATCTGCTTGCCTATGAGCTGTTATAAAGGTAACGGGACAGCCGTTCATGTAGCGCACCCGCCTCCTTTCAGTCGTGTACCTGACTTCCGGTCTTGCCACAGGTTTCCTCTGGACTCGTTAACAGTGGGGTATTTCTCTACCAGCTCTGTTTGTAGAGTGCGCGCGCTGTTTTATGGTGCGTCTGACTTTCACTTTCATGTAAGTCATTTTCTGTGGACTCTCCTGTGCGTAGCGTGCACATTGTTTCGCTGCGCGTCTGACTTCCGCTTCTGTCTCAGTTTTCCCCTAAACGGCTGGGTTCTTTAACATTGCCCGACTGGAGTCGGTAAGTGGCTCGTTCCCTGTACTTCCTGGTTGTACCGGGCTTGTTGGGGGTTGTTCATTGAGCATCCAGAACAGCTGCAATATAATTGCTTCACTGTTGTGTTGCATGACTGATTTATTGGCGGGGTGCTTTGCTGCTGTGTATGCCATCTGTCTTTGAATTTGTTTTTAAATTGTAATTCGTCTGTCTTATCTTTCTCCCCTTTTTTTAAATATGTCTATTTCGTAGAGCTGTGAGGTGAAGGTGGTGGCAGTGTGACATGTTGGGGTTGGTTTCGTTCTTCGTGTGCGTGTTGGTCACTTCTGTGTCGATTGTCACAGTGAATAGTGCGTGGATGTGATTCACGTGTGTTTCGGGTGACTCTGGCTGGGATATTCATCCCCTCCCTGTCTCTCATAGTCTGCCACCTACTGGTTAGCTCCAGCACAAACAAAAAGGATGGTATATTTTTATAATTTTTAGTACTGCATATTCCTGATGTCAAATTAAAATGATTTATTATATCTAATTGTTGAACTGTGACATTGTGTATTTTTTGTGAGAGAATAAACATTTATGTACGAAATCCACGCCTCTTGCATCTCTGGTGAACGTACCTGGGTGCCTTAGTTAGTTTAATAATTAGGGTTTTGTTTGATTACCTTGGGTGCAATTCCCAAGGTGGCGTAATTGGCTACCATCGTTAACAGTAGCGGGGCGGCGGGGGTCAAGCGAGCCAGCACCCCCCTAGCGCTCGCCACAATCGGGAACCCTCAAGTAAAGCTGAATTACAACAATTCTGCAAAGATGAGTGGGCCAAAATTCCTCCAGAGCGCTGTAAAAGACTCGTTGCAAGTTATCGCAAACGCTTGATTGCAGTTATTGCTGCTAAGGGTGGCCCGTTCAGAATTACTTTTTCACACGGGGCCATGTAGGTTTGGATTTTTTTTCTCCCTAAATAATAAAACCCCTCATTTAAAAACTGCATTTTGTGTTTACTTACTGTAGATGCGGTCATATTATTTCACTAGTTTTGACGCGTAGCTTTGTCTCAAAGTTTCACTCACACGACAGAAGTCCGATCTCTTTGTCTCTTGTAGTTTATTTTGTCAGCATCAAAGAATCAATACTTCATACAGTCGTCTTGAGTAAATCCACTGTGATTACAGACACCAGTTGCTGCATCTTGCAAATCTCTGACTTTTACAACAACCTGTTTGCTATATCTTGTAAGTTACAGTCTTAGCTTACGAATATAACAACACTCTTGCTGTATATATCTACTTACGGGAGCTTACGGTTACAACAACCTACAGTAGTTGCTGTATCTTACATTCTTAGCTTACCGGGAGCTCAGGTTAGCTGACGAGCTTATGGTTACAACATCCTAGTTGTTGTATCTTACATTCCCAGCTTACGGTCAAAAGCTTGTGTTTCCGTAGCCTCCCGCATCTAAACTGAACTCTCTTTCATATGACAGTCACACAAATGCATGTAATAGTAGAATGACATCACAGACCAACTTACAATTGTCAAAATGGATGCATAACTTAGAAATTTAAAGCTTATGGCTTATGTAACAAACTTAATGCTTAATGCTTTACTAATGAATAGAACAAGGTAGAATAAATGGAATAACAACAAATAAAATAAAATAAACACAACAACAAGTTCATAACAAGTACGATATGGCTCTTACACTTACTTTGTTGTATCTTACATTCCCAGCTTACGGTCAAAAGCTTGTGTTTCCGTAGCCTCCCGCATCTAAACTGAACTCTCTTTCATATGACAGTCACACAAATGCATGTAATAGTAGAATGACATAACAGACCAACTTACGATTGTCAAAATGGATGCATAACTTAGAAATTTAAAGCTTATGGCTTATGTAACAAACTTAATGCTTTACTAATGAATAGAACAAGGTAGAATAAACGGAATAACAACAAATAAAATAAAATAAACACAACAACAAGTTCATAACAAGTACGATATGGCTCTTACACTTACTTTATGTTATCTTTGACTAATAGTTAAATGTGTTTGATGATCAGAAACATTTTGTGTGACAAACATGCAAAAGAATAAGAAATCAGGAGGGGGGCAAATAGTTTTTCACACCACTGTATGTGTGTGTGTGTGTGTGTGTGTGTGTATATAAATATATATAAATATATATACTTTCTTTATTACATTTTCAATATTATACTGAATAACATGTTTCTTAAGAACCGATTAGAGTACATGGACAGTTGCCTCATGCAAAGAAGCTGACAGAAAGTGAGGAAAAGGAGGCAGGCCAAAAAACGGGTCAACATAAGAGAAAGAAAAGCGTTGATGAGACAGACGAGGAACCACACACTTCTGTGTCAGGATCAAGCCAGAAGAAAGCAGCCATGATGACCAGATCATGTGAGTCTATAGCAGGGTGACAAGAATAGATATTGGATTAAATGTGATTGTATATACACTCACCTACAGTAAAGGATTATTAGGAACACCATACTAATACGGTGTTTGACTCCCTTTCGCCTTCAGAACTTCCTTAATTCTACATGGCACTGATTCAACAAGGTGCTGAAAGCATTCTTTAGAAATGTTGCCCATATTGATAGGATAGCATCTTGCAGTTGATGGAGATTTGTGGGATGCACATCCAGGGCACGAAGCTCCCATTCCACCACATCCCAAAGATGCTCTATTGTGTTGAGATCTGGTGACTCTGGGGGCCATTTTATTACAGTGAACTCATTGTCATGTTGTAGAAACCAATTTGACATGATTCGAGCTTTGTGACATGGTGCATTATCCTGCTGGAAGTAGCCATCAGAGGATGGGTACATGGTGGACATAAAGGGATGGACATGGTCAGAAACAATGCTCAGGTAGCCCATGGCATTTAAACGATGCCGAATTGGCACTAAGGGACCTAAAGTGTGCCAAGAAAACATCCCCCACACCATAACACTACCACCACCAGCCTGCACAGTGGTAACAAGGCATGATGGATCCATGTTCTTATTCTGTTTACGCCAAATTCTGACTCTACAAATTGTAGCCTCTTTTTTCTATTTGTAGTGGAGATGAGTCGTACCCACTGGGGTCTTCTGCTGTTGTAGCCCATGGCTTGTGTTCAAGGTTGTGTGTGTTGTGGCTTCACAAATGCTTTGCTGCATACCTCGGATGTAACGAGTGGTTATTTCAGTCAAAGTTGCTCTTCTATCAGCTTGAATCAGTCGACCCATTCTCCTCTGACGTCTAGCATCAACAAGGCATTTTCGCCCACCGGACTGCCGCATAATGGATGTTTTTCCCTTTTCACAACATTCTTTGTAAACCCTAGAAATGGTTGTGCGTGAAAATCCCAGTAACTGAACAGATTGTGAAATACTCAGACCGGCCCGTCTGGCACCAACAACCATGCCACGCTCAAAATAGCTTTATCACCTTTTTTTCCCATTCTGACATTCAGTTTGGAGTTCAGGAGATTGTCTTGACCAGGACCACACCCCTAAATGCATTGAAGCAACTGCAATGTGATTGGTTGATTAGATAATTGCATTAATGAGAAATTGAACATGTGTTCCTAATAATCCTTTAGGTGAGTTTATATATATATATATATATATATATATATATATATATATATATATATATATATATGTGTGTGTGTGTGTATTAGTGCATTATCATCCTGATACATGGCACCGCCTTCAGGATACAATGTTTGAACCACTGGGTGCACATGGTCCTCCAGAATGGTTCAGTAGTCCTTGGCATTGACGCGCACATCTAGCACATGTATTGTGCCTAGGGAATGCCATGATATTGCAGCCCAAACCATCACTGATCCACCCCCACGCTTCATTCTGGGCATACATTGATACTGAAGTTTGGCATTGGCATGAGTGACCAAAGGTTTGGCTATAGCAGCCCGGCCATGTGCACATTTAATTCTGCAGTTGTCAGAGATGAACTAACCTGAGGTGACCAGAAGACGTAGCTTTAGCGGTTAGCCCAATGTAGCGTGGATGGTAAACCCAAACGCGGAGTAACGGCGAGTAGGCAGGATAACCACGCGATTTACTTTAAGGACTCTCACAAAAGAGGAGCAAGGGAAAAACACAAATTTAACCCGCGTCCTATAAATACACACACAACGGCAAGAAACGATAACCAAAACACAGTGAGTACTCACGGTTTGAAGAAAGCCAACGTTAACCGACATGGGCCGAACTCAATGACTGAGCGGTAAGCCACCGTTTGTTTACTCCTCTTATACTTCCTGGTAGGCGGCCGACTTACTTCCGGGTCCTAGTGCCGGCCGCAGATTGTGTGTGCATGACAGTACCCCCCTGTCCAGGACCGACTCCCGACGGTCCTGGGGTGGAGGATACCCTACGACGGTAGTCTTGGATTAGTTCGGGGTCGAGAATGAACCGGGCCGGAATCCAAGACCGCTCCTCGGGACCGTAGCCCTCCCAATCAACCAGGTACTGCGTACCTCTGCCCCGAGGGCGCGAATCGAGGATCCGGCGCACGGTGTAGGCGAGACCACCGTCGATGATCCGGGGAGGAGGAGCAGGGGGGGAGGGTGGAATCATGGGTGATGTGATGAAGGGCTTTAATTGTGAGATGTGGAAGACTGGGTGGATCCGGAGCGCCGCAGGCAGCTGGAGCCGGTAGGTGACAGGGTTTATCCGGTGGGTGATGCAGTATGGGCCGATGAATCTAGGTGACAGTTTCTTTGACTCAGTGTGGAGGTGAAGATTTTGGGTGGAAAGCCATACCTTGTCACCTACGTGGAACAATCGTCCCGGGGGGTGTCGACGGCGATGTTGAATGGTGTAGCGGGTGTTGGCCTGTTGGATGGCTCGGTTGGCTTGTGTCCACAGCCGTCGACACCTGCGGACCAACTGTTGGGCTGACGGCACATCAACCTCCGGTTCCTGATGGTTGAACATCGAGGGTTGGAAGCCGTGGCATACCTCAAATGGGCTTAGCTTCGTGGCTGATGAGACATGGAGGTTGTGGGAAAGTTCTGCCCAGATGAGGTAGCGAGCCCAGGAGCGCTGACGATCGGTAATAAAGCATCTCAAGTAGCGCTCCAGTTGTTGGTTGGTCCGCTCCGTCTGACCGTTAGTCTGGGGGTGGTATCCAGATGAGAGACTGCAGGTTGAATTGATCAGACGGCAGAAGGCTTTCCAGAACCTGGCTGTGAACTGGGGCCCTCTGTCCGAGACGATGTCCTTGGGGAACCCATGCAGACGGACTACGTGCTCTAATATCAGCTCTGCTGTTTCTTTGGCTGACGGGAGTCCGGCAAGGGCTACCAAGTGCACGGCCTTAGAGAACCGATCTACGATGGTCATGATGGTGTTCTTTCCGTCCGAGACCGGCAGGCCCACGACAAAGTCGACGGCAATGTGCGTCCAGGGCCGACGAGGAACCGGGAGAGGTTGAAGATCTCCGGAGGGGGGCTGGTTGAGGTTCTTGGCCCGGGCGCACACTGGACACGCCTGAACGAACTCTTTAACGTTCTTCGCCATTGATGGCCACCAGAAGTCCCGTTGGAGGAACCGTAGGGTGCGCTGTGTGCCTTGGTGTCCTGCGATGGTGGACGAATGGCCCCACTGAAGAACCTCGGACTTCATGGCGTTGGGCACGTAGAGTCGTCCAGGCGGCACACCTGCCGGCTCGGTCTCTAAGGTCTGCGCCTGGCGGACCCTTGTTTCCAGATCCAGGTGAAGTGGTGCGATGATTCTGGAGGAGGGTAGGACAGGCGCGGGGTCCGCCCGGGGTGGCTCCATCTCGAGTTGTCGTGAGAGGGCATCTGCCTTGGTGTTTTTTGACCCCGGGCGGTATGAAAGGTGGAAGTTATAATGTTCGAAGAACAATGCCCATCGCGCCTGTCTGGGGTTGAGCTGTTTCAAACTTCTGATGGTGATGAGGTTTTGATGATCCGTCCAGATGATGAATGGCTCCCTGGCGCCCTGGAGCCAGTGACGCCATTCCTCCAAAGCCCACTTTATGGC
Source organism: Channallabes apus (assembly GCA_030522415.1). Taxonomy (NCBI): domain Eukaryota; kingdom Metazoa; phylum Chordata; class Actinopteri; order Siluriformes; family Clariidae; genus Channallabes; species Channallabes apus. The sequence goes on along the minus strand of CM060105.1, from coordinate 13,450,450 downwards.
CAGCAGCTCGCGGTCCCCTACCCCGTATCGCTGCTGAGTGGTATCAAATTTTTTGGAGAAGAAACTACATGGGTGTAGTTTCTGATCTGGACCTCGTTGTGAGAGAACGGCTCCAGCGCCCACATCTGAAGCGTCCACCTCAACAACGAATGGTTTACTGGTGTCAGGATGGAGGAGGATGGGAGCGGTGGTAAAGCGGTCACAAAGACTGTTGAAGGCGGAGATGGCAGTAGAGTTGAGGCGGAAAGGGAGAGAGGAGGGACGAGTCAGAGCGGTTAGGGGAGCGGCAACTGTACTGTAGTCCCGGATAAAGCGACGGTAGAAATTCGCAAACCCGAGAAACCGTTGAAGTTGCTTGAGGGTCTTGGGTAGGGGCCAATGACGCACAACTTCCAGCTTTTGCGGGTCCATGGCCACACCCTGGGGCGAGATGACAAAACCCAGGAACGTGGTGGAGCGCTCGTGAAAAGCGCACTTTTCCAACTTACAGTACAGCTGATGGGCGAGTAATCTCTTTAGAACCGCCCTGACATGCTGGGTATGTTCCTCAGCGGTACGGGAGTAAATTAGGATGTCATCCAGATATGCAAACGCCCACCGCCCTAGCATGTCTCGAAGAACATCATTTATCAGGTGTTGGAAGGCGGCGGGGGCGTTGCACAGTCCAAAGGGGATTACGAGGCTTTCGTAATGTCCAGTCGGGGTGATGAAGGCCGTCTTCCACTCATCGCCCTCTCTAATGCGCACCAAGTTGTAGGCGCTCCGGAGGTCCAACTTAGTAAAGATGGTGGCACCAGAGAGGGCGTCCAGGGCAGAGTTGGTAAGAGGCAGAGGGTGTCGGTTTTTGATTGTGATGTTGTTGAGCCCCCGATAGTCGACACATGGGCGAAGTTCACCCCCCCTCTTCTTTACGAAGAAGAACCCCGCGGCAGCAGGTGAGGAGGAGGGCCTGATGGTCCCCTGGCGGAGGGCGTTGGTTATATATTCCTCCATCGCCTGCGTCTCTGTTGATGTTAAAGAGTAGAGGTGGCCGCGGGGTGGGACTGCGCCTGGTTGTAGATCGATTGCGAGGTCATAAGGGCGGTGTGGAGGAAGATGGATGGCCCGCCGCTTGCAAAAAACTTCTGCCAGGTCCCTATAGGACTCGGGAATGGCGTTGGTGTCGACGTCGGGGGCCTCAGACTCCCTAGAGCACGTCCCAGCCGGCGCCCCTAGGCATAGTTCGGTGCAGGTCGCGCCCCATTGTAGAATCCGGTGTTGTGTCCAGGAAATGAGAGGGTCGTGTTGCAGGAGCCACGGGTGTCCCAGGATGATAGGAGGAGATGAGATGGAGGTGACGTGAAATCTGATCTGTTCGTGGTGTTGGTCGATGAGGAGGGTGATAGGTTGAGTCTGGGTGGTGATTGGGCTGGTAGATAGGGGGCGACCGTCGACGGAGGTGATCCGAACAGGCTGGGATAACGCCTCAAATTTTACCCCCAATTTTTTGGCATAAGAAGAGTCAATGAAGTTACCTGCTGCCCCGGAGTCGATGAACGCAGTACTTCGGACTCGTTTGTGGCCAATCTGGAGGGATACCTGAACCGTAAGTCGAGATGAGGTGGCGTCAGTAGTGGTGGAGATCAGGAGTGGGCCCGGTGAGTGTCTCCCTCCGCTCACCGGGGATGGGCGTTTCCCGGGCGCAGTGGACAGGTCGCCCGATGATGTTCTGGAGACCCACAATACGCGCACAGGCCTTCTCTAAACCGGCGTGTACGTTCGGCTACGGTCAGGGAGGCGCGCCCTAATTGCATGGGTTCCCCGGCTCCGGTGTCAACCACGGCAGGAGGTGGAGATACGACAGTTCCAGTATTGGGGTTGGTGAAGGTCGCTGATGGTCGTGGGGTGGTGTAGGAGAAGACGGGTGCAGGCGGCAGGGTTCTCGGGGCTGGCTTCGGGCGAGACAAAAGGCGCTGATCGATCCGCAAGGCCAGTTGGATCAGCCCCTCGAGTGTGGCGGGAAGTTCTCGCCCGGCGAGCTCGTCTTTAATGCGGGAAGCCAGTCCCTCGTAGAAGGATGTCCAGAGCGCGGCGTCTCCCCAGTTTGTCTGCACGGCGAGGGTCCGGAATTCCGCTGTGTACCGGCTCACGGACGATCCTCCCTGCCGCAGGTGGTATAGTTTAGTGTCGGTCTCCACCTCGCCCGCTGGGTGTTCGAAAGTTAATCTGAGCTGGCGGGTGAATTCATTGTAGGAATGGGCGGTATCAGAATCGGATTTAAGCACTGCCGTGGCCCACTCAGCTGCCTGCCCTGTTAGCAACGAGACCAGGAGAGCGATGCGTAGCCGATCGGTGGAGTACTTGGTGGCATTGAACTCGAACACCAGATCAAGCGCTGTCAAAAACACATCACATCTCCCGTCCGTGCCATTCCATTTTTCTGGAAGTGCAAGAAAAACATCAGTAGGGGGGGGGGGGGGTTGGTGCGGCGCCGCGGCCGCTGCGACGGGAGGCCTGCTAGCCGCGCCCTCAACGGCCGCCCGCAGATCCGCGTTCTCCCGCCTGAGCTCCGCAACCTCGCGGCGCAAGGCCGCGATGTCTTGGACACTCTGGCGCAGAGTAGCGAGCTCTGCGGTTAGACCGTTAATGAGCACGGCATGCTGATCTACCACGCCGCATAGGCGCGCATGCTCCGCTGGGTTTACCGCTTGTGGCTCAGTCATTCTGTCAGAGATGAACTAACCTGAGGTGACCAGAAGACGTAGCTTTAGCGGTTAGCCCAATGTAGCGTGGATGGTAAACCCAAACGCGGAGTAACGGCGAGTAGGCAGGATAACCACGCGATTTACTTTAAGGACTCTCACAAAAGAGGAGCAAGGGAAAAACACAAATTTAACCCGCGTCCTATAAATACACACACAACGGCAAGAAACGATAACCAAAACACAGTGAGTACTCACGGTTTGAAGAAAGCCAACGTTAACCGACATGGGCCGAACTCAATGACTGAGCGGTAAGCCACCGTTTGTTTACTCCTCTTATACTTCCTGGTAGGCGGCCGACTTACTTCCGGGTCCTAGTGCCGGCCGCAGATTGTGTGTGCATGACAGCAGTGAGTTGGGCAGCTGTGGCTTTATTTTTTTTTTTGGATACTATCCAGGTTAGCACCTTTCAGACAGCTTTCTCTTGCATCCACAGTTAGTCCTGTTTGATGTGGTTCATCCTTCTTGGTGGTATACTGACATTACCCTAAATATCATGGCTCTTGATACATCACAAAGACTTGTTGTCTTGGTCACAGATGCGTCAGTGAGACATGCACCAACAATTTGTCCTCTTTTGAACTTAGATATGTCACCCATAATGTTGTGTGCATTGCAATATGTTAACCAAAACTGTGCTATTACTCTGCTAATTAAATCTTCACACTCTGCTTTTACTGGTCGAATGTGCAATCAATTGGCCACTGGCCTAGGAAATTTAGCCATGAAAACTTCAACACTAAATTGGCCAGTGTTTCAGTTTCACTGTCCAACCCCTGTATATGACAACACAACAAATGACATTGTGTGCAATACTGTTTGACTACATGTGCAATAAAATGTAAAATAGAATTCTTAATTAAGAATAACTGAGTAAAGTGCAATATAATGAATGGCATGTTAAAAAGAAAGAGAATGATCACAGTGTTTTTATTCTTATTTATTTTTTTATTTTTTTATGTGCAGCAGGGTCATATAGTATGAACATGAGGACAGTGAAGGAAGGAAAGAAGGGTGAAATAAATACAGAGAAACCCATTGATATGACAGAAGATGAAAAACCGAGCCCTTCCTCTGTGTCCAGTGATGTCCAGGGCAGACCCTCCATGCAGAACACATTCTGTAAGTCTGTGGCAAAGTGATAGGAATAGACACTGAACCTGGGTCTTTAAATGTGGAAATTTTGGATTGCTTATTATATTAAATCTTGCTAAAGTATTTCAAATAAAATCATCTACAAATACTGAAATCTTGCCATGGGGCAAAACCATGCTTTGGAAATTAAGTCATTCAGATTTCATTCAGTAATTTGTATATTTTGTCCTTAACCACAAAGTAAAAATTTAGGGCATTATTGTCGAATGCTGATGTGATTGATATACCAAAATGGGGGTTCTAACAAAGGGCACATTTATTATGCAAACATTCTGCTAAGAATTAATATTCTATATACCTTGTACACACAACTACCCATCACATTCATATGTTGTGTGTTTCCGAACCACATCATACCAATGAAATATATATATAATGAAAATATTATACTAAGAATTTATACCACAATATGCATACAACTGACCATCACACCCATACGTTGTCTCCTCTCGAATCTGTCAGCACCATAATTAAAACACACAGTTGGATAAAATATCTTTTTGTGTTTGAGAATTACAGTTTCCGACGCTTAAACTTAGAGGTCCAAACCTGTTCAAGCATGAGAATGCAAGCTCCATGGAGACATGGTGTGTAGTGGTTGGAGTGGAAGAACCTGTGTGTCCTGCCAGTAGCCCTGACTTTAGCTCCACTGAACACTGCACTATATGTACAGAATAGAAAATATAGAACATGCATAGAATATGACATATTTAAAATCTAAAAGTTTAAATACAATTTTAAATATTTAAATGCTATTCTGTTAACTGAACTTAATTCTGTTAATATTTTCCCTCTTTATTGAAAAGCCCTACCAATAAAGAGAGAGCAGAAGGAGGATATTTGGACATTGGATAAAAAATTTCCTGTTACCTGTGCGGATGAAGAGGGCACACAATATCCAGACAAGCTTGCCAGAGGTAATGTACTTGTGCATGTAGTTTGCATGTTTTCCTTGGTGGGTTTCCTCCTGGTTCTCTAGTTTCCTCCCACAGTCCAAACACATGCACATTAGGCTTATTGGTCTTTCCAAATTGCATGTAATGTGTAAATGCATATGTGAGTGTTGACTGGAGGTCCTACTACGGGCCTCCAATGGTTGCCATTTGCCTCCATGGCTCGTACTGTAGTTGAACAACAGAGGTTTTTAGATAGATGGGATAGAGTTTGTTCATGTACATACTGGTACGTCCAGTGAGCTAGAGATAAAAAGCATGACTTCATTTTTCTGTATCATGTAATAACGTCATACTTCAAATCTGTCATTGTCCTCATCAACCATCCTGCTTTGTACTGTATACTGGGTTGCAGCGGCCTGGAGCCTATCCAATTATACTTAAATCGGGTGGGAACTGATGATGATCCAGTGCTAGAGGAGAGGACGCTGGTGCTAGCTGTTCGCCGCTTCTCCTGCTGCTGTTTTTTGTTTTTATTTTTATATGGACTATTTTAGTAACCCGATGGCTGTTTTTTAGTCTTTAGTTTAGTTTTTACCTTTGGTTTTTTGGCGTTTTTCAGCGCTGCTAAGACGTTGAGTGCTTACACTCGAGTTTTTGAGCCTGGTTTCGCTGCCTCTGCAGTTATTTGGCTGCATCTCTGCATTTGGCAGGTGGCTAGCTTTGTTTTGCTAGTTTTTACGGCGACCGGCATGAAGCTAAAATACACCATCCCGCAGTTGTTAAGTCATAACAATTATTCCATTCCAACGTGCATTGCAGCTATGTCCATGGAAGTTCTCGGCAAAAGTTTGTTGTACCATCAGCCTGGCTGTTCTGCTTCATCCATTCCATCTGTATGGACCACTTTCGCTCATCAAACATGTCATCACAGCAATGTTCCTCCAAGTGTCTGTAGCATGGGAAACACCAAGAGATTTCTGTCGGACAGCTCCAGAAACTTTCCGAGAATGCTATCCACCAAACAGAACAGAAAACGCTCTCACTGTGGATCTCACGGGCATTACAGGAATTTACTACACCAAACATGCTCAAAATAGAACTTTTTAATTCACAATCTCTCACAAATAAATCAGTCCTTACACAAGATCATATCATGGACAAAGGCTTGGATTTTATGTGCATAACGGAAACATGGCATCAGCCAGAGGTTTTTTTTTAGCACTAAATGAAGCTTGCCCCCCTGGTTATAGCCAGATGGAGAAAGCCCGCAGTACTGGATGTGTTGGTGGCTTAGCTGTATTATACCGACAGCAATCTGTCTCCCCTCACTGTGCCTACACTGTCTTCTTTTGAATGCCTTGCATTTAAGTGTAAAGCCGCTCTCCCCATGACAATGCTGCTTATTTATCGACCCCCTAAACCAAACTCAGTGTATATCTCAGAGATGCATGATTTTCTTACATCCATCTGTACCACTTCTGCTAACATTATTATACTCTGTGACTTTAATGTTCATGTAGTTTTTACAACTACTGGACTGCCTCAATCTTCAACAGCATGTTGATATTCCCACACATTTCAAAGGGCATATCTTGGATCTGGTTATTACAAACTCTGTACCCATTAGTAACCTTTTTGTGTATGATCTGGGGGTGTCTGACCACAAGGTCATTTCGATGGAGCTGTCACTCCCTTGTTCCCCCACAAAAGCAAAATGACAAAAATGTTACAGAAATTTGAAAAAGATCAACCCAGGTCTCCTTGATTTCCATGCCCCTGTCAGATATAGAACTGTCTGCTTCTCATGTTCAGCCCCCTGGTATACATGTGAGCTGCGGAACAGGCCTCAGGACTCACTGTTCATAAGCAAGTTTACAGAGAACAACAGAAGGCATATGCAAGAGCATTGTAGATGTGGTCATGTTATTTCACTAGTTTTGATGTGTAGCTTTAGTTGGATCATTTACTCACAATGTCATACACACTCAATCTGCGCCCGGCACTAGGACCCGGAAGTAAGACGGGCGCAAAACCAGGAAGTATAAAAGAGGTAAACAAACGATGGCTTACCGCTCAGTCATTGAGTTCGGCCCGTGGCAGTTCCAGTTGTCATTTCAGCAAACCGTGAGTACTCACCAGTTGGTTCCGTTGTCTTTTGCTATTGTGTGTGTATTTATAGGACGCGGGTTAAATTTGTGTTTTTCCCTTGCTCCGTTTTTGTGAGAGTCCTTAAACTAAATCGCGTGGCTATCCTGCCTACTCGCTTCTTTCCGCGTTTGGGTTTATCCTCCACGCTACATTGGGCTAACCGCTAAAGCTACGTCTTCCGGTCACCTCAGGTTAGTCCACTTTGACAGAATGACTGAGCCCACCACGGTAAACCCAGCGGATCATGCGCACCTCTGCGGCGTGGTAGATCAGCATGCCGTGCTAATCGACAAGCTAACCGGAGAGATCGCTAATCTGCGCCTGGGCCTCCAAGACGTTGCGGCCTTGTGCCGTGAGGTCGCGGAGCTCAGGCGGGAGAACACGGATCTCCGTGCGGCTGTTGCTAGCGCGGCTAGCGGGCCTCCCGTCGTGGCGGCATCCCCCCCCCCCACTGATGTCTTCTTATCTTTGCCAGAGAAGTGGAACGGCACGGACGGGAGGTGCAGTGTGTTTTTGACAGCGCTCGATCTGGTGTTCGAGTTCAATTCCACCAAGTACTCCACCGATCGGCTACTCATTGCTCTCCTCGTCTCGTTGCTAACAGGGCAGGCAGCAGAGTGGGCCACGGCAGTTCTCAAAGCAGACACGGACACCGCCCACTCATACAATGAGTTCACCCATCAACTCAGACTTACTTTCGAACACCCAGCGGGCGACGTGGAGACCGACACCAAACTCTACCATCTGCGGCAGGGAGGATCATCCGTGAGCCGGTACACCGCCGAATTCCGCACCCTCGCCGTACAAACCACCTGGGGGGACGCCGCGCTCCGGACATCTTTCTACGAGGGGCTGGCTTCCCGAATCAAAGACGAGCTCGCCGGACGTGAGCTCCCCGCCACGCTGGAAGGACTGATCCAGCTCAACCTACGCATTGATCAGCGCCTTCTCTCTCATCCAAAGCCGGTCCCGAGGACCCTGCCGCCTGCACCCACCTTTTCCCACTCCACTCCAAGACCACCGGTAACCTTCATCACCACCACTCCGGAATCTGTCAGTTCTCCACCTCCTGCCGTGGTTGGCACCGGAGCCGGGGAACCCATGCAATTAGGGCGCGCCTCCCTGACCGTAGCCGAGCGCGCACGCCGGTTCAGAGAGGGTCTGTGCGCATATTGTGGGTCGGCAGAACATCACCGGGCGATCTGTCCACTGCGTCCGGGAAACGCCCACCCCCGGTGAGCGGAGGGAGAGACTCACCGGGCCCACTTCTGATCTCCACCACTACCGACGCCACCATCTCTCGACTTACGGTCCAGGTATCCCTCCAGATTGGCCACAAACGAGTCCGAAGTACTGCGTTCATCGACTCCGGGGCAGCAGGTAACTTCATTGACTCTTCTTATGCCAAAAAATTGGGGGTAAAACTCGAGGCGTTATCCCAGCCCGTTCGAATCACATCTGTCGACGGTCGCCCCCTATCCACCAGCCCAATCACCACCCAAACAGAACCCATCACCGTCTCAATCAATCAACACCAGGAACAGCTTCACTCTTACGTCACCTCCATCTCGTCACCTCCCATCATCCTTGGATATCCCTGGCTGTTACAACATGACCCCCTCATATCCTGGACCCAGAACCGGATTCTCCAATGGGGCGCGACCTGCACCGAACTATGCCTGCGGGCAGCGGCTGGGACGTGCTCTAGGGAGTCCGAGGCCCCCGACGTCGACACCAACTCCATCCCAGAACCGTATCGGGACCTGGCGGAGGTTTTTTGCAAGCGGTGAGCTACCCATCTTCCTCTGCATCGTCCCTACGACCTTGCCATTGACCTCCAACCCGGTACAGTCCCACCCCGCGGCCACCTCTACTCGCTTACACCTACAGAGACGCAGGCTATGGAGGAGTATGTGACCAACGCCCTTCGCCAAGGTACCATCAGGCCCTCCTCCTCACCTGCTGCCGCGGGGTTCTTCTTCGTGAAGAAGCGGGGCGGTGAACTTCGCCCCTGTGTCGACTACCGGGGGCTAAACAACATAACTATAAAAAACCGACATCCATTGCCTCTTACCAACTCAGCCCTGGACGCCCTCTCTGGCGCCACCATCTTTACTAAGTTGGACCTCCGGAGCGCCTACAACTTGGTGCGCATCAGAGAGGGCGATGAGTGGAAGACGACCTTCATCACCCCTACTGGACACTATGAAAATCTCGTCATCCCATTTGGACTGTGTAATGCACCTGCCGCATTTCAACATCTGATTAACGACGTCCTTCGTGACATGCTCGGTCGGTGGGCATTCGCTTACCTGGACGACATACTCATCTATTCACGCACCATGGAAGAACATACCCAGCACGTCAGGGCGGTCCTAAAGAGATTACTCGCCCATCAACTGTACTGTAAGTTGGAAAAGTGCACTTTTCACAAGCGCTCCACCACGTTCCTGGGTTTTGTCATCTCGCCCCAGGGTGTGGCCATGGACCCGCAGAAGCTAGAGGTTGTGCGTCATTGGCCCCTACCCAAGACCCTCAAGCAGCTTCAACGGTTTTTCGGGTTTGCGAATTTCTATCGTCGCTTTATCCGGGACTACAGTACAGTTGCCGCCCCCCTAACCGCCCTGACCCGTCCCTCATCTCTCCCTTTTCACTTCAACTCTACAGCTGTCTCCGCTTTCCAGTCCCTTTGTCACCGCTTCACCACGGCACCAATCCTCCTTCACCCAGATGTCAGTAAATCATTCGTTGTGGAGGTGGATGCTTCAGATGTGGGCGCTGGAGCTATCCTCTCACAACGAGGTCCAGATCAGAAACTACAGCCATGTAGTTTCTTCTCCAGAAAATTTGACTCCACTCAGCAGTGATACGGGGTAGGGGACCGCGAGCTGCTGGCCATAAAGTGGGCTCTGGAGGAGTGGCGTCACTGGCTCCAGGGCGCCAGAGAGCCATTCATAGTCTGGACGGACCACCAAAACCTCATTACAATCAAAAATCTAAAGCAGTTAAATCCACGACAGGCGCGGTGGGCATTGTTTTTTGAAAATTATGATTTCCACCTTTCATACCGTCCGGGCTCCAAACATACAAAAGCGGACGCTCTCTCCCGACAGCTGGAAGTGGACATTCCCCGGGCGGACCCCGCGCCTGTCCTTCCCTCCTCCAGGATCATCGCCCCACTCCAATTAGACCTGGAGACGAGAGTTCGCCAGGCACAGGCTGCAGAGACCGAACCGGCTGGTGTGCCACCTGGACGACTCTTTGTACCCGAGAAGATGAGATCAGAAGTCCTCCAGTGGGGTCACTCCTCACCCATTTCGGGACATCCGGGCACACGACGGACCCTCCAGTTTCTCCAGCGGGATTTCTGGTGGCCATCCATCACGAAGGACATCCAAGAGTTCGTCCAGGCATGCCCAGTGTGCGCCAGGGCCAAGAACACCAATCAACCAGCCCCAGGAGAACTACAGCCACTCCCAGTTCCTCGACGGCCCTGGACGCACATTGCCGTCGACTTCATCACGGGCCTGCCGGCCTCCGAAGGAAAGGACACCATTCTCACGATCGTCGACCGGTTCTCTAAAGCCGTGCATCTGGTGGCTCTCGCCAGACTCCCATCAGCCAAAGAAACAGCAGAGCTGATTTTAGAGCACGTAGTCCGTCTGCATGGGTTCCCCAAGGACATCGTCTCGGACAGAGGGCCCCAGTTCACAGCCCGGTTCTGGAAGGCCTTTTGCGGTCTGATCGACTCCACCTGCAGTCTATCATCTGGATACCACCCACAGACTAACGGTCAGACGGAGCGGACCAACCAACAGCTGGAGCGCTATCTGAGACCGTCAGCGCTCCTGGGCGCGCTACCTCATTTGGGCCGAACTGTCACACAACCTCCACACCTCCTCTGCCACCAACCTAAGCCCATTTGAGGTATGCTACGGTTTCCAACCTTCGATGTTCAACCACCCAGAACCGGAGGTTGATGTACCGTCCGCCCAACAGTTGGTCCGCAGATGTCGGCGGCTATGGATTACAACCAACCGGGCTATCCAACGCGCCAATACCCGATATATCCACCAACACCGCCGTCGACATCCTCCGGGACGTTTGTACCACGTAGGTGACAAGGTATGGCTTTCCACTAAAAACCTCCACCTTCACACCGAATCAAGAAAACTTTCACCCAGATTCATCGGACCATACCGCATCACCCACAGAATTAACCCTGTCACCTACCGGCTCCAGCTGCCTGCGGCGCTCCGGATCCATCCAGTATTCCACCTGTCCCACTTCAAGCCCTTCATCACCTCACCCATGATTCCACCCACCCCCCCAGCTCCTCCTCCCCGGATCATCGACGGCGGTCCCGCCTACACCGTGCGCCGAATCCTTGACTCGCGCCCTCGGGGCAAAGGTACGCAATACCTGGTGGACTGGGAGGGCTATGGTCCCGAGGAGCGATCTTGGATCCCGGCCCGGTTCATTCTCGACCCTCAGCTAATTCGGGACTACCGTCAAAGGGTATCCTCCACCCCAGGACCGTCAGGAGCCAGTCCTGGACAGGGGGGTACTGTCATACACACTCAATCTGCGCCCGGCACTAGGACCCGGAAGTAAGACGGGCGCAAAACCAGGAAGTATAAAAGAGGTAAACAAACGATGGCTTACCGCTCAGTCATTGAGTTCAGCCCATGGCAGTTCCAGTTGTCGTTTCAGCAAACCGTGAGTACTCACCAGTTGGTTCCGTTGTCTTTTGCTATTGTGTGTGTATTTATAGGACGTGGGATAAATTTGTGTTTTTCCCTTGCTCCGTTTTTTGTGAGAGTCCTTAAACTAAATCGCGTGGCTATCCTGCCTACTCGCTTCTTTCCGCGTTTGGGTTTATCCTCCACGCTACATTGGGCTAACCGCTAAAGCTACGTCTTCTGGTCACCTCAGGTTAGTCCACTTTGACACACAAAAACGGATGTCCAATGATTTCTTTGTCTTGGTATTTTATTTTCAGCATCAAAGATTCAACACTTCATACAGTCGTCTTGAGTAAATCCACTGTGGTTACAACACCTGTAGCTGTATCTTGTAAATTTCTGACTTTTACAACAACCTATATATCTATCTGATTGCGTTCAGCTCACGGTCAAAAGCTTGTGTTTCCGTAGCCTTCCGCATCTAAACTAAAACTTTCATCATTCAACAGTCATACAAATGCATGTAATAGTGGAATGACATCACAGACCAACTTACGATTGTCAAAATGGATGCTTAACTAACACATTCAGAGCTTAGGGCCTATGTAATAAACTTAATGCTTAATTCTTAACTAATGAATAGAATAAGGTAGAATGAAATGAATTAAAACAAATAAAATAAAATAAACACAACAACAAATTCTGCAGATCCATCTTACAGATGTCGCCATTAAAAACCTGCGTTTCGAGAAAAGGGATCCCGTGACTTGCCGCGGCTTTGCGCGGCTGCGTGCGGGAAGCTGTGAACATGCCCTTCATTACCTGTAGGGGGCAGTCGTGTTTCAGTCTGAAGTATTGTGTGTCTACTGAAGCCGAAAATGTGTGCAAATTAAACTGCGCATGCGTGTTTGGAGTCGCTGTGCCGGCGCTGTGGATCAGTCGGTTGTGGATCATCACGGAGGTACAACACGGTGTGGCTGCTGCTGGAGTTTGTCGTGTTCGAGGTAAGTTTAGCTTTCTTTTTTGGATGTGATTCTCGCTTTCATGACTCCCAATTAATGTTCATCTTAATCTCAGGACGTACAATTAGCAATTTCAGTTTTTAATAGTGTGGAGATTCACAAAACACCGTTTTCGTGTAAAAACCTGAACCTACGGAGCCCCCATGGGTCCTGTGGTAAATAAATAAATAAATAAATAAATATAATAATAACGAACCGAGCGCGCGGATTAATACACCGAGATGTGTGTTTCTTACCCCCAACCCGAGTGAAAACGGCGTCTTCAGACAAAGCCTCGCCAGTTAGATGCCATTTCTGAACAAACTGAGTCGTGTGTGTTAAAGCATTAAATGGTAAAAGAGCACTAGCAATAAACGTTTTTTTTTTCTGAAGTCGAACTTTATTAAAGAGTTACGAGTAAAGAACCTGTACATATGTTCATACAGTATTGACAGCAGCTCTAATTTACTGCGGTAAAGCCAGCCGCGGTTCAGAAAAACACGGTCAAGCCAGCCGCGATTGATTTTAGTGCGCGCGCATATTACAGCGATTACGGTAGTTTCATGAACAACACAGAGAGAATGCCCCATATCTGAAAAATGCTGCAGTAAAATAGTTTCATATGTGGTGTGTATATAGTATAGGACGTCCTGAATAAGAACTGATCATTGTTGTTTTCTACTTATTAGAAATGGGGTCTTTATACCCCTTTAAAATGTAATAATGCCCCATATCTCAAAAATGCTGCAGTAAAATAGTTTCATATGTGGTGTGTATATAGTATGGGACGTCCTGAATAAGAACTGATCATTGTTTTTTTCTACTTTTTTTTTTATCATATAATGTGTGTACATTATATGGGATAAAAACTGACCATGGCGTTTTATACTTACTAGAATTTATTTTTTCATAGGTCTCTGAAGTGAAATAAAGGCATTTTATTTAACTTTTTTTCCCCATTGTGAACATTTGTTTATTTGACCTCTCTTCCAAAGCAGACGTTAATCCTCATTATAGAAAACATTCATTGAAGAATAACTGCTACTTTTGAACAGTAAAACAAAATAAAAATCAATTCTGGTATTTAGAAAGACTAAATACATTATTTTGTCTGTTTTCTACGAATTCTGCTGTAACTTATCTACATAAAACAATTATTTGAATGGTGAATATTTAAGAAAAATATTGTAACAGACAACCGTCAAAGTCACCAATAAATAACACGGATATTAAAGCAGAAATGCAAATAAATAAGCAAGTAAAAATTGACGAGCATGTTGTATTATCTCTCAGTCCTGGGCGTCTAAATGAAAAGCGCTCTGAAAGCGCGTTGTCTCTGTGTCGGTCCTGAAACTACCGTAATCACTGTAATATGTGCGCACACTAAAATCAATCGCAGCTGGCTTGACCGTGTTCTTCTGAACCGCGGCTGGCTTTACCGCAGTTCTAATTTGTCTAAATCGCATTGCAGACAATAAAAATAAGTCGAGTCATCCTGTGACCCTACATGCTTAATCTTTGCACACATGATTCTTCCTTCTCACTTTTTCCTTAATCCCTCACTGTTCTATCTTGTATTTTCTAACGGTGTCAGAAACTTTGTGTTAGTAGCACTGCTTGACGCCTTCCTCTTTTGTAATTTGCTTTGGATAAAGGCAAACTTACAAAAGATGAAGAAATGCCTGAATGTAGTTGTACGAATAAAAGATTATGTAATGATACAATGTAAATATTTTCACAGAAACAAAGTGTAAAGATGAGACGTGAATCTGAAGAGGATCTCTTTGATGATTGCCTGGTAAAGCATTGTTTTCTTATTAATTATACAATTTATTAATACCTTGAATATAGTGTTTGTTGTATTGGACAGAAGCATACTGTATAAATGCAAATGAATATATAAATGAGTAATTATTGAACGAATTTTCATGTTTGGACTAACCCTTTAAATACAAACTCAGCATTCATCATAGGATTTCCTGACACTGTAAAGCCATCTCATGCCATGTTTTACTGATGCAAGATAAAGCAATTTAACCCAAGTTTAACAATATGAAGTGATGGTCATTTTTTTATTATCATTTATTTTTATTATTATTTTTTTCTCAATGAAGTCAGCACAGGTTGAAGCAATTCAGATTTTTTTGCTTCTCAAAATAAATGATTTATTTTCTTGTAAATTTTATGCAGGGGGACAGACGAAGTGACACCTTCTTAAAATCCTTGTCGTCCGTTGAAGGGGAAGAACCGGTTGGTGTATCCATAATCCTTGAAGGAGAGGCTATTTTCAGAAAGTTCTTCTAGAACTTGATGGGATTAAGCTATCACCAAAAGTGCAAGCTTTAAAGATGAAGTTATCATCTTAAAACATTTGATTTGGCTTGACTACAAGTGTTTACATGTTGTGTTTACATGTTCAGCTTAAAATGTTTTCATGCATTAAGGTTTCAATGGCATACTTTTAAGTGCACTAGTCCAGAGTGCTGATTTGAAAGTTGCAACTTCACTGCTTCAGAGGGCTATTACGTTTTAACGTTTATTCTACAGTTTGTTTAAAGTATTTTCTGCTGCATTTTATTTCTAAATGAATGCTGTATTTTATTTATTTATTATTTTACACAATTTTGTTTAAAACAAGTATTTCAGGACCTGGTGCCGTGCAGTTTTTTTCTATGGATGCAAAATTTAGCTGAATGCACTTTTATTAAAAAGACAACTTGGATCTAGACTGTGAATGTCACAAATATTTGGTAATGTTGGTGAATAAACTGTTTAATTATATTTTAGTTGTGTGATTTATGAAAGATATAGATGAAATAATTACTTAAGTTTCTTTCCAAAACATAAATTAGCAATGTTTACATTATTATAGGGAGTAATAGGTAGCAAACCTACGCCCTTGTGTGTGTGTGTGTATGTATATATATGGAAATATAATTAATATTTTCGTGTTTAATTACAAAAAAAACATTTTAATGGTTAGTGATTGTTGCAGACATTTACACTATTTTTGAGAACTATTAAGTTCTCCTTCAACGTGTCATAGCCGATAACTGCCCCTTTGAAGCCTTTGAATGGTGTTAAAAATACTTGCAAAACAAGTATTGCAGCCATACATTGGAGGGAACTTCTGAGGTGGTCAGTGATTGATGGCACGGTCGGTCGGAGGGGGTTGTGATCACACCTATAGATCTTTTGTTCTAGGCTATCGGTCAAATATCTCTCCACTTGGAAGCAAAAACATGCAAGGGATTTCAGCATCTCGACGCACATACTAAGCTGTTTATAAAGTAGACACTGTTTGTTTTTTCATTTTGTAATCTTTCCCGTGTTTACCGTGTACTGTACAATGTATATTCATTTTTTAATGAATTACTGTAAATAAACTACACATTCCGTTGATTTACCAGAAATGACTTTTCTGTTTTTTTTGTGTGCTAAACTAAACTTCAGGGTCAAAGTAATAGCGATTTTATTTGAAAAGTATTATATATTTACAATGCTGATAAGTTCAAGCTTAGATTCATATATAAACTGCTTCAAAGTCTTTCCGTGACCGCTGAAATCCGACAGACGCAGGGCTCAAGGGAGGTGTGTGTGTGTGTGTGTGCGCGCGCGTGTGTATGTGTGTGTGTGCGGGTTAGTGTGCCTGTCCTATTTCAGCGGATTTTTCCGCTACCGCAGATCAGTTTATCAACTTGTAATATATACATTTTAGGAATATATTAACATGTGCAGACATTTAAGGTTGCGCTGCCCTCTCTTGCCCCTGCGTAGAGCCTACACACACACACACACACATCTATCTATCTATCTATTATATAAATACACATTTGGAATCTGCATCTACATTTTCTGTTACAAGTATAGAATTAGGTTCAGCTGAGACTCATGATCAATGGTGTTAGGGTACTTATGTAGTGATAATTAGTTTCAGCCAGATCATTAAAACTAACAATGGACTCTGACACTCTTGAGAGGGGATATGAAGGTGTTATTCATTTATTTATTCTCTACAAGGGTGCGAACAACAATACAGACCAAACTATAACTCTCTCTTACTACTATAAAAATTCTAGACATAAACAAACAAAATACAGCTTTTTTTCCTCAGAGGTAAACGGAAAAGTGAAGTTGTTCAGCTGTCACTGCAGCTTCTTCAAAGTCTTCCCACTCCGTGACCACTGAAATCCGACACGACACCACGTTAGGCTGCGTCTTGACTCATTTGTATACCGACGGTGATTGGATGTTTCCCGAGGGCTCAGGGGAGTGTGTGTGTCTGTGTGTGTGTGTGTGTGTGTGTGTGTGTCTACAGTATGTGTACAAAATACAGCTTTTTTTTCAGAGTTAAACGGAAAAGTGAAGATGTTCAGTGTCACTATGCAGATGTTACACTCAGTGGAGTTACCGAAATCATTGGTTTAGTCCTCATTGAGCTTTTGTTCCTCTTATGTGAGCATAAACAGTGAAACATTCCACAGGTTTACATTCCCATTCCGCGGCCAAGTGAACCACGTTCCCGTCGAACGAAACGAGGCATAATCGTGGTGTTTGCTTCGGTTATGACACACCATAGTTTATTACCTGCTGTGGTAGATCTGAATATTTATTCAAACACAATAATAAAGCTTTATATCCTCAGGAGGGCTCAGTACATTGTTTTAGCGATAGTTTCACGGAAGCGAGTTCAGAACTAATCTAACCAAACAAAAAAAAAAAAATAGCTGAATAGTTTTGTTCTTCAGAAAAGATATCTGAAGTCACAGAGAGATCCTGCTCTGTAGAAGCTGCCTCAGTCCATTTGTGCAATTACTCCATCCCGCCCTTATCAATGATAGTATAGTAATGATGTCGCTGTTGATTATCTGTTCTTGTGCTTTTGAAAAATACATATTTTTTTCTAAGAACATGTAATAGGATGGTGTTTATTGCATATATGTATGTTTTTTTGTAATAGGCAAGTATATCAAAATAATTTAACTGTTTAATAGACATGGGTGTTTTTTTTACAGATTCACTGTAAAACATGAAAATAATAATAACCTATTTGTGAGGTAGAATTAACCCAACATTCCAGTTAAAATGAACCAACAAACCCCAAACATATGGGTAGAACATTTGAACCATTTATGTGGTAGAATTAACCCAGCATTATAGTTAAATATGACCTAGCATTTGGATTGAATATTTAACCCATCTTTCTGGGTTAAAAACAACCCAGATTGTTTTTAACCCAGCATTTTTTAGGGTATATATATATATATATATATATATATATATATATATATATATACACACACACAGACATGCGTGTGTCATTTTAATTCAAATGAACATTTTAATCTGTGCATGGGCGTCAACTCGCACGTTCTGTAATGTTCCATTGTCTTTTAGAGCCCATTACTAAAGCAGGTTACTAAAACCTGGCTTACTACCTATAAAAAATATTTCAATTTAACTCATGGATCTCAATCACAGATGACACGACAAATTATATACTCTGAAACGTTCATTTGAACATTTAAAATGTTAATACAAAAATACAAAAACATGAATACTAATGTTATCATGGTGTAAATTATTAACATTAGGTTAGGTCCTGCCCTTAATTAATTCATATTATAATTACTTTTACATAGTATAGTTACTGGACTGACATTACCAAAACTAGCTATTTGATTTAGCCTTTCTAAAATCAACCCATATATCATTTATAATCAGAAAACATAAAACATATTATGATCTGTTCAACAGCCCATCTGTTTTAATTTAGTTTGTATTTTTTATTATTCATAAGACAACCTTTCAGTTTTGTAAATATTTTAGTTATAGTGTGTTAAGTCTTACAGTTACTATAAAATATATATATATATAAACATAATATGATCTTTTTGAGTTATAATGTTTTTTTTTTATTATTCATAAGAAAACCTTTCAGTTTTGTAAATATTCTAGTTATAGTGTGTTATGTTTTTTTTAGGTTAAACGGTTTTGAGAATTAGACCATCCAGCTTAGATAAATGTTATGTCATTGATAAAATCTGGATTAAGGATATTTTATTATATAATTATATATATATTTTTTATTTTTTTTAGTTTCCCCCTGAGGGATTGCCACCTTATTGTGGTCTGGGGGTTTGCGTGCCTCAACACAATTCAGCAAATACAATACTGTTACTATACAGTAAGGCCAGGTAAAAACAGTGCTCGAACATGATGCCCCCCTCCCCCCACCCCGTGTTGTCTGGTCTAGAACGGCGCTGCCTCTGACCGTCTTTTGTCTTGTAAATGAGTATTCTCACTCACCTTCCAATCCCCCCAGCGCACACACTCTGTTTGTACTGTAAACTGTACTGTAACTGTGTTTGCTAGGGCACTTGGTTATACACAGTACTTTAATGTATGGAACACTTACTTAACTTGCTGGTTTGGTTTAAATATCGCTTATTACCTTATTCAACAAAATAAATTCATTATTAACGTATTGAAGTATTTTAGTTAAGGACAAAAACTGTGCTTGTGTTTAGAACTGCTGAACAGCCGAAAACACGCACACACACCCATCCCCCCACCAAAAACACACACGCACACACAGAGCAATTAACACCAGGAGTGGAAGGTGACAAACCTCAATGGAGAATACCAAGTTTGTCGTTGCTCTTTTGGAGTTCTTAAAACCCAAAACATTTATTTATACTGAGAAAAAATTATTATGGGTCACAAACACAAATACATATAATCAAGTGTTTAACTGGTTTCATTTGTTTCTATGATCAATAATTATTATTTTCAGCCCAACTCTTTGACTATTTAAAACAAAGTTGTGTCCCATTTTTTGCCCATTGAAGTTGTTGGTTCAACTAAACAATTTTTAAATACCCAAACAATCCCCCAAAATTAAAACACGCAAAACATGACTTTAACAGTTCAATTTATTCTTCCAAAACTAGTCAAAGTTAAAACAGTAATTAATATAAAACAGATGAATACATGTTGTCTTTTTGCTTAAAGTTCATTAAACAACCCGGATACACCAGCTGCTTATAAGTCTCTATCTATAGTCCTTTTACATTAAAATAAAAAAAATTTCAAATATCAAAACTATTACATATTTGTTATTAATAATGTTATTACTTAACAGTTCAAGTCTTTGTTTCCCCCAAAGTACTGTATCAGACATTTTGCAGTTCTATGTTCAGAATATACAGTAGACCTGATCAAACATCATTCTAAAGCTGTCGGACTGTGACGTCATCGCTACCGCAGATCAGTTCATCAACTTGTAATATATACATTTTAGGAATATATTAACATGTGCAGACATTTAAGGGTGCGCTGCCCTCTCTTGCCCCTGCGTAGAGCCTACACACACACACACACACACACATCTATCTATCTATCTATTATATAAATACACATTTGGAATCTGCATCTACATTTTCTGTTACAAGTATAGAATTAGGTTCAGCTGAGACTCATGATCAATGGTGTTAGGGTACTTATGTAGTGATAATTAGTTTCAGCCAGATCATTAAAACTAACAATGGACTCTGACACTCTTGAGAGGGGATATGAAGGTGTTATTCATTTATTTATTCTCTACAAGGGTGCGAACAACAATACAGACCAAACTATAACTCTCTCTTACTACTATAAAAATTCTAGACATAAACAAACAAAATACAGCTTTTTTTCCTCAGAGGTAAACGGAAAAGTGAAGTTGTTCAGCTGTCACTGCAGCTTCTTCAAAGTCTTCCCACTCCGTGACCACTGAAATCCGACACGACACCACGTTAGGCTGCGTCTTGACTCATTTGTATACCGACGGTGATTGGATGTTTCCCGAGGGCTCAGGGGAGTGTGTGTGTCTGTGTGTGTGTGTGTGTGTGTGTGTGTGTCTACAGTATGTGTACAAAATACAGCTTTTTTTTCAGAGTTAAACGGAAAAGTGAAGATGTTCAGTGTCACTATGCAGATGTTACACTCAGTGGAGTTACCGAAATCATTGGTTTAGTCCTCATTGAGCTTTTGTTCCTCTTATGTGAGCATAAACAGTGAAACATTCCACAGGTTTACATTCCCATTCCGCGGCCAAGTGAACCACGTTCCCGTCGAACGAAACGAGGCATAATCGTGGTGTTTGCTTCGGTTATGACACACCATAGTTTATTACCTGCTGTGGTAGATCTGAATATTTATTCAAACACAATAATAAAGCTTTATATCCTCAGGAGGGCTCAGTACATTGTTTTAGCGATAGTTTCACGGAAGCGAGTTCAGAACTAATCTAACCAAACAAAAAAAAAAAATAGCTGAATAGTTTTGTTCTTCAGAAAAGATATCTGAAGTCACAGAGAGATCCTGCTCTGTAGAAGCTGCCTCAGTCCATTTGTGCAATTACTCCATCCCGCCCTTATCAATGATAGTATAGTAATGATGTCGCTGTTGATTATCTGTTCTTGTGCTTTTGAAAAATACATATTTTTTTCTAAGAACATGTAATAGGATGGTGTTTATTGCATATATGTATGTTTTTTTGTAATAGGCAAGTATATCAAAATAATTTAACTGTTTAATAGACATGGGTGTTTTTTTTACAGATTCACTGTAAAACATGAAAATAATAATAACCTATTTGTGAGGTAGAATTAACCCAACATTCCAGTTAAAATGAACCAACAAACCCCAAACATATGGGTAGAACATTTGAACCATTTATGTGGTAGAATTAACCCAGCATTATAGTTAAATATGACCTAGCATTTGGATTGAATATTTAACCCATCTTTCTGGGTTAAAAACAACCCAGATTGTTTTTAACCCAGCATTTTTTAGGGTATATATATATATATATATATATATATATATATATACACACACACAGACATGCGTG
The DNA here is from genome assembly GCA_030522415.1 of Channallabes apus. Lineage (NCBI taxonomy): Eukaryota > Metazoa > Chordata > Actinopteri > Siluriformes > Clariidae > Channallabes > Channallabes apus. The sequence continues at coordinate 13,428,928 of CM060105.1, read as the reverse complement.
TGTCATTTTAATTCAAATGAACATTTTAATCTGTGCATGGGCGTCAACTCGCACGTTCTGTAATGTTCCATTGTCTTTTAGAGCCCATTACTAAAGCAGGTTACTAAAACCTGGCTTACTACCTATAAAAAATATTTCAATTTAACTCATGGATCTCAATCACAGATGACACGACAAATTATATACTCTGAAACGTTCATTTGAACATTTAAAATGTTAATACAAAAATACAAAAACATGAATACTAATGTTATCATGGTGTAAATTATTAACATTAGGTTAGGTCCTGCCCTTAATTAATTCATATTATAATTACTTTTACATAGTATAGTTACTGGACTGACATTACCAAAACTAGCTATTTGATTTAGCCTTTCTAAAATCAACCCATATATCATTTATAATCAGAAAACATAAAACATATTATGATCTGTTCAACAGCCCATCTGTTTTAATTTAGTTTGTATTTTTTATTATTCATAAGACAACCTTTCAGTTTTGTAAATATTTTAGTTATAGTGTGTTAAGTCTTACAGTTACTATAAAATATATATATATATAAACATAATATGATCTTTTTGAGTTATAATGTTTTTTTTTTATTATTCATAAGAAAACCTTTCAGTTTTGTAAATATTCTAGTTATAGTGTGTTATGTTTTTTTTAGGTTAAACGGTTTTGAGAATTAGACCATCCAGCTTAGATAAATGTTATGTCATTGATAAAATCTGGATTAAGGATATTTTATTATATAATTATATATATATTTTTTATTTTTTTTAGTTTCCCCCTGAGGGATTGCCACCTTATTGTGGTCTGGGGGTTTGCGTGCCTCAACACAATTCAGCAAATACAATACTGTTACTATACAGTAAGGCCAGGTAAAAACAGTGCTCGAACATGATGCCCCCCTCCCCCCACCCCGTGTTGTCTGGTCTAGAACGGCGCTGCCTCTGACCGTCTTTTGTCTTGTAAATGAGTATTCTCACTCACCTTCCAATCCCCCCAGCGCACACACTCTGTTTGTACTGTAAACTGTACTGTAACTGTGTTTGCTAGGGCACTTGGTTATACACAGTACTTTAATGTATGGAACACTTACTTAACTTGCTGGTTTGGTTTAAATATCGCTTATTACCTTATTCAACAAAATAAATTCATTATTAACGTATTGAAGTATTTTAGTTAAGGACAAAAACTGTGCTTGTGTTTAGAACTGCTGAACAGCCGAAAACACGCACACACACCCATCCCCCCACCAAAAACACACACGCACACACAGAGCAATTAACACCAGGAGTGGAAGGTGACAAACCTCAATGGAGAATACCAAGTTTGTCGTTGCTCTTTTGGAGTTCTTAAAACCCAAAACATTTATTTATACTGAGAAAAAATTATTATGGGTCACAAACACAAATACATATAATCAAGTGTTTAACTGGTTTCATTTGTTTCTATGATCAATAATTATTATTTTCAGCCCAACTCTTTGACTATTTAAAACAAAGTTGTGTCCCATTTTTTGCCCATTGAAGTTGTTGGTTCAACTAAACAATTTTTAAATACCCAAACAATCCCCCAAAATTAAAACACGCAAAACATGACTTTAACAGTTCAATTTATTCTTCCAAAACTAGTCAAAGTTAAAACAGTAATTAATATAAAACAGATGAATACATGTTGTCTTTTTGCTTAAAGTTCATTAAACAACCCGGATACACCAGCTGCTTATAAGTCTCTATCTATAGTCCTTTTACATTAAAATAAAAAAAATTTCAAATATCAAAACTATTACATATTTGTTATTAATAATGTTATTACTTAACAGTTCAAGTCTTTGTTTCCCCCAAAGTACTGTATCAGACATTTTGCAGTTCTATGTTCAGAATATACAGTAGACCTGATCAAACATCATTCTAAAGCTGTCGGACTGTGACGTCATCGCTACCGCAGATCAGTTCATCAACTTGTAATATATACATTTTAGGAATATATTAACATGTGCAGACATTTAAGGGTGCGCTGCCCTCTCTTGCCCCTGCGTAGAGCCTACACACACACACACACACACACATCTATCTATCTATCTATTATATAAATACACATTTGGAATCTGCATCTACATTTTCTGTTACAAGTATAGAATTAGGTTCAGCTGAGACTCATGATCAATGGTGTTAGGGTACTTATGTAGTGATAATTAGTTTCAGCCAGATCATTAAAACTAACAATGGACTCTGACACTCTTGAGAGGGGATATGAAGGTGTTATTCATTTATTTATTCTCTACAAGGGTGCGAACAACAATACAGACCAAACTATAACTCTCTCTTACTACTATAAAAATTCTAGACATAAACAAACAAAATACAGCTTTTTTTCCTCAGAGGTAAACGGAAAAGTGAAGTTGTTCAGCTGTCACTGCAGCTTCTTCAAAGTCTTCCCACTCCGTGACCACTGAAATCCGACACGACACCACGTTAGGCTGCGTCTTGACTCATTTGTATACCGACGGTGATTGGATGTTTCCCGAGGGCTCAGGGGAGTGTGTGTGTCTGTGTGTGTGTGTGTGTGTCTATGTGTGTGTGTCATTGTTTTAGCGATAGTTTCAAGGAAGCGAGTTCAGAACTAATCTAACCAAACCAAAAAAAAAAAAACATCCGAAGCTTCAAATAGAATGAACGAACTAATGAAATTGATATATATGTAATTGATATACTGTATACACAGACGTGTGTGTGTCATTTTAATTCAAATGAACATTTTAATGCTTTCTGATACACTTATCAACTTATCCACATAAACTTATCAACACATACTCTCCGTGCACGCACATACAATCTCTAAAAAAGTATAATTAATAACATACATATACAAATAAACAAAAATATAAACGTCTATGTATATTGAAGTTTACGGTGAACGCAGAGTCGGCTAAGCACATGTGATGACGCGCGCGCCCTCACCTCTTGTTACGACTGCCTATTTGGCCAAAAAATAATTGAACGATATGCCTGGTCCTGGAAAGAGACAATAAATATATATATTTTTATACATTTATTGCATTGTTTGTTGTTTACAGTCAAGCCATCAACATACAATAAAATGTAAACATGAGATCTAAACTAAAAACTGTGCTCCCTGTGCTGGTGCTGGCAATATCATCTCTTTGTTCTGCTGTCTCCGGCTCCCTCCCTGGTCCTGAACCGTACCATACATACCAGATCAAGAACTTGAAGATGAAGATTATATCTCTGGTCTTCTCTCTCTGACGGGTTCCTCCCTAGTTTCTGATGATCTCAATTAGTTTGTACTGTTGCTTGTCCAAGGAAACCAGTAATCTTGCTTGAAGTGGAGCAGATATAATTCTCAGAAACTCATTACTGATCTTTAAAAAAAAAAAAAAAAAGGTAAAAACAAAAATTGGACTGGCTCAAGTTCTTATGTTAGCAAATCTTAATTACAGTGTGTATAAAGTATAGACAGCAGTACACTACAAACAGCACTCACTCCAAATTAGCTTGTTCTATGTTTACGTCACTTTCCTATTAATTTTTACATCGTTAACCAACGGTACTTAAATATAATTATTTTCTTCGGCGCCGCTGACTTACTGTATAAACTCCGGTGTTTTTGAAAATCACCACGTTAGTTAGCTAATGCTAATGCAGGTAATATAGGTGGTTTTAGCTACAGTAGCAAACACGGACACAAAACTCAATCTACAAAGTAGTTGTTCCTGACATAAATCATGAATTTGCTCATAGAAGAGAAACATTTAACATAGAAATGACATGAGTTTGCTTTCTTACCTGGTTTAAAGGAGTTTTCTTTGAGAATCTCCACCCGCATGTGATTCAGTCCGTGAAAATGCTGCGTCATGAGACACGGTTTGAAGCAGAAATGTCCTTTGTGAATGGATTAGATTTAAGTTTAATCAGGGGCTTTAACTAACAGTAACTGAAATACAGGTTCTGATATCCTTCCTTACTTGTTTCAACGTCATGCTCCGGTTTGAGGCGGAAATAAAATTATACCGGCAAAACTATGGTCTAAAGACTGCGCATGCGCAAATCACACTCAACCTAATAAGAGTACCTGGATCAAAATGAAATATTTCACTTTGGTTTCCTGCTGTAAACAGCATTATACTAAAAAAAAAAAAAAAAAAAAGATTCACCCATAAGCATAAATTAGACACTTCAGTTAAAAAGAGCAAATTATTTTTTTTACTAATGGAATGAGAAAAAAAAACACATTAAACTAGGTTTACTTTTTTCAGTGGATCCCTCAATAATTTCTGTCTCCTTTGCCTGTGTTTGATAATGTGAAGCACATATACACTCATTCATCATGAAAGATCTATTATAAAACAAAATAAAATTCATGTTCGCTTCAGCACTGTTCTTCCGCGTCCTTACATTCATTGTTGTACTTGGTCCGGCTTTTAGATAAAGTCCTTCCATGCGCCATCTGGCGGATATTCAGTGAAGCGCAACACATTTATTTAAAATTCCCGAATGTTGCCTCCGGCAAGACGCGGCACGCCGCACGCTAAATTGCGGCATCCCGCGGGAAAACACGCAGGGTTTTAAGGGCGACATCTGTACATAACAAATGTGATATGACTCTTACATTCCAGCCCCTAATTGACAGGCAGGATGACTGACAATTACAATTTTGTGCTTTTTTTTATTTATTTTTTTTAAACGACATGCAATTAAACATTCTTAACCTTCAAAAACGTTTTAAATCTTTTAAATGTATAATATTCATCTCAGGTGTTTATATTTGTGTATCAAATTTGATAACAGATTATAACACATTTAACAGTCCGTTTCACATATGAGGCACAGCTTGTCAATGGGTCTTTCCAGGGTGTTGCTCTTAGTTTTGACTAACACACGTCTCACAAGTCCCCTTTTATCGGGGAGCACTTTCGTGATTCGTCCAATAACCCATGAATTTCTTGGAGAAGACTCATCAATTATTAAGACTATGTCTCCAATCGAAAGGTTTTTTCTCTCTTGAAACCATTTTTGACGTTCCTGGAGCAAGGGCAATTATTCACGCACCCATCGCTTTCAGAACAGGTCTGATAGATACTGAATCTGCTTCCACCTGCGACGTTCATAGATGTCTTCCTTTTTGAAAAGTCCAGGGGGCAGGTTTGGATGTTTTTTCATCAGCAGCATGTGGTTAGGTGTCCAGATCTGTGGGATCTGCAGAGACGGTAATGAGGGGTCGATTATTCATTATCGCCTCCACTTCACACATGAATGTGTGCAAACTCAAATTCAAATTCAAATTCAAATTTTATTTGTCACATACACAGTCATACAGTATGAAATGCAGTGAAATGCTTTTTTGCGACCACAGGGTCGCGACGGCAGCCACCTAGGCGCCATCATAGAAAACAAGAAATCAGATACATTAGGATAACGAGGGTAAAAAAAAATCCCCTCCCAGACTGCCCTTCAGAGAGGGCAGTGTGCGATCAGGGGTACAAAAAAAAATACCTCAGCAGCAAGCACAGAAAGACATGTAATCACAAGACATCAACATTGCAACAATGAGGGTACAGAGATAGGAAATTTCCAATGTAGGCAAACAGCTCCAGTCCCTGCAGCTAAAGAGCACTGGTCCCGATTCCGCCTGCCCACACCGAGGGGAATAAGCACACGAAGGCATTGGAAATGGGGAAGGTAGAGTGTCTATCTGTAGCTGTTCTGTGAGTGTATAAGTGCGTGCGTGTCAGTTTGTAAGCCTGTAACATCCCGTAATAGTCTGCGCCAGGTGACCTTGAAGGGGGAGGGGGGTAGATTCCAGAGCGTCTCATTATCTTGGTCTTCGGGGAGTTTATGTCTCCAGCCACTGCCTTGAAATGCAGTAGCTGGAAAGAAGGGGCAGAAAGAAAAAAAAAATTTATATATATTTTTCAGGTTTCAATCAATACCTGCCAATTTCACAGATATTTAATGTCCGTCACTGGTCTCCAGGTCCGTCCAAATTACGTTGTATAGCTGCCAGTCTCCCCAGATGGTATCCAATTTGCGGTCCATAACCACAGTCTGATTACTGACAGCTCTCGTCACCATTATTTCCCAGCCAGCCAGTCTCTTGGGGTTGAGACTGACTGCTTTTAAGATTTTTCGATATCCAAGTAATCCACCTAATCCAATCAGCAGAATCCCAGTTATCAGAGTTCCGAATAGGTAAATATCTTCAACATCCTCCAGAGACAGTGCGGCCAGGCACACAATGCGCCACTTCTCCATCGTGTATCCAGCAGCAAACGTCCCAGCAGGACAAGTAGGTTCCCCAGAACCCACATTTCTCATCGAGAAGATCGTGTCAATTGCATTCAGAGACCACTTGATCAAATCCATTTCCTTTTTATTTCAAGAGCAAGACGAGGAGAGTCTCTGAATAGTATTTCACAAGACAGACAAGAGAAGCAAGCGGGGAGAGATAAGGGAGGGAGAGCAAATGCGACCGCCTTCGTCAAGAGCCAAGACTCATCATCCAGTGTTTGTTCTTTCAGTACTGATCTCAAAATTTTTCTAACTGCTCTAATCTGCCTTTCCCATATTCCACCAAAGTCAGAACCAGAAGGTGGATTAAATGTCCACTGTATGCTACTTTGCGTAAGGAAGCTTTCACTTTGTGCCTGGTCCCATTACTGAATTGCCTCGCGCAGTTCGGTCTCTGCGCCTGTAAGGTTCGTTCCATTGTCACTTCTCATGACTGACACCTGACCTCTCCTACTCAAAAAGCGTCGAATGGCATTCACACATGAGTCTGTGTCAAGCAAATGAGCAATTTCAATGTGCATGGCTCTTGTTGTTAGACAAGTGAAAAGTATGCCATACCTTTTAACGTTACTTCTGCCACGTCTGACCTCGAAGGGTCTGAAGTAGTCCACTCCCACATTAGTAAAGGGTGGGTGGTCTGGCGTTATTCTATCGCTTGGCAATTCTGACATTTTTTGCTCACATGTTTTAGCTCTAGACTTTCTGCATTTCTCACACCTGGAGAGAAACTGTCTTACAAGTGACTTAGCAGTTGGAATCCAGTATTTCTGCCGCAATTCTGAAAGCATGTAATTTCTGCCACTCTGTCCAATCTTTTCATGAACTCTCTTAATATTAATGTTACAATGTGTGAGTCTTTAGGTACAATGACTGGGTGTTTAACGTGCTCTGGCATTGCGGACCTGCCGTGACGTCCTCCGAAACTCAGCAATCCATCCTGTAGTACTGGGTCCAGTTTGGACAAGCAGCTGTTTCTTTTTAGAGATGCCTTTCATTTTTGCTGTGTGGGAATTCCCTGTTTGAGTTCTGCTGCTGCTTTACCCTTTCGCAACGTGAGAATTTCTTCCTTAAAATTTTGTCTTTGAGTTAACTTAATAATTTCATTTTCTGCTCTTGGTAGGTCTTGAGCTGTTAGCGACTTGTGACTTTCTGTCTTTGGGTTATCTACTTGTGTTTTGACCCTTTCTGTTTTTTGTTTGAGCATGTCTCTGATGCGAACGATCCAGGCAACGGATCTTTTTAACTTTTGCCAGTCCGAGTGATAATTAATTAATTTGCTCACGGCGTCTGTGCTTTCTGTAATGCTCATAATGTTCACTAAAGCTGAGAGCTTAATTTCGTTGTCATTTTCTTTCACTGACGTGTCATAAATATTTTCAGGCCAGTTACACTCTGCTTCTTTGAGAAAGGAAGGGCCATGAATCCAGGTGACGTTTTTCATAAACTTTTCATAGGATACCACCCTGGATGCAGAATCAGCTGGTTTTTTTTTTAGGTATTAACGTACCTCCATTGCTTTGTCTTGGTTTAGTCTCTTATAGTGGCAATTATGTTGGCCACAAAGGTCTTACAACGAAGTGTTTGATTGTTAATGTATCGCAAAACAGTTGTACTGTCAGTCCAAAACATCGAGTCTAGTAATTTCAATTCTAGGTGCTCTCTCATCATTTTGTAATTTTTTACAGCGACCACTGCCGCTGTCAATTCCATTCGTGGGGTCGTCGTTTGTTTCAGGGGTGCTACACGGGAGTTTCCCATTATGAATAAGGAATGTGTGAGTCCGTCAGCATTTACTAACCTGAGGTCAGAGACAACTCTGTATCCCATTTCACTCGCATCCGAAAAGTGATGAAGTTGCGCTGTAACTGTAGCTCCAAAGTCGGCTGGTTTCACGCACCTTGCTACGCTGAACTCGGACAGTTGGGGCAGCTCTTGCAGCCAGGTTTTCCATGCTTTAGCAAACTGCTCGGGAATGTCGTCGTCCCATGCGAGTTTTTCTTTATCTAACTATTGCATTACAGTTTTAGCTGGCAGTATGACAGGTGCGAGAAAACCTAAGGGGTCGTAAATCGAACTGGTGATTGACAGGATTCCTCATCTTGTCACAGGTCATTCTTTTAAACTAATTTTGAACTTGAACATGTCTGAGTTAATGCACCACAGCACCCCCAGAGCTCTCTCAAACGGGAGTGCATCTTTACTCAAGTCTAAGTCTCTCATGTCTTTGATCCTTTCGCTTTGGGGAATGAAAGTCAGTAGGGCACGGCTATTGCTTGCCCATTTAGTGAGGTTAAACCCTCCGCTTGCACAGAGACTTGTGAGATCGTTGTATAGGGTCATGACTCAAAACAAATTTCAGGCAGTCGTCTACATAAAAGTTTTTAAGTACTGTATTGACTGCCACATCAGGTGCATTGCTGCGGTTTTCTTCTGCTGTCTTTATGAGGGCGAAGTTAGCAACACTAGGTGACGATTTTGCACCGAACAGATGAACTACCATTTTATATTCAACTAAATCTTGGTTCACATCTCCATTCGGCCACCATAGGAAGTGCAGCAGATCTGTGTCCTTTTCGGGGACTCTCACTTGATAGTACATGGCTTCTACTTCTGCCATCATGGCAATCTCTTCTTGTCTAAAGCATACTCACTCCAATAAGTGAGTTTGTTAAGTCTGGTCCTTGTAGGAGCTCACTATTTAGTGACACTCCTTGATAACTGGCAGCACAGTCAAAAACCACCCTTAGTTTATTCTTTTGAGGATGATAGACGCCATGATGCGGTACAGTACAGTATGTACCACACATGACCGTCCTGACGGTTTGCGTGATGTGTAGGAACCCTGATTGCATGACCCTTTTTTAGCATGTCATTCATAAAGTTTGTGTACTCCTCGTGAAAGGAGCTGCTGCTGCCAAGTTTTCGTTTACGGTTTAATGCACATTGCATAGCTGCATTTCGGTCGTTGGGCGTTTGAACGGATGCTTTCTTAAGTGGGAGGCCAATGTAGAAGTGATTATCTGTGAACTGCAAAGAATTATTAACGAGATCTAAGAACTGATAATCCTCTTGTGACATCTCTGCCTTGTCATTGCAATTTCGTTCAGGAAAATCATGGTTATATTGTTCTATCAGCATTCGTTCTACACTTTCAATAGAGGTTCGGTTAACTGTAATGCTCACTGGTTCGTCGGGTTCTCGGAGAGGCCCGTTCACAGTCCATCTGAGAGCACTCTGCACCGCGTATGGCCCTTCATGCCTGCTATTGATTACTCGCCGTGGTTCTAGAAGTTTGTGCTCTTTATTTCCTATGAGAATTTCAATTCTGGCACTAATCTGGGGCAACTTTACCTCGCTAAGGTAGGACCACTGGTCGATGTCGTGCTGTTGTGGAATACGTTCCACTGTAGCTGGGATATTCTTTTGTGTATACACATTGGGAAATTCAATAAAAATGGTTGCGGCGTCCAGGTCAGCGAAGGACGGGTCGGAGTACAGTCTAGCTTGTTGATTGATGAAGTCCACCAGCTGGGCGAACTTGGCTCTTGTTCTGTGGAACTCGTAGTGCTGGTGTGAGCGAAGCTTCCACCTGTCGATCAGCTTGTGGGGCAGCTTTGTGAGGATGTCAGTCATGCACTGGCTGCTATTCAACTCGTCCATGGATTCACAGTTCTCCATGGCGTTTTGGCAGGTTGTCAGGAACGAGGAGAGGGCACTTAACGCCCTTCCGTCGTCTGATTTTATTTTTGGCCACTTAGCTGCTCTTTGCTTATATGCTGCTGCAATTCTTAGTTCGTTACCAAACCTATCGTGCAACAATTTCTTTGCTCTTGCATAGCCATCTGTCATGTTCATGCAGCTCGCTACAAGTTCTTTGGGTTCGCCTGTGGTGAACAGTTCGAGATACAGCTTTTCAACGTCGTTGTCAGCTTTGGATTCAACGAAATGCTCAAAGGATATCATGAAGGATGAGAATTTAAACGGGTCCCCGTTGTACGGAGGGATGTTGCGCTGGGGCAGGGTTGACAGCATGTGGCTTCTCGCGAGCATTTCTGTGAGCTCTGCTTGGCATTGCACCTGGAGCCCTACTGTGTCGAGGCTCTGACGTAAGTATTCATTGTCTTGAGTAGTGCATTCTGTCATACTAAATGGGTTTCTGGAGGTGCTTATTGGTTGCTGATTTGTGTTTGCAAGCGGGCCTGGGGAATCTGCCTGTCGTTGTGGCTGACGCCATACTGCATCATGACCCTGCCATGGATGTTCATTGTTAAGGGTAGAACGTTTCTTCGGGGTACTTGTCATTTGTGGGGTTGAGCTCATGGGCATGTCTGAATGGGCTGCCCCGTAGAGCGTTGGCATTCGATAATGTGCTGTATCGAAGCTCTGACATAACTGTTCATTGTCTAGGATAGGACATTCATTTTGAGTACTTGCCATTGTGGGTCTGACACTGATGGGCTCGCTTGAACGGGCTGCCTCAAAACGTAAATCTCGAATGGGATGCCACGAAGCGTGTTTGTGATATTCTGTGGGCACACTGTGCTCGTAAAGTTCATTGTGTTCTAAGTCTGTAGACTGCGCGCTACTCAGGTGCACGTTACCCAATTCGGTGAATGGCTTTCCTTTGCAGGCTGCGCTCGGCTGTTGCATTTTGAGTTGGAAAAGTTAGAGTGTGCGCTGCTCGGACGCGCGCTGCTCGAGTCAATGAGTGCGCTCTTTCTCGCGGGTCGTATTTCGAGTAAACATTTATTTCAGCTGCGGCCTTTGCGAGCTCCATGTCAACTCTCAGCCTTTCCTTCTGTGCCTTTAGTTTTATGTACGTTTAGTTGCTCTTCCTTAGCCTTTAGTTGCGCCTTTTCCATTTCTAGTTGCGCCTTTAGTTGCTCTTCCAGCTTCTGCCGGTGGTCTAAGGCTGCTGCTTCAGCTAGCAGGGCTGCACTGGTGGCTTCTGCCCTTTATAGCCGAGTTAATGATGCTGTAGATGATGAGGAGGACCTCTTGGATGCTGCCGTTATCTGTGACACGCTGTCGCCTGGCGAGACGTCGTCTTCGCATTGTTCGCGACGTCATAGAGTGGCCCTTGGTGTCCGCTATCCAGCGATCCACGTTATCCATGAATTCTGTGCAGCCTTGTATCTCAGATGCGAAGCAGGCGACCTGATCGCGTTTGCGTTCGTCTTTATGAGTGTACACTAACACATCAACTTTACTTCTCATAAAGTCTTCTCTCAACTTCCCGTATTCGGGTCTGTACTCGGTTTCAACGATGTCTAAATTACGTGCATCATTCATAAGCGCCTCTAATTCAATAGACATTGCATTCAGTTGATTTAGCTTGCCTTTTCTTCCTTCCAGCGCCTCGTCAAGGTTCTTTCTGTTCGCCTCGTGTCTGTTCGCCTCGATGAGCGCCTTTAGGCTCTCCAGCGAAGTGCTGGGAGCGTCGTCCTCGTTGTTCGGCATGGTGAAGTTCAAGGCACGCTAGACTTTTTTACTTTCCCTTTCAGCGTTCACTTGTTTTCGTTCAAACAGCGGAAAGCTTTTGACATTACTGTAGATGTGGTCATGTTGTTTTGCTAGTTTTGACACGTAGGTCTGGTTTGATTATTTACTCACAAGAACGGAAGTCCAATGTTCCCTTTCAAGGCTACAATCGATGCTGCGTGAAATCGCTATGGGAACCATTTTGTCCAGTTGCCGGTTGTGAAGCATGTGTGCAAACACGCCAAAATTTGGCTATATATATATATATATATATATATATATATATATATATATAACCTCGGTCAGGTGACGTCATCTGATTAGATGCAGGTGGAGGTTATAAATACAAGTGAGCCGGCAACAAACCTCAGATCATTTGTCTTCACTTGACCTTGTTGTGAGCGTGTCTGTGTTTAAACCAGCAAAATAAGAAGTGTTTAACTCACGGATATCGGAGTTTTAAACAAGATGTCCCTCCATGTGTGATAATCCATATCGGAGGGCGATCCTTACTGCTACGATTAAAAAAAAGTGGTCGCGCGCCTTGCATTCTCCGAGCCGCGGCGCATTTTGGTGCTTAAAACTCACTTCCTCATTGGATCGGGAAATCCCTCTGTCGGTTCTCAAGCGCGCCATGGGCTTCCTGTGAATAGGTAAGGATAAACGTCCTATCTTGCTTAAACCGCTGAGATTGAATAATCTCAGAGTACTAGGTGTAAGTGCCATATCGCACTTGTTATGAATTTGTTGTTGTGTTTATTTTATTTTATTTTATTTTATTTGCTGTTATTTCATTTATTCTACCTTGTTCTATTCATTAGTAAAGCATTAAGCATTAAGTTTGTTACATAAGCCATAAGCTTTATATTTCTTAGTCATGCATCATAAGTTGACAATTGTAAGTTGGTCTGTGATGTCATTCTACTATTACATGCATTTGTGTGACTGTCATATGATTGAGAGTTCAGTGTAGATGCGGAAGGCTAAGGAAACACAAGCTTTTGACCGTAAGCTCGTTAGCTAACGTAAGCCCGATAAGCTAAGAATGTGAAATACAGCAAGTAGGTTTTTGTAACCGTAAGCTCCCGTAAGTGGATATATACAGCAAGAGTGTTGTTATATTCGCAAGCTAAGATTGTGATTTGTGAGATGCAGCAAACAGGTTGTTGTAAAAGTCAGAGATTTGCAAGATGCAGCAACTGATGTCTGTAATCACAGTGGATTTACTCAAGACGACTGTATGAAGTGTTGATTCTTTGATGCTGACAAATAAACTACAAGAGACAAAGAGATCGGACTTCTGTCATGAGTGAAACCTTAAACCAAAGCTACGCGTCAAAACTGGTGAAATAATATGACTGCATCTACACTAGGAAACAAACAAAAAAAAAACCCCGGAATCGGGTGGCCAGGGGGGCGGAGCCTCAATGACGCGCTCCCCCAGCTTTCTCCATATGAGTTAACCCTTTCATGGAGTAATTCAGTTTTATTTGTATAGCGCTTTTAACAATTGACATTGTCTCAAAACAGCTTTACACAATCAAAATAATTATGTAAGCTGTATTAATCCTGTGTTTTCCTGCCATTGACTTATTTAGTTGTTTAAATATAGTTAATGTGGAATTGCAGAGTTATATGATGTAGCCCAGATAGAAGAGACGCTTCAAAACCTATCTCTCTCTTGGGACATCATCCTTCCTGAAAAGCTAATACTTCCTTTCAAGCTGTGTAGACTTTCATCTTCCCTGAAGGGAAAAGCTTTTCAGGCAGCAGTTCAGGTTAATGCTCCTTTGCACACCATGGTGGTTTTGCAGGCCTACCATGCTGACCTGCTGAGAGACTTGAGCACTGGTGGGGCTCTTCAGATAGGGTGTATTGGAATTACGCTGGGCCACAGACTTGTCTCTGCGTGCAACAATAGCAGACGGCTCGTGCTATCGGCCGTTTTATGGCTGCGATGGGTTTCGCGCATAGGCACTTGTGGTTGAATCTTAGGCGCATCAAGGATAAGAATCGTGCATTCCTCCTGGATACCCCTATCTCGCCTTCCGGCCTGTTTGGCGATATCGCTAACTCAGTCGCCACTAGGTTCATGAGGCGAAGTTATATGAACAAGCCTTCGGGAAATTCGGGACAACACCAGTCTCCAATAAAGTGTTAGTTCTTCGGTTTTCCCTGCCATGTTTCAGGATGCGGAACATCTAACACACCCCCCCCCCCCCCCCCGTTTAACCAAGTCTCCTTGGTACTAAGCACTGTAGAGAAACTACAGGACTCAGTTCACATCACCTTCCGCCAGGGGTAGCTCAGTGGTTAAGGCATTGGATTACGGTTCGGAAGGTCCCAGGTTCACACCCCACAACCACCAAGTTGCCACTGTTGGGCCCTTGAGTAAGGCCCTTAACCCTCAACTGCTCAGCTGTGTAATGAGATTAAAATGTAAGTCGCTCTGGATAAGAGCGTCTGCCAAATGCCCAAATGTAAATGCAAATGTTTCAAAATGGCGTGATCTCCACTTCCATGAAACCGGAAAGTGCACATCTCCTAACAGAAGTTGCTGGGGAATGGGGCCATGGAACATGTTCCCCTACCAGACAGTGTGTCCAGACTAACTACAATCAGCATTCCTTGGCCAGAGGAACGGGGGGCTGCGTCCAAATTTTTTCGCGGGCTGTACCTCTATCTAAAATAAACAATACAGTTTCAAAATGTTGACTGTTAAAGTGATTGCTCTTAAATCCTAACAAGCGATTGATTTGTGACAATCGAGTGAAGGACGCTTACTTTCATACAGGAATATTCCCACAACACAGGGAAAGACCTGAGGTTCGCTTTTGGGGGCCAAGCTTACCAGTATCGGGTCCTTTCAGTTGGTCTAGCTTTCTCACCCGCACATATTAAAATGCATGGATGTAGTTCTGGCTCTTATGACTACCAGGGCATCCATATTTGAATTACATAGACGACTGGCTGGCCCAGTCTCATTAGCTAGTGCTTCATCAGCATGTCGCCTTTGCTCATCTTGTTTCTGAGGATTGAGACCTAACGCCACGAAAGCGTGCTCTTTCCTGTTCTGAGGATTTGGGTGTCATATGAGATGCGATCGTAAGCGGGCACAGCTGTCTCCCGCACGTGTCCAATCCATTATCAACACCAAGCTAGAATCAAGCTAGACCAAGAAAGTGACCATCAAATCTTAGCTCTCATGGCAGCCGTATCCATGGTGACCTTTGGGCTTTCGGCACATGAGAGCATTTCAGTTGTGGCTAAGACAGGGGATTTCACTCTAGGGCCGATCCCCAACAAGGGTTACGCGCCAGGTGCTTCGTACCCTTCCTATGTGGTTCAGACCCCGGTTTCTGATTCTGGGTCCCACTCTAAGTTTGTCTTGTCGTCACAGATGCTAACGACAGACGCTTCCCTCATGGGCGGGGGTGCGGTCTTAGGTGACCATTCCAGCCCAAGGGTGCTGGAGAGGCCTTCTTCTCGCACGGCACATCAATTGCCTCGAAATGATGGCTCTATTTCTCGCCCTAAAGCACTTCCTCCAGCAGTTGAGAGTGCCATGGCCCAATGCGGGTGGACAACACTATGGCATGTCTCATATATTTATCGCCAGGGCAGACTGTGCTCGCGCCTCTGAATAGCTAGCGCACCAGGTTCATGTCCCTCAGCCTCTAGGAAGCAGGGCCCACTCAACCAGGGGGATTACCGCATTAATTGCATTAGCAAGATGTATTCAAATTCAAATTTTATTAGTCACATACACAGTCATACACAGTATAATATGCAGTGAAATGCTTATACGACCGCCAGTGACCTTAAAAAAAGAAAATTAAAGCTTGTACGTAAAATGAATAATCAATAAAAAGGAAATACTAAAGAAATAATTTTAACTAGTAAAATTAACTGTACAATAAGGGCATAATAAAATATTGCAAAAATATAGAAATATAGGGTAGATAGAGTATATATGTATATAGAATTAAAGTGTCAGTGGTTGTGCAAATATGCATGAAAGGTGACATGTGCAATTGTCCAGATGTATGAGTATTTAGTGCAAGTGTGTATGAATGTGTCCATGATTGTCCAGTCAGTGTTGTGAGCTTAAAAGGTGTTATTAGTCCTGTCTGGAGGTGTGATTGAGAGACCTTATCGCCTGCGGGAAGAAGCTCCTCCTCAGCCTCTCTGTGTTGGCCTTTAGGGAGCGGAATCGCTTCCCAGACCGCAACAAAGAGAACAGTCCATTACTGGGGTGACTGAGGTCCTTCATGATCTTCCTGGCCTTAGTCCAGCACCGCTTGCTGTAGATGGAGTGCAGGTCAGGGAGCTCAGTGCGGATGATGCGCTCGGCTGATCGCACCACCCTCTGTAGAGCTCGTCTGTCCTGCATGGTGCTGTTCCCGGGCTTTTTTCACCACGGTGTTGATGTGACAGGACCATGACAGGTCCTGCGTGATGTGAACACCGAGGTATCTGAAGCTGTCCACTCTCTCCACTGGGCTCCTGTTGATGACGGGGGTCTGGTAGTTCCTCTCCTGCTTTGTACTAAAGTCCACTATCAGCTCCTTTGTCTTACTGACGTTCAGGAGGAGATTGTTCCTCTGGCACCAGTTCTCCAGATTTCCAATCTCCTCTAGGTAGTCCGACTCATCATTGTTGGTGATCAGTCCGACCACGACGGTGTTGTCAGCAAACTTGATGATGGAGGTGGAGTTGGTAGTGGCCACGCAGTCGTGGGTGTACAAAGAGTACAGCAGGGGACTCAGAACACATCCCTGGGGGGCTCCAGTGCTGAGAGTGAGTGTAGCTGAGACATGTCCGCCCATCCTTACTGCCTGTGGTCTGCCAGTCAGAAAATTGGAGATCCACTGACATATAGATGAGCTCAGTCCCAGGTGCTCCAGCTTGGTGGTGAGTGTTGAGGGAATTATGGTATTAAAAGCAGAGCTGTAGTCGATGAAGAGCATTTTAACATAATTCCCTTTCCTAGTGTCCAGGTGAGTGAGTGATGTGTGGAGGAGATGAGAGATTGCATCGTCTGTGGAGCGGTTCTGACGGTATGCAAACTGTAGTGGGTCCAGTGTGTCGGGTAGTGAAGAAATGATGAAGTCTCTGATAAGGCGTTCAAAGCACTTCATCACTACTGAGGTGAGGGCTACAGGGCGATAGTCATTGAGGGAAGCAGGATGTGGTTTCTTCGGGACAGGAACAATGATGGACTCTTTGAAGCATGTGGGGATCACCGACTGAGATAGAGAGATGTTGAATATCTCAGTGAACACAGGTGCTAGCTGGTCTGCGCAGGCTCTGAGAATACAACCTGAGATGCCGTCTGGTCCTGCTGCTTTCCTGGTGTTCACTCTCTTGAAGGCTCTCCTCACGTCGTGCTCGGAGATGATGAGCGCGGGTGCTGGCTGTGTCTTCCTGTCTGCAGCCGTTAGCGCCGCTAGCATTAGCGCCGTTAGCATTAGCGCCGTTAGCATTAGCATCGCTAGTGTCTTTAGCTGCAGCCTCGAAGCGAGCATAGAAGGTGTTGAGCTCGTCTGCCAGAGTCGCGTTCGCGTTCGTCATACCGGATGTTGGTGCTTTATAGTCCGTTATTGTTCTTAGTTCCTGCCACAGGCTCCTAGAGTCACTCTGTTGAAGCTGTGACTCTAGTTTTCTCCTGTAGCGCTGCTTCGCCTCTTTCACCGCCTTCCGCACGTTGTATGACGCAGCCTTGTACGGTTCCATGTCCCCCGACGCAAGTCCCATGTTGTAGGCAGCTGTGCGAGATCTCAGAGCGTCGCAGATGGTTTTATCCACCCACGGCTTCTGGTTGGGAAACGTTCTGATTGTCTTTTTCTCCACCGTATCGTCTACTAGCTTCCCAATAAATCCCACAACCGCTTCGGTAAACACGCTGACGTCATCATCAGAGCTGTTTCTGAACATGTCCCAGTCTGCGTCATCGAGTGCGTCCAGAGTGCATACAGCCCTGCAGTAAGTGTGTTCTAAGCAGGTAGACCCTGTCCACTGCCGAATTGTTTCAGTGCTGGAGTTTCTGCGGGAAAAGCTTGTCCTCGGGCTTGTGCCCTAGTACTCGCAAGATGTACTTAACCGTGTCCTCACTGAACTATCTTTTGTAACAAGCACCCTACTGTTCTGAAGCCTTCTGTCCTCCGCCTTTTACAGCTTCGGAGCAGGAGAAACTTCACTTACTGTCCAGTACGTGCTCTTCAGATTTACAGTACATCCACCGCATGAGCCAGTGGCGTAAGTCAGAGCGCCACTATACTATGTGAAAGATGCTATTGACCTCTCGCTATTGACTTCGCCTCTAGGAATCAGGGTTCATTCAAGCTGGGGGATCGCCTCATCTATTGCACTAGCAAGAGGTATTTCCCTGCAGCAAGTGTGTGCGAAGCAGGTTGACCCAGTCCACTGCTGAATTGTTCCAGTGCTGGAGTCCCTGCAGGAAAGTTGTCCTCGGGCCTGTGCCCAAGTACTCTCAGGACGCACATAACTGCATCCTCACTCAGTGATCTTCCAAAAATTCAGCATGCACCCTATGAGAGATGCTATTGCCCTCTCCTATGAGGCGCGTGGGCTCACTTCGCCTCTAGGAATCAGGGCTCACTCAATCAAGGGGATCGCCTCATCTATTGCACTAGCAATAGGTATTCCCCTGCAGCAAGTGTGTGTGAAGCAGGTAGACCCAGTCCATTGCTGAATTCTTTCAGTGCTGGAGCCCCTGCAGGGAAGTTGTCCTCGGGCCTGTGCCCAAGTACTCTCAGGACGCACGTAACTGCATCCTCACTGAGCTATCGGCCTAAGTCCATAAACATCATCACCCTATTTTTTTGAAGTATTCCGTCCTCTGCCTTTACAGCTTCGGAGCAGGAGAGACTTCACTTATTGTGTCCAGTACGTGCTCTTCAGATTTACGTCCACCGCATCAGCCAGTGGTGTAGGTCAGAGCAGCCTTTACATAACTTGGGGCCGCCAAGTTACATAACTGAAACGGCGGCCACTACACTGGGTGAGAGATGCATATTGCCCTCTCCTATGAGGCGCGTGGGTTCACTTCACCTCTAAGAAGCAGGGCTCGTTCAACCAGGGGGATCACCTCCTTTTGCACTAGCAAGAGGTATTCCCCTGTAGCAATTGTGTGACACGGAGGGTTGGTCCTCTCCGCACACATTTGTTACATTATAATCTGGATGTTCATGCTACTCCGGGCTCAAGGAAAGCCCCAAGTTAGCTGCCCAGGCATAGTTCTGAGACCTTCTCGGCTTTGTGCGCACACGCTACACAACCTTGGGGTCCAGACACCTGTAGTGCCTCGGCGTTGGTATTCTCGTTCCCATAGCGTTTTCACGCAGCATCGAGTGTAGCCTTTAAAGGGAACGTCTCGGGTTACTTTGCTGTAACCCTGTTCCCTGAAAGGCGGGAACGAGATGCTGCGTCCGAATGCCGCACTACCACGTGACCGGACGTCCGTTCAGACAAATTAATCTGAGGTTTGTTGCCGGCTCACTTGTATTTATAGCCTCCTCCTGCATCTAATCAGATGACGTCACCTGACCGAGGTTATATATATATATATATATATATATATATATATATATATATATATATAGCCAAATTTTGGCGTGTTTGCACACATGCTTCACAACCGGCAACTTGACAAAATAGTTCCCATAGCGTTTTCACGCAGCATCTCGTTCCCGCCTTTCAGGGAACAGGGTTACAGCAAAGTAACCCGAGACAATTTCTTTGACTTGGTATTTTATTTTCAGCATCAAAGATTCAACACTTCATACAGTTGTCTTGAGTAAATCCACCGTGGTTACAACACCTGTTGCTGTATCTTGTAAATTTCTGACTTTTACAACAACCTATGTTATATCTATCTGACTGCGTTCAGCTCACGGTCAAAAGCTTGTGTTTCCGTACCCTTCCGCATCTAAACTAAAACTTTCTATCATACGACAGTCATACAAATGCATGTGATAGTGGAATGACATCACAGACCAACTTACGATTGTCAAAATGGATGCTTAACTAACACATTCAGAGCTTATGTCTTATGTAATAAACGAAATGCTTAATTCTTAACTTATGAATAGAATAAGGTAGAATGAAATGAATTAAAACAAATAAAATAAAATAAACACAACAACAAATTCTGCAGATCCATCTTACATAACAAATGTGATATGGCTCTTACAAGCATTGAGAGCTGCAAGATCACAGTTTTAATAAAATATCATTAACAATAGCTCTGGAAATTCAAAGCAACTTTTCTCTTCTATTAATCGCCTATTGAAACACAATTTCAACCTCATCTGGAAGCTACAGAGGAGAAATGTAATAACACCATTACTTTCTTCAGGAAAAAAGTGGATACCATCCGCTTGTCTCTATCGAGTTCCTCTGCACTCCCTGTTCTGAAGGATGACCCACAGCCAGGGAATTAGCAACCTTTCAGCTGTTTTGCTAAAGTCATGCACAAGAGGCTGAGGTCATTGTCAGATAAAACTATCAAATTGTGCTCTGGACCCTTTTCCTACAGTTTTGGTTAAATCCAACCTTTGTGCTATACTGTAAGTGCCATGATTACCAGGATAATAAATTACTCTCTCCAGACTGGATATGTTCCCGCTACATTGAAATCTGCTATCATCAGACCACTTTTTTAAAAAATCCACCTTAGATCCAGAAGTATTTGCAAACTACAGGCCCATTTCTAACCTCCCGTTCCTTTAAAAAATGCTGGAAAAAGTAACTGTTGCACAACTTACAAAACAAAAAATAATTTTGTTTGAGAAATTCCAGTCTGATTTCTGCCCCTGCCACTGCATGGAAACAGCTGTGGTTAGTCATGAATGACCTGCTGATGTCGACCGATGCTGGTTTTCCATTGCTTCTCATCCTGTTGGACTTGTCTTCGGCCTTTGATATTATTGATCACAACATTCTTCTTCACAGATTACGTCACACTGTTGGACTCTCTGACTCTGTTTACAACTGGTTGTCATCTTATCTTACTGAAAGAATGGCGCATGTTGCCCTGGGAGAGGATAAATCCGCTACACACAATGTCACCTGTCCTGTTCCTCAGGGCTCTGTGCTCGGTCCCATTTTGTTTATATTGTTTAAGCTTCCCCTGGAAGCCAGCATGGTATTTTATTTCATTGCTATGCTCATGATACTCAGCCCTACCTCAGGATAAATTCAACCTTCTCGTCTACTCTGCCATCACCCACTTTGACCATCTGTTTGGAGGAGATAAAGTCATGGATGAAGCAAAATTTCCTGCAGCTCTAAGACAGAAGCTATTTTAGTAGGCACCCCACACCAGGTTAGGACATCACCAGTATTACCTTTTCTGGTCAGGACATCCCATTGTCAACATTCGTTATAAACCTTGGGGTTAAAATGGACTCTCATTTGACGTATGAGACTCATGTCAAACATCTGTGTAAAATGTCTTATTTCCGCCTCAGGAATATAGCAAAACTACGTCCAAATACATCTAAATATGACCATATTACGCCCAATCTTAAAACTCTTCACTGGCTCCCTGTTTCATTTAGAATTGATTACAAGGTTGCCCCTTCTTACCCACCAGTGTATTTATGGGGATGCCCCTCCCTACCTCAAATAATTTATTTCCTTGCATACGTCCACATGCAACCTCCGTGCATCAGTACATCTTTTGAAACCTCCTAAGACTAAACTTCATACTATGGGAGATCTGGCTTTTTGCTCAGCTGCAACTAGACTGTGGAATGCTCTCCCTGAATATCTGAGGATGCTACAGACTGTTGATGCTTTTAAATCTGGTCCTAAAACTTATCTTTTATCAGAGCTTTCCTTCATTCATTCATTTTCTATACCGCTTAATCCTGTGTTCAGGGTCGCGGGGGACCTGGAGCCTATCCCAGGAGACTTCGGGCACTAGGCAGGGTACACCCTGGACAGGGTGCCAATCCATCGCAGGGCACACACATATACACACACTCACACACCCAATCACACACTACGGGCATTTTTTTTTTAGGAACGCCAATTAGCCTAACCTGCATATCTTTGGACTGTGGGAGGAAACCGGAGTACCCGGAGGAAACCCACCAAGCACGGGGAGAACATGTAAACTCCATGCACGCAGAGACGGGAATCGAGCCTGGCCAGGGAATCGAACCCTGGACCCTGGAGGTGCAAGGCGACAGTGCTAACCACTACACCACCGCGCCGCCCGGAGCTTTCGTGTCAAATTAATTTGTAGCACTTTGAGATTTGCTTCAAATATAAAGTGCATTATAAATAAAATTTATTATTACTTAGGGCAGAGGTGTGGTACACTTTGGACAGGGTGCCAATCCATCACAGTCATATTTCTGATATATTTTTTTTCTGAGAGAGCATTAAATGAGAGCCTTGAGTCAATATTTAAATCAAAGTTGCTATATGAACCGAACACTTAACATAAGAGTAACATATTTTAAAATATTAAAATTATATTCTGCTTAATTCTCTCTCTTGTAGAGCTACCAATGAAGATAGAAAAGAAGGAGGATATTTCGACATTAGATAAAACTCTTCCTGTTACCTGTGGAGATAAAGAGGGCACACTTCATGCAGACAAGCTTGCCAGAGGTACACCTATATAATTTACATATCATTACAAATCTTAAAGAAATATTTATTATATTATTATTCAGAACATTACAATTAATATTCATTTAAGAGAAAGTGCTAGAAAAGAAAAAAAATTCTTTTGAATAAACAAAATTTGTGTTAAGCTTCATGAGTACTATAAAGTGTCAGTATAAACATGAGATTCAGCATGCATGTCGATGTGTTACAGTAGATGTGTTTACGATGCCTATTCCTCTAATCAAAGTCAATCAGCTCCAAACGAGTGGAGAAAATGTTGAATAAAAGCGAAAAGGAAAACAAATGTAATTGATTTTATTCTCAAACAGAAACAATGCTGTGTAGATGCAATTTGTTTTTATAAATAATCAATCCATCAGCTACAGTATCTACAACACTTACTGTATCCTGGGCAGGGTAATGGGAGGCCTGTAGTCTCTGCCAAGATACTTAGGGCAGATAAAAGGCTACAACCTGGATGGGAACATAATTTCTGTGCCATATGTAAAAGACATTGTACTGTATGTCAGTGAAACTGAAAAATTCAATTTGTTTAAAAATTGTCATTTGAAATACAGATTTTGCTCAGAGGAAAAAGCTTTCCTGAAGGGGTACTAAGTTTAAACATTTTCAAATCCCAACATTGGAGGTGCAAAGCAACAATGATAACCACTAAGCTATCATGCTCCCCTTATAGTTTATTTATATTAGACATTAAAAGTTTTTTTTTCCTTCTGTAGGGGAGGAGTGTATTCTGTGTCAGGACCACTGGTTTACTCCAATTGAGTTTGAGAGATTTTCGGGAAGGGGAAATTACAAAAACTGGAAACGCAGCATCCGCTCTCATAACACTCCTCTGGAGACACTTTTACGGGTACATCTAAACATTGTCACTACAAAGATGCTCTAAAACGGCATATGGTTGTCGTGTATATGCCTTCAAATAATCCTCAGGCATACATAAACTAAATGCAATTATAAAAATTGATGTAATAATCCTTTTTTAACATGCATTTATTATGATTATTTTTTGAAGGAGGGACATTTGCAGTGTCCACGCACTTACAGAAAATATGGCAAGCAGGTACTGTGCATTCTTAATCTTTTTCAGTTTTATGGTGCTTGAACTATTTCTTATTCTTTTTCTCAACAAAATACATCTTTTTTTCCCCCCTTGATACAGAAAAAGGCATTTTCTTCTAGATGTGTGAAAAGCTCCAGTCCTGGTTAGTTTATACAGACCCTTATTTTCATTTTCTTTTCTTTTTTGTTGTTGCTAACATAGCCTAAATAAAAAAAGATTAATAATATATTTTTTTTTTTGCATTTTTGTGCTTCTGTGTGTGGTGCTGCATGTTGGAGTTTTTGTTTAATGTCTGGTCAAGGTGAAAAGTGTGTGGCCTGCCGTTTGTCGCTATTTTCTCCATTCTTTTTTGCTCTTGCTTTTTCTGTTTTGTATTATTGAGTAGTCTACCTCTTTTCTGGTTTATGACCACCAAATGCTTTTTCATATTTATATTACCTCTGAAACTTTGGTAAATCAAAGGCTTTCCTCTCCATTACTATTGCGAATACCTGATCATCTCCGACATGCTCTAGTTCCACTGCCTTGGAGGAGGCCTTATAGATGCCGGGGTAAATGTGGTGGCGTGCAGGTGAAAGTAAAACCCATTTGGCATTATGGAATGTAGGTGGATTAGGTGAATTCTTTTTTCGCTGGGCGACTTTTGGAGCCTCTGAAAAACTGGCTGCTACCTATTCTTGGTGTGGAAGAGGACACCTGGATATCGTGCTCTTGCTCAACTTGTCTGAGACAAGGCGGGTAAATCACCAAAACCTTTGGCCGCTGGGTCGAGCAGCCTGCAATGATGATAAGGGAGACCTGGCTAGAATATCCCTGGTAAATACCAGGTCAATACTGGATAAGACTTTTAACCTCAATGATTTCTTCATATTTTGCGACATCTTATGCATAAAAGGGGCTTGGATGAGTGTTGGTGAATCTAGTACATTTACGGAAGTCTTACTGCAGGACTATTGTGTATTTAATTTGCAGAGAAATTCTGGACATGGAGGTCGAGTGGAGATTACGTTTAGGTGCTTAAGATTTAACTGTAAGCAGCTGGTCTCAACTACAGATTTGATATAAACATGCTCAAGCATTCTTCTCTGGTACTATTCAATTAAATTTTATTTGTATAGCGCTTTTAACAATTGACATTGCCTCAAAACAGCTTAACACAATCAAAATAATTATTTAAGTTTGTATGGAATGTGAATGAATCAAAATGGTCAGATTGTCCCTGGTGAGCAAGCCGCGGGCGACACTGGCTAGGAAAAACTCCCTGAGATGGTAATAGGAAGAAACCTTGAGAGGAACCAGACTCAACAGGGAACCCATCCTCATCTGGGTGAAACATAGCAAGAAATGATCTGCATTTATACAGCGTGTTAGGTGGCAGGCAGTTCAGCTATAATAGTTGAAGTTAATTTATGTTAAAATGGAGTCCAAGTAGTTATTGGAGGTTCAGATAGACTTGTAGAAAGTTCCAGTCCCGAATTGTATATTGTATATTGTATATTGTAATAGAAAGTATCGAATTGTCAAGTACTCAGAGAAACATCTGCCAACACCAGTCGAGGCCAGAACCATCTTCTAAGTAGAGAGAATCATCCCCAGACACCAGATGCATCCCAAAGAGACACACGGGCATCCATGTGACGAAATCTCCAACCAGAAACGGGGCATCAGGATGGATCAGACAGGTCCGGAGGGCAGAGGGAGTCTGGATCACTGGCAGCTCAGGAACGACATGTGTAGCTCAACAGAGAGAGAGAGAAAGAGAGAAAGAGTGAAACGGGGAGACAGGGGGAGAGAGGAAAGAGAAAGAGGGGGAGAAAGAGTAGAAGAGGAGAGATGGCACTTAGGTATGGTCACAGTCACATAATGTATAATGTGAATGAATATTTACTGAATAATGCAAGCAGGGACTCCGGCAGGACTAAGTATGACAGCATAACTAAAAGGGAGAGCCAGAAGGAAACACAAACATGAGGGCTCCCTGAGATGTAAAGCAAACAATCACCCCACCGTCAACAAACCTGAGTGATCAAATGAGAGTAAGGAAGACAGCATCTAAACATATCAGTTCACCATAATACTCTACGTCCATGAGTCCCCCAGATCTGCTACTTTACCTTATGGCAAATCTATTTATAAAAATGCTTGGCTAAATAAATAGGTTTTTAGCCTAGACTTGTCCCGAACTGAGTCCCGAACACTACTGTATTTGGAAGACTATTCCATAATTTTGGGGCTTTGTAAGAAAAAGCTCTGCCCCCAGCTATAGTTTTCATAATACGCGGTACTGACAAGCAGCCTGCATCCTTTGCTCGAAGTAGGCATGGCGGATCGTAAGACACTAGCAGTTCGCTCAGATACTGTGGCGCGAGACCATTTAATGCTTTATATGTCAAGAGTAGTATTTTAAAATCAATGCGAAATTTCACAGGGAGCCAATGCAGTGAAGATAGGATAGGCGTGATGTGCTCATATCTTCTGGTTCTAGTGAGGACTCTCGCTGCTGCATTCTGGACTAACTGAAGCTTGTTTATGCACCTAACAGAACAACCAGACAGTAAGGCATTGCAATAGTCCAACCTAGAAGTGATAAAAGCATGAACTAGTTTTTCTGCATCGTTTAGCAACAATATTATGTGTCATGATATACAGATCACCTAAATATACTCAGCAAAAAAAGAAACATCCTCTGACTTTCAACTGTTTTTACTTTCAGTAAACTTAATGTGTAAATATTTGTATGAACACTAAAAGAGTCAACACCATAAGACATAAACTAAAAATGTTTCACAATGTGTCCCTGAATGAAGGGAGGCTCAAAATCAGTCAGTACCAGTCAGTATCTGGTGGCCACCAGCTGCTTGAAGTACTGCAGTGCATCTCATCCTCATGGACTGGACCAGATTTGTCAGTTCTTGCTGTGAGATGGAGGGATTGTGTGTTCCTGGTGTGACTCGGGCAGTTGTTGTGGCCATCCTGTACCGGTCACGCAGGTGATATTCGGATGTACCCATCCTGTGCAGGTGTTGTTACACATGCCTAATGGACGTTCACGCAGATGAGCAGGGACCCTGGGCATCTTTCTTTGGGTGTTTTTCACAGTCGGTAGACAAGTCTCTTTAGTGTCCTGCGTTTTTAGAACTGTGACCTTAAATGCCTACTTTCTGAAAGCTGTTTAACGGTCTTAACGACCATTCCACAGGTGCATGTTAATTAATTGATTATGGTTAATTGAACATGCATGGAAAACATTGTTTAAACCCTTTACAATGAAGATCTGTAAAGTTTATTGGATTTTTACAACATTATTGTTGAAATACACAGTCCTGAAAAAGTGACGTTTCTTTTTTTGCTGAGTATACAGTATAATAAAAAAAATATTAGTGATTTTTCAGACTTTTTTGCAGGAATTATCTCGAAATATAAGATGGTTCGCATTGTTCATGATTTTAATATTCACAACTCTTGTCCTAACAAAGCTTTATTGTACAGTTTTTGGCAGGTCCTACACAAGAGCAGGGACACACATTAGATCTTGTTTTATCCTGTGGGCTTTTAGTCTTTAATGTGTAGATCTGTGATTTACTTTTTCATGATCACATGCCTGTTGTGTTTGAAATCCTGCTCCCCTGTCATACCACTAAACAGTGTATACCTGCACGGTGCTGTTCTTCTTTTAATTCTTCTACTGCTGGACAATTCTGTGCTGCTTTCAATAATACTGCTCAGTGATGTTTACTCACTCACTCTCACTCATCATCTATACCGATTTATCCTGGATTCACGGTCAGGGGGGGCCTGGACCCTATCCCAGGAGGCTTAGGGCATGAGGTGGGGGACACCCTGGACAGGGTGCCAAACCATCGCAGGGCACACACACATATACACAATCACACATTACGGGAAATTTGGGAACACCAGTTAGCCTAATCTGCATGTCTTTGGACTGTGGGAGGAAACCCACCAAGCACAGGGAAAACATGCAAACTCCATGCACACAGAGATGGGAATTAAGCCTGGCTGGGAATAGAACGCGAATCCTGGAGGTGCAATGCAACAATGCTAACCACTACACCACCATGCCGCCCAGTGATGTTTAATGCTTTCTTTTGTTTTAATGTTGAGAGGCTAAAATCTTTATTTAAAGTAACACCCATTTATATGCTGAATAGTGTTCCACCTTTCAGAACCATGCACTCTAAACCTAAATCTGCACCCTGGATAAATGACACCACTTGTCCTGCCACATGTGAGTGTAGGAGAGCTGAGCACAGCTGAATGAAACACACAATTTGTATGTAGTTTTTGGAAATTGTGATGAACAAACTAATTGTCTATCAGAGAATTGAAAAATTGAAAAAAAAAAAACTGTTATTATTCATAAACAACTGTACCAGACCCCCACATCTTGTTGAGTCCACTGTAATGTGTGAATAATTTTTTTTTACCATTTTTTGTAGTTACCTCCTTACCTCCAAGTTTGCCATATTAAATCTTCATTCTGTTCTATTGTTTTGCCAGGAATTTTTTTAAAAGGAAACTTTGATACCATTAAACCATTGGTTCAGATTCAGAAATTCAGAATTTTATGAGATTTGAATGTTTAATTTATTGTTGTTGTTTATTGCTTTATTTGGACTTGGATATTTTTTATTTAATATTATTTTTTATATTATTGTTTGTTTTTATAGTTTCTTTCTGTTTCAGCAGCTATTTTAGGATTGTACAGCACTTTCAACAACTGTGTTTTGTTAAATGTACTTAAAAAATAATTTTGACTTTAAATTTGATTTTGAATGTAGAGACAAATGAATCCAACGAAGACCGTGTAGAGTGGATAGAAGAAGAGGATGATGAAAAAGAAGAAGGCAATGAAAATGACAGTGAGCCAGTGGACTTATCTACATTTGACACCTTTGCTTTACCAGTCAGCTGTGGTTCTGTCAGTGGGTTTTTATATAAAAGAAGATTTACAGGTAGGTACAGTAGGCATAAGAGCTAAATTTACAGAATTGAGTCTTGTGCAAAGAAAAATCTCTGGGAAACAATAGATATTATGAAAATGCAGAATCGTACTATCAGCATGTGCAATAAAAGTGTTCATTGGATGGCATGCATACAGTAGTATAGGGGACAGGGGTAGCTCAGTGGTTAAGGCATTGGACTACAGTTCGGAAGATCCCAGGTTCAAACCCCACAACCACCACTGTTGGGCCCTTGAGCAAGGGCCCTTAACCCTCAACTGCTCAGATGTGTAATGATATAAAAATGTAAGTCGCTCTGGATAATAGCGTCTGCCAAATGCCTAAATGTAAATGTATAGTACAGTATATATACAAAACTGCAGTATGTGAAGTACAACAGAATGGTGACTATATGCTTAGAATTACAGTATAAAAGAAATGTAAATGATGGACAATCATACAAAAAATAAATACTATAAAACAGTAAATGATCAGAGTGTATTTCCGCATGTGTGTGTGTTTCTGCTGCAGGGTTACACAGTAAGAGTATCCGCACAGAGGACCGCTGGTTCAATCCTGAGGAGTTTGTAAAGCAGGGGGTAACTCAGACTGATGGACACTGGAAGAAAGATATACTGTGTCATGGCAAAACCCTTAACTACCTGGTGAAGGTGATGTGAGAGATCTTGAACTAGAAATTTTATTTTCACTCTCTTGCTCTCGTTGTTGAAAAGGGCAAAAGTAACTAGACTGATTACTGTATGTACAGATATTTTTTTATATGTTAGTATATTGTCTCTCCTTTCATTTGTTCTGTTTGCAGAAAAAAATGCTACACATACATTCATGGCTTTGTCTCTGTGATCTTTGCGCTCCTGAAAAGCAAGTAAGTCTTAAACCTGCACCACCATTCTGATCTCAACAACTTACTGTTTTTTTTTTTTTTTTTAAGATGTGATGACAATTTTTTTTTACTAACTTGTTCTGAAAAGCTTAGTGTCATGGTTTCTGAGTTTAATATTTCTCTCAGTAACTGGGGTTAGAAATGTGTTGTACAGAACCTAAAAATAATAACCAATGAAAGTGGATCCACTAAACATTGAACATTTGTTAAGTTGGACTTTGTTAAATTAGATTAGTTATTGTTTTATTATAACTGGTTACTTCTAATAAGTGAATAGTTTTTTTTTAAGTGATGGAACACATTCCAGAAGATTTGCAGTTGTAATTGCACCAACTGTGTGTGACTGTTACTTAAGTGTGCAACAGAAAAGAACAAGATGTCAAACATTTAATGACTCAGTTTTCTTCATTTTGTAAACCAGAAGGAACAGGATAATGATGACGTGTGCTACATTTGTAACACTTCGGGAAAGCTGGTGTGCTGTGACGGGTGTCCACGAGCTTTTCACCATCACTGCCACTTACCCAGTCTACAGGAGGACACACTGAAGTAAGAAAAAGAGAAACCAAATAAAGAAATAAAAAAACACATTTACCAAAGACTGTATAGACTAAATTTTAAAGCCAGTAAATGCTACAATATAATTTATTTTTAGAGTAACCCTATAATATGCAGTTGAAAATCATCAACATGCATTCAGCATACAGTTAGTTTGTTTTGAGCAGCTTCAGATATGCATTTGTTAAACTGTGTTTAAAACAGTTTTTCTCATCACAATAAGGTAGCCACAAACAGAAGAACTAATACACTAAATACTGTAATGCACAAAATAAACACACAACCTAACATTTCTTTAGACTGCCTTTTGTTTTGATTACAGCACACATTTGCTGTGGCATTGTTTATATAAGCTTATGTCTTCTTCCATGATTGTTTAAGACATGAGAAGCTACTCACTGCACCAATTACTGTAAAGTTAAATAACTTGTTGCAACAGAACAACATAAATAACTGCATTAATTATCCAATGGAAGGATCTTACCTAGTTACGGATCGGGGTGTGGACTTAGGAAGAGGCATAGTGGCAGAGGTGTATGCTGAGAATGAGTCTTTATTAGGGAAACCAGAACATAAACAAACCCCAAACAGAAAGTATGTGCAACCTAACAGACTCGGAAACGTAACCAGAACACTCAGCTATGACATACATCTAAACATAAAGAACTAAACACAGAAGCTAACAAGACTAGTGTAAGAGCCATATCGCATTTGTTATGAATTTGTTGTTGTGTTTGTTTTATTTCATTTCATCATATCTTATTCTATTCATTAGTTAAGCAATAAGTTTATTACTGTACATAAGCCATTAGCTTTGAATTTGTTAGTTAAGCATCCATTTTGACAATCGTAGGTTGGTCTGTGATGTCACTCCACTGTCACAGTGGAGGCACTCCACTCCGAATTTGTATGACTATTGCATGGTAAAATAGTTCAGTTTTGGATGCGGAAGTCTACGGGAACACAAGCTTTTGACCGTAAGCTAACCGTAATCAGATAGATATAACAAATGTGTTGTTATACCCATAAGGTAATCCCGAACCAGCAACTGGTGTTGTAACTACAGTGGATTTACTCAAGACGACTGTATGAAGTGTTGAATCTTTGATGCTGGAAAATAAAATACGAGAGAAAAAGAACTCAATGGACTTTGTGTCGTAAAGAAACTGAACCAAATATACTCATCAAAACTAGTGGAATGATATATCTGCATCCACAACTAGGAAATAAGTATAAATAATTAATCATAATAAGAGCTAACATAATAGGCTAGGAGCTAACATGGCTATGAGATGAACATAAATACTTGAATATAACAAAAGCTAAACTAAACAAGACTAGGAGCTAAACAATAGAATCACAACAGATGGAACACAGACAAGGAGAGTGGCATGACGCAGAGACATAAAGGATTCACAAAAGGTCACTTCAACAAATGCCGGACAGGGAAAAACTGAACACAAGACTATTTATAATGAGCTAAATTAGCTACCTCGAATCAGGTGATCGCTCCAATCACCTGACCGAGGTGCATTCTGGGAAACCGAGTTCAAACACAGAAAACAAGGGAAACACAAAATGGCGTCCGTGCGCATGGCGCCCTCTGCTGGCATTCCGTGACACTTACCTAGTTTGCTCAGTATAGTCCAGATAGTGACTTTTTTTAGCCGGGTTGTGTACTGTACTGTATGTGTGTGTGTGTATTTTACATAATTATTGTAAGGTTGTTTTGGCTTTACTATATAACATTGACTTAATATTATGACAACTTCTATATGTATGCGTGTGTCTGTGTATTATACAATCATAATTATAAGGTTGTTTTGACTTAATTGTATAGCATTTACTTAATAATAAGACAATGTGTGTGTGTGTGTGTGTATGTGTGTGTGTGTGTGAAGGGATAAATGGCTGTGCACATTCTGTGTGTTAAAGGCCAACCATACATTGTGGACTCGAATGAGCCTGAATTCTGCGTTGCAATGTCCTGTTTCTGAAAACATTATGGTATTTATACACAAACACATACACACAGGCACATGTGTATATACTGTAAATACACACATAAACACACAAATGAATACAGAGCATTGTTTCTGATTTTGTCGGTTTTATCTTTTATCAGCGCTGTGAATATTTATTGCTGCATTTATATAAGGAGGACACACAGCATGTGTTTATCGATGATCCTACTAAACAGGTAAGGATTTTTTCTTAAATAAATCACATATTTGGCACAGGTTTGGAAGAAAAAAAATTGTCATTGCTTCATGACACTATATTTCTCACATGCTCACTCATTGTCTATACAGCTTTTTCCTGTATACAGGGTTGCAGGGGGGCCTTAAGCATATCCCAAGAAACTTAGGGCATTAGGCACATTATAAAAATTATTATAATTGATTATATAAAGAGAGTATATATGATATTACTTTACATAACCTTTATTTAACTGTGCCCTTATGCAGGTGGCAAAATACAGCAGGGTAATCTCTAACCCAATGTGGCTGAACAGAGTGAAATCCAAACTGCAGAATAAGGAGTATGAAACCATGCGGCAGTTTGTGCATGATGTCCTTCTCATCTTCAAGAACTGCAAAAAGTTTAACAAGGTGAGATGCAAATTCTATATATTCATCTATAAAACAATATGGCCAGCAGACTGGGTAATAAAACTTGATAATAAACAGTTTGATTAATATTAAATTTTATATGACATTTTGTGAGGTGTAGTAGGCAAACCTTAGATGAGTCAACAGCTACAGGCCTTCATGTACTGTAGCTTGCAGAACAGTGTGGAGAGAGCTTCATGGAATGGGTTTCCATGGCTGAGCAGCTGAATCCAAGCCTTACATCACCAAGTGCAATACCAACCATCAAATAGGTAGACACTTCTCTGTATGGCAATCTGATGGATGCGTCTGTGTTTGGCATTTGAAGAAGAACAGTACTTGTCTGATTGCATTGTGCAAAGTAGAAGGTTTGGTGGACGGGGGGATTTTTCAGAAGGTGTGTAAGGAATTCTTAATGCTTAAGCATTCCAAGATATTTTGGACAATTTTATCCTACACACTTTGTGTGCACAGTTTGGGGACAGCCCCTTCCTGTTCCAACATGACCGACACACCTGTTCACAAAGCAAGGTCCATAAAGACATGGATGAGTGAGTTTGGTGTGGAAGAACTTGACTGGCCTGCACAGAGCCCTGACCTCAACCTGATAGAACACCTGTGGGAAAGATTAGAATGGATACTTCGAGCCAGGCCTTCTTGCCCAACATCAGTGTCTGATCTCAGTCTCGGATGTAAGCAGTTCTTGGTTGTAGCCCAGCAAAGGGTTTGGAACCAATATTTATAGCCAAGGGGTGGTTCTTTGGCTGCGTGAAAATAAAGATCTGGTTTAAAATTAGGCACCAAAAATTTGTAAATAAGTAAATAAATGCTTAAGACACAAACTGTTTACTCTTAGACATGTGATGTAATACTCATAGACAACAGTGTTGAGTGTTGGTTTTGTTACTTAATTATTTACACTGATCACTTTGTAGAACGTTAGGTTGCCTTGATCTGGTAAGAGCTTACACTCATT
This sequence comes from Channallabes apus, assembly GCA_030522415.1. Classification (NCBI taxonomy): domain Eukaryota; kingdom Metazoa; phylum Chordata; class Actinopteri; order Siluriformes; family Clariidae; genus Channallabes; species Channallabes apus. The sequence goes on along the minus strand of CM060105.1, from coordinate 13,395,391 downwards.
TTTAGCGCATTTCTTTTTATTCCATTAAAACCAGTAGATGGTGATTGTGCATTAATGACATCATGTTTTATTCAATGTATTCTGACTTTATTTAATACATTTAGACTTTCATTCAATATTCTCAAGTTTCATTCAGTATATTGAGAGTTTCATTCAATATGGACTTTATCTCGTGTCCTCCATTCAGTTTTTTACTTTTCACCCTCCAGAGGGAGTTCACGCATCACAATAGTCACACGGTTGCAAACAATCTTTTGTATTATATATAATTTTTTAGTCATCAGTCTAAAAATTATTTCATAACTATCACTCGATCTATTAGCAGATCATTGGTGTTACAAACATTGTACCTAATGCTGAACCTTCTGCAAGTTAACAAGTACAACGCATTCCATGTTTTAAGTATTCTTGTTTTTTGACTATGGTTTCAGTGAAATGTCATCAGGTTGGCTCTTTCTATTATACAGTACCTCCATGTTATCATGTTTTTCATGTGGGGCTGTTGGTAATCTGGCACTAGGACATGATTTTGTGCCTTTCATAAATTATAAAAAATAATAATAATTTAAAGAATATATATTATTTGAATGGTCCTTCTTTTTCCTTATGGATAAGACTCCTTTCTTAAAATCATGTAATCTCCAACAGTCTTGTGCACTCTACTCTATATTATAGCAAGTGCAAACGCTTAATGCAAATTATTCATTACTGGCACTATTTGTAAATGTGTTTGTTTGAGAAGTGTCTGATAGAATAATTTCCTTTGTAATTTATCTACTATTAATACTATTGTAGTAGTACTAGTATCAGGCTTGTGCACAATTCAGAATTTGAGAATTGGCCGCCATTCAATTCATGAATTGGAATTTGAATTGAATTGACTCCGCCCCACAGGAAGTTGAATTTTGAATTGGAATGACAGGAAGTGGAATTAAATTCATGGCAATTCAAAAACATTCCACATAGTCATACAACAGAAAGAATGTGTTGAATCTCACATACAGTTACATTAATTTTGTAATTTAATAGCATAATTTCATTACACATACAGTGGGATGTGTAAGTTTGGGCACCCTTGTTAATCTTCATGATTTTCCTGTATAAATCTTTGGTTGTTACGATGAAAAATCTCAGTTAAATATATCATATAGGAGACACACACACAGTGATATTTGAGAAGTGAAACGAAGTTTATAGGATTTACAGAAAGTGTGCAATAATTGTTTAAACAAAATTAGGGAGGAATGAAATCATTTCTGACATATATTATAAAGCTTCATTGTTAAACACTTCACTTATGTATATGAATTTCTTTGAATTGAATTGCAATTCTGCTTCCTTTAATTCAATTCCGAATTGTAATTCTAGATCCTGTTTTTGACATCAATTCAAATTCAATACAAATTCAAGAATTGAATTGGAATTTAGGAGTCATTCTCAATTCAATTCTGAATTGTGCACAAGCCTGACTTGTATATATACTTAATGGAGTAAGTCATAAAACATATAGAGTATTAACTTTCTGGGTGATAAATTATTTTTTAAATAATGTGTGTGTGTGTGTGTGTGTGTGTGTGTGTGTGTGTGTGTGTGTGTGTGTGTGTGTGTGTCTGTGTGTGTATACAGGATAATGAGTTTGGCAAGATGGGAAACAGACTGAGCAAGCTCTTTGTACAGGATCTTTACACTATCTTTAAAATCAAGTAGTGTGCTTAAATTATAGACTCTTTGATATTCAGGGTCTTTCATATCCAGTACAGTCTTTATTATCCAGTAGTCTTTTTTTTTTCTTTAAGGTTTTGCATTGACTATTTTGACAATATATACAGTATTTAGAATCTGCTTATTTAAGTTAACTTTATGCTTCTGTAACATTTGTTTATCACAGGTTAAGGATATCAGTTTGTTAGAGCTAGCCTTCCAACAGCAGTTTGTAAAAATGTGTATACTCAGTTTAGAATACACATGCTACTAAAAAGTTGTGATTTATGTTAATAGCATGGTATGTAACACTGTTTTCTTTTGTAGCCATTTTTTTGTAGATTATGATAAGATGTACAGTATATGACTCAACTATACTGATCACTTAAAATAATAAATAATTTGCTGTCATTTGCATTTGTGTGTGCGTGTGGGTGTGGATATGGAGCCAAGCGAGAAAACAATTGGCCAAAACATGGTATTAGTGCTAAAAAGATTCTAACCTACAATAGGTAGCGGAATGAATTTCAGATAAGATCATATAACACCATTTTTCACATGCTTCTTATCTCCCGATCTATGGTAATTTTTTTGTAAATATGTATATACATTTATATTTTTATTAGATGAAAATGAAACACATTCTCTAAATATAATTTCATGCCTTTTTATGTAGTGTCCAAAACTTTTTTCTTAATTCAAACCCTTCAATTCAAAACATCACCCTGAAAAAGTGTTTTATCCTAAAATGCAAAATTGTTAAGATATCACAACATCAATGTTATGGACACTGGGGTGATCATTAATTTCGCACAGAATGCTTTAATTTAAGCAACAATTTTTACAGGTCATATGCTTCTAAATGCTTACTCCAATTTTAGCATTTTAAATTATATAGCATTTTAAACGTTGCATTTTAAATTAGAATTGTGTGTAACAAGACATAAAATCCAAAAAGGGCTGAAGTTAACAACCTAAAATTTTTAGGGAAGCAAGACTGGTTACTTCCTGGTTGCATATATTTCAGAAGTAGCTTCTTCAGCTACATATATTCATTATTGTGTATAGATGCGCACATATTATTCCACTAGTTTTGATGTGTATCTTTGGTTGAGGTTTGTACTTACGACACGTAGTCCATTGAATTCTTTGTCTCTCGTAGTTTATTTTCCAGGATCAAAGAATCAACACTTCATACAGTCGTCTTGAGTAAATCCACTGTAGTTACAACACCAGTTGCTCTATCAAGGTGGTTTAGGATTACCTTACGGGTATAACAACACATTTGTTATATCTAGCTGATTACGGATAGCTTACGTTTTCTTACTTTTACAACAACCTATTTGCTGTATCTTACTAAGATCTTGGATTACGGTCAAAAGCTTGTGTTCCCATAGACTTCCGCATCTAAACTGAACTTTCTATCATACGATAGTCATGCAAAGGCATGTACTGTAATAGGGGAATGACATCACAGACCAACTTACGATTGTCAAAATGGATGCTTAACTAACAAGTTCAAAGCTTATGGCTTATGTAATAAACTTAATGCTTAACTAATGAATAGAATAAGATAGAATAAAATGAAATAAACAAATAAACACAACAACAACTTCATAACAAATACGATATGGCTCTTACATTCCAGCCCCTAATTGACAGGCATTAAGACTGACAATTACATTTTTTTTTTTAGTTTTTTTTGTAACGACATGGAATTAAACTTTCTTAACCTTTTAAATCTTTTAAATGTATAATATTTATCTCAGGTGTTTATATTTGTGTATCAAATTTCATAACAGATTAGCACACATTTAACAGTCCATTTCACATATGAGGCACAGCTTGTCAATTGGTCTTGCTTGTCTAAGTGTTGCTCTTAGTTTTGACTAGGTCTCACAAGTCCCTTTTTGTCGGGGATCACTTTCATGATTTGTCCGGTGACCCATGAATTTATTGGAGAAGACTCATCAATTATTAAAACTCGAGAGATTTTTTCTCTCTTGAAACCATTTTTGACGTTCCTGGAGCAAGGGTAAGTATTCACGCACCCATCGCTTCCAGAACAGGTCTGCAAAGTACTGAATTTGCATCCATCTGTGACGTCCGTAGATGTCTTCCCTTTTAAAAAGTCCTGGGGGCGGGTTTGGCTGTTTTTTCATCAGCAGCAGATGGTTAGGCGTCAGTGGTTCCAGATCTGTGGGATCTTCCGAGACAGTAGTGAGGGGTCGGTTATTCATTATCACTTCTACGTCACACATGATTGTATGCAGGATCTCATGAGTTAATGTTTGTTCTTTCAGTACTGATCTCAAGATCTTTCTAACTGACCTGATCTGTCTTTCCCATTTATCACCAAAGTGAGACACAGAAGGCTGTCCACTATATGCCCCTTTGCGCAAGGAAGCTTTCAATTCGTGACTGATTCCATTGCTGAATAGCCTTGCGCAGTTCAGTCTCAGTGCCTATAAAGTTTGTTCCATTGTCACTTCTCATAACTGACACCTGACCTCTCCTGCTCAGAAAGCGTCGAATGGCATTCACACAAGTGTCTGTGTCAAGCGAGTGAGCGATTTCAATGTGCACGGCTCTTGTTGTTAGACAAGTAAAAAGTACACCATATCTTTTAACGTTACTTCTGCCACGTTTAATCTCGAAGGGTCCGAAGTCATCAGCTCCCACGTTAGTAAAGATAGACACGTGATAGTTCTGACATTTTTAATATTAATGTTGTGATATGTGAGATTTGTAGATTAGTAGCCTGGAAGAAAACTTCCCAAAGTATTTACATAAAAGAATATCCCAGCTACAGTGGAAAGCACTCCACAACAGCATGATATTGACAAGTGGCCATACCTTAGCGACGTAAAGTTGCCCAAGATTAACGATGAAATCGAAATTCTCATAGGCAATAGAGAGCACAAACTCCTAGAGCCACGGCGAGTAATTAATAGCATGCATGAAGGGCTGTACGCAGTTAGGACCGCCCTCGGATGGACTCTGAACTGGCCTCTTCGAGAACCCGTAGAGGACAGCATTCCCAGCAAGCGTTACAGTTAACCGAACCTCCATTGAGAGTGTAGAACGAATGCTGATAGAGCAATATAACCATGACTTTCCCGAACGAAATTGCGATGACAAGTCAGAGATGTCACAAGAGGATAATCAGTTCTTAGATTCTTTGATAACTCCTTGCAGTTCATAGATAATCACTTCTACATCAGCCTCCCACTTAAGAAAGCAACCGTTCAAATGCCCAATAACCGAAGTGCAGCTATGCAGCACGAATTGAATCTCAAAAGAAAATTCAATAGCAATAGCTCCTTTCACGAGAAGTATTCAAACTTTATGAATAACATGATTAAAAAGGGTCACGCAGTCAGGGTCCCAGCACCTAACCTAAACAGACAAGATGACCAGGTGTGGTACATACCTCATCATTGCGTGTACAGTATAATGCTGGTCACCAGCATACCAGCACCAAAACACAATATATGCTGGTCAAACTGGTCACCAGCTGTGCTGGTCTATGCTGTTTTTTCAGCAGGGAAACTTTCAGGTTGGTCTGAGGCAGTGGCAATTCTACACTGTATTGTTCCCCGGGCGAGACCCCCCCCCCCTTTCCTCCCCCGCCCCCCTTTCCTCCCCCCCGCCCCGTCATCCACTCTCTGCCCTGCTCGCTTAACTTCTGTGCGGCTGCAGGGGCGGCGCGGTCACAGCGCAGGTATCATAGATAATAGAAAACCGCTTAGCGGCACAGATTATTATTTTTTCCTCCAGGTTCGTTTGCCGTCCCCCACGTGACATGAAAAAATGCCGACCTGGGCGGCTGCCCAGTTCGCCCATGCCTAAAATCGCCACTGGTCTGAGGTACGATAATTTAGCTGAGAATAGCTGCTATAGTGGCGGCGCGGTGGTGTAGTGGTTAGCACTGTCGCCTTGCACCTACAGGGTCTGGGTTCGATTCCCCGGCCAGGCTCGATTCCCATCTCTGTGTGCATGGAGTTTGCATGTTCTCCCCGTGCTTGGTGGGTTTTCTCCGGGTACTCTGGTTTCCTCCCACAGTCCAAAGATATGCAGGTTAGGCTAATTGGCGTTCCTAAATTGCCCGTAGTGTGTGATTGGGTGTGTGAGTGTATGTGTGTGTGCCCTGCGATGGATTGGCACCCTGTCCAGGGTGTACCCCGCCTAGTGCCCGAAGTCTCCAGGGATAGGCTCCATAAATATCTATCTTTTTTCACAGCAGTTTGTGACTGAAAGTGTCCTTTTTTGTAGTGTTTTATGTTTTGTACATCTTTTCAAATTGAGACCTCATTTGTAAGTTGCTGTTATCTCATTTTTGTATAAATTAATCAAATGTTTGCTTTTTATAAAATTTATTTTTTATTAAAAAATAAACGAATCTGTGTTTTATTATTAGTTGAGAGTGTGGTTTATTTATTTATTATTATATTTGGTCATTGTAACATTAGGGAGCATTATAGACGTGCCGAGGGTATTTAACTAAAATAATGTGAGGGGGTGTTTTAATAAAACAACGTCTATCCAACATCTATTCGACATCTGGCAGATGTATAAACATCTGATTAACATTGTCTAAAGCGGATCAGGGTTGTTTTAATTCATATACGTCTTAAATACGTAGGCTAAGTGTCATTCTAACATCGGCACAGACGTCTCGGCGACGTCTTCCAGATGAGCAAACGCCCTTTTCCAGACATCTGCAAGACATCTGCCAGATGAATAGACGTCTACGCGACGTGTGTGTGCTATCTGGATATTCAATACATTAACTAACAATCTGCTGACCGTTAATAAGACTCGTTGAGAATGGTCCAATCACATGAGCCCAAATATTTAAAAACTATATTGATTCACTAAGACCAAAAGTGGGAGGGTCCGGGCCGCACAGTGCTGCGCCTCAAGGATGATTTGAAAAAATCAGAGCTCAGCCTCAAATCACATGCTTTTCAAAAATGTACGTGCCTACATAGACACTCGTTTGTCCTGCGCCCCGCATAAATGAACACAAACGTAATACAGTTAAAAAAAAAATTTAATTGTAAATAAATTATATTACATAATACAAGGTGACCCAGAATAACGGGAATTTTTGAAATGCGTATTGGTAGCCATTAGCAGGTGGTACTGTATGTATTAACATAACAACAAAACTCATGGAGATGTTTAGCAAGAGTAGATTTTGAGATGTTGAATCTGTCTGCTACCCCACGGTATGACTCCTGATTGGCCAATGTCCAAAGGCAGAAAAGAACACTCTGTGTGACTGGCAGTTTGCTTTGCTGTAAATTCATATAAACAGGACCAAGATTATGTATAGGTAGACGTCCTATATAGTTAGAACATAAGGGTTCAGGAGAATATACCAAATTGTAGTTAAATTATGTTGACTTTATGTAGTTCGCACCTCCACTTGTTCTTTGGTAATTCTGAGAGACTGTATAGGGGGACGACCTCCTCCACAAATTGTAGTACTTTTGGAACTAATCTGTACAATAAAAACATGTACTTATTATTATTGTACTTATTATATACACATGTATTGTAATTCAAAAGTATTATCATTCAGTGTTTTTTGTAGAACTGGGATAGATTCCAACAATTAAGGTTTACACGACTGTTGAACATGAAATATAAAAACTTATTTGTATTTTACAATAAACACAAAACAAGTAGCTTACTCTCCAACAGCAATTACAGCTAATTATTTATTGTTTACAGAAGCCTAACATAACACCAGTAAACAAAACAACATTTGATTAAGTATAAGCTTGATTTGTAAAACAGTATTTGTTCAGTTACTTTAAAATGAAATGATTTACACATGCACATATATTGTTTATAAACTTATCGTCGTTGTTCATTCTGCTGCATTTCTTGCAACAAAAAAGGTATTTCTACAGCTCCCAGTTCATCTGCAATAAAGTAGCCAAACGCCATGTGATCTGCCATGTTTGAGGAAGCAACGAGATCCCCAACGTGTCCGACTTCACGGCTCCGTTTTCAGCTCCACCCCGACTGCTTTCGGCTAATCTCGCCGATCGGTCTGCGCAGCCGCAGCATCAGCTCGAACACACCTATAGTGTCACACAGTTATCACGTGGTGTCATGACTATACATGTTCCAGTGATTAGAATAAATGTCCTGTGTCTCCATCTTTCAGATCACTGAGTTGTAGATGTGATTTAAAAGCACTCGGTCAGCTGTGATTCAGGACACACAGTGTCTTCTTGAGCTCATCTTGAACTTGAGTATATTGAAGCCCCATTTCTGAAGTGAGACAGTCTGAGTCTAGAAGAGACACTTCACTTCCACCTGCCTGACCGTGTGGCCGAGTGACTGTGAGAAGTGTAGGGAAGAAACCGGATTGTGTCCCACATGTGATGGGACAGAGAGGATGAGGTACTGCACAGCACCACCGTACATACAGGGATGTGACAAGAAAAAAACAAAAACTCTGTGAAGTTGGACTTTAGATATTTAAAAGCGCTCCAGACTCAGATCTGTAGTGGTTATTCACTAACAGTCCGGTGACATCACCTCTCCTACTGCATGAGTTAGGGAAATAAAATATAGAATTGTTGCTCATCAATAAATATGCAAAGTCAGAATATTTAAGATCTGAGCTTTAATTTAGTATGCATTTTTAAATTTTCTCATGTGTAGGTTCAGGGTTAGTACACTGTAAAATTAACTGATAAAATATGTAGCCTCAACGTAAAAAAATTTAGTAACAAGTTTCACAGCGTTAGCATTAGCATCGCTAGCGTCTTTAGCTGCAGCCTCGAAGCGAGCATAGAAGGTGTTGAGCTCGTCTGCCAGAGTCGCGTCCGCATTCGTCATACCGGATGCTGGTGGTTTATAGTCCGTTATTGTTCTCAGTCCCTGCCACAGGCTCCTAGAGTCACTCTGTTGAAGCTGTGACTCTAGTTTTCTCCCGTAGCGCTGCTTCGCCTCTTTCACCGCCTTCCGGACGTTGTATGACGCAGCCTTGTACGGTTCTCCCGTAGCGCTGCTTCGCCTCTTTCACCGCCTTCCGGACACCGCCTTGCGGACACCGCCTTCCCACATCACATGTGGGACACATGTGTCCCACATGTGATGGGACAGAGAGGATGAGGTACTGCACAGCACCACCATACATACAGGGATGTGACAAGAAAAAAACAAAAACTCTGTGAAGTTGGACTTTAGATATTTAAAAGCGCTCCAGACTCAGATCTGTAGTGGTTATTCACTAACAGTCCGGTGACATCACCTCTCCTACTGCATGAGTTAGGGAAATAAAATATAGAATTGTTGCTCATCAATAAATATGCAAAGTCAGAATATTTAAGATCTGAGCTTTAATTTAGTATGCATTTTTAAATTTTCTCATGTGTAGGTTCAGGGTTAGTACACTGTAAAATTAACTGATAAAATATGTAGCCTCAACGTAAAAAAATTTAGTAACAAGTTTCACAGCGTTAGCATTAGCATCGCTAGCGTCTTTAGCTGCAGCCTCGAAGCGAGCATAGAAGGTGTTGAGCTCGTCTGCCAGAGTCGCGTCCGCATTCGTCATACCGGATGCTGGTGGTTTATAGTCCGTTATTGTTCTCAGTCCCTGCCACAGGCTCCTAGAGTCACTCTGTTGAAGCTGTGACTCTAGTTTTCTCCCGTAGTGCTGCTTCGCCTCTTTCACCGCCTTCCGGACGTTGTATGACGCAGCCTTGTACGGTTCCATGTCCCCCGACGCAAGTCCCGTGTTGTAGGCAGCTGTGCGAGATCTCAGAGCGTCGCGGATGGTTTTATCCACCCACAGCTTCTGGTTGGGAAACGTTCTGATAGTCTTTTTCTCTATCGTATCGTCTGCCAGCTTTTCAATAAATCCCACAACCGCTTCCGTAAACACGCTGACGTCATCATCGGAGCTGTTTCTGTACATGTCCCAGTCTGCGTCATCGAGTGCGTCCTGTAACGCGGCCACCGATTGGTCCGTCCAGCGCGCATCCAGTTCTCCATTGGAAAGCATTTGTTTGAGAGCTTAAATCCTGTTTGCCGCTCTCTGTGTCTGACTAAAAGTGGAAGCTTTTTAGCATGTTGCTAGCAAGATCATGAAAATATTGCTAAGACGATGCTATATATAACCATGCTAGCAACAGCTAATCATGTCAGCATCATGTTAGCAGGGTCGACTCATTTAATTCAGGCAAGCAACCAGTCTCTCAGGATCATTGTGAAGTTGTCAAGCCACACCCCAGCATGTGGGTGAACCCCAGTAAATGTGTATGAGTCAAAATGGTCAGATAGCCTTTGATTTCTTCAATAACATGTGCCAAGCTACAGTACTCCCTAGCTACAAAACAGAGTACCCTAACAACCATTTTGCATGACATTTATCTGTGCATCAGAACATTGAATAGACATGATAATACTTATTTTAATGTCATTTATGTGTTGTGCAAAACTCTGTAGACTTTTCACTTAAATTAAATTTAATTTCATTTGCATGGTTCTTTTAACAGTTGTCATTGCTAAAAAGCAGCTTCACACAATCAAAAGAAATTATGAAAGGATGGATGAAATGTGAATGTGTATGAAGACTACCCTTTTCCACATATTTAAGAAAGAGTTAGGCTGCATGACTGTAGGTTAAAGTTTGAACTGAAGTTTGTGCTTCTGATTGGCTGAGCAACGCTGTGACACTCCCCGGAGACGGCCCGCAGACGGCCCGCCCTTGCACTTGGCTGATTTGCTGAGCGATATACAGTAGTTATACAGCTCCTGAGACCGCCTCCCCGCCTAGAATCTTCTTTGAGGTAAGCTGAATAAGTTCATATTTTTAACTGCTGTGTGTAAAAACTAAATTTGAGAAATTTCATGTTTGTGTACAAGGCTATATATTAGACCTGTATTGTGTGAAACAGAGTGTTATTGCAGGAATAAGTGATTTTGTCAGAGTCTTTTGACAGAGAACTGCACAATGAGCTGCATGATTACCCCTTTCAGTCAGTCATGTGACTGAGGAAAGTGCTAGAAGAAAATAATTTGAAGAGAAAAAATATTTTTGTAGTTTATACAAATTACTGTATGCTTGTAGTTTATTCAGAATATAGTTGATGTATTGCTAACTGCTGCCTGAGGTGACTAGCATTGGTTCATAATTTTAACTGCTGTGTGTAAAAACTAAATCTGAGAAATTCAATGTTTGTGTACAAGGCTATATATTAGACCTGTATTGTGTGAAAAAGAGTGTTATTGCAGGAATAAGGGTCTCCTTATTATAGAAGACAGAGAACTGCACAATGAGCTGCATGATTACATCTTTTAGTTATCTGACTGAGGAAAATACTACAAGAAAATAATTTGAAGACAAAAATTATGTTTGTAGTTTGTAAAAATTATGCTTGTAGTTTATTCAGAAAATAGTTAACTGACAGGCAAATTACCTCTTACACACACAGGAGATTTGCGATTCTATTCTGATTGTTGACTGAGCGATACTGTATTCTTACACTGTCCTGAGACGGCATACGCTTTTCCAGAATTTTCCTGAGGTTAGTATCATTGGTTCATAATTTTAACTGCTGTGTGTAAAAACTAAATGTGAGAAATGAAATGTGTTTGTGTACAAGGCTATATATAGTAGACCTGTTTTGTGTGAATGAGAGTCTCCTTATTATAGAAGACAGAGAACTGCACAATGAGCTGCATGATCACCCCTTTCAGTCAGTTGTGTGACTGAGGAAAGTGTTAGAAGAAAATAATTGGAAGACAAAAGAAACATATATTTTGTTTGTAGTTTATTCAGAATATAGTTGACTGACAGGCAAAATAACTCTTACACAGCCCAGAGACTTGTGCTTCTGATTGGCTGAGGTACATTTTGACACTGCCGGAGACGGCCTACACCTTTCCAGGATTTTCCTGAGGTCAGTACTGTACCATTGGTTTATAATTTTTAGGGCTGCAACAACTAATCGATAAAATCTATAATTATCGATAATGAAATTCGTTGTCAACGAATGCCGTTATCGATTAGTTGGGCTGCTCACGTTATTGAGGCGCGCGACCACAAGATGCACAAATGCACACACAGATACACAGCCGCTCGCGCAATGGAGGTTACACAAGCGTTTGCAGGAAAAAGCGCGCGCCCCAAGTCCTCCAAGGTACCCACTGCGCAATGTGACGTCGTAGCGACGTCTTTTCCATGTCATTTTGGACGTCCAATTTCCGTCCATAGATGGGGTTATTTTGCAACGCCAGGCGACGTCTTTTTTTCGATGTCTACTGCATGTCTAATTCTGACGTCGTAGTGACGTCTTTTTCATGTCATTTTTGGACGTCCAATTTCCTTCCATTGATGGGGTTGTTTTGTAACGCCAGGCGACGTCTTTTTTCCGACGTCTAATGTTAACTCCACCAAAGCAGCTGATGGTGCTGTAGCTTGCCCCGGCACTTGCGCAGCGTCACCATTGGGCTCTGCCCCGCGATCTTCAACTCGCCGCTCCGCTTTGATCGCGCTCGCTCGCTATTGTGGAGATACGAGTTGGACTGATTGCTTCCCAATGCAAATGGCTGGAAGTACTTTACTCACCACAGCACGCACGGGAAAAGAAACGCAATCACTCGAGAACCAAACCCAATTCAGCCTTAGCATGAACCGGAACACATTCAACAAGTCTCTCACACACACATACTCAATACACCTAAACTTGGCCGAAGCCATTAACCCAAACACATTTCCTCATCACGGTGACCACAGCAACTCGCCGCAAAGCATGATGGTCGTCAGCCACTGCCCCGTCCACGCCACAATATGTTTCTTTTTTACATTTTCCTGTTTCTCTTTAACAGTTTTAATTTTATTCAAAGCCTATAATCAAGTTATTTGTGTTTTTATTTTATATTGTATTACTATATATATATATATATATATATATATATATATATATATATATATATATATATGTCTTTGGTCAGATTTGGTCAAAAGTTGAACGTCAAAATGACGTCCAAGTTTGGTCATGGTTGGACGTCCAAATCGTGGACCTAGTTTGGACGTCAAAATGACGTCCAAAAAAAATAAGCTAGATTAGGTCGTCAAAATGACGTCCAAGTTGGGTCATAGTTGGACGTCCAAATAGTGGACCTAGTTTGGACGTCAAAATGACGTCCAAAAAAATAAGATAGATTAGGTCGTCAAAATGACGTCCAAGTTGGGTCATAGTTGGACGTCCAAATAGTGGACCTAGTTTGGACGTCCAAGTTGGGTCATGGTTGGACATCCAAATAGTGGACCTATTTTGGACGTACAAGTTGGGTCATGGTTGGACGTCCAAATAGTGGACCTAGTTTGGACGTCGAATAGACGTCCAGAATTGGTCATGGACCGACGGACCCAATATAGACATGATCTGCACGTCTATCCGACGTCCAATGTTTAGTGGGTATGGGAGCAATTTACATTAAACATCTCTCATCGGGCGTTAAAATCGACCGTTTTTCTGCCGTTCATAGTGTCCGGGGAGCGCGGATGCAGTGCCGAGGGTTTTCTACACACGGCGCAGCCGGTGAGAGTGTTCACACGGGCTTTGGTGACGTGTAAACACACACGTCACAAACACACGTCACCAAAGCCCGTGTGAACACTTTCACCGGCTGCGCGGTTATACTTATATATAAAACGTTGCATGCAGCTTTTTCTTTACGTTCAAACACCAACGAACGCGAGGAAAACACTTCTAGTGCGTTTTCTTCACGTTCATCTTACACTTCGGAGGACCGGGTATATCCCATGATCCTACAGGCTATACAGAGGGGAAAAGGGCAAAATAAACAGAGTGAATCCAGTAGCGGCGAGTTTTTTTTCTCTCCCCACGTCGCCGTATTACGAGAATGTCTAGTATTTATTTTATAATTTTTTTTATTGAGAAAAAAAAAGGATAAAATACACGAAAGGATCGAAATAATGTATAAACCGTGAAAAGGATGTAGTAGACACTTCAATTAAAAATATCATAATCTAGAAGTCTATTCTTATTATTATTAAGTTGAATTAATTTAAGAGAATTTAAAATGTAAGTCATTCTTAACAACTGAATGTATTTTTGTTTTAAACTATATATATATATATATATATATATATATATATATATATATACTGTAAACTTGCCATCTGCAATTATTGTTAAAAACAAAAATGTTGATTTACATAAAATAAGGTTCAAATGTCAAAATTAAAGATAATTAAACTACGTGGCTATTGCATTTTTTAAAGTTTACTTTTATACATAAATAAAACCCTGATTTATGGTTTTATATAGTTAAGCAAAACATCAAATTAAAGCATCTAGCTTTTATCCGATTTAATCGATATACGTATGTATGTATGTATGTATGTATGTATGTATGTATGTATACAGATGGCAAGTTGACTGTTATATTTATATATATAAATAAAACACTGTCAACTTGCTATCTGCAATTATTGTTAAAAACAAAACAAATGTTGGTATGGATTTATAAATAATTATAAGCAAAACATCAAATTAAAGAAGCGCTTAGCTTTATCCCATGAATCGATTAATCGAAACAATAATCGGCCAACTAATCGATTATTAATCGTTAGTTGCAGCCCTAATAATTTTAACTGCTGTGTGTAAAAACTCAATGTGAGAAATGGAATGTGTTTGTGTACAAGGCTATATATTAGACCTGTATTGTGTTATTGCAGAAATAAGAGTCTCCTTATTTTATCAGAGATTAGTTTGAGGCAGGAGATCGCTGGTTATCTAGGGTCTGTTTTTCTTTTTTCCCCTCCATTAATGTAATTGTGGTAATATTGTAATGTATAAAATCAATAGTCTGTGCATTTAATAGTTTTAGTTTAACATTTTTTTTTGCTGTATCATAAACCACTTGGATTTGAAACTCTACCTTTGAAACTCTGACACACCAAAGAGTCTGGCTCACACTTTGCACACATGTAAGGCTGATGGAAAATGGAGATTAACGAGCATCTTGGGATGCGAGCAACCTTTTTTAAAATATTTTTTAATTGGCCTGCCAACTCTCCTGACCTGAACCCCATAGAGAATCTGTGGGATATTGTGAAGAGAAAGTTGAGAGACACAAGAATCTGCAAAAGGATTCCCGACCAAGTATTGAGTGCATAACTGAACATAATTATTTGAAGGTTGACTTTTTTTGTATTAAAACCACTTTTCTTTTATTGGTCGGATGAAATATGCAATTTTTTTGAGATGGGGATTTTGGGTTTTCATGAGCTGTATGCCACAATCATCAATATTAAAACAATAAAAGGCTTGAACTACTTCAGTTTGTGTGTAATGAATCTAAAATATATGAATGTCTAATGTTTATCAGTACATTACAGAAAATAATGAACTTTATCACAGTATGCTAATTTTTTGAGAAGGACCTGTACAAGGCTATACAGTATATTAGACCTGTATTGTGTTATTGCAGGAATAAGAGTCTCCTTATTTTATCAGAGGTTAGTTTGAGGCAGGAGGTCGCTGGTTATCTAGAGTCTGTTTTATTTTTTTTCCTCCATTAATGTAATTGTAGTAAAATGGTAATTTATAACATCAGTAGTATGTGCATTTAATAGTTTCACTTGAGATTATGTGACTTAAATTGGACAACATGATAAGTTTCTAGAAACAGCATATTCAATGTATGTTAAGTATAAAATTATGCTTTGCTGCTTCAAGTCACTAGTGTTTTGTTGTGATTATTACTTGTCTCTGTTGAATGCTTTGAATCATTCACTTGCTTTCTTGCTTTCTTCAGATTGATTTCTTCATTGAGCTTCAACTTTCAAGTTTTGAGCTTCATCTCGTGAGCAACTCTTGAGGTTTGTTGCATTATTTGTTTGTAGTACATTTAATAGTGCACTATGCTGGACTCCTGCCCACCTCCAAAAGTATAGGATCATGCAAAAAACGTTGTAGTGTCAATCCTTAATTATGATCAGGTCTGTGGTGGTGTTTTTGTCTATAAAACAAAGCTCCTTCCCTTAAAATATTGGTTTATATTTTCTGTTTTATTTGCTATAATTCTTTTAACTTGGGGAAAAAATATACTTGTATTGGTCTGTTCAACATAAACTAACTTGTAAACTAGAAATCTGCTTTAAATGACATACAGAAACACATAGTGAATGAAAAAAGACAATTGTTTGCTACACAATTATGCATGGGATAATCTAAAAATAAGCACAGAAAGGGTTATCAAGAGCCAGACAGTGATCAAAGGCCATTTAACTACATATAGTTACAAAATTGCATTGATTTTATTATGATTCAAAGTTTCAGAATTTAATCACTACATTGTGTTCATTCACATACAGGCGATATGAAACGTGATATGTTAATGTTATGTTAATATGTTATCATGTTAATAGAGTTTGTCCAATTTAATCGTCTCTAATTAATGAGTTGTCATGAATTATTGTTATTTTATTTTTTTCCTTTTTATAAACACTAAGCACAGTGAAGTGGAGAGGACCAGGAGGGGGCGTGTTTGACCGGAGAGGAGAGCGGATGCCGGGGGGGTGGGGGGCATTCTAGCATAGTTCAAAAAAGATGAGCAGATATAAATCTCAAACTAGTTGTTTTTAACTGAAGGAACACCTTTGCATAATAAAGCTGTTGTCTTTGTTGTGCTTGAAAATCAAAGTGGTCACTTAAATATGGTGTTACGTCCCAGTCTAGGGCCATAGAGCAAAAGAATGGTTCAGGGTTCTATTTTAAACTGTATGGAAATGGTGGTATATGGCAGAAAGAACTAGATCCAATCATTAACTGATGAAATAATGAGGTTTGTATATACACATACACACACACACACACACACACACACACACACACACACACACACACACACACACACACACACACAACCGGAGGATGAGTATCAGATTCAGGATGGACCCAGGCCAAAATAATAAACAAAATGGTATTCATATTTAGTAGCTAGATTACCTGCAAAAAAAAAAAAAAACACAAACAAAAATACAGCTACAGCTACCATCCCGGACTCCCTAAACCAAAAACAGTGAAATTATCAATAAATATATACAAAGACCAACCAAACCAAAGGGACAAAGCAATAATCAAAGTCAATTGGAGGCAAAAAGTCAAAACAGAATACACAATCAAATATCAAAACGCCAAAATCACAACCTCTTTCCTCTTTCCCGCGTCTCTCTCCGGTTTATATATGTTCGCGCTAGTCGATGACGTCACTCTCAAGGCGGAAGCGACCGTGTGGAAGGTCAGGAAGATGCCGATGTCAGAAAACCTGGAGTGGAGTCTGGAGCGGCGCGCGACCGGGACATGATACACACACGTGGCGCAATGGAGCATTTATACAAAGCATAATATTTTTATTATTTTAGCATTTTCATTCATTTATTTTTTACTCAGTAGCGAATATGATTTAAAATGTAGCGAATTACAATACTTCAAACAAAACGTACTTAAGTAAAAGTAAAATTACAGATTTTTAAAACTACTTAAAAAAGTAGAAATACACAAAAATGCTACTCAATTACAGTAACGCGAGTAAATGTAATTTGTTACTTTCCACCTCTGCTAATGACTGCCATCAAAAACCATGAGCCTCTTTGAGCTTATCACTTTTATGCACGATAAGGATCTATCTGAGATCTACCTCAACTTTTGGACTGCTCTGAGGATTGCACTTACATTGCCAGTGACTGTAGCTCAAGCAGAGAGGAGCTTTTCCAAACTCAGGTTAATCAAGACATACCTGAGGTCAACCATGTCTCAGGAGCGGCTCACTGGCCTTGCTGTCATAAGCATAAAGCATATGTCATAAGCATAAATCATGCAATAGGAGAGCAGATCTCATAAGATGCCATTATTGATGACTTTGCATCTAGAAAGGCCAGAAAAGTCAGATTTTAGTTTCAGTTTATGGTTTCTGTTCTGCAGTGAAGTAAGTAAGTTATTTTCCTTTAGTGCGATTTGTTCTATATTCATTCTATATTTATATAATATTTGTTTGTACACAGTATATTTATTTAAGTTATGAGTAGTACAAAATGTGCAGTTTTTTATTTTATAAAAGGAGGGAGGGAGTCTCGCCCAGGGCGCAATTCAGTGTAGAACCACCACTGATACTCCCCGCCGCTAAGGACCTTTGCAGTGGACTTTTAGGAGAGGATGCAGTTCATAAGCTAGCACAGGCTCCTCTTTTGGCAAGCACCGTCACTAGACGATCTGAACATATAGCAGAGGACACTGAGACACAGTTGCTTAACAAGTCACCGTGATACACAATTCAGGTAGATGAGTCAACTGATAAGGACAACAAGGCAATGCTACTTGTTTGTGTTCTATCTATCTATCTATCTATCTATCTGTCTGTCTGTCTGTCTGTCTGTCTGTCTGGAGGATGTGCATGAGGACATGTTATGTGCAATGTGGCTGCCAAGCAACGTCACAGGCACAGAACTATTCAAATCTCTGAATGATTACATTTCAGGAAAACTGAATTGATGCTCTTGTCGGCATATGCACAGACGGAGCTGCTGCCATGATTGGACAGATTTCTGGTTTAATTGCTCGGGTTAAGGAAGCTGTACCTGAATGTCAGTCTATGCACCGTCTTCACAGGGACATTCTAGCTAGCCAAAAAATGCTACAATCTGTCACTTCAGGGGAAAATGTATCTTCAAGTTGGAAGATAAAGTAGCTGCATTCAAAGCCAAACTAGAATTGTGGGGACACTGAGTAAACAGAGGGATATTTGACATGTTTTAAACATGAGCGGGGTTTTGGAAGAGACTGAACCTATAAAATTCTCCCCGCTTGTACAGGATCACCTGTCTCTGCTTTTAAGAGTTCGAGCGGTACTTCCCGAACTGCAGATCTCCGAGAATGGATCTGCAACCCATTCACGAACGAACCATTGAATTGGAAAAAAAAAAAAAAAAGCAAACCATGAATTGAGCCTGTCTGTGCTAGAAGAAGAGGAACTGCTGGAGATTGCAAATGATGGTGACCTTAAAAGTACAATGGAGATCGAAAGTTTGGGCACCCCAAGTAGAAATGTTTATTAATGTGCATTAAGAAGCCAAGAAAAGATGTAAATATCCCCAAAAGCTATCAAAATACAAATGAGACATTCTTATAATATGTCAAAAAAAGTTGGATTTTATTTTCATCATTTACACTTTCAAAATAACAGAAAACCAAATAATGGTGTCTGCAAAAGTTTGGGCACCCTGCAGAGTTAATACCTTTAAAAGAAACACTCTTGAGATTCTGGTCCATGATGACCTGATCACATCACACAGGTCCTGTAGGTTCTTCAGGTGCTCCTTCGTGCTGTGAATATCCTGTTCTTCCACGCCCCAAAGGTGTTCTACTGGATTAAGATCCTGTAACTGGGAAGGCCACTGAACTCATTATAGTGTTCATGAACTCAGAGACGACGTTTGCTTTGTGAAATGGTCCATTCTCATTCTGGAAGAAGACATTACAATCTGGCGTTCATGTGATTAAGGCTTGCAGTGTCTTATCCAGTGATCAGAGGTTGTTATATATTCAGTTTAGAATTGTGTGCAGTCTGACTCACTGTGCACGATGCACACACACCACGTCTCTTATGAGTCTGTTTAATTAGTTATAAATAAAGGACTGTGTTGTCTGTTCCCCAACATAGAAATGCAGGAACACTGGAGTCTTCATCTCACACACATGTTCATTAAAAACTGAAAATAAAAGAAAAACATCTGAATCAATAAACACAAACTGGATTTTTGTACTTTATGATCAGCAGCATGTAATCATCTCTGCTCCAAGAGAAACATTATCATTTTCTGTTTATATAATTTTATTCAACATTTATTCATACATGTACAATATCTGAGTTAGAACATTTAGCTAAAACAAATGAGAACTTCCACAAGTTCTAACAGGAAAGTGAGCAGACGTTTATCATCACATCACTGCTCTTATACAATCACAGGCTTTAGAGCTTTTTATAAAGTAACTCACACTGCTGTGTGTTTTATCTCCTGTTCTACATGTATATTTAAGTGCAGACTTTAAGAAGAAGCGGAGGTGAAGTTTACAGGAATGACAGAAGACACGGTGAGGAGGTGGAGAGCTGGAAGGAGTGTCAGAGTGAGTAAAGTAGCTGATTAAATCTAATATTTGTGGCAGTGTGGCATTAAAGATGATGATTTTCATGAGTTTTTATGAGAGTTGAGGAGAAAGTCTGCTGCTTATCAGAAACAGGGAAAAGCTGAGATCATCTTATTCAGACAGAAGCAGCAGTATGAAGTCAGAGATAGCAGCGTGTCACAAGGAGACCAGCTGTTCATTTACAATCACTCTCATGCACTCAGGTGGGATGTTTTATAAACTCCGTCTGACTCCCTGTCTTGTCACATGAAGTTTAAATCAACACCAAACAGCATTAAAGATAATTGTTAGTAAAAGTCTGATTAAATAGAATAAAGTGACATTTTAACTCTGTAATCTGATATTTACTGGAACTGAAGAGAAATGCACAAGCTAATGCTAATGTACAAAATAATGCTAATGAGTCTGTTAATGTTTCAGTGTTTATATAAAGAGATCATTACTCACCTCAGTGTCTGTAGTTTGTAATGTCCATCGTCCTTAAGGGCAGAGAGACACTTCACTCCTGAGTCTCCTATTTTATTCCCAGACAGATTCAGTTCTCTCAGGTGTGAGGGGTTTGATCTCAGAGCTGAAGCGAGAGCAGCACAGCCTTCATCTGAGACACCACAACCACACAACCTGCAGAGACACAATGACACACACTTCACTCTCTCAGGACATAAACTTCAAGACAAGCTTTGTGTGTGTGTGTGTGTGTGAGAGAGAGAGAGAGAAAACTTGGGCATTTTATCTAAAGTGTTATTTTAATCAGCAATGATCCCTGTGATCTACTCACACACACACACACACACACACACACACACATTGATGGTGTTCTCTACTTTAGCTCGGTGTTACTATATGAATGGATTTGAGTCTGTGGGTTTATTAATTGACATTCTGTATTTATGATTAAATGTGTAATAATATGAGACTATTTTAAAATGTTAGAGAAAGAACTAATGAGGAAATCTGCATGGGTTTAATACTGCTTGTCCATTTGTCTGCTTCTGTAACACAGATCTGGCAACCCTGTTCATAGCAGATAGACACAGATGTAGTGAAATAATTCTCAGTAACAGAACTAATGTTCATCTCTGAGAATGTCACTGCTGCTTTTAAACCCTGCAGCTCACACAGTGCAGTTAGTTTGTGTCTCAGCTGCAGTTTGTGTGATTAGTTACAGTGTTGTAGTAAATTTCACAGTCATTTCAGACACACTGCAGTCGCATCAAGTCAGGTTTTGTGCTGCAGCTTCTCACATACGTACATCTGACCCAAAGACTCTGTGACAAATCATCAGTGTGCAGTGAAAAGAAACAATCTTCCTCCTCAGGACATTGATGATGAACCTAAAACCTCTGCTTCAGTCTCACTATTAGAGAATGTGTCTTACTGAGGAGCAGGTCATATGACTCTCAGAGAGATGATCTTACCACAGTGTCTCCAGTTTACAGTCAGGATTCTCCAGTACAGCAGAGAGACACTTCACTCCTGAGTCTCCTAGATTATTATTATTATACAGATTCAGGTGTCTCAGGTGTGAGGGGTTTGATCTCAGAGCTGAAGTCAGAGCAGCACAGCCTTCATCTGAGACATCACAACACTGCAACCTGCAGAGACACAATGACACACACTTCATCAACACATTTACATCCTGGATTATTATTTTATTTTTAAGATGGTGAGTCTACAAAATGCTTCTCTAACAGACTTATAGTGCACTATACAGGGGGAATAAACTTGTTTCTCCATAACCTTTGTTTAATAACACTAGACATTTATATAACACTATAGATTTATATTACTGCAGAATCACGGAAGTAAAAGTCTGAATCAGGGTGAAAAACAAACACAATCATTAATTTAAACCAAGTTATATTAATTTCAGGACTAAAGCATTACATTTTTGAGGAGAATCAAAACTCATGTCTTTAATAAACAATATTACTGACTGATAATTTATTACTAAATAAAGTTTTACAGTAAATAAAATGTACAGTACTGTGTTTAAAGTCTTAGACACATGTACATAAGTGCTGTAGAGCGAGGATGACTTTTGTACAGTGTTACGACTGTCTAGGGGTCTGTGTCGTAGCAAAAGGTGAGTGAAGGAGTCTCACTACCAAAGGGATTAGGAAAGGGATTTCTGCTTTCCTTGCACCACGAGCAACCTGAATCCGAAACAAATCTGCAATAGCGAGCAAATCATCTTTGCGGCAGATATCCAATTTCTGTGCTGATGGCTGGATCGCAAATTGATCTAATTCAAATTTCGAAGTCATTTCCAATTCCCTCCTCCTTAAAATGAAAACCACTAGGCAAAACCACTAGGCAAATGCAAACATATAAAGATATAAACCGAATTTTATTTTGTTAACAAAACCGAGTTTTGTTTTCCTTTAGAGAAAAAGAAGTAGGACGAGCCCCCAATTTTGTTACGACTGTCTAGGGGTCTGTGTCGTAGCAAAAGGTGAGTGAAGGAGTCTCACTACCAAAGGGATTAGGAAATTGTGTTTCTTTTTATTTCTAGGCAAAATGATAAGGGTTACAAACTTCAGAGGTTGACAAGGCCAAAATAATAAACAAAATGGTCTTCTTTTAAAAAGAACTAAATTTCTAAGTCAAAAGAAAATAAAACAAGATACACAAGGCTTCCCTAACTCCCTAACCAAAAACAGAGTACTAAATATATATAACAAAATAAATGGCATCAACCTCCTACTGCCCTTAATATGACGAAAGTATTTACAATATTTACAACAATATTTACAATATGAACCGATGGCTAACAAATCCAAAACAGAATCCAAACTCGTAGTCAAAAACAGGCTTAAGGTCAATTTTAACAGTCAGACTAATAATTCTCTTTAGTAAGAAACTCGAATATACAAAAAATCAGATTTAACAAAGAGACACACACAATGGCACCAAAGGCCTCTGAAAGGAGTTTGGGGTGGTCCTTTTATTCTGGTTGGTTGAGGAGATGAGCCAACCGCAGCATCCGGTGAATTACCTGGAGGAACACCCACCTGAAAGGCAAGCAAGTACCCGAAAAGAACAGCAGAGGGCAGAATAACAAACTCCTAACATACAGTAACAAGTACCACAATGGAGTACAAGGTCAGCTGAAGGTTAAATGTGTTTTAACTTTGTGATTTAAATATCTGACTCCAAGACTTTTAATTAATTATCTTATAATGTATAATCTTTTAGTTATTGTTAGAAGTGTAATATCTCAGCGTTTTATTTACATATAAGCTGGCCAAAGCCAAAACAAGGAAAAATAAAGTATCAGTTTCCTATTAACAGAATAAGGATTATATACACCATACATCCTCCACCAAATTTCAATTTTAAAAGAAAATCTCTATTGTACAGTATATCTCTATTTTTATTTTTATTTCCATTTTATGTACAGTATACTTTTATTTTTTATTTCTATTTTTATTCTAGTTAAGTTAAAATTTTCCTATTTCTTTATTCATATTTATTCCTTACTGTAAGATTTAATTCTCTTTTTAAGGTCACTGGCGGTCGTGTAAGCATTTCACTGCATATCGTACTGTGTATGACTGTGTATGTGACGAATAAAATTTGAATTTGAAATTTGAATTTGAATATAAGACTTCTAAACTCCTCCCACTGTCCAGAACATTCTGTAGAGCTTCAGAAACCTGTACAGCACATCACACATTCCACACGCTCAGAAAACTCACTGAATCAGTGTGTGTGTGTGTGAGAGAGAGCATGTGTTGGGGGCGTGGCCTTGTATGTAGATTACCCTGTGTTTCCCTGTGACTAGCGTGTGGGCGTGTCCTGTCTCAGACCATTATCATATAGACAGACTGTACCTCTCATTGAATTTATACAGATAAATTGAGGATATTTGTATTTGATTTAACTTGCTTCATTTAAAAGTAGATTTTTGAAAAGTAGATCCTTTAAAGCTTTCTATAGATATATTTCTCATGTCTGTGTGTGCAGTATTCACGGTGTTCCAGTTCATTTTAGTGTTTCAGAAAGATGTGCGAGAGCGGAGACGGAGACGGCTGAAAGCGACCCTGTTCATTTTCTTTATTTTACAAAAGCACAGTGTTTTATGGATATTGTGATTGTACATAAATAAATGTAGACCCTTTACAGATTTAAATGATGTACTACACTTATGCATACGATAAAAAACGACGGCCCATTTTAAGTTCTTTTCACAGTTTCAAGGAAAAAATACAAGTTGTCCTGCCGGCCGAGTGATAATTATTATATAAACTGCCCTGGAACGACCCTTTGGTGACCTGCATTGTTCTAACCATTCAGTACACAGATACCAAAACTGGTTGGGAAAAATATACCCTCTTTTAAACCCACTTATGTTGGGGATGTTATAAGGCATTTCACAGCCGTTTTTCCTGCATTTTGAACAAGTAATCTAATGAACATAACATACGGAAAAAGGGATTTTTCTGCAGCGACTGGTCGACTGTAATACTGTGAATGTTCAGTTATATAAAAGGAAAACCAAAATTAATTGTTAAAGAAGGCTAACTGTTAGCCATTAGCCACTAACCTACCCATCACCCAAAGGTGTAACTCCATATCAGTCCGGTTTTTAACTTTATATGACTAATGTCACTTTATATCACTAAACAGGTGAAATTAAGTCTATCATGGTGAAATAACTCTCTTATATCCACACAACATGTCTATTGTTACTGAAAGCCAGTACAAGCTACAGTTAGCAGTATTAACCTCACAGTGTGTCTAAATTCAGCAGACAAGATTAATAAACAATAACTTTAAAACAGAGCGTATCTGATACTCAATGTATTTTCTGATGGTCACCATATTAGTAGAAAATCACCTGCTGCTGATCATGACAGATATTATTATACACATATCTCACATCTGGTAAATACCTAATTATAGCAGCCCCACATCAGCAAAACTAACAAACAATTAATGTCATCTAGATATTCTTACCAGAGCTGTAGTGCTATTTCTTTATTTCATCTCTTCATTTCATTAGTTAGCATTAGCTAGCAACACAGCTACATTCTCTGGCAACTTTTAAGGTGGAATGTTTCTGTGTATTTTACTCAGTGCAGGAGTTAACAACATGAATCACTCAACTCACTTTAAGGTAACTACGGCAACTTAAACCCTGTTTCTCCTCACCTGGAGAGAAAAGTGATTAAATGTGGTGCCGGTGCGCTCCGACAGAACTACAGCTGTGATTCTAACCCATAACAGTCCTACTGCAAGCACCGACACACACATTTACACATAATGATATATATTGTTGCGTTTTTCAACGCTAGCAGGGATCTTGGAGGACGAGTGAGCTTGGTGGCTACCCAATGTAATGACTGGGAGTATTTTATTAATACAGCACAAGCATAAACACACAGGTCAAACACACATACACATGCTTAAACTTGGCCGAACCCACTAACCTAAAACAAATGTCCCACCCAGGGTGAACATTAACAGAATGCTGGCCCAAACCGGCGGTCGCCAGCCCCGCCCACGCCACACTGCCCCCACCCGAGCTGTGACCGTCCCCGGTCACCCCTAATTCTTCAGTCTCTGAGGCGTGCAGGCGGTCGGCGCTGGCGCTGTGAACGCCGGAGCCCTGCTGTAGAAGAAACGTGAACATTCGCCTGAGGCAGTCCGGCCTCCGCAACAGTTGCCGTCTCGCCGGCATGCGGCTGGTAGGGAGCAAGACGGTCTCGGTGAAGCACAATCATCCGCGCCCGCCCCGCCAGCCGCACCCGGTAGACGACATCCGAAAGCTGAGCGAGCACCGTACAGGGTCCCACCCAGTGGGACATAAGTTTGGGTGATAGCCCTCTCTTCCTTCTCGGGGAATAAACCCATACCTGCTCTCCCGGCTCAAAGTCTCGCCCCCGGCTGTGAGTGTCATAAACCCGGCGCTGCTTAACACCGGCGTCCGCCAAGTGTTTGCGCGCTAACTCGTGAACCCGGAACAGTTTTTCTTTTAAAGAACAAAAATAATCCAACCCCGGTTCCGTGGGTGAATCCGATTGTGGGGTTGGTCCGAAAACAAGGTCTACTGGAGTGCGCAGCTCGCGGCCAAACATGAGAACAGCTGGCGTTAGCTGCGATGACTCCTGTACTGCTGTGCGATATGCCCAAAGAACGAGCGGCAAATGTTCGTCCCAATCACGTTGCCGATCGCTGGTAAGTAGGGCGAGTTGTGTGGTGAGCGTCCGATTAAAGCGCTCCACGAGGCCGTCACTTTGTGGATGAAGCGGCGTGGTGCGGGTCTTTTTCACCTCGAGGCGTTCGCACACCGCCGCAAACACCTCCGCCTCGAAGTTGCGCCCCTGATCGCTGTGCAACTGCTCTGGAGCGCCGAACCGCCTGAACACCTCATCCACTAGTACTCGGGCCGTGGTGGAGGCGCTCTGATCAGGCACAGCGAAAGCCTCCGGCCACTTGGTGAAGTAATCCACAACGACCAGCACATAACGGTTACCCCGATCGGAAACGGGGAACGGTCCAAGAATGTCCACGCCCATACGCTCCATGGGTGCCCCCACCCGAAAGTCCTGCAGCGGGGCTCGCGAGCGCTGGGTAGGGCCCTTCTTCGCCGTGCAGGAGTCGCATCTGTGAACAAAGAGTTCACTATCAGTGTGACAGCCCGGCCAGTAGAAGCGAGCGCACAACCGCCGCAGAGTTTTTGTCACACCGAAGTGTCCTGAACCCGTATGCCCATGAACCAACCCCAGCACACATGCCTGCAAAGTTTTTGGTACCAGAAGCTGGAAACATTCGCCAGCGCCGCACGGCCGCTCCCAGCGACGGTAGAGTAACCCTTGCCGCAATGCTAGGCGGGTAAACTGTGAGTGGAGAGCCTTTGCCTCTAACCCCAGGTGAGTGATTGCAGTATAATCCGGTCTCCGGCCCGCTTTAACCCAACCCAGAACTTGATGCAGAACCGGATCGCTCTCCTGCTCGGCCGCGAGCTGTTCACTGTCCAGCTGTGGCACAGGTGAGATGACTGTGGGAGGTGCCCTCGACTCAGCAGTGACTCGGCTGAACGCTGGAACGGTCGGCTGATCACCCCCGGGGGGTCCGGGGGACTGAACGGAAGGGAAGTTGTGCGTCAGTGGTTCCGGAGGTTGGCCTACGTCGCAACCGCGCTCTTCGACCCGCTCGCAGTACCGACAATGCGCTTCGCTGCATGGTCGGCGCGACAACGCGTCGGCGTTAGCATGTAGCTTCCCGGCTCGGTGTTGAATGGTGAAGCTATAATCCTGCAGGCGCTCCAGCCAACGCGCTTACTGCCCCTCAGGTTCTTTAAAGCTAAGCAGCCAAACTAACGAAGCGTGATCGGTCCGCAGCAAGAAGGTTTGCCCGTATAAATATGGCCGGAAGTGTTTTAGCGCCGCGACGACAGCTAACAGCTCGCGCCGCGTGACGCAATAATTCCGCTTGGGCCCAGACAACGCGCGGCTGAAATATGCGACAACCCGCTCTTGGTTACCGGAACCCTGAGACAGTACGGCCCCCAGCCCTACATCACTCGCGTCCGTGTCAAGGATGAACGCGCGTGATGCATCCGGATAACCGAGGACGGGACACGTGACCAAGGCTTCACGCAACTGGGCGAACGCGCGCGCATGTACAACCTCCCAGCGGAACGGCTGGTTCTTTTTGGTCAACCCGTGCAACGGACTTGCGACGGTGGCGAAGTCTTTCACAAACCTGCGGTAGTACGAGGCTAACCCGAGGAAAGTGCGCAGCTGAGACGCATTTACCGGTTCCGGCCAATTCTGCACTGCAGCGATTTTAGTTGGGTCGGTAGCAATCCCGTTAGCACTAATTATGTGGCCCAGAAACGCGGTCTCTCGCCGCAGCAGCTGGCACTTCCTGGGGTTAAGCCGCAAGTTCGCCCGCCGAATAGCCACAAATACCTCCCGGAGATTAGCTAGCGCGCCCTCAAACTCCTTGCCGTGCACCAGTAAGTCATCTAAGTAAACGACGCAACGGTTCCGAGGGATATTCACCAGAACTTTCTCCATCAGCCGTTCAAACGTAGCCGGGGCGTTGCACAGGCCGAAAGGCATACGCCGAAATTGCCATAGCCCCTGCCCGATCAAGAACGCGGTTTTAGGGCGGTCCTCCGGAGCGAGCTCTACTTGCCAGTATCCGCTACGCAGATCCAATGAGCTAAACCAAGCCGAGCCTGCGACATGCTCCAGCGCATCATCTATCCGCGGCAACGGGTATGAGTCCTTTCGCGTCACCTCGTTTAATCGCCGGTAATCGACACAAAACCACCAAGAATCGTCCCTCTTACGCACAAGCACAACCGGTGAAGACCACGGTCCCGACGCTGGCTCAATGACGCCTGAGTCGACCATCTCACGCAGCTTCTGTTCGGCGACAGCCCGTTTAGGAGCTGCGTACCCCGTATCAATTTTGTGCTGCACGAGATTGGTATGGGTGCAATCGCGCTCGTCTACATCTGCGAATTCATTAAGGAACGATCTCAAGGTGTCGGTCTGTGTCAAATTCAACGCCGCGCTGCTACGTTTCAAAAGCTCGTCTAGTATGCTCGATTGGTCGTGTACCGGATGTTTGTGTGGCGCAGCCTCCGGAAGTTCCGCCCCCCGGGTGTGTGCTACTTTCACATGCGGCTGTGGTTTCGGTGTTAGCAACCTAGCTCTGCCAAAATCCCCACAAAGAGTCCCGTCCGTTAGGCTGAGCACCGCCCCCCACTTTTCCAAAATGTCTAGCCCCAATATACAGCCATCTTCAATGTTCCCCAGCAAAAAATCATGAACATAGTTGTGCTCACCTATGTTGATTCGCACCGAGCCCGTATCTTCAGATGGCTCCCAGACACGGTGCGGATGCTGAGGGCTGGTTTGGGCACTTTGCCAGCGCGCTCGCCTGGTCCCAACACTCCGTTGCGGAGTAGTGAAACAGTGGAGCCGGTGTCCACAAGCGCACGCAGCGGGACGCCGTCTAGCACACAATCCACGTAGATTCCAGCGCGTTGTCCCACACGTCCCGAACGGAGATCGACTCCGCCAATTGGGGAAACAGAATCGGCCACGGGAGGTGGCTTCCCCTCGCTGCCTCCCGGTCCTAGTTTAACGGCTGCTGGGGTACGTTGTCCTCGCGCCTCGAAATGTTAGGGCCATAATACTGCGGTCCCGGGCCTCTGCGTCGCCGCGGAAGTTCAGCGTCTTGCTCGTAGCCTGGCCGTGACGGGTAGCCCTGTCCCCGGCCAGGTTCACCTCCCGAGCGCCCCCTAGTGGCGGGAGGTAGCTCGGCTCTTTCGCCGCCATGCTCGACCATGATGGGTTCAGCGCGCTCGGCCTCGCGCAGTGCCTCGGCCAGAGAACTGGGTGCCGCCAACCGAATGTGCTCGCGGAGCCGCAGTGGTCGGAGCCCCCGGAGGAATGCACGACGAGCTAGCTCTTCCTGCTGGCCGTGCCCGAAGTCAGGATAGCCCCGCCGCGCGAGGCATCGCACGTCCATAACAAACATGCCCAGTGGCTCTGAAGCACGCCGCTCGCGGACCGCGAGCTGTTCGCCAGCCGCTTCCCTGCGGTCACTCGCGCCGAACCGGAAACGGAGCGATTCCCGCAGCTTCGCCCAATCCTTCCGCTCCTCGTCCCGGAGGTCCTCGAGCACTCGGAGAGCGTCACCCTCAAGCGAGAGTGCTACGCGGATCGCGATTTCTGCTGGGGACCAGCCCGCGAGGTTGGCGGCGAGCTCTACCTGCGCAAAAAATGCGTAGGGTTCGACGGCGCCGTTGTAGAAAGGAAGGCGCAGCTGTAAGTCGCCTCGCCGGTTAGCGGTGCCCGGAGCCGGGGCTTGGTCTGTGGGAAGCTCCACCCCGAGATCCAGTGCCGGGACCCTCATCTCGCCGCTCTGCCTCTGCCGCGCTGCCTCTGCCGCGCTGCCTTTTTGGTGCTAGCACCGTCTGGAAGGTGTTTTCTCTGTAGGAGTTCTGCTGCCACTCTGCGGCCCTCTTTCATTTTCTTCAGCTCCTCCGCCGTTCGCTCCAACTCGGACATCTCCATCCCACTTCTGACACCAATGTTGCGTTTTTCAACGCTAGCAGGGATCTTGGAGGACGAGTGAGCTTGGTGGCTACCCAATGTAATGACTGGGAGTATTTTATTAATACAGCACAAGCATAAACACACAGGTCAAACACACATACACATGCTTAAACTTGGCCGAACCCACTAACCAAAACAAATGTCCCACCCAGGGTGAACATTAACAGAATGCTGGCCCAAACCGGCGGTCGCCAGCCCCGCCCACGCCACAATATATAAACAACACCTACCAAGAACATGATCTGAGCAGTTACTCTGTTTATCTAACGATACAGCAGCAGGAGTGTGTGACATTGTGTGTGTGTTAACTCTATAGTAACACTTAGAGCTTTAGGATCCAAACCTCATCGTTATCATTTTCAGAAAACCAGCTCGAAGGAATTGTCCCTCAATGATAAATCTTTTAAATGTGAAACATCTCTCTCTCTCACACACACACACACACACACACACACACACACACACACACACACGTTCTGGGCGAGCTGTATATAAACCTTCTGATTCATCCATCCATCCATCCATTTTCTTCCGCTTATCCGAGGTCGGGTCGCGGGGGCAGCAGCTTCAGCAGGGATGCCCAGACTTCCCTCTCCCCGGCCACTTCTTCCAGCTCTTCCGGGGGGATCCCAAGGCGTTCCCAGGCCAGCCGAGAGACATAGTCCCTCCAGCATGTCCTGGGTCTTCCGCGGGGTCTCTTTCCGGTGGGGCGTGTCCGGAACACCTCAAAATACAACATGTTCCCCTGAGTGGAGAATCTGAGCCCCGAGCTGGAGGAGGGTCGAACACATTTCATTTGTTTTCTAGGAAAATTATGTGGACGTCACAAAAAGGACAAATCTGAAGAGTGGGATTGTTTTATAAGCATTGACATAAGCTGTACACACACTACAGAGACTCATGTGACTGTCCTTAATGATCAAAAAGTGAATTTTACTGCTACAGTTTATAAATCCTCTACACTAATGAGGAAATCTGCATGGGTTTAATACTGCTTGTATTGTACTGCTTGTTCATCAGTGTGCAGTGAAAAGAAACAATCTTCCTCCTCAGGACATTGATGATGAACCTAAAACCTCTGCTTCAGTCTCACTATTAGAGAATGTGTCTTACTGAGGAGCAGGTCATGTGACTCTCAGAGAGATGATCTTACACCAGTTTCTCCAGGTTACAGTCAGGATTCTCCAGTACAGCAGAGACACACTTCACTCCTGAGTCTCCTAGATTATTATAGGACAGATTCAGTTCTCTCAGGTGTGAGGGGTTTGATCTCAGAGCTGAAGTCAGAGCAGCACAGCCTTCATCTGAGACACGACAATCATACAACCTGCAGAGACCCAATGACACACACTTCATCAACACATTTACATCCTGGATTAATATTCACAGTGCTTTAAATTATTTGTCCCTTCTTTTAATGTTTTTTTGTATATTTGTCACACTTGGATGATTCAGAAAATCACATTTGAATATTAAACAAACACAGATATCCAAATTAAATAGAAAATGCAGTTTTTAAATAATGATTTAATTTTTCATATCACACAATAACACACTTCAACATTACATCCTGGTTTATTATTATTATTATTATTATTATTATTATTATTATTATCAGTGAGTAATTTATTTGTGCACAAAAATGTCAGTTACTAAATCACTGTATAAACTATTAACTGCTGCTTTTATTGTGGCTCAGAGAGATGATCTTACTTCAGTGTCTCCACTTTACAGTCAGGATTCTCCAGTACAGCAGAGAGACGCTTCACTCCTGAGTCTGTTAGTTTATTCATAGACAGGTCGAGTGTCTTCACAGTCAGATGCAGTTCTCTCAGATTGGAGGTTTCTGAGTTGAGCACTGAGACCAGAGCTTTACCACTTTTCCCTTTAATTCTATCACACCTGATACTGAAGGAAATAAAATAAGACATAATGAACTAACACTAGTACAAATGATCAAACAGATCTTCAAAGCTTTCACTGCACCTTCTCATTTTTATATACACCAAAAGCACAAACAGCAGTAAGTGTGAAGCTAAAATAAGAGGAGAGGAGGAATCAAACCCCTCCCTCTCCCTCTTCTCATATTGCACAGTAACCCTTCTTCGTCTCTTATTTAACACTAGAAGCGCTGAGCACCGGTCATTTGACCGCACTGGTGAAAAAAAAATACTTCACACAATCAAATTCCAGGACGCTCCTTTCATGACTTTTCCTAGACCTGTGAGCTTAATCATTTCACTACGGAGAAATATTCATAAAATATTGCTGATTATCAATGTGGGAATGAATGGCGAATTGTCGATATTTCACGGAAGCAAATAATCAGCAATATTTTATAAGGAGATTCAGGGATTTAGCTTTACTGTACTTACACACACATGAAACACTTGCATACACATATATGAAACAGTCACACATACATATATACTACTAACTGCTCAAACAGCTACATATGAAATACGCGCACATACACCTATGAGACGTGCACATACACACACAACTGCACAGAGTAGCGAACTGTAGCGCTGTAGGGAACTAATGAGCAATGGATCTTCACTTTAGCGGATTACACCCTTTTACACTCAAACGTCATTAACCCCAGCAAATCTGAAGCACGGATTTATAAAGAAAAAATATTAACAACTTAATAAGAAAAAGGGAAGTGATGTGTTTTTTCATAGTTTTTGCATGTACACACATAAGAGTGAGTCATTAGACTGTCCAAAATGATCCTAACTAGGCATCTTTAAGCAAATTAAAAGTCCCAGAATCACACACAGGTTGAATGGGGTTTGCCGACAGCAGTGCACCGATAAGGGGCAACAACCTGACAACCACTCACATCAATTACAATCCTTCTATGAAGATATAATAACAGGAATGTTTTACTAATAACAATGAAATCGGCTCAGTGTGTGTATAACTGCACATTTAATGTGAAAACAAATAAAAGAAAGTTACAATGAAAATTTTAAATACTGTAGACATCGGTGTGAAATTAATAAGGTTAATAAATAAAATAAACTGTTTTGTTTAAATATTGTGTGTTAAATATCCAAAATAAAACCAACTTAACTGTCACAAGAAATCAGAATATCGATAATGTTTCTCATTATTTCAGGCAACAAGGCATTAATGCTGCAAGAGTTAAAAAGTGTTTTTCACTTTTGACAGAAACTGTCTTCCACACATTTAATATCTGCCCTTCAGTCTTATTCATTTGTTCACATGATCGTTATTCTCTTATGTAACTATTTATTTATTCACATTAACACCACTCTGTATCACCTGAAGCTCAAAACATCTTAAAGTAAATCAAAGTGTTTTCAGTTTCTCTCTTTCTACAGTAGAACAGATTTATACAGATTTACTTACGTTGCTTTTCTGGATGCTGCAATCACAGGCATCACCCTCACAAGAACATCATCTCTTATCTTCTCTGGACTGAAATATTTATTCAGGTCAAATTCCTCCAGATCCTCTGCTGATGTCAGTAACACAAACACCAGAGCAGACCACTGTGAAGGAGAGAGTACACTTTGTTTTCCAGATTTCAGGTAGTGTTGGATTTCCTCCACTAGAGAATCATCACCCAGTTCATTCAGACAGTGGAACAGATTGATGGATTTCTCTGTAGGAAGATCTTCACTGATCTTCTTCTTAATGTACTGAACTGTTTTCTCTTTGCTCTGTGAGTTACTTCCTGTCTGTGTTACAGAGGCATGTAAGAGTTTCTGATTGGACTCCAGTGAGAGACCCAGAAGAAAGCGGAGGAACAGATCCAGATGTCCAGTCTGACTGTCTAAGGCCTGATCTACAGCACTAATGTGGACATATGAGATTGTCTTAAAGGACCGACTCTGGTCAAGAACATTTCTCTTTTCCCTCATGAACATCAGGTGCACATACAGAGCTGCGAGATGCTCCTGAATACTCAGATGAACAAAGCAGTACACTTTACTCTGGTGAAGCCCAAACTCCTCTCTGAAGATCTGCGTACACACACCTGAGTACACTGCTGCTTCTCTCACATCAATGCCACACTCTCTCAGGTCTTCCTCATAGAAGATCAGATTGTGTTTCTCCAGCTGCTGAAAAGCCAGTCGTCCCAGTTTGAGAAGCATTTCTTCATCACTCTCCTGCTTCTCTGAGTACTTTTCTCTTATGATGTTTATCTGAATGATGAGGAAGTGTGTGTACATTTGAGTCAGAGTCTTGGGGATCTCTCCTCTCTCTGCTTCACCCAACATTCTCTCTAGAACAGCGGCTGAGATCCAGCAGAAGACTGGGATGTGACACATGATGTAGAGGCTTCTTAATGACTTCAGGTGTGTGATGATGTCATTGGCCAGGCTCTGATCACTGATCCTCTTCCTGAAGTACTCCTCCTTCTGTGGGTCATTGAACCCTCGTACCTCTGTGACTCGATCGACACACTCAGAGGGGATTTGATCAGCAGCTGCAGGTCGGGAGGTGATACAGATGAGAGCAGAGGGAAGCAGATTCCCTTTGATCAGGTTTATCAGCAGCACAGGCACTGATGCTGATTCAGTTACATCACACACTCTCACTGTGTTCTGGAAATCCAGAGAGAAACGACACTCGTCCAGTCCATCAAAAATAAACAGAACCTTTTCCAAACTGGACATTTCTGTTTCTTTTGTTTCCTTAAAACAGACATGAAGGAGCTCCATCAGACTCAGTTTCTGCTCCTTCATCAGATTCAGCTCTCTGAAAGGAAGTGGAAATATGAGGGGGACGTCCTGATTTGTTTTCCCTTCAGCCCAGTCCAGAATGAACTTCTGCACAGAGACGGTTTTTCCGATGCCAGCGACTCCCTTTGTCAGCACAGTTCTGATGGGTTTGGGTTTTTTAGATAAGGACTTTGTCAGCACAGTTCTGATGGGTTTGTCTTGACCAGATAAGGGCTTAAAGATGTCACTGCATTTGATTGGTGTTTCCTCTGATGTTGTTCTCCTGGACGCTGCCTCGATCTGTCTCACCTCATGTTCTTTATTGACGTCTCCACTGTCTCCCTCTGTGATGTAGAGCTCTGTGTAGATCTCATTCAGGAGTGTTCGCTTTTCCTGATTTATTATCACTCCATTTACACACTCAAACTTCTTCATCAGATTTAATCTGAACTTCTTCTGGAATTCATTTACAGCAGCAGATTCTTGGTCGTGTCTGTGACAGGGTGAAGTAGGAAGACATGGTGAGACATGGGGGTTAATTATTAAAGATCACAGTGGTCTGAGTGGTTACCACAGACAGTTCTTTATGATTTTGTCACTCTTTATATCTCCTGTATGTTTGTTATTATCTAATCACTCTGTATGAAATAACAGCAGAGAGGTTTTTAACACCAGTGTGTGATGTAGTTAGTGTTGATCTCACCCTGTATCTGTAATAATTATCTTTTTGATTCCGTCTCCTGTCTTCTGTGGATCACTGGGAACAAACAAAAATTGTTAAAGACAATAACTTCAACCACTTGAATACTAGAATACTAACTTTTAGTCCTAATGTTTCGTTCATTCTCTATACTGCTTATCCTGTACACGGTTGCTGTAAACCTAGACTTCAGTCCTGATTTCAATAAATAATTTTGTATGAGTGGATTAACATTTGTAGAACTGGAAAAAAAAATTGCCCATTTTAATTTGAAGTTTACTATTTTTTATGCAGTCATTAGAGATGTAACAGAATATTACTACATCATACAGAATGAACAGATAATGTGTTTGCACTTTAACTCAGAGGATTATGGGATGTTACCTGTGTACAGATGAGGAGAC
This sequence comes from Channallabes apus, assembly GCA_030522415.1. NCBI lineage: Eukaryota > Metazoa > Chordata > Actinopteri > Siluriformes > Clariidae > Channallabes > Channallabes apus. Next base: position 13,359,592 of record CM060105.1, on the reverse strand, counting down.
TCCACGTTTAAAGTTTGGAGGAGGATCTATAGACCCGTCACTCTTCATGGAGACACAGCTGGGTTCTGGTGAGTCTGATCTCTTTATCTGTAGTTTACTGTACAACATTATAAAGTGGGTATGAGACAGAATTTAGTTCTCAGTAATATTGTGATTCAAAAGACTAGGAGAGATGAACTTGCAGCTCATGTGTGTCGCAACACTTCTGTTTAATATATTGATGAGCTCTACCTCGTCATACACACGAGATGTTAGCACCAGTGCTAGTAGCACAGAGAGAACAATGTTACAGAGAAAAAACCCTAACTGCTTCAAAGCATTCCTAATTACAAATGGAAGATTAAGCCAATCAGAAGAAGACATTGTGCTACAAGGAGTAAACACAAGGCCAACATCCTCATCTCATCCTGTCCAGATAACCTTAACATGATCACACTACACAGAATTCATAGCAGATGTGTGTGAAGCGGAACTAAGACGAGAGGAGTGAGGGGGCTACTGTGTAAAATTACTTACATTACAGCAGTGATTCCTTTAGTGTGTGTGCGCGTGCGTCATGGAACCTCTCTAATGACACTCGCACACACTAACGGAATCTCTGCTTGCTTAGAGAGAGAGCGAGAGAGAGAAAGACTCTGGATCATTAACAAGGAACCTCTCTAACGACACTTGCTTTTGCTTTACGCATGCGCAGACACATACGTGGTCACAATGTTATAGTAAACAGTACACGTGCGCACGGATGTTGACTATGCGAGCGACACGCACACCGAGACCGAGCACGGGACACAAATACCCATAATCCCATAGCATGCGTACTAAAGTACTTGTATATCAAGACCTTGCCCATTTATTACATTTATTTGAACATTTTGCTCGTCTTGCAAAACATTCGCACGAGACCAAGTTACTCACAATCCAAGGGTCCACTGTATACAGGATGAGGAAATATACTAAATAAAAATCACAATTATTTTCCTTTCCTGTGTAGTTAAAACAATTAGTGGGACGCTCCTGCATTTCAGGGGGATTTCAGAAAGCAGGAAGAGCGATGATGATGCTGATTTATTATTCTTATTTTTTAATGCACAATCTACCATCAAATATTTTTTTCATATTAAAATGTTTAAAAAAAAAAAAAAAAAAAAGAAAGGGGGGGGGGGGGGTTTAAAAAAATCATGAATCATGATTACAGGCACATTTCAATAAATTAGAATATCATTGAAACATTGATTTCGTTCAGTAATTAAATTAAAAAAATTCAAAATTCAGATCATTAGAATATTACTTTTTTACCAATTTAAATTCAAATTACCAATTTTAAAAAATTAAAAAAGATTTTTAACAGAAATGTTGGACTACTGAAAAGTAGAGATGCTCCAATCAGCTTTTATCTATAATCTAGCAGAGTTTGCACCATTTGTAGAAATTAAACTAACTCTAAATTAACTATATTGAAAAAAGAAAACTGTAGAAATAGGCTACAGTCAAGATCTTGAAGATTTAATTTTCAGAAAATGAGAACTTTAGGCTACTGTAGACCATCTTTCCCAAATAAGGCAGAGTAACTTAAAATTATTCCAAACAAAGAGGCGTCAGGCGGACCAACACACATCAGATCAGCTTAATGGGACGTAGCCTCTTAATACACTGATTACATTTTATAATTAGCAGCAAAATGTAAAACTTGTTACACCAAAACTGGCTACTGCCACAAAGGACTAAACTATGAGGAACCAACTACAGATCCAAAAAATAAAATAATGCAAGCCTGTATTTTATTACATTAGGTTCGTTTTCAATAAATGAAACAGGAATTTCTAATACTTAATTCAATAAAATACATAAATAAGTACAGAATCGAGAAGTCGCGCGTGCGCGGAGAACACGTTGAGTGAGCAGGGGATAAACTGCACGCGCGGAATCGAGCAGTTGAGCGCGCAGTGGAGACATCGCATACGCATAGAGTGCTTTGTCTTCTCTCAAAATGTCAAACCACGCGCTCAGAATTGTGGCAGGAATAGAACGCCATATGCATGCACGTGTGAAAAAGTCACGCGAGTGATTTCCGTCATGTGATCTGCGTTTTTGATCGCCGCTTTTGGTGTTCCGATCAAGCTATTTTTAGCCAATATCGGCCGATCGTGATCGGTGGCCGATCAATCGGAGCATCGCTACTGAAAAGGTTCGGGGTTCCCTTTGCATGAATTACTGCAGCAATGCGGTGTGGCATGGAGGCGATCAGTTTGTGTTTTTTTTATGGAAGACCTGGTTGTTCTGATTGTGGCTTTCAGCTCTTCTGTGTTGCTGGGTCTGGTGTGTCACTTCTTCCTCTTCACAATACCCCTTAGATTCTATATGATTGGGCTTCATTTCACAATCCCCTCAAGGCTGCGGTTACCCCTGTTGCTTGTGAACCTTTTTCTACCACATTGTTTCCTTCCATTCAACTTTCCATTACTGTGCTTAGATACAGAACTCTGTGTACAGCCAGTCTACTGAAACAGACTGAGACCAGTTAAAGGCTCTCGAAACCTTTGTAGAAGAGCTGAAGATCTTTGCCCGAACCTGACAGGACCCGACGGGAATTAATATAATTTTACACGGGCTCGGGCTTGCGTGGCCATGTGATGCGTTTTGATTAGCGCGAGAGAAATGCGAAAAGAGATGCGGGGTGGTTGTTTTTTTTTTGTTCCAACTTCCAAGTTGCCTGTAGCTTATGTTATAGTCATAAATAAATTATGTTAAAACATGTATAAATTACTCATTCTTGACCAAAGACAAAAGAGCTGTGTCCTTGCGCACATTTGAATAATGTCGGGCTGTAAACGGGTTCGGGCTTTTAAAAGGCTGTCAATCAAAATGTACTTGTCGGGCTCGGGCCCTGTCGGGCCTAAATTTTAAAGCCCGATTACACTCTCTACTTTGCAGGTGTTTTGTGTTAATTAGCTGATTAGAGTGTGACACCACGAGTCTCCAATATTGAAATTTTTCACAATATGCTAATTTTCTGAGATACTGAATTTCGGGGTTTCATTGGCTGGAAGCCATAATCATCAAAATTAACAGAAATACACATTTCAAATATATCAGTCTGTGTGTTATGGATCTATATAATATATGATTTTCACTTTTCTAATTGAATTAATGAAATAAATCAACTTTTTGATCATATTGTAATTGATTGAGATGCACCTGTATGTCCCTTCAGGGTTTCACAAAAATCCTGATGTGTCCCAGTCACAGGTTGACTTTATGTCAGTATGTTGCCATTTCAGATAAAAATAAATGTATTACAATCATTATTGTGTAACCTGGGACACGTCTTATATGTCTTTAGTGTGTTGTCTCACGTCCACGCTTTACTGTTTAATGGCATCATTTCACAATCTGGCAGGTTTTCAATGGTGATTGTCTTACGTTATTCTTTTTGTGTCAGTGTCACAGTCATGCTGTTGGTGTTAATCAATAAACAGCCATTAGAGCAATAAATCACTTTACTCTACAATCTAAAATTAGCCCTAATTTAATTAGAATAATTCTGTATCAGTGCATTAACATTTAGAGAACACAATGGTAAACACAACATGACAAAAATATTGTGGAACTGGAGAAAAAAAAAACTGATTTTTTGATTATTCCTTTCTGTGTGTTATATAAAATGTAATATGATTAAATATTACAGGATATTAAGGATGCACTGATTAATTGGCTATACATTGGTATCGGCTGATATTTATATTGTTGACTACAATCGGTCGATATCGGCCCCGCGAATAAGTTAAGATTCACCGCTGGCAGAGGTCAAAGTTTATCTGTTGTGTCGCATCAGTTTTGTGCTGGTTAATCGTAGTCTGACTGGGACATCAGTAGCTGATCCAGCTGTAACTTGGGGAAAGATCATACAGCTGGCGCTATAACATTATAATACCACCTGATATAACATTTCCATTTCCTGTTAGGAATCTGTGAGACGTTCTTATCCAAAGCAACTTACACAAGTGCTGTGAAGTTTCCGTCATAGGGAAGATCCTTACACTGGGTTACTAGTGTACAACCCCCTATGCTGGGACACTAATTATTAGCAACATTAGCAATAGCCCCAGGATAGCCGATTAGCATTGAGAGCCGATAACTGACCTGTATATGGATTTCCACACTGTACTTTTACTCTGGCAAAATAAAACATCATTCACATTAATCCAGGATCCACAAGTCTACATTCACTCTGTCCTACATGACTGGAACACAGAATACAATTATTCCTTACACGCTCATTATGGAGTAACACTCTTAATAGCACTCTTCTTCTCTACACATTCAGGTTTAATTTACACTAACAAGAAGGCACGCCCCCTTCTGGCATTAGTTGGCATTACGGTATAGCCACTATAATAAACTTCTGATTGTTATATTGTGCAGACGAGACTATATTCTGTATCAAATACACAAGAGCTGTAACCAAACAAACAACCATCAGTATTAGTCATCAACCACATTATAATTTTAAATACCAGCATCAGTCCAGAAATTCTACAATTGTTACATCATTAATTACTACATCATGAACAGATAATGTGTTTGTACTTTAACTCTGAGAATTATGGGATGTTACCTGTGTACAGATGAGGAGACTCCACGTTTAAAGTTTGCAGGAGGCTCCATAGACACATCACTCTTCATGGAGACACAGCTGGGTTCTGGTGAGTCTGATCTCTTTATCTGGAGTTTACTGAACAACATTATAAAGTGGACATGAGACAGAAATTAATTATCTAATATAATGATACAGAATACCAGGAGAGACCCGATATGAGCAGCAATTCCTATCAGGATACTTGTATTTAATAATCTTCATGAGTTCCACCTCATCTTACACACTAGATAACAGCACCAGAGTGTGTAGCATACAGAGCTCATCACACACTCTTTTAATACTGACAATGTTAAAAAGTAAAATATATATACATTGTGATAATTTCCCTTCGGGATCTCACACAAATGCTGTCAGGATAGTGGGAATAGATTTATAACTCTGAAGAGAATGTGGATAATTACGGAGTGTGTGTCGCTCTCAGTCTGGTTCTTACTTCCAGTTCACATCAATCAACCTTGTTTCTGGCTCTGCAAACGCGTACAAGCATTTTCTCTCTCTCTGTCTCACACATACACACTCTCCTCAGGTGTGTGTACTTTTCCGTCACTTTACTTGACTCCGCCCCTCACCATAGACTTACGCTTTAATTAATAGTTATATTTTATTGCTGCTACTCGACTTTTTGTTGGATTTTAAGTTTTATTTCATTAGGAAAGTTGATTTAAAGACATAATTATTATGTTTATTTAGTGAAGTTTTCATCTTTATTGTCTTCATTGTTAGTTATCACAGGTACAAAACAACCTCAAGCTAAATTTAAAACCTGAAATCTGAATAAAAGCTATTGAGTAATTGTGCTAATACAATCAATTAATCATTTCAGTAATCAATATATTAATCAATAATCACAACAGTCGTTAGTTGCAGCCCTGCTTTAGTGTATTTAGTGTTTTTCAGTTGCGTTACATCAGTTTTTTTCAGGAAACCTCCAATCATAGCACACGGGACAAACACCAGGACAACAGCCTCGTCTCATTCTCTCTGCATGAACTCGGAGAACTAAGACTGAATCTGTGTTTAACATGATCACATTACCCAGAATTCACAGCAGATCCACAGTGCAGCCATCTGAAGGTAGTTACTGTAAACTGCTGTATATACGTACACTCCAGTTTATATCACTGTTGGCTTGATCACGATCTAAAATGCAGATTAAAATCAACACCTGTGTGCTGTGCTTGATGTAAGTCACAGTCGTGTCTAACACCATTCAGAAGCACAGTGTGTTTGTACTGGTGCTGTGATTTTATATTAATTATAAATAAATAAATAAACTATATAATATACATTGTAGTTGTGTCTCTGCAGGGTCTCACTAAAATGCCGATGTGTCCCAGTCAGAGTGAGAGTTTAACACCCTGTGGTAGTGATATTGCAGTCGTTGGATATGTTGCCATTACAGAGAAAAATAAACGTAATACAATATAATATAAAGTGTTTTGTGTCGACACTGCCTGTCTATTATTGTGAAGCCTGTATAGCGACATGTCTTATATCATGACATTAGTGTATTGTCTCATGACTACTGTTTACTTTTTAACTGCACTTTATAAGGACATCTTTTCACAATGAACAGAATCTGTGATTTTTGTCAGGTGATGTCTGTGTTAGTTATTATTTTCATGAATACTCACTACATATATTAGATATGAATGTTCAGTGACTAAACCACTAGGACACAGTAACTTACTGCTTTTCTGAGGGCGGGGTCTCATTCTCTGTCTCCAGATCAGGCGTCTCCATGTTTGAATATTAGTGTATGTACAGAGAGCTCATGGACACACTGCTGAATCCTGAAGATGCTGATCTCTACTGCTGGAATAAATTACACTCCTAAACACACAACAACAATCATGCAGTTAATAAATATCTACAGGTTTCAATGAAATTGTATTTAGTCAGATATAATCACAGCAGAGGGATTATGAGTTTTTGACTCAAACTTTACCTGAGTGACATATATTCCCCTATATATACTACACAAACAGAAATCTCTCTCTCTCTCTCTTTGCTCCTGCATGACATGACACACACTCATGTTCTGAATATTTAGGGGTAAATAGCAGGTGAAAAGTGTTAAACATATGGAGGACAAAACATGACAATTATAAATAAATAATTGTGTGAATAAATAAGTAAATAAATACAATATACCCTGGAAAATTGCTAAATGTATTCCTTCTTTTGTTTATTAACATATTTCAAGATTTATTTATTTCTGAATTTCCACATGTATTTATTTGTCACTGTATGCTGATGAGGTAGGCGGTCCCAGCCTTAGTCGAAACCGTGATTGGGCCGCAGGGCTCCTCAGACAGAAGCAATCGATCTAATCAGCGGCGTGCTTTTTAATTATCTGAAACTAACTATGCAAATGGCTGCCAACGAGAGACCGTTATCACACGTTCTGCAGGATCCTTAACCAAACTGTGTTTAACAGTCTTCAAGAACTTCATATCCTCACACGGAAAGAGGAACGCTGGGTGTCCACGGTGCGTTTTACCCAGCAGTAGATGAGCCTCAATTATATTCGGAGGTAAAACGCACAACGTTCCCTTCCTCTATCTGTGTGAGGATATGAAGTTCTTGGACAACTTCTTGAAGATCGTCAAACACAGTTTGGTGAAGGTCAACATCCTTCTCAGCATCAAGCTGAACTAAATCGTCCATTAATCTTTCGACTCGATATAAAACCTAGTCATTTGCTGTGAGGTTCTCAATTTCACCAGCTAATGATTTTAACTCATTAGCGGCAGCTTGTAAAAAAAAATACGCCATAGTTGCCAGACAGCAATCATTACAAGCCAAGGCATTACTAGTGGAGTCGAAACAATCTCACTTCATTTAACCCAGTGGTTCTCAAACTTTTTCTGTCATTCCCCACTTAAGGGGGTGAGCGAATTTTCAAGCTCCACTTGTCAACAAAATAATAACGAAATCGGCCAAGTTTACTGTTTATTGAAATATCAATTGCTAAACCAATACGATCAAACACCACCAAGTTAAAAAAAGGTAAAATACACGTGCAATTGTTACAAGGCTTACGTTGTCACTTATCTTTGCATAATTGACCCCATGTTTATTAGCTGCTCAGCAATCGTTTGTAGTTTTTTTGCACTGGCCAATTCTGTATGCAACTTTGAATGAAGCCATTTGTGCTTTGCTGTCCACTGATTCAGATTTTACCATGCGATTCTCCTGCTGTCTGTATTCTGCCAGCTTTCTTTCAAAGACGTCCAGTGGTTTATTAACGTGACTGTGAGTGTGTTGTCTCTAAGTGTCTTCCTAATTTGTTGGGTCTCATGCTGTCTGCTGCCAGCGGTTTAAGACACAAAACACACACGGGTCTCTCTTCTGCCCCCACCATCCCCACCATGAATCCAAGCTCAAGATAGGCTTCATTAGGGGTGGGTGATATAACCAAAATCTTCTATCACGGTAGAAGCAATTTTCTAACTCAATAACGATATATATCACAATATAGCAATTTGTATCTGAAAATACATAAATAAAAATGAAAACACAAAGAAATTGTTTTACATGATTTCATTTTTTATGTAATTTTATTTAAACTGTGAATTGCTGAAGTTTGCCGCATTTCTTTACTTTGGCCATATTCGATTTGTATTTCAGATGATAGAAAAGGTTTGACGTGTTTCCACCACTTGTTAAAACAGTGCACTTGTGTACCTTCCAAATCATGTTCATCTCATTCGTATCACTTTTCTTATACCCGAACCAATTCCACACCACAGACGAGGCACTTTTTTCTTTACAATCTCCTCGTTGTTGGTTTTTGTCACATGTAAGTAAACTCACTGCTGCTGCAGCGTCTTCTTCCATTGTCGAAGTGTATGTGAAGCCAAACACGTCAAAAGTGGGACGAAACCGTGGCACCCGATTGAACCGAATATCTGCGCAAATACAGCGCAGCGCGACTATCTGGATAGCGCAGTGATGATCTGGTTTATTCGCGCAGCCCGGTGGATCCCGCAGCGCCGCTCAAATCACAAACCTGCGCGACCCCCTGTGTTTTTATTTTAAAACAATTTAACATGTCAGGACTGTTTAATATTGTTTCCGCCTTGCCATGCCTGGTTTGTACGTGCGCATCCCAGCGGGGTAAAATGTATTTTGATGGTCGGCGCGGTTTATTTCTGTCAGAGACGCGCAGCGCTGCCCAGTGGCTCGCGCAGGTTTGTGATTCGAGCAGCGCTGCTCAAGTTGGCCCGACGTTAAACCATTATTGTTCCACTATGGTTCCACTTTTTCTCCCGGCCCACAACTGATGTTATTTTAAATTTACTTGTATTAATGATCCATTTATTTGTGTGTGATTGTTTAGTTTTGAGCGTACGCTCTTCATTATCAATAAAGAAAAGCATGAATTAGAATAGGTACTTTCCTGTTTTTCCTCCCGTTCATTGCGCCCCACCTGTCATGTCTGTATTCCCCACTAGTGGGCCGCGCCCCACACTTTGAGAACCACTGATTTAACCAATCACGGTTTCGACTAAGGCTGGGACCGCCTATCTCATCAGCATACAGCAACAAAGAAATACATGTAGAAATGTGGAAAATCTAAAATAGATAAATAAAGAAATTTGACAACACAAAAATAAATAAATTAAGAAATGTGGAAATTCAGAAATAAATAAATCTTGAAATATGTTAATAAACAAAAATAGGAATACAATTTTCCAGGGTATATTGTATTTATATATTTACTTATTTATTCACACATTTATTTATTTATAATTATGTCATGTTTAGACCTCCATATAAACATGATCAGGACAAAACTGATAAAATGTCCAGATCTAAAAGAGCTCCATCAGAATGTTGTGTTGGTCTTCAGCAGGATCCTGATGATTTATTATATTAAACACAGAACTGAGTCCACAGTGTCTCTCCTGAATACAGTGTGTTACAGTGACAGCACAGCTGTGTGTATGTGTTCCTCTCTCTTACACACTCACTCCAACGTTAATGCTCCAGGCTCCAGCTAATGACGTCACCGACACATACGTTAGATGTAGTTCAGCATGGTTTCCGCTAGGGGGCATTAAACGCGGAAGTGGTTAATTTACGCCGAAGTTTGGATTTGTTTTAGAAGAATTTATTCATGAACGTGATCAGGATCGGTTATTTCACCAAGATAATCACAAAAAACTAATCTGTGATCAACCGATATACAGGAAAGTAAGTATATAACACAGCGCGCGCGGATTTTCCTGGACTTCCGGTAAAGTCAGATCTTAAACTTTATTATTTTGTTCCAGATTATTAAATCTAAATTCCCACAAACACTCTGAATGTGTAATTAATGATAAACAGAGGAGATAAACTGAGTATATAAAACACACAGGAGATAAACACTTCACTTCCGCTCACGTGACGCAGTTTAACGGCTTTTTTTTTTTTTTACACCAGTTTAATAACATATAACACGAGTTTTATATTAAATATAAACTCATTATTCAGATATAAAGTCGTTTCTGATAAATAAATCACTCACTTTTACTCAGCAGTCCTGGTTGTGTGACATTAATATCACCGTTTCTGCCGCGTGTTAAAGTTTATTTGTTCCCGGGAGCCAGAGCACCGGACATAGTAGGTAATCTTAGGGCTCTAGGACAGCACAGGTTCTCTAAGATAGTGGTACATGCTGGAGCTAATGATATACGCCTTCGTCAGTCAGAGGTTAGTAAGAGTAACTTTACAGAGGTGTTTAAATTAGCGAAGGCGATGTCCGATGAAGTAATATGCTCTGGTCCCATCCCAATGAGACGTGGCGACATAGCTTACAGCAGGTTATGGTCGCTGAACCGCTGGATGTCCAGGTGGTGCTCCAAAAATAATGTGGGCTACATAGATAATTGGAAGACCTTTGAGGGCAAAGCTGGCCTGTTAGGGCGGGACGGTGTCCATCCCACTCGGGAAGGTGCTGCTCTCATTTCCTGTAGTATAGCTCATAGTCTCAGTAGAGGTCTAGTTAATCGGTGACAATCCAGAGCCCAGGCCAGGGAGCAGACAGACAGGCTAAACCAACCGTCTGCTAGCTGCATAGAGTCGTCACTCAGGGTTCACCTTATTGAGACTGTGTCTGTTCCCCGATCTAAGCAAAAATGTAGAAAGACTCAGAAAGTCTGTTTCAATAATTTAATTAACATAAAGACCACAAACTCAGATCATACTGAATGCGCAGCCGGCACCTCTGATCTGAAGATAGGATTGTTAAATATTAGATCTCTCGCATTAAAAGCAGTTATTGTTAATGAAATTATCACAGATCAGGCGTTTGATATACTCTGTTTAACTGAAACGTGGGTTAAACAGGATGAGTATGTAGCTCTAAATGAAGCTAGTCCTCCTGGATACAGCTACATACACCAGCCTCGGTTAACTGGTAGAGGAGGAGGCGTCGCAGCTATTCATAATGATAATCTGTCTATCGTACAAAAACACGGACACAAATTTAACTCATTTGAAATTCTCTATAGTAACATAAGTCTATTTAAGTATATTAAATCAGCTCAGTCGATTCCACTAATTATAATTTACAGACCTCCAGGGCCGTATTCTGAATTTCTTAGTGAATTTGCGGATTTCATCTCAGACCTGGTCGTTTCTGTAGACAAAGTGTTAATTGCTGGAGATTTTAACATTCATTTTGAGAATCCAGAAGACCCTCTGAGAACAGCATTTATATCCATACTGGACTCCGTAGGCATAAATCAGTGTGTAGTAGGACCCACTCATAAAGCAGGTCACACTTTAGATTTAGTAATATTCTTCGGATTAAGTATAAGAAATGTATTCACAATTCCACTGTCTGAAATTATCTCAGATCACTATCTTGTCTCCATTCAAGTGTGTCACAGTGATAATGTACGCACAGCACCGCGCTACCGTATTAAACGTACATTCACATCAACTACCACACAGAGTTTTATCAGTAATCTCCCACAGTTACCAACTTCGATTAGGCCACCGTCTGACCCCACAGAAAAACCACTTTCAGTGGTTGATCAGGCGACTGAATATTTAGAGTCGACACTTCATTGTACCTTAGATAATGTAGCTCCAGCTAAAAGAAAAATTATTAGAGATAAGAAACTCGCTCCCTGGTATAACGATCACACGCGCACTTTAAAACAGACTGCTCGGAAATTAGAGCGTAAATGGCGTCAAACTCAATTATTGGTATTTCAAATAGCATGGAAAGAGAGCATCCTGAACTATAGGAAAGCTCTTAGTGTAGCTAGATCAACGTATCTCTCCACTCTTATAAAAGAAAATAAAAATAATCCTAGATTTTTATTTAATACCGTAGCCAAATTAACCAGAAATAAGACCACTACAGAAATCTCCACAACAACATCATGCAATAGTGAGGACTTCATGAACTTTTTTAATAATAAAATTGTCAATATTAGGCATAAAATTGAGACTTTGAAACCAAACAATGTAATTGATACAGATGTTAACCTAGCCATGTCAGATTCAAACCTAGAAGACTTTACTCCTCTTGAAGAGAATGAACTAATTTCACTCATCTCTTCTGCAAATTCATCAACCTGTATATTAGATCCTATACCGACACATTTTCTTAAACAGATAGTACCAGTAATAACAGAACCGCTGTTGAGAATAATTAATTCCTCACTCAGCATTGGTTATGTTCCAAAATCTTTTAAAGTAGCAGTTATTAAACCAATAATTAAGAAACCTGACCTCGACCCCTGTCAGCTGTCCAATTACAGGCCAATATCAAACCTCCCCTTTATCTCTAAGATTCTGGAAAAGATAGTAGCGGAGCAGCTATGCTCATATCTACATAGAAATGGCATACATGAACTGTATCAGTCAGGATTTAGGCCTCATCACAGCACAGAAACAGCACTCGTTAAAGTAGTAAATGACCTCCTATTGGCCTCTGATCAGGGTTGTGTAACTATGCTTGTATTACTCGACCTCAGTGCAGCTTTTGACACTATTGATCATGCTATTCTTCTTCACAGATTAGAAAATGTAGTAGGAATTAAGGGTACAGCCCTCTCCTGGCTCAGATCCTATTTGACCGATCGTTATCAGTATGTAGACTTAAATGGTGATTATTCTGCATGTTCTCTAGTGGAGTTTGGCGTTCCGCAGGGTTCAGTTTTAGGCCCACTGCTTTTTTCCCTTTACATGCTTCCTCTGGGCAACATAATCCGTAAGCATGGTATTAGTTTTCATTGTTATGCTGACGACACACAGCTATACGTCTCAACAAAACCTGATGAGAAAAACCATCTTACTAAAGTTGAGCAATGTGTGCAGGACATAAGAAATTGGATGCTAATTAACTTCCTTCTGCTTAATCCGGATAAGACAGAAGTTCTAGTCATAGGACCGCATACAGCTAGAAGTAAAATCTTAGATCACACCGTAACTTTAGATGGCCTTTCTGTTCCGTCAAGTGCAACAGTAAAAGACCTCGGCGTGATTATAGATTCCAGCCTTTCATTTGAAGCTCATGTAGATAATATCACCAGGATAGCATTCTTTCACCTCAGAAATATCGCCAAAATAAGAAATATATTGTCGCTAAACGATGCAGAAAAACTAGTTCATGCTTTTATCACTTCTAGGTTGGACTATTGTAATGCCTTACTGTCTGGTTGTTCAGTTAGGTGCATAAACAAGCTTCAGCTAGTCCAGAATGCAGCAGCGAGAGTCCTCACTAGAACCAGAAGATATGAGCACATCACCCCTATCCTATCTTCACTGCATTGGCTCCCTGTGAAATTTCGCATTGATTTTAAAATACTACTCTTGACATATAAAGCATTAAATGGTCTCGCCCCGCAGTATCTGAGCGAACTGCTAGTGTCTTACGATCCGCCACGCCTACTTCGGTCAAAGGATGCAGGCTGCTTATCAGTACCGCGTATTATGAAAACTACAGCTGGGGGCAGAGCTTTTTATTACAAAGCCCCAAAATTATGGAATAGTCTTCCAAATAGTGTTCGGGACTCAGACACAGTCTCAGTGTTTAAGTCTAGGCTAAAAACCTATTTATTTAGCCAAGCATTTTTATAAATAGATTTGCCATAAGGTAAAGGAGCAGATCTGGGGGACTCATGGACGTAGAGTATTATGGTGAACTGGTATGTTTTAGATGCTGTCTTCCTCAGTCTCATTTGATCACTCAGGTTTGTTGACGGTGAGGTGATTGTTTGCTTTACATCTCAGGGAGCCCTCATGTTTGTGTTTCCTTCTGGCTCTCCCTTTAGTTTTGCTGTCATAGTTAGTCCTGCCGGAGTCCCTGCTTGCACTCTACAGTAAATATACATTCACATTAGACATTGTGACTGTGACCATACCTAATTGCAATCTCTCCTCCTCTTCTCTTCCTCCCCCTCTTTCTCTTTCCTCTCTCCCCCTGTCTCCCCCTTTCACTCTTTCTCTCTCTCTCTCTGTCGAGCTACACATGTGGTTCCTGAGCTGCCAGTGATCCAGACTCCCTCTGCCCTCCGGACCTGTCTGGTCCATCCTGGTGCCCGGTTTCTGGTTGGAGGTCTCATCGCATGGATGCCCCGTGTGTCTCTTTAGGATGTGCCTGGTGTCTGGGGATGATTCTATCTACTTAGAAGATGGTTCTGGCCTCGACTGGTGTTGTCAGCTGTTTCTCTGAGGACTTGACAATTCGATAGTTCAGGACTGGAACTTTCTACAAGTCTATCTGAGTCTCGAATAATTACTGGACTCCATTTTACATCAACTATTATAACATCAATTAACATCAACTATTATAGCTGAACCTAACACTTAACACAGTATAAATGCAGATCATTTCCTGCTATCTGTTTCACCCAGATGAGGATGGGTTCCCTGTCGAGTCTGGTTCCTCTCAAGGTTTCTTCCTATTACCATCTCAGGGAGTTTTTCCTTGCCACTCTCGCCCTCGGGCTTGCTCACCAGGGACTATCTGAACATTTTGATTCATACACATTCACATTCCATACAAACTTAAATAATTCTTTTGATTGTGTAAAGCTGTTTTGAGACAATGTCAATTGTTAAAAGCGCTATACAAATAAAACTGAATTGAATTGAATTGAATTGTTCTTTTCCAAACAGAATCCGCTACTTCTACACCTACTTCCGGTTTCTCTTCAATACTTCAGTCTCAGTCAGTTCAGCTGTTCCGGGAAATTCAGTGTCCCTATGTTACCCCGGTCGCGCGCAGATTCGCGTGCAGAATAAAATTCAAATTAAATAATGTATCTGAATTGGTTATTTTACTACAAAGTTTATTACAAATATTAAATAGATGACTTGATTTCCAGGAGTCTCTTATTAAAAATAGTGTTTTGTTTTTAAACATCATCTCACTGTATGACCTAAGCACACATGTCTCTGAGTCAGTTTCAGACATCTCTGATACTTCCACAGCCAGTAGGGGAAACAGATTTTCCTGATGATCAGAGAGATCTGAGACACTACACAATGAAAAGCACTTCTTTTATTTTATTTTTTATTTACAGAACCCACACTTCAGTTTCTATAAAACTCCTCATGTACAGATTTGGAAATTGGTTTGTACTGCACCTCTTCTAAACAGGTTATTTATTACCCAGAATGCACCAGTGTGTCAGAGATCCGTCTTTTCATCCAGAACAGGACTGTAGGAGCCGTGTCTCACCCCTTCACCTCTACAGGGTTCAGCATGGTGAGATCCTGCAGCCCCTGAGTCACCACGTCAGGGTGTGTGTGTGTGTGCGTGGTGGCTTATGGTGTGTGTAGGGGGAAACACCGCTGCTTCACCAGAGAACAGGTCGAGTCCAGGAGGAGCCTGACAGAGAGAGGAGTCAGGTGATCATAGATACAGTAAATATACAGTATGGTAGGGCTGTAGCTATCGAATATTTTAGTAAATGAGTATTCTACCAAAAATGTAATCAATTAATCAAGTAATCGGATAATGTACTTTTGCTTAATTAAACAGCAATGTAAAATATATAAGAGAAACAAAGATTTATTGGTTTTCTTTTTAGAAAAATCTACTTTTATTTTTTAAATGCATACAGCATTTTATCAAAAATAAACATTGTCATTATTCACAATACAAGGAAGAACTTAAAGTTGACCGAGGCTGAATTAAGTGCATTACAGTGACATACATTCATCTTCTATACCGCTTTATCCTTATATACAGGGTCGCGGGGGGCCTGGAGCCTATCCCAGGAGGCTTAGGGCACAAGGCGGGGTACACCCTGGACAGGGTGCCAATCCATCACAGGGCACACACGCACATTCACACACTATGGTCAATTTTAGGAACGCCAATTAGCCTAATCTGCATATCTTTGGACTGTGGGAGGAAACCGGAGTACCCGGAGGAAACCCACCAAGCACGGGGAGAACATGCAAACTCCATGCACACAGAGACGGGAATCGAGCCTGGCCGGGGAATCGAACCCAGACCCTGGAGGTGCAAGGCGACAGTGCTAACCACTACACCACCGCGCCGCCTACAGTGACATACATTGTTATTTTAAAGCCTTTTCTCGGGTGCAAAAACTAAAAAAAAAAAAAAAAGGGATTTCAAATGACTAAGTATCAAAAAAACTAAGGCACACATTATAATAAATAATTATACAAAAACATTAAGTAGTGCAACTTAACTTTCAGGACTAAAAGTTTCTAAATCTACAGCTCAGGCATAAGATAAGCCTTTACTGACTATTTCTGTTGTCTTCTCTTGCTGGTTTCCATTTTGCAGCCACACCACAACGCACCCTCAAATCATTACACAGCTAACTGTTTACGTCTCCTTCCGCTTTGTGGGTGACGTAAGCGCTTCTTCTTCGTATGTGTTTACTGGCGGCTTGCATCTGGAAGCGCTCTGTGTCACGCCAAACAAATAATTGCGCAAAAACATAACGCAAGCTTTTAAAATTCAATAAAAGAAGCTTCGAGGCAGAAGATTTTGCCTCCATTATCTGAATTCTGTAATCGAAGTACTCGAGTTTCTCGAGGAATCGTTTCAGCCCTACAGTATATACTCCATTATATCACTGTGTACAGCATACCTGATAGATAAATGATAACCTGTTCTAAATAATAAATAAAGGCCTAAAAAGAGATCATTGTTGTTGTTTTGTGATCAATACATTTGGCATTACACTGGAACTAACATGGATTTGCCCTCAATACAACAATTTCAGTTGTACCTAATACTTTTGATGAGTTCACAATTTGAGCCCCATGAATTCTGGAATATGCCATATGCCATCAGAGAAGAAAAAAAATCTAATGATGGAAAAACCTGGTCATTCAGTATATTCAGGTCATCAGCTGACTGAATTTTTGGGGCACATAACATTGCTGGACCTACAGTAGACCTGACAATCAAAGGCAACCCCAGATCATGGGCATGATTGGTTCATCAATTTATCTGCCTCTCTCCTTACCCTGAACTGATCCCCCATCACGCTTATTCAGGATGTTTTTCCGACCACATTTCTTCCTCCAGGTAATAATCATGTGTTATTCTCTGTTATTATTAATAATCTGGCCGTTCTGAAACAGAGTAACATCTTTGCCATGACCACAGGATAAATCTTCTGATGTGATGTAAGAAATGAGAAGCTACTCACTGCATCAGTTAGGGTTAAATAACTTGTTGTCAACTGATGCATATTAACTGCAGTAATTAGAAGCCTCTTAACTATTTGTTAAATCCAGGTGGTGACTTCATTGTTTTCCTATAAATAATTTAGTTTAGATTCACATTTATCTTCAAACAAATAATTAAGTTTAGATTCAAAATTATCCTCAAACAAATCATCATGTGGTGGTCCAGATGTTAGACATCATCATCATCATCATCATCATCATCACTGTCATCATGATAATCATCATCCGTGTTTCAGTGGAAGTGGCCGTGTGTAAACCTGTAACCTCTTATAGAGTTCAGGTCTCTAACGGTCTCAAATGTGGGACATGAGTGAGCAGGTACCTGTAATGATGTCCACTGGTTGGACACGTCTTCCACTTTGGGTCTGCTCTGTACCAGAGGAGGATCATTCAGCCCTGCATTCATAATAACAACAACTACAGAAATAAGAATAACAAGACTTTACATCACTAACAACATACAGTTAAAGTCGGGCGTTTACGTACACTTAGCTTGGAGTCATAAAAACACATTTTTAACCACTTCTCAGATTTCATGTTAAACTATAGTTGTTGTGAGTCAGTCAGGACATCTGTATGCATGACAGTAATAGCAATTGTTTACAGATAGACTGTCTAATTTATAAGTTACTGTATCACATGTCATGCATGTCAGAAGTTCACATGGACTCAGTTGACTGTGACTTTAAAATGGCTTTGAAAATCCGGAGATCACGAGTTCGGTTCCCGAGTGATGCTGAAGCCTCCCACAGCCGGGGGCCTAGAGAGAGCTGATTGGCTGAAAATTCAAGAAAATAATGTCATGCCTTTAGAACCTTCTGATAAGTTAACTGACATAGGTAAAACTTTAAAAACTAATAAATCAGTTCCTCTTTCTGAATATGTTCCTGTTAAAATGTCTAAAGCTCCTCCTGTGAAGGTGAAGGTGTAGAGTGATGAAGCTCGGTGTCGGATGTAGTCACCTCGTCTCCTCAGTGTCTGGTACACTTCATTAATCTTGGACTCGTTAGGGACACTACAGTCCATCTGTACAGCGTCTCAAGAATCTTAGTCTTCACTTCACAGAGACACTTTCACCCACATACTGAGAGAGAGACAGAGAGAGAGAGAGAATACTTTTTGTCTTTAAAGGGAGATACAGTAAGATTCAGTAGACCAGTAATACCAGGATGATGTAGAAAAATCTAACAAAGTGTGGAATATCTGAGACTTTTTGCATTAATGCTGTATGAGACTAAAGGACACAACAGGGGTAGCTCAGTGGTTAAGGCATTGGACTACGGTTCGGAAGATCCCAGGTTCAAATCCCACAACCACCAAGTTGCCACTGTTGGGCCCTTGAGCAAGGCCCTTAACCCTCAACTGCTCAGATGTATAATGAGATAAAAAAAATGTAAGTCGCTCTGGATAAGAGCGTCTGCCAAATGCCTAAATGTAAATGTAAAACAGGTCATTTCCAAACCCTGAATAAAATATATAACACAAAGAAATCACCCGCTTAATTCTGAAGATTCCTATTCAGGAACCAGCTCACACACAGAGTCAGAGGTAAAGCACTTCTTACATGTACATTTAAATAACTCTTGTTTACGTGACTTTTGTGAACTGGATCTTGTAATCCTGAGTTTTTACTTCAAAATGATGTGACAATCATCCTGTTCACTCATTCACAGAGAACAATGTCTTCATTTACATTTTCTAAGACACTTCTTGTTTATAAAGACCGTATGTGAGGAGACGTGAATGATCATGAATAATGCTGTAATTCACACTAGAGGAGACAAAGACATGCATAATGAGCTGCATAATGAGTCTTTCAGTCAGGTGTGTGACAGAGAGGGAAGTTTATATTTAATATTTAGAATACAGTGTAATATAGCTACAATCTCTCCAGTGTGTTAAGACAGATCCTGACCTGGATGCCTGTCCACCTCGTAGACGTCCACAACCTACTGCTCCTGACCCTCCACTCCATCATACAGATCAGCAGCACAAGCAGGAACACCAGTCCTGACCTCACCTGTGTCATCACGTATCAGAGAGACAGAAGTAACAGAAATCACACGATAGACTCAGCAGCGAGACCAGTGGCGGTTTTAGGCAAGGGCGAACGGGGCAGCCGCCCGGGATGGCATTTTTTCATGACACGTGGGGGGCGGCACACAAACTTGGAGGAAAAAATAATAATCTGTGCCGCTAAGTGGTTTTCTATTATCTATGATACCTGTGCCACCCCTGCTGAAGAAGCAGCACAGAAGCTGAGCGAGCGGAGAGGAGAGGCGAGGGGGGGGGGGGTTGGAGGGCGCAGAGTACAGTTCACCTCTCCCAAATGAAGCGGACAAGAAGGGGCTCAATTATATCAGTGACACCTGACATTCTTACAAATAACGCACATTTCATTCAAAATATTATAAACACACACCAATAATTTGCACTTTTATCATTTATTTAATTGTGTGAAATGGCTAATAAAAATAGGTAATAAAAGCGATGATGATGTGGAGGTGAATTGGTTTAGTCTTGACTTCTGGTCGTGAGTGACAGCGTTGGGGGAAATCTGCTGATTGTCGAATCGTCGATTATAAAGTAAACAGCGATGGAGAGAAAAAGGCCAAAGCTGTCAGCTGCCCAATTTAGGGAAAAAAGAAAAGAAGATGAGGAGAAACGGGCAAAAGATTAAGGTATACAACAATGTTGTCTCTGTATGATTAAGGTATTCATATCATCATGTTAATTAGTGGTATAACGTTAACTCTTAGGTTAATTGTTATCCTTCTTGCTTATGATGCTTGCTATGCTTACCTTGCTAAAAACACACACACACACACACACACACACACACACACACACACACACACACACACACACACACACACACACAATAAAAGGCTAATCTACAAACCATCACAGAAATTCTAATGGTTTCTACTAAATACCATTATGAAACATTAACTTTTTCCAGTGAAACTATCACAAAATTCCTTATTGTAGTTTGTTTTGGACACTTTTCCAATAGGATTTACCATCACACCCACCAATAGAATCCATCATATACCAGCAGACTTTGTTATACTTACCATTAAAAACCAATACAATTCCCATTATTGTATTTTTGTATTATTATTGTATATTATTCTTAATCATTTTAAATATTTTTTCTTAAATAATATTTGTTTTTACAGAGTATATTTATTTAGGTTATGAGTAGTTAATTTTTTGCAAAAATTGGTCTGTTACGGAACGACATGTAGTATTACTACAGTAAAACGTGTGGTGTGTACAAAATGTGAAATTTTGTCATTTTGTCATTTTTTTGGGAGGGGGGGGGCATCTCGCCCGGGGAGCAATTCAGTGTAGAACAGCCACTAAGTGAGACCCTGAAGGACGATGAAGAACCGATCGACTCCTACTAACACTTCTCGCTCTGATCACAAAAGTTCGTTATCTTTTTCAGTGATTCTTGTGTGATGGATGAAGTAATTTCCATCCACTGTAGGTACAGATGTTAAGTTTGATCTTGAAGTCTAACAGCAAAATACCAACAACAGAACTGCAGCTCCATGACAAACACATCTGTGCAGGTCATTCAGTCATTAAAGTATGTGAATTTGACAATTTGGTGAAACAGAGCGACAGATTCCTGAACTCTGTGGATACTTCAGGACTTGCAGATCAAGAAAACTTCACGCGACCAAGTGTGTGACTTTCTCCAGGTGTGTATGATAAATTTGTATTTTTTTAATTAAATCTATTGGGTCGAGATTTGATATGTAAATTAGGTCTAAAACTCCTGAGACTAAACCAGTATTGATCCTGAAGATTTGACTCTTGTGAAATGTGATCCGTCGCCCCTGTCGTGTGTATGAATGGAAGCTCTGCACTTCAGCTGTGAGTTCAGTAAACGCTACGATGACAGACATTATAGATCACATGTCAGTAAATACATCACACTGTACAGTATGTCACACATCTCAAGTGTTTAAGACGAGCCCAGATGTGTAGTTAATGTAGATATAATCAGTGTGCACATGAGGAAGTGTCACATTGATGTCATTAGCAGGGGCAGCACTAATGTGTTATTGGTTAAAAGTAATAAGGATGAGTTAAAAGATTTGGGCCTTTGGGTGACATGTGGTACGAGTGAGAGTGATTAGGAATGTGACGTCTTATCCAAAAGTAAAGTACAGCTTCAGAGAAACAAATGCTGATGCAGTGCTGTTAAATTAAGTGGTAAAGTGTAAATGAACTGGGTACATTACAGCTCACAAGACCTGGACAGACAGGAAATGAGCTCATCACTATGTGAAGACTTTTTATTTAATGACAATTCAGGTTTATCATCATCACTCACTAAAACTGATGTGCTAAGGGCAGCATGATGTAGGTTTAATCAGGGGAACTGAACTGGTGGTGATCACCCTAAAGTCTACATTTAGGTCCTGAACACTTCATACAGTTTCCCCGTCTACCTGAGGCCATGGCTGAAATAATTCCAGTGTTTAATTCTTTATTGAAAACTGATGTCATAGTTCACACCAGCACCTCCTTATTGTCCAGCAGAACAAGCTCATAAAGCAAGTCGTATCAAAGATACAATTCATATAATTGAATTGACATATAAAAGTCAAGTCTTTAGAACAATTTCTTTTCCCCTAAGACTGATCCACAGGAAGTGACGCTACAGAATCCAGATTTAAATCTGTTGTGGACGGATCAGCGTGACGTGTTTGCAGTGATGAACAGCATGTGGAATTTTAAAAGTGTAAATGTGATGCTCACACTAACAAAACACATCGTATTTCAGAAAAGCAGATGCAGCAGTGAAGACAGCGGTGTTGAGATCATTAAATGACATCATTAATAGGTGCAGAACAAGATTTTCAGTTCCAACAGTTGATTTACAGGATCTGCTGACACGAGACACGTCAGGAGAAAAACCTTTTTTTACCAAAAAGCTCTGTTTCCTCATTAAGCAAAACTGACACACGTTTAAGGACCACATGTCTAAAGGGGGAGTGGCCAATAGTATGTGCATTTGTGCTACTAATAACACAGGGAAAGGAATCGAGATGACACGGTGTAACACATGGGGACGTGTAAAAGTAGCAGCAACTAGAGTTAAAAATATGTTGTAACTATTGAGAGGATAAAAGACTGTTTTAAAAGACAGAGAATATCAGTTACTGAGATTAGTACCACTAACGTAGACACGACAGAGAATTAGATGGACCAGATCCTCGGTTAAAAATGAGAAATCGACTCCAACAACACCCCAACACAATCTGGATTTGATTATAGTAACTGTTACCCTGACGTGCCTCCTTATTGAGGAGTCGGGGAGAAATAGCCTCGGTAAAGTCTGTTTAGCAAAACCGAGCCGCTTCCATTTAAACTAGAACAATGTGAGGAGACAGCAAGATAAAATAAAGTATAACACTAATCTCAGGAGACGTGCAGGGAACATTTTACTGACCGAAAGAGGCGAGTTATGTAAAGTGTTAGACACCTCCTGTTGTTTCTATAGACCTGACAATCATCAGAATATCAGCAACATCATAGAGCACATGAAGAAGACTTTACAAACACGTCCCCAAGTAGATTCTTGGATCTCGTGGTTAAGACAGTTGTGGGGAGTCTGGGGTTATTGTCTGTCTTCTAGTCTTCTACCGATTGTGATTATAGTCGTGTCAGGCCTGTATGTATCACCATGTATTTGCAGGTGTCTACAAGAACTAGTGCTGAACACAGTATAATATCAAATGTTACAGCAGACTGACAACAACATAGAACAACCGAAAATGGACTCAACTGAGATTAATGAATGGGTTCCACCCTGTAAGGACGACTGGGAAGACCCGACTCCTGACTGGTTACAAAATTCAGGTGACTATTATCCTGATCGAGACTTATGCCTCTTTTCCACTGCATAGAACGGCACGACACGGTTCAGTTCAACTCACTTCGGTTCGGCGCAGTTTGGCTCGGTTTGCGCTTCCACAGCGTGGGCGGGATTACTCACGCGCGCGGCGCCGCTACTGCCGTGACGTCATCGTAAGCGCGCCACAAACAAACACACAACAATGGAGCATATCGACGGCATGGTCTTCTTCATTCTTGGCATGTGGATGTTTTTAACAGCGAGACGAAGGAGTTTGTTTCAAAAGAGGCCGATGGTTAATACAAAAATGTGCGTGTGATCCTTCTCTGGCTGTTCTAAATATAGCGGTTCTGTTGTGTCTCGTGTCCCAAGTTCAGTGACGCAGTAATGACGATTTTCTCCGGCTAATCAGTGACCAGCAGAGTTTACACGTCACGTTTTGGTAACGGTTCGGCGCGCTTGGAACCTCGGCTGAGGTGGTACTAAAAAAAGGACCAGGTACCATGTACTGTTCCCAGTGGAAAACCCCCCAAAAGTGAGTAGAACTGAACCGTGTCGTGTCGTACTATGCAGTGGAAAAGCACCATTAGATCCTGACATAGAAGAAGTAGACGTGATGTAAATCTTTAGAGGGTTGTGTAGCATTTATGTGTAAGTAGATAGTAGCAGATGTTTTTAGAAATGCTTTTGTGTCAGGGGTCTGTCCCCCACAAAAACAGCTGTAATGTCCTCTGTGTGCATTAGAGAATTAGTGATGATATTGTTAATAATCAGGTTGGAGAGACAACATCTGATGAAATTACTTAATGTACCGCTTTATTATTATTATTGTCTTGAAATGTGTAAAATTTAAATGAATAAGTTGTCATAGAATGACACAAGGGGGAAACTGTAATGGGAAAATCACATTTTAATCATGTATTAACTCTGTACTTGTGCTACGTAGACTATAGAAGCTTTAAACCTGTCTGCTGAAACACAGGAAGACAAGGCTGAGGACAGAACAGAAACAAACTGATTGTAGTCACCACTGAGTGAATGATAAGGTGAAGACATCTGGTCTGGGTGAGATGAAGAAAGTCATGATTTTGAATGCAGGATCATCATGTACAGGGCGTAGATTATGTTAGCAGAGATGTTTGTGTATAAAATGGGACAGCTGAGAGAAAGACATCACTTTTTTGTGGGGGGTCCTTCTGCAGAAGTTATAATAAAACCTTTGTGACGTGTCAGTGTCGTAATGTAACCAAAAACTGAACCAAACAGCTACAGTAAGATAAAGCTATATACAAAACTGATGGACTTTAAGCTAACAACATTAGAACATTGAGAGACAATGTTTCACATAAACTGGCAAAAACTTGAGGAAAATGAGGAAAAATAAAATAATATGAGATTTCTCTGATCAGAATAAGGATTATATGAGACTTAATAACTCACACATGGTACCAGTTTTTCTGTCAGAGTCTCAGTGTTGTTCTGAGGTAAAGATAAACTCCTCCCACTGTCCAGAACATTCAGAGAGAGAGAGAGAGAGAGAGCGCGCGCGTTCGGCACAAAGTTAGTTTGAGATGTACAGAGTTAACATGTGCTCGATGCAACTTAACCCACATCTCTTGTAGACGCTTTGTTTTGTCTCTTAAACGCTCCGATTGGATGAAATGATGATGAGTGACATCAATCCATCCAATGGTGTAAAAGGGGGCGGGACCCTAATATGTGTTGACAGTGAAGTCAGTGACGGAGAGACAGACGCTGTTGGAGTCTTAACGCAGCTACAAGCTGCGGTTTATTGCTGAGTAACGCAGCCGCTTTACCACTGAAACTCTTTAAAAGCTGCTTAAGGTCAATATGTTTCATCATGTGAGTGTATTTGTGGAATTAGTTACACATCTATTGTACAAGCTGAAGTTATAACTCATTTCAGTTAGCATTTCTTAGCATTGTGTCACACAGTGATCACGTGGTGTCATGACTAGACATGTTCCAGTGATTAGAATAAATGTCCTGTGTGTCTCCATCTGTCACATCACTGAGTTGTAGATGTGATTTAAAAGCTCAGTAATGTTAGCTGTGTGTGTGATTTATTAGTGTGGAAGCAAAATAATCTCATTAATAATTCACACAAAAGACATGATGCACACATCCCAGTTCACGTGCACGAAATAAATATTGTGGTCCAACATTATGTTTGTGTTCACCATGGGTGGGATATTGGTTTTAGGTTAGTGGCTTCGGCCATGTTTAAGCATGTGGATGTGTGTGTTTGACCTGTATGTTTGTTTATGCTTGTGCTGAGATAATAAAATACTCCCAGTCATTACATTGGGTAGCCACCAAGCTCACTCGTCCTCCAAGATCCCTGCTAGCGTCGAAAAACGCTACATTGGTGCCCGAAGTGGGATGGAGATCTCCGAGTTGGAGCGAACAGCGGAGGATCTGAAGAAGATCAAAGAGGGCCGCCGAGTGGCAGCAGAACTCCTGCAGAGGAAGCACCTTCCGGATGGTGCCAGCACAAAAAAAGCAGCGCGGCGAAAGCAGAGCGGCGAGATGAGGGTCCCGGCACTGGATCTCGTCGCCGGAGCTTCCCACAGACCAAGCCCCGTGCCACAGTGCGAACCCTACGCATTTTTTGCGCAGGTAGAGCTCGCCGCCGATCTCGCGGGCTGGTCCCCAGCGGAAATCGCGGTCCGCGTAGCACTCTCGCTTGAGGGCGACGCACTCCGGGTGCTCGAGGACCTCCGGGCCGAGGAGCGGAAGGACTGGGCGAAGCTGCGGGAATCGCTCCACTTCCGGTTCGGCGCGGGTGACCGCAGGGAAGCGGCTGGCGAAGAGCTCGCGGTCCGCGAGCGGCGCGCTTCAGAGCCGCTGGGCGCGTTTGCGATGGACGTGCGATGCCTCGCGCGGCGGGGCTACCCTGAATTCGAGCACAATCAGCAGGAAGAGCTAGCTCGTCGTGCATTCCTCCGGGGTCTCCGACCGCTGCGGCTCCGCGAACACGTCAGGTTGGCGGCACCCGGTTCTCTGGCCGAGGCACTGCGTGAGGCCGAGCGCGCTGAACCCATCATGGCCGGGCATGGCGGCGAAAGAGCCGAGCTACCTCCCGCCGCTAGGGGGCGCTCGGGAGACGAACCTGGCCGGGGACAGGGCTACCCGTCACGGCCAGGCTACGAGCAAGACGCCGAACTTCCGCGACGACGCCGAGGACCGCAGGACTACGGCTCTAACGCCCCGCGGCGCGAGGACAACGTACCCCAGCAGCCGTTAAACTAGGTCGGGGAGGCAGCGAGGGGAAGCCACCTCCCAAGGCCGTTTCTGTTTCCCCAACTGGCGGCGTCGACTTCCGTTCGGGACGTGTGGGACAACGCGCTGGGATTTACCTGGATTGTGTGCTGGACGGCATCCCGCTGCGGGCGCTTGTGGACACCTTCTCCACTGTTTCACTACTCCGCAACGGAGTGTTGGGACCAGGCGAGCGCGCTGGCAAAGTGCCTAAGCCGGCTTTTAGCATCCGCACCGTGTCTGGGAGCCGTTTGAAGATACGGGCTCGTCGATTGGTGCGAATCAACATAGGTGAGCACAGCTATGTTCATGACTTTTTGCTGGGGAACATTGAGGATAGCTGTATATTGGGGCTGGACATTTTGGAAAGGTGGGGGGCGGCGCTCAGCCTAACGGACGGGACTCTGTGTGGGGATTTTGGCATAGCTAGGTTGCTAACAACTAAACCACGGCCGCATGACATACTGTAGTAGCACACACACGGGGGGCGGAACTTCCGGAGGCTGCGACACCCAAACATCGGTACATGACCGAGCGAGCGTGCTAGACGAGCTTTTGCAACGTAGCAGCGCGGGGTTAACTTCGACACAGACCGAAACGCTGAGATCGTTCCTTAACGAATTCGCGGATGTATTCGCGGTAGATGAGCGCGATTGCACCCATACCAATCTGGTGCAGCACAAGATTGATACAGGGAACGCAGCTCCTGTTCGGTTGCACCCGCGACGCCTCCCATTAGCTAAACGGGCTGTCGCCGAGCAGAAGCTGCGTGAGATGGTCGACTCAGGCGTCATTGAGCCAGCGTCCGGACCGTGGTCTTCACCGGTTGTGCTTGTGCGTAAGAGGGACAATTCTTGGCGGTTTTGTGTCGATTACCGGCGGTTAAACGCGGTGACGCGGAAGGACTCATACCCGTTGCCACGGATAGATGATGCGCTGGAACATGTCGCAGGCTCGGCTTGGTTTAGTTTGCTAGATCTGCGTAGCGGGTATTGGCAAGTAGAGCTCGCTCCGGAAGACCGCCCTAAAACCGCGTTTTCGATCGGGCACGGGCTGTGGCAATTCCGGCGTATGCCTTTCGGCCTATGCAACGCTCCGGCGACGTTTGAACGGTTGATGGAGAAAGTGTTGGCGGATATCCCTCGTAACCGTTGCGTCGTCTATCTGGATGATTTGCTAGTGCACGGCAAGGAGTTTGAGGTCGCGCTAGCTAATCTCCGGGTGGTATTTTTGGCTATCCGACGGGCGAAATTGCGGCTCAATCCGGGGAAATGCCAGCTGTTGCGTCGAGAGACCGCGTTTCTGGGCCACATAATTAGTGCGAACGGGATTGCTACCGACCCAAACTAAATCGCTGCAGTACAGAATTGGCCAGAACCGGTAAGTGTGTCGCAGCTGCGCACTTTCCTCGGGTTAGCCTCGTACTACCGCCGGTTTGTGAAAGACTTCGCCACTGTCGCAAGTCCGTTGCATGGGTTGACGAAAAAGAACCAGCCGTTCCGCTGGGAGGTTGTACATGCGCGCGCGTTCGCTCGGTTGCGCGAAGCTTTGGTCACGTGTCCCGTCCTTGGCTATCCGGATGCAGCGCGCGCGTTCACCCTTGACACAGACGCGAGCGATGTAGGGCTGGGGGCCGTAGTGTCTCAGGTTTCCGGTGGCCAAGAGCAGGTTGTCGCGTATTTCAGCCACGCGTTCTCTGGGCCTGAGCGAAATTATTGCGTCACGCGGCGCGAGCTGTTAGCTGTCGTCGCGGTGCTAAAACACTTCCGGCCATACTTATACGGGCAAACCTTCCTGCTGCGGATCGATCACGCTTCGCTAGTGTTGCTGCTTAGTTTTAAAGAACCCGAAGGGCAGTTAGCGCGTTGGCTGGAGCGTTTCAATAGTTTCACCATTGAACACCGAGCCGGGAAGCTACACGCTAACGCCGACGCGTTATCTCGCCGGCCATGCAGCGAAGCGCGTTGTCGGTACTGCGAGCGGGTCGAGGAACGCGGTTGCGACGCGGGCCAACCCCCGGAACCACTGATGCACCACATCCCTCCCGTTCAATCCTACGGAGCCCCCGGGTGTGATCAGCCGACCGTTCCGGCATGCAGCCGAGTCACTGCCTCGCCTAGGGCACCTCCCAGCGTCATCTCACCTGTGCCACAGCTGGACAATGATCAGCTCGCAGCCGAGCAGGAGGCTGATCCGGTTCTGCAGCAAGTACTGGGTTGGGTTAAAGCGGGCCTGAGACCGGATTATACCGCGATCGCTCATCTGGGGCTAGAGGCAAAGGCTCTCCACTCGCAGTTTACCCGCCTAGCGTTGCGTGAAGGCCTACTCTACCGCCGCTGGGAGCGGCCGTGCGGCGCTGGCGAGTGTTTTCAGCTTCTGGTACCCAGGACTTTGAGGGCGTGCGTGTTGGGGTTGGTTCACGGGCATACGGGTTCGGGACACTTCGGTGTGACAAAAACTTTGCGGCGGTTGCGCGCCCGTTTCTACTGGCCAGGTTGTCATACTGATAGCGAACTCTTTGTCCACAGATGCGACTCGTGCACAGCAAAGAAGGGCCCTACCCAGCGCTCGCCAGCACCGCTGCAGGACTTTCGGGTCGGGGCACCCATGGAGCGTAAGGGCGTGGACATCCTTGGACCGTTCCCCGTTTCCGATCGTGGTAACCGTTATGTGCTGGTCGTTGTGGATTACTTCACAAAGTGGCCGGAGGCTTTCGCTGTGCCTGATCAGAGCGCCTCCACCACGGCCCGAGTGCTAGTGGATGAGGCGTTCAGCCGGTTTGGCGCTCCAGAGCAGTTACACAGCGATCAGGGGCGCAACTTCGAGGCGGAGGTGTTTGCGGCGGTGTGCGAACGCCTCGGGGTGAAAAAGACCCGCACCACGCCACTCCATCCACAAAGTGACGGCCTCGTGGAGCGCTTCAATCGGACGCTCACCACACAACTCGCCCTACTTACAAGCGATCGGCAACGCGATTGGGACGAACATTTGCCTCTCGTGCTTTGGGCATATCGCACAGCAGTACAGGAGTCATCGCAACTAACGCCAGCTGTTCTCATGTTTGGCCGCGAGCTGCGCACTCCAGTGGACCTTGTTTTCGGACCACCTCCACAATCGGACTTACCCACGGAACCGGGGTTGGATTACTTTTGTTCTTTGAAAGAAAAACTGTTCCGTGTTCACGAGTTAGCGCGCAACCACTTGGCGGACGCCGGTGTTAAGCAGCGCCGGGTTTATGACACTCATAGCCGGGGGCGAGACTTTGAGCCGGGAGAGCAGGTATGGGTTTATTCCCCAAGAAGGAAGAGAGGGCTATCACCCAAACTGATGTCCCACTGGGTGGGACCCTGCACGGTGATCGTTCGGCTTTCGGATGTCGTCTACCGCGTGCGGCTGGCGGGGCGAGCGCGGACGATTGTGCTTCACCGAGACCGTCTCGCTCCCTACCAGCCGCATGCCGGTGAGACGGCGACTGCTGCAGAGGCCCGACCGCCTCAGGTTAATGTTCACAGTTCGTCTACAGCAGGGCTCCGGCGTTCACAGCGCCAGCGCCGACCGCCTGCACGTCTCAGAGACTGAAGGATTAGGGGTGACCGGGGACGGTCACAGCTTGGGTGGGGGCAGTGTGGCGTGGGCGGGGCTGGCGACCGCCTGTTTTGGTCCAACATTATGTTTGTGTTCACCATGGGTGGGATATTGGTTTTAGGTTAGTGGCTTCGGCCATGTTTAAGCATGTGGATGTGTGTGTTTGACCTGTATGTGTGTTTATGCTTGTGCTGAGATAATAAAATACTCCCAGTAATTACATTGGGTAGCCACCAAGCTCACTCGTCCTCCAAGATACCTGCTAGCGTCGAAAAACGCTACAATATATATATTCATAATATACATTTCACAAACGTGGGTCTGTTCCTATGAGCTGTGTGAACAAGAGATTAAGCTGATGGACAGATGAGTTTGATTTATTTTACATATGCAGATGTTATGGCCGTCTGTAAGAGCATCTCTCTGTTATGACCTGGTGTGTCTGTGGAGCAAAATTTAAAGAAATGTTAATCTCTGCTAAAGTGAGTTTACTCTGCCACCTAGTGGTAGAAGATTAATTTGCAGCAAATATAAAAATATTCAGGCCTGGTGTGGAATTCACAGAGGTGCGGAGGGTTTGTCATATGTTATGTCTGGGAATGGTTATGAGGTAACTGACTGTAAAAATCTTGTAAGGGTTATAAAATGTTCGGTTAGCCTTATGTTGCTCAATAATAGTAAATGTTCATTTAGTAATAGTAAATTAGCTATCACTGAATGAACATTTTGCCCATTTGCTGTTGTTGTACATCACAAAATGTTACCTATTTGGCAGAAGAATGGTTTAGTATTGTTTTGTTTCCAGTGTGGAAATATTTTATTGATTTATAATTGTAGTCAAGTGTAAGGTACCAAATACCCAGAAGGCCTCTGTCCAAGAGGCTTTGATCCACTCGCTAAAATAACAGAAAAGGCGCCTGAACGACAAATTGAGGAAGTGAGAAAACACGCAGGCAGGAGGCAAGGGATAGGTAACAGAGTAATAGATAAGAAAACTAACGAAAAAAAAACAATAATACTAATAATATTTACTAACATTTTATTATTGTGTACTAATAATATCTACTCGTAATATCTACATGGCTAATGATAATGTTTTAATGATAATTAAGAAAAAAAAGTATGCAAAGTGTGACCCAAGAATATCTCGTACACACAGAGTGCAAGAAATTAAGGAACTTGATTGGAGGGGAAAATACAGAAAATGCAGGCATTGATCCAAAATATAAAAATAAGCTTTCGGTTCTGCTTTAATTGGGACTCAAAGCGCAAAGAGCCAGACTTCTGCTTTTAAAAAGCAGATAAACAACATAAATCATATTTGTTATAATGAAAAATCTAATTAATCATTAATCTTCAGCAAAATCATCCTCAGAGGAATGAGGATAGCGAACAGGAGAGGTGGGATTGAGGCTGCTGGTGGGTGAAGATGGGGGTGAAGCAGGAGTGTTGTCACCAGGTGGCGGAACGCCTGTGAACCCATAGTAAGGTCGCATAGGAGGACGCCTTGGTAGAGAGAGAGCCTCAATCTGAGCAATCACAATTTCCAGGTGGCAAACCATGCCACTCAGAGCTCTAATCAGACGCAAACTGTGGTGGTTTGGGTAAGGCAGTGGTTCTCAAACTTTTTCTGTCATTCCCCACTTAAGGGGGTGAGCGAATTTTCAAGCCCCACTTGTCAACAAAATAATAACGAAATCGGCCAAGTTTACTGTTTATTGAAATATCAATTCTTAAACCAATACGATCAAACACCACCAAGTTAAAAAAAGATAAAATACACATGTAATTGTTATAAAAGGCTTACGTTGTCACTTATCTTTGCATAATTGACCCCATGTTTATTAGCTGCTCAGCAATCGTTTGTAGTTTTTTTTGCACTGGCCAACGTACTGCATGCAACTTTGAATGAAGCCATTTGTGCTTTGCTGTCCACTGATTCAGATTTTACCATGCGATTATCCTGCTGTCTGTATTCTGCCAGCTTTCTTTCAAAGACGTCCAGTGGTTTATTAACGTGACTGTGAGTGTGTTGTCTCTAAGTGTCTTCCTAATTTGTTGGGTCTCATGCGATCTGCTGCCAGCAGTTTAAGACACAAAACACACACGAGCCTCTCTCCTGCCCCCACCATCCCCACCATGAATCCAAGCTCAAGATAGGCTTCATTAGTGGTGGGTGATATAACCAAAATCTTCTATCACGTTAGAAGCAATTTTCTACCTCGATAACAATATATATCACAATATAGCAATTTGTATCTGAAAATGCATAAATAAAAATGAAAACACAAAGAAATTGTTTTACATAATTTAATTTTTTTATGTAATTTTATTTAAACTGTGAATTGCTGAGGTTTGCCGCATTTTTTTTACTTTGGCCATATTCGTTTGGATGCTTGGATTTCAGATGATAGAAAAGGTTTGACGTGTTTCCACCACTTGTTAAAACAGTGCACTTGCGTACCTTCCAAATCACGTTCATCTCATTCGTATCACTTTTCTTATACCCAAACCAATTCCACAACACAGACGATGCAGCTTTTTTCTTTACAATCTCCTCATTGTTGGTTTCGTCACATGTAAGCAAACTCACTGCTGCTGCACCATCTTCTTCCATTGTCGAAGTGTATGTGAAGCCAAACACATCAAAAGTGGGACGAAACCGTGGCACCCGATTTAACCAAATATCTGCGCAAATACAGCGCAGCGCGACTATCTGAATAGCGCAGTGATGATCTGGTTTATTCGCGCAGCCCGGTGGATCGCGCAGCGCCGCTCGAATCACAAACCTGCGCGACCCACTGTGTTTTATTTAAAAACTATTTATTTAAAATGTCAGGACTGTTTAATATTGTTTCCGCCTTGCCATGCCTGGTTTGTACGTGCGCATCCCAGGGGGGTAAACTGTATTTTGATGGTCGGCGCGGTTTATTTCTGTCAGAGTCGCACAGTGGGTCGCGCAGGTTTGTGATTCGAGCATCGCTGCTCAAGTTGGCCCGACGTTAAACCGTTATTGTTGCACTATGGTTCCAACTTTTCTCCCGGCCCACAACTGATGTTATTTTAAATTTACTTGTATTAATGATCCATTTATTTGTGTGTGATTGTTTAGTTTTGAGCGTACGCTCTTCATTATCAATAAAGAAGAGCATGAATTAGATTAGGAACTTTCCTGTTATTTTCCACTAATTTCCTCCCGTTCATTGCGCCCCACCTGTCATGTCCGTATTCCCCACTAGTGGGGCGCGCCCCACACTTTGAGAACCACTGGTTTAAGACAATCACATTAATCTGATTATTGGCATGATTATTTATATTGCTAGTTCTTAGATCCTATACTACTAAAATCAATAATGTAATGTTTCTTTTAATATGTGCAGAGTGCATTTTTTCCAGATTTACTAAACCTATGTTTACTAAATTCTCTTTAATTTTTGTTTAATTCTAGCTCGCATGGCAGGCAGCGCTCTTCTCGCTCATCCTCTCGTCTGAGATTCCTTCTGGGAGCAGGTGGTTACACCTTCCCTTACACCAGTGGTTCTCAGAGTATGGTAGTCCAGTGTGTGTGCTATTGTAAGGATGAGATGGTATACGGGAGAGAATGGTCTCGGCCTCACCAGGATGATGACGACTCTGGGAGCTCGAGGACGGAATGAGAGGTGAATAGCGAGTGTCCTGACAAGATTAATCCCTACAGTGAAAAACAATCTCCGGCTAACACACAAAGTCTCTCTTTTTAGCAGCGCGTTGTGGTACATCTCTCCGTGCCGGCTTCTTCGCCGGTTCCGGTATTATGCCCACGTCACTTCCGGGTTCCCTCACGCTGCGATCGCGCATGCGTACGAACTTACCCGGTGACCAAAACACTGTCAATGGGGGGGAACAGAAACCGCTAGGGCACATCTTCAGCCACTGGTGAGCAGCATTAGCTCTTCCATCATTCCCCTGTTATTGAAAATGCCCCTTTATGTGGCAGCGCTACAAGGTGATTTAAGCAATTTTGAGCGTGGCATGGTTGTTGCTGCCAGACGGGCCGGTCTGAGTATTTCACAATCTGCTCAGTTACTGGGATTTTCACACACAACCATTTCTAGGGTTTACAAAGAATGGTGTGAAAAGGGAAAAACATCCAGTATGCGGCAGTCCTGTGGGCGAAAATGTCTTGTTGATGCTCGAGGTCAGAGGAGAATGGGCCGACTGATTCAAGCTGATTGAAGAGCAACTTTGACTGAAATAACCACTCGTTACAACCGAGGTATGCAGCAAAGCATCTGTGAAGCCACAACACGCACAACCTTGAGGCGGATGAGCTACAACAGCAGAAGACCCCACCGGGTACCACTCATCTCCACTACAAATAGGAAAAAGAGGCTATAATTTGCACGAAAATTGCACCAAAATTGGACAGTTGAAGACTGGAAAAAAAAGTCGCCTGATCTAATGAGTCTCGATTTCTGTTGAGACGTTCAAATGGTAGAGTCAGAATTTGTCGTAAACAGAATGAGAACATTGATCCATCATGCCTTGTTACCACTGTGCAGGCTGGTGGTGGTGGTGTAATGATGCGGAGGATGTTTTCTTGGCACACTTTAGGCCCCTTAGTGCCAATTGGGTATCGTTTAAAATGCCACGGTCTACCTGAGCATTGTTTCTGACCATGTCCATCCCTTTATGACCACCATGTACCCATCCTCTGATGGCTACTTCCAGCAGGATAATGCACCATGTCACAAAGCTCCAATCATTTCAAATTGGTTTCTTGAACCAATTGGTTTCAATGAGTTCACTCTACTAAAATGGCCCCCACAGTCACCAGATCTCTACCCAATAGAGCATCTTTGGGATGTGGTGGAACGGGAGCTTCATGCCCTGGATGTGCATCCCACAAATCTCCATCAACTGCAAGATGCTATCCTATCACTAAGGGCCAACATTTCTAAAGAATGCTTTCAGAACCTTGTTGAATCAATGCCACGTAGAATTAAGGCAGTTCTGAAGGCAAAAGGTAGTATGGTGTTCCTAATAATCCTTTAGGTGAGTGTATAAACACGTATCAGACATGATGTCGCTCTGTCGACTCACTGAAGTGTTAAACCAGAGGTGATGTACTTGTTCACTAGTCTGTGGTTTGGGACGCAGCCACACTCTCCAAACATCCGTTTCTTCAGGACCAGCTTTTATCACGTGCTCTGTTTATATCAGTCCTCCAAGATCTACACTCATTTAATATTTTATTGTTATTTACAGAACACACAGTTCAAACGTTTCTATAAAACTCTTCATGTACAGATTTGGAAATTTGTTTGTACTGCACCTCTTCTAAACAGGTTATTTATTACCCAGAATGCACTAGTGTGGAGAGATCCCCTTAACCACTACAAGCGTCAGCATGGTGAGATCCTGCAGCCCCTGAGTGTGTGTGTGTGTGTGTGTGTGTGTGTGTGTGTGTGTGTGTGTGTGTGTGTGTGTGGTGCTTATGGTGTGTGTAGGAGGAAACACGGTGCCTGGTGTTGCTGGTCCACCGGAGAACAGGTCGAGTCCAGGAGGAGGAGGAGCCTGACAGAGAGAGAGAGAGAGAGTCAGGTGATCATAGATAGAGTAAATATACAGTATGTACTCCATTATATCACTGTGTACAGAATATAATCAGTATAAACACCTGATAGACAAATAATAACATGTTCTAAATAATAAATAAAGGCCTAAAAAGAGATGATTGTTGTTGTTTTGTGATCAATACATTTGGCATTACACTGGAACTAACATGGATTTGCTCTCAATACAACAATTTCACTTGTTACCCTTTTTTGCCAGGCCTATAGATGTCTCACACTAATTTAATTGGACCGCCTCTTGATTTGATTACGGCCATGGCATACTTTTAATGAGTTCATTTCACAATTTGAGCCCCATGAATTCTGGAATATGCCGTATGCAAGTCACATTTCATGTCATGCATGTCAGAAGTTCACATGGACTCAGTTGACTGTGATTTTAAAATGGCTTTGAAAATCCGGAGATCACCAGTTCGGTACCCGAGTGATGCTGAAGTCTCCCACAGCCGAGGGCCGAAAATTCGAGGAAATTATGTCATGCCTTTAGAACTTTCTGATGAGTTAATTTACATAATTAAAACTAATAAATCAGTTCCTCTTTCTGAATATGTTCCCCTTAAAATGTCTAAAGCTCCTCCTGTGAAGGTGTTGAGTGATGAAGCTCGGTGTTGGATGTAGTCACCTCGTCTCCTCAGTGTCTGGTACACTTCATTGATCTTGGACTCATTAGGGACACTACAGTCCAGCTGTACAGCATCTCAATCATCTTAGTCTTCACTTCACAGAGACACTTTCACCCACATACTGAGAGAGACAGAGAGAGACAGAGAGAGAAATAATTCTCTGTCTTTAAATGCAAATACAGTAAGATTTAGTAGACCAGACATACCAGGATGATGTAGAAAAATCTAACAAACTGTGTAATATCTGAGACTTTTTGCATTAATGCTGTATGAGACTAAAGGACAAAACGGGTCATTTCCAAACCCTGAATTAAAAAAATATATAACACGAAGAATTCACCCCCTTAATTCTGAAGATTCCTATTCAGGAACCAGCTCACACACAGAGTCAGAGGTAAAGCACTTCTTACATGTACATTTAAATAACATTCACAAAGACGAGTCCAGATGTGTAGTTAGTGTAGATATAAACAGTGTGCACATGAGAAACATCATATTTCATCACAACATCACATTGATGTCATTAGCAGGGGCAGCACTAATGTGTTATTGGTTAAAAGTAATAAGGATGAGTAAAAAGATTTGGGCCTTTGGGTGACATGTGGTACGAATGAGAGTGATTAGGAATGTGACGTCTTATCCAAAAGTAAAGTACAGCTTCAGAGAAACAAATGCTGATGCAATGCTGTTAAATTAAGTGGTAAAGTGTAAAAGAACTGGGTACATTACAGCTCACAAGACCTGGACAGTCAGGAAATGAGCTCATCACTATGTGAAGACTTTTTATTATTTAATGACAATTCAGGTTTATCATCACTCACTAAAACTGATGTGCTAAGGGCAGCATGATGTAGGTTTAATCAGGGGAACTGAACTGGTGGTGATCACCCCAAAGTCTACATTTAGGTCCTGAACACTTCATACAGTTTCCCCGTCTACCTGAGGCCATGGCTGAAATAATTCCAGTGTTTAATTCTTTATTGAAAGCTGATGTCATAGTTCACACCAGCACCTCCTTATTGTCCAGCAGAACAAGCTCATAAAGCAAGTTGTATCAAAGATACAATTCATATAAAAACAAGTCGAGTCTTTAGAACAATTTGTTTTGGCACAAGATGAAACTTTGATCCAAGTAGTAATAAAAAATATTCCAAATTCTCAAACAAAGAAAATAAAAATGATGTCATTGTTGTAAGAGTGTTTTTACTGCAGAAACATTGTGATCTTTGTGATCCTCGAGACCCCAGTGAGATACACACTCATGTGAAGGGTCTTCAGGTCCACAGTGAACTTAGTTAAACTCCAGAAGCAAGAACAATCTTTCACTGAATTAAATTTGACATTATAAACTACTTCAGTGTTGTTCATCCCAGATTCTACAAGGTCTTTTACACAAACTGTTGTTGAAAATAATGGCTGCATGATTTCAGTTTTACTACAGGAGCATGAAATAATAAATACTGTAGCTGTAGTTTACTCCTCAGCCAGATCAGATCCTGTAGCAGCAGCATCACCCATGTGTTTATGTTCAGTACCAACAACTGAGAAGGCAGGTGTAGTCTAAAGATATATAGTGAGTTACAGAGATTTGACGTTTCTACCTGTAGTTCCTCATGCAGTTTGAATGCTTTTTTTTTTTCAATAAAGAAAAACATCACATTTATCTGCAACAGAGATGATAAAATGCTAAATCAGTTGAAAATGAAAAACATGACTGTGAAAAGATGTTCAGTTCTAAACCCGGTAACTCTTCTTCCTACAGTCACCCAATGTTAACCTACTTTGTTCCCCTAGGACTGATCCACAGGAAGTGACGCTACAGAATCCAGATTTAAATCTGTTGTGGACGGATCAGCGTGACGTGTTTGCCGTGATGAACAGCATGTGGAATTTTAAATGTGTAAATGTGATGCTCACACTAACAAAACTCATCATATTTCAGAAAAGCAGATGCAGCAGTGAAGACAGCGGTGTTGAGATCATTAAATGACGACACTAATAGGTGCAGAACAAGATTTTCAGTTCCAACAGTTGATTTACAGAATCTGCAGACATGAGACACGTCAGGAGAAAAACCTTGTTTAAAAAAAGCTCTGTTTCCTCATTGAGGCGGCGCGGTGGTGTAGTGGTTATCACTGTCGCCTTGCACCTCCAGGGTCTGGGTTCAATTCCCCGGCCAGGCTCGATTCCCGTCTCTGTGTGCATGGAGTTTGCATGTTCTCCCCGTGCTTGGTGGGTTTCCTCCGGGTACTCCGGTTTCCTCCCACAGTCCAAAGATATGCAGGTTAGGCTAATTGGCCTTCCTAAATTGCCCGTGGTGTGTGAATGTGTGTATGTGTGTGTGCCCTGCGATGGATTGGCACCCTGTCCAGGGTGTACCCCGCCTAGTGCCCGAAGTCTCCTGGGATAGGCTCCAGGTCCCCCGCGACCCCGAACACAGGATTAAGCGGTATAGAAGATGAATGAATGAAATGAATGAATGTTTCCTCATTGAGCAAAACTGACACACGTTAAAGGCCACATGTCAAAAGGTGGAGTGGCCAATAGTATGTCTATTTGTGCTACTAATAACACAGGTAAAGGAATCGAGATGAAGACAGAGAACACACAATCTAAAAGGACATTGTGAAGATGAAATAAAAAAAAAAATATGTTGTAACTAATGAGAGGATAAAAGACTGTTTTAAAAGACAGAGAATATCAGTGACTGAGATTAATCACACTCACGTAAACACGATACACATTGAATTAGCTGGACTGGACTCTCAGGTAAAATTGAGAAATCGACTCCAACAACACCCCCAACACAATCTGGGTTTGATTAAAGTAACTGTTACTCTGATGTGCCGCCTTATTGAGGACTCGGGGAGAAATAGCCTCAGTAAAGTCTATTGTTATGGGCTGTCTTATAGTGTTCTACCGATTGTGATTATGGTCTTGTCAGGCCTGTATGTACAGTATCACCATGTATTTGCAGGTGTCTACAAGAACTAGTGCTGAACACAGTAAAATATCAAATGTTACAGCAGACTGACAACAACATAGAACAACCGAAAATGGACTCAACTGAGATTAATAAATGGGTTCCACCCTGTAAGGACGACTGGGAAGACCGACTCCTGACTGGTTCAAGTAGACATGATGTAAATCTTTAGAGGGTTGTGAAGCATTTCTGTTTAAGTAGATAGTAGCAGAAGTTTTTAGAAATGCTTTTGTGTCAGGGGTCTGTCCCCAACAAAAACAGCTGTAATGTCCTCTGTGTGCATTAGAGTGTTAGTGATAATATTGTTAATAACCAGGTTGGAGAGACAACGTCTGATGAAATTACTTAATTTACAGCTTTATTATTATTTTCTTGAAATGTATAAAATTATAATTAATAAGTTGTCATAGAATGACAAAAGGGGGAAATTGTAATGGAGAAATCACATTTTAATCATGTATTAACTCTGTAATTGTGCTACGTAGACTATAAAAGCTTTAAACCTGTCTGCTGAAACACAGGAAGACAAGACGGAACAGAAACAAACTGATTGTAGTCACCACTGAGTGAATGATCATGAAAGTCATGAGTTTGAATGCGGGATCATCATGTACAGGGCGTAGATTATGTTAGCAGAGATGTTTGTGTATAAAATGGGAAAGAAATCACTTTTTCTCCACACTGTAACTGTTTGCTGTATGAGACTGGTCCTTCTGCAGACGTTATAATAAAACCTTTGTGACGTTTGTCTTACCCAGTGTGTAACTCAAATAAAAAAGTCTCACTCTTACACTCTATACATAACCTACTCACTCACATAGTGCAGAGAAAATGTCTCTTACACCCTATACCAGTGGTTCTCAAAGTGTGGGGCCCCACTAGTGGGGAATACAGACATGACAGGTGGGGCGCAATGAACAGGAGGAAATTAGTGGAAAATAACAGGAAAGTACCGATTCTAATTCATGATGATCTTTATTGATAATGAAGAGCGTACACTCAAAACTAAACAATCACACACAAATAAATGGATCATTAATACAAGTAAATTGAATTGAAACCTGCGCGACCCACTGGGCAGCGCTGCGCGACTCTGACAGAAATAGACCGCACCGACCATCACAGTACATTTTACCCCGCTGGGATGCGCACGTACAAACCAGGCATGGCAAGGCGGAAACAATATTAAACAGTCCTGACATTTTAAATAAATTGAGTCGCGCAGGTTTGTGATTCGAGCGGCGCTGCACGATCCACTGGGCTGCGCAAATAAACCAGATCATCACTGCGCTATCCAGATAGTCGCGCTGTGCTGTATTTGGTTATATCACTCACCCCTAATGAAGCCTATCTTGAACTTGGATTCATGGTGGGGATGGTAGAAGAGAGACCCGTGTGTGTTTTATGTCTTATACCGCTGGCAGCAAACCGCATGAGACCGAGCAAATTAGGAAGACACTTAGAGACAACACACTCCAAGAAAGCTGGCAGAATACAGACAGCAGGATAATCACATGGTAAAATCTGAATCAGTGGACAGCAAAGCACAAATGGCTTCATTCAAAGTTGCATACAGAATTGGCCAGTGCAAAAAAACTACAAACTATTGCTGAGCAGCTAATAAACATGGGGTCAATTATGCAAAGATAAGTGACAACGTAAGCCTTTTATAACAATTGCACGTGTATTTTATCTGTTTTTAACTTGGTGTTGTTTGATCTTATTGGTTTAGAAATTGATATTTCAATAAACAGTAAACTCGGCCGATTTCGTTATTATTTTGTTGACAAGTGGGGCTTGAAAATTCGCTCACCCCCTTAAGTGGGGAATGACAGAAAAAGTTTGAGAACCACTGCCCTATACACACACACATCTCTGTGTCACTCACGAAAAGCAATTCCTGTTCAACTGAAGACACAAGTGAACATCACATACCTTTTTTTTTTTTTTTTTTTTACATCTCAATGCCACAAACATCTGTAAGCTACATAAGGCAGTATTTTAGCCACCAGGAGCTAAAGTGTTTGTGCTAAATAACATTATATACATCAGTGTCATAATCTAACGAAAAACTGAACCAAATAGCTACAGTAAGATAAAGTTATACAAAACTGATGGACTTTAAGCTGACAACATTAGAACATTGAGAGACAATGTTTCACATAAACTGGCAAAAACTTGTGAGAAAATGAGGAAAAATAAAATATGAGATTTAAGAATAAGGATTATATGAGACTTAATAACTCACACATGGTAACAGTTTTTCTGTCAGCGTCTCAGTGTTGTTATGAGGTAAAGATAAACTCCTCCCACTGTCCAGAACATTCTGTAGAGATCCAGAAACATGTACAGTGCGTGACATCTTCCACACGCGCAGGAAACTCACTGAATCTGTGTGTGTGTGTGTGTGTGTGTTAGGGGTGGGCGTATCGATCCTTAATATCGATACTATCGATTCTAGGGGTTGTATCGAAAATGATCGACCCAAAAGTCAAAATATCGATATTAAGGGCTTTTTTTTAAACCCGTGATTTTATTTATTTTACATGAAATATAATATTTAAAATGCGCTTGTATATAACGCTTTCTCTTATGCAGCTCCTTTCACACGTCGCGCACATTGTCCCCCCCTCCCCGCTCTGCTGTGTTTTGTTGCCTTAACCATCACGTGACTCAGCAGCGCCTAAAACAAGCAGCTGCAGAGAGAGTGAGAGCGCGGTGTGTGTCTGACTTGGTATCATGGAGTCGGCAGATAAAAAACGGAGCAGTGTGTGTGTGGAGGTATTTTACTGCTGTTAATGAAAACACAACAAATTGCGACGTCTGTTAAAAGGTGATTCGCTGTGGTAACACCACCAACTTACACAAACACATAAACGACATGACAAAGAGAGCTCGGAACTACAAAGAGAAAGATATGAGGTAAATCATTCAGTCAGAGCCCCGCCGGTGTTATGCGCTGAAATGCCCCCCTGCCATGGATTGTTATAAATATAAATGTTTATTTGCATATTCATGACAAACCCCTGAAAAATAAATGTGCCACAAAATAAACATTATACAAGAATTTGTTTTTAATGGTCTTAACGGCTGTCACGTGCCAGGAGCTCATTTAATAGCAATATCATAGTTGATAATAATAAACCTATCAATGTTCTATTATCTTCTCATATAATATTTCATAGTGATTATGTTGGGGGGCGATCCATGGCAGGGGGGCATTTTAGCGCATAACATCGGCAGCGAGACAGAAGTCACTGGCAGAGTCCTTTCAGCCTCAGTAATATCCAGGTAGCGAACACTGGGGAAACAATATGTTTTTGGTCATAATGGATCTTCAGCATGAAGTGTCATCACCATAGTTGTTGTAAAAACGTAACCATGACTAATATAAACCACAAATTAACAATGCTTACACTAACCGTAGTTTAACTGGGGGATTTTTTGTAAAACTGTGGTTTTATATTAAAATGTAAGTGATTATTTTGCCGGTGTTGAAAAATGGTAACACTTTACAAATAAAGTGTCATTTGTTAACAGTGTATTAATAGACAACTAAAAATGAATAATACTTTTTTTTTTTTTACAATATTTTTAAACCTTCATTAATGTTATTTAATCAAAACAAAAATTAACAAATAACTGCACTGCGCC
The DNA here is from genome assembly GCA_030522415.1 of Channallabes apus. NCBI lineage: Eukaryota > Metazoa > Chordata > Actinopteri > Siluriformes > Clariidae > Channallabes > Channallabes apus. Next base: position 13,316,625 of record CM060105.1, on the reverse strand, counting down.
GGGTGTGTGTTCACGGTGTGTGTGTGTTTAATTTAACCATGGAAGGGACACAATAGGATTGTTATAGGATTGTGGATAGGCTATAGACTAAAATTTATCATTTTGTAGATGTAATTTATATTGTGTGCTAAAAAATAAAATAAATATCGGTATCGGATCGATACAAAATTTAGCAGTATCACCCACCTCTAGGGTGTGTGTGTGTGTGTTTGAGTGAGCGCGCGTGCTTGGGGGCGTGGCCTTGTATGTAGATTACCCAGACTGTTTCGGCACAAAGTTAGTTTGAGATGTACAGAATTAACATGTGCTCGATGCAACCCAACCCACATCTCTTGTAGACGCTTTGTTTTGTTTCTTAAACGCTCTAATTGGATGAAATGAAGATGAGTGACATCAATCCATCCAATGGTGTAAAAGGGGGCGGGACCCTAATATGTGTTGACAGTGAAGTCCGTGATGGAGAGACAGACGCTGTTGGAGTCTTAACGAAGCTACAAGCTGCGGTTTATTGCTGAGTAACGCAGCCGCTTTACCACTGAAACTCTTTAAAAGCTGCTTAAGGTCAATATGTTTCATCATGTGAGTGTATTTGTGGAATTAGTTACACATCTTTTGTACAAGCTGAAGTTATAACTAATTTCAGTTAGCATTTCTTAGCATTGTGTCACACAGTGATCACGTGGTGTCATGACTAGACATGTTCCAGTGATTAGAATAAATGTCCTGTGTGTCTCCATCTGTCACATCACTGAGTTGTAGATGTGATTTAAAAGCTCAGTAATGTTAGATGTGTGTGTGATTTATTACACACCGAGTGTGGAAGCAAAATACTCATCCCAGTTCATGTGTATATATTGTGGCGTGGGCGGGGCTGGCGACCGCCGGCTTTGGGCCAGCATTATGTTTATGTTCACCCTGGGTGGGATATTGGTTTTAGGTTAGCGGCTTCGGCCATGTTTAAGCATGTGGTATGTGTGCTTACCTGTGTATATGTGTGTTGTGCTGAGATTAATAAATTACTCCCAGTCATTACATTGGGTAGGCACTAAGCTCACTCGTCCTCCAAGATCCCTGCTAGCGTTGAAAAAATGCTACATTGGTGTGAGAAGTGGGATGGAGATCTCTGAGTTGGAGCGAACGGCGGAGGATCTGAAGAAGATCAAAGAGGGCCGCCGAGTGGCAGCAGAACTCCTGCAGAGGAAGCACCTTTCGGATGGTGCCAGCACAAAAAATGCGGCGCGGCGAAAGCAGAGCGGCGAGATGAGGGTCCCGGCACTGGATCTCGGGGCGGAGCTTCCCACAGACCAAGCCCCGTGCGCCGTTAACCGGCGAGGCGACTTACAGCTGCGCCTTCCTTTCTACAACGGCGCCGTCGAACCCTACGCATTTTTTAGACCGCAGGACTACGGCTCTAACGCCCCGAGGCGCGAGGACAACGTACCCCAGCAGCCTAGGTCGGGGAGGCAGCGAGGGGAAGCCACCACCCACGGCCGTTTCTGTTTCCCCAACTGGCGGAGTCGATTTCCGTTCGGGACGTGTGGGACAACGCGCTGGGATCTACGTTGATTGTGTGCTGGACGGCATCCCGCTGCGGGTGCTTGTGGACACCGGCTCCACTGTTTCACTACTCCGCAACGCAGTATTGGGACCAGGCGAGCGCGCTGGCAAAGTGCCCAAGCCGGCCTTTAGCATCCGCACCGTGTCTGGGAGCCGTTTGAAGATATGGGCTCGTCGATCGGTGCGAATCAACATAGGTGAGCACAGCTATGTTCATGACTTTTTGCTGGGGAACATTGAGGATAGCTGTATATTGGGGCTGGACATTTTGGAAAGGTGGGGGGCGGCGCTCAGCCTAACGGACGGGACTCTGTGTGGGGATTTCGGCGTAGCTAGGTTGCTAACACCTAAACCACGGCTGCATGACAAAGTAGCACACACACGGGGGGCGGAACTTCCGGAGGCTGCGACACCCAAACATCCAAACATGACCGAGCGTGCTAAACGAGCTTTTGCAACGTAGCAGCGCGGGGTTGACTTCAACACAGACCGAAACTCTGAGATCGTTCCTTAACGAATTCGCGGATGTTTTCGCGGTAGATGAGCGCGATTGCACCCATACCAATCTGGTGCAGCACAGGATTGATACGGGGAACGCAGCACCTGTTCGGTTGCACCCGAGACGCCTCCCATTAGCTAAACGGGCTGTCGCCGAATAGAAGCTGCGCGAGATGGGCGACTCGGGCGTCATTGAGCCAGCGTCCGGACTGTGGTCTTCACCGGTTGTGCTTGTGCGTAAGAGGGACAATTCTTGGCGGTTTTGTGTCGATTACCGGCGGTTAAATGCGGTGACGCGGAAGGACTCATACCCGTTGCCACGGATAGATGATGCGCTGGAACATTTCGCAGGCTCGGCTTGGTTTAGCTCGTTAGATCTGCGTAGCGGGTATTGGCAAGTAGAGCTCGCTCCAGAAGACCGCCCTAAAACCGCGTTCTCAATCAGGCACGGCCTGTGGCAATTCCGGCGTATGCCTTTCGGTCTATGCAACGCCCCGGCGACGTTTAAATGGTTGATGGAGAAAGTGTTGGCGGATATCCCATGTAACCGTTGCGTCGTCTATCTAGATGATTTGCTGGTGCACGGCATGGAGTTTGAGGTCGCGCTAGCTAATCTCCGGGTGGTATTTTTGGCTATCCAACGGGCGAACTTGCGGCTCAATCCTAGGAAGTGCCAGCTGTTGCGTCGAGAGGCCGCGTTTCTGGGCCACATAATTAGTGCGAACGGGATTGCTACCGACCCAACCAAAATCGCTGCAGTACAGAATTGGCCAGAACCGGTAAATGTGTCGCAGCTGCGCACTTTCCTCGGGTTAGCCTCGTACTACCGCCGGTTTGTGAAAAACTTCGCCACCGTCGCAAGTCCGTTGCATGGGTTGACTAAAAAGAACCAGCCGTTCCGCTGGGAGGTTATACATGCGCGCACGTTCGCTCGGTTGCGCGAAGCCTTGGTCACGTGTCGCGTCCTCGGTTATCTGGATGCAGCGCGCGCGTTTATCCTTGACACAGACGCGAGCGATGTAGGGCTGGGGGCCGTACTGTCTCAGGTTTCCGGTGGCCAAGAGCGGGTTGTCGCGTATTTCAGCCGAGCGTTGTCTGGACCCGAGCGGAATTATTGCGTCACGCGGCGCGAGCTGTTAGCTGTCGTCGCGGCGTTCAAACATTTCCGGCCGTACTTATACGGGCAAACCTTCCTGCTGCAGACTGATCACGCTTCACTAGTGTGGCTGCTTAGTTTTAAAGAACCCGAGGGGCAATTAGCGCGTTGGCTGGAGCGATTACAGGACAATAGCTTCACTATTGAACACCGAGCCAGGAAGCTACACGCTAACGCCGACGCGTTATCCCGCCGGCCATGCAGCGAAGCGCGTTCTCGGTACTGCGAGCGGGTCGAGGAGCGCGGTTGCGACGCGGGCCAACCCCCGGAACCACTGATGCACAACACCTCTCCCGTTCAATCCTCCGGAACCCCCGGGGGTGATCAGCCGACCGTTCCAGCATGCAGCCGAGTCACTGCCTCGTCTAGGGCACCTCCCACCGTCATCTCACCTGTGCCACAGCTGGACAATGATCAGCTCGCAGCCGAGCAGGAGGGTGATCCGGTTCTGCAGCAAGTACTGGGTTGGGTTAAAGCGGGCCTGAGACCGGATTATACCGCGATCGCTCATCTGGGGCTAGAGGCAAAGGCTCTCCAATCGCAGTTTACCCGCCTAGCATTGCGGGAAGGTTTACTCTACCGCCGCTGAGAGCGGCCAGGCGGCGCTGGCGAGTGTTTTCAGCTTCTGGTACCCAGGACTTTGAGGGCGTGCGTGTTGGGGTTGGTTCACGGGCATACGGGTTCGGGACACTTCGGTGTGACAAAAACTTTGCGGCGGTTGCGCGCCCGTTTCTACTGGCCAGGTTGTCATACTGATAGCGAACTCTTTGTCCACAGATGCGACTCGTGCACAGCAAAGAAGGGCCCTACACAGCGCTCGCGAGCACCGTTGCAGGACTTTCGGGTGGGGGCACCCATGGAGCGTATGGGCGTGGACATCCTTGGACCGTTCCACGTTTCCGATCGGGGTAACCGTTATGTGCTGGTTGTCGTGGATTACTTCACAACGTGGCCGGAGGCTTTCGCTGTGCCTGATCAGAGCGCCTCCACCACGGCCCGAGTGCTAGTGGATGAGGTGTTCAGCCGGTTCGGCGCTCCAGAGCAGTTACACAGCGATCAGGGGCGCAACTTCGAGGCGGAGGTGTTTGCTGCGGTGTGCGAACGCCTCGGGGTGAAAAAGACCCGCACCACGCCACTTCATCCACAAAGTGACGGCCTCGTGGAGCGCTTCAATCGGACGCTCACCAGACAACTCGCCCTACTTACCAGCGATCGGCAACGCGATTGGGACGAACATTTGCCTCTCGTGCTTTGGGCATATCGCACAGCAGTACAGGAGTCATCGCAGCTAACGCCAGCTGTTCTCATGTTTGGCCGCGAGCTGTGCACTCCAGTGGACCTTGTTTTTGGACCACCTCCACAATCGGACTTACCCACGGAACCGGGGTTGGATTATTTTTGTTCTTCGAAAGAAAAACTGTTCCGTGTTCACGAGTTAGCGCGCAAACACTTGGCGGACGCCGGTGTTAAGCAGCGCCGGGTTTATGACACTCATAGCCGGGGGCGAGACTTTGAGCCGGGAGAGCAGGTATGGGTTTATTCCCCGAGAAGGAAGAGAGGGCTATCACCCAAACTGATGTCCCACTGGGTGGGACCCTGCACGGTGATTGTTCGGCTTTCGGATGTTGTCTACAGGGTACGGCTGGCGGGGCGAGCGCGGATGATTCTGCTTCCCCGAGACGTCTTGCTCCCTACCAGCCGCATGCCGGTGAGACAGCAACTGCTGCGGAGGCCGGACCGCCTCAGGCTTATGTTCACGTTTCGTCTACAGCAGGGCTCCGGCGTTCACAGCGCCAGCGCCGACAGCCTGCACGTCTCAGAGACTGAAGAATTAGGGGTGACCGGGGATGGTCACAGCTCGGGTGGGGGCAGTGTGGCGTGGGCGAGGCTGGCGACCGCCGGCTTTGGGCCAGCATTATGTTTATGTTCACCCTGGGTGGGATATTGGTTTTAGGTTAGCGGCTTCGGCCATGTTTAAGCATGTGGTATGTGTGCTTACCTGTGTGTATGTGTGTTGTGCTGAGATTAATAAATTACTCCCAGTCATTACATTGGGTAGCCACTAAGCTCACTCGTCCTCCACGATCCCAGCTAGCGTTGAAAAAACGCTACAATATATTCATAATATACGTTTCACAAACGTGGGTCTGTTCCTATGAATCTCCTTTGATCAGCTCCATCATCTAGTGGGAGTGGGGGATTCAAAAAAAAAAAAAAAAAAAAAAAAAAAGGACTATAGAGAGGGGTAGGACTTTTAAAAGTTGCCAGTGACTGTGCTGTTAGGACACTTTGACCTTCTGTTTGGTAATAGAATAGGATGTTGGTCTGTTCCTATGAGCTGTGTGAAAAAGAGATTAAGCTGATGGACAGATGAGTTTGATTTATTTTACTTATGCAGATGTTATGGCCGTCTGTAAGAGCATCTCTCTGTTATGACCTGGTGTGTCTGTGGAGCAAAATTTAAAGAAATATCAAACTCTGCTAAAGAGTGTTTACTCTGCCACCTAGTGGTAGAAGATTAATTTAGAGCAAATATAAATATTAAGGCCTGGTGTGGAATTCACAGAGGTGCGGAGGGTTTGTCATATGTTATGTCTGGGAATGGTTATGAGGTAACTGACTGTAAAAAGCTTGTAAGGGTTATAAAATGTTGGGTTAGCCTTATGTTGCTCAATAATAGCTAATTTACTATTACTAAATGAACATTTTGCCCATTTGCTGTTGTTGTACATCACAAAATTTTACCTATTTGGCAGAAGAATGGTTTAGTATTGTTTTGTTTCCAGTGTAATGAGATATGTATATTTGTATTTTCTTCTTGTTTATTAATAAATAAAGGGGGGGGGGGCGAGTTACTTTCAAAATGTTCAAAAACTCTATATTGGTTTGTATTGTAGACATTAGTGTTTATATCAGAAATACAAACTTTTATCCCAGTACCTCTGATCATTTGAATTATTGTAAGGAAATCATATTGTAAGAAATAATGGTGACTGAAGAGACGGTTTGTGAAGCTGTTTAATAAAACCTATAAATAACAACCGCTCTCTGGCTCAGTGACGCACCAAAGCAAATTTTAAATCGTGCAAATTGGAGCCAGCAAAGTCTCAAAAACACACACACACACACACACACACACACACACACACAAACAAACAAACCCAGAGATATTCAAACAGGAAAGACGATTTTCACATTCAAAGTCCATGATGCACTCGTGAATTTTAAACATTCGAACATTTTGTACACAGTTGTACATCTGTGAATTCAATTCAATTCAATTCAGTTTTATTTGTATAGCGCTTTTAACAATTGACATTGTCTCAAAACAGCTTTACACAATCAAAAGAATTATTTAAGTTTGTATGGAATGTGAATGTGTATGAATCAAAATGTTCAGATATTCCCTGGCGAGCAAGCCCGAGGGCGACAGTGGCAAGGAAAAACTCCCTGAGACGGTAATAGGAAGAAACCTTGAGAGGAACCAGACTCGACAGGGAACCCATCCTCATCTGGGTGAAACAGATAGCAGGAAATGATCTGCATTTATACAGTGTTAAGTGTTAGGTTCAGCTATAATAGTTGATGTTAATTGATGTTATAATACTTGATGTAAAATGGAGTCCAGTAGTTATTCGAGACTCAGATAGACTTGTAGAAAGTTCCAGTCCTGAACTATCGAATTGTCAAGTCCTCAGAGAAACAGCTGACCACACCAGTCGAGGCCAGAACCATCTTCTAAGTATAGAGAATCATCCCCAGACACCAGACGCATCCTAAAGAGACACACGGGGCATCCATGCGATGAGACCTCCAACCAGAAACCGGGCACCAGGATGGATCAGACAGGTCCGGAGGGCAGAGGGAGTCTGGATCACTGGCAGCTCAGGAACCACATGTGTAGCTCGACAGAGAGAGAGAGAGAAAGAGTGAAAGGGGGAGACAGGGGGAGAGAGGAAAGAGAAAGAGGGGGAGGAAGAGAAGAGGAGGAGAGATTGCAATTAGGTATGGTCACAGTCACAATGTCTAATGTGAATGTATATTTACTGTAGAGTGCAAGCAGGGACTCCGGCAGGACTAACTATGACAGCATAACTAAAAGGGAGAGCCAGAAGGAAACACAAACATGAGGGCTCCCTGAGATGTAAAGCAAACAATCACCTCACCGTCAACAAACCTGAGTGATCAAATGAGACTGAGGAAGACAGCATCTAAACATACCAGTTCACCATAATACTCTACATCCATGAGTCCCCCAGATCTGCTCCTTTACCTTATGGCAAATCTATTTATAAAATGCTTGGTTAAATAAATAGGTTTTTAGCCTAGACTTAAACACTGAGACTGTGTCTGAGTCCCGAACACTATTTGGAAGACTATTCCATAATTTTGGGGCTTTGTAAGAAAAAGCTCTGCCCCCAGCTGTAGTTTTCATAATACGCGGTACTGATAAGCAGCCTGCATCCTTTGACCGAAGTAGGCGTGGCGGATCGTAAGACACTAGCAGTTCGCTCAGATACTGCGGCGCGAGACCATTTAATGCCTTATATGTCAAGAGTAGTATTTTAAAATCAACGCGAAATTTCACAGGGAGCCAATGCAGTGAAGATAGGATAGGGGTGATGTGCTCATATCTTCTGGTTCTAGTGAGGACTCTCGCTGCTGCATTTTGGACTAGCTGAAGCTTGTTTATGCACCTAACTGAACAACCAGACAGTAAGGCATTACAATAGTCTAACCTAGAAGTGATAAAAGCATGAACTAGTTTTTCTGCATCATTTAGCGACAATATATTTCTTATTTTGGCGATATTTCTAAGGTGAAAGAATGCTATCCTGGTGATATTATCTACATGAGCTTCAAATGAAAGGCTGGAATCTATAATCACGCCGAGGTCTTTTACTGTTGCACTTGACGGAACAGAAAGGCCATCTAAAGTTACGGTGTGATCTAAGATTTTACTTCTAGCTGTATGCGGTCCTATGACTAGAACTTCTGTCTTATCCGGATTAAGCAGAAGGAAGTTAATTAGCATCCAATTTCTTATGTCCTGAACACATTGCTCAACTTTAGTAAGATGGTTTTTCTCATCAGGTTTTGTTGAGACATATAACTGTGTGTCGTCAGCATAACAATGAAAACTAATACCATGCTTACGGATTATGTTGCCCAGAGGAAGCATGTAAAGGGAAAAAAGCAGTGGGCCTAAAACTGAACCCTGCGGAACGCCAAACTCCACTAGAGAACATGCAGAATAATCACCATTTAAGTCTACATACTGATAACGATCGGTCAAATAGGATCTGAGCCAGGAGAGGGTTGTACCCTTAATTCCTACTAAATTTTCTAATCTGTGAAGAAGAATAGCATGATCAATAGTGTCAAAAGCTGCACTGAGGTCGAGTAATACAAGCATAGTTACACAACCCTGATCAGAGGCCAATAGGAGGTCATTTACTACTTTAACGAGTGCTGTTTCTGTGCTGTGATGAGGCCTAAATCCTGACTGATACAGTTCATGTATGCCATTTCTATGTAGATATGAGCATAGCTGCTCCGCTACTATCTTTTCCAGAATCTTAGAGATAAAGGGGAGGTTTGATATTGGCCTGTAATTGGACAGCTGACAGGGGTCGAGGTCAGGTTTCTTAATTATTGGTTTAATAACTGCTACTTTAAAAGATTTTGGAACATAACCAATGCTGAGTGAGGAATTAATTATTCTCAACATCGGTTCTGTTATTACTGGTGCTATCTGTTTAAGAAAATGTGTCGGTATAGGATCTAATATACAGGTTGATGAATTTGCAGAAGAGATGAGTGAAATTAGTTCATTCTCTTCAAGAGGAGTAAAGTATTCTAGGTTTGAATCTGACATGGCTAGGTTAACATCAGTATCAATTACATTGTTTGGTTTCAAAGCCTCAATTTTATGCCTGATATTTACAATTTTATTATTAAAAAAGTTCATGAAGTCCTCACTATTGCATGATGTTGTTGTGGAGATTTCTGTAGTGGTCTTATTTCTGGTTAATTTGGCTACGGTATTAAATAAAAATCTAGGATTATTTTTATTTTCTTCTATAAGAGTGGAGAGATACGTTGATCTAGCTATACTAAGAGCTTTCCTATAGTTCAGGATGCTCTCTTTCCATGCTATTTGAAATACCAACAATTTAGTTTGACGCCATTTACGCTCTAATTTCCGAGCAGTCTGTTTTAAGATGCGCGTGTGATCGTTATACCAGGGAGCGAGTTTCTTATCTCTAATAATTTTTCTTTTAGCTGGAGCTACATTATCTAAGGTACAACGAAGTGTCGACTCTAAATATTCAGTCGCCTGATCAAGTTCTGTGGGGTCAGACGGTGGCCTAATCGAAGTTGGTAACTCTGGGAGATTACTGATAAAACTCTGTGTGGTAGTTGATGTGAATGTACGTTTAATACGGTAGCGCGGTACTGTGCGTACATTATCACTGTGAGACACTTGAATGGAGACAAGATAGTGATCTGAGATAATTTCAGACAGTGGAATTGTGAATACATTTCTTATAATTAATCCGAAGAATATTACTAAATCTAACGTGTGACCTGCTTTATGAGTGGGTCCTACTACACACTGATTTACACCTATGGAGTCCAGTATGGATATAAATGCTGTTCTCAGAGGGTCTTCTGGATTCTCAAAATGAATGTTAAAATCTCCAGCAATTAACACTTTGTCTACAGAAATGACCAGGTCTGAGATGAAATCTGCAAATTCACTAAGAAATTCAGAATACGGCCCTGGAGGTCTGTAAATTATAATTAGTGGAATCGACTGAGCTGATTTAATATACTTAAATACACTTATGTTACTATAGAGAATTTCAAATGAGTTAAATTTGTGTCGGTGTTTTTGTACGATAGACAGATTATCATTATGAATAACTGCGACGCCTCCTCCTCTACCAGTTAACCGAGGCTGGTGTATGTAGCTGTACCCAGGAGGACTAGCTTCATTTAGAGCTACATACTCGTCCTGTTTAACCCATGTTTCAGTTAAACAGAGTATATCAAACGCCTGATCTGTGATAATTTCATTAACAATAACTGCTTTTGATGTGAGAGATCTAATATTTAACAATCCTAGCTTCAGATCAGAGGTGCCGGCTGCGCATTCAGTATGATCGGAGTTTGTGGACTTTATGTTAATTAGATTATTGAAACAGACTTTCTGGGTCTTTCTACATTTTTGCTTAGATCGGGGAACAGACACAGTCTCAATAAGGTGAACCCTGAGTGACGACTCTATGCAGCTAGCAGACGGTTGGTTTAGCCTGTCTGTCTGCTCCCTGGCCTGGGCTCTGGATTGTCACCGATTAACTAGGCCTCTACTGAGACTATGAGCTATACTACAGGAAATGAGAGCAGCACCTTCCCGAGTGGGATGGACACCGTCCCGCCCTAACAGGCCAGCTTTGCCCTCAAAGGTCTTCCAATTGTCTATGTAGCCCACATTATTTTTGGAGCACCACCTGGACATCCAGCGGTTCAGCGACCATAACCTGCTGTAAGCTATGTCGCCACGTCTCATTGGGATGGGACCAGAGCATACTACTTCATCGGACATCGCCTTCGCTAATTTAAACACCTCTGTAAAGTTACTCTTACTAACCTCTGACTGACGAAGGCGTATATCATTAGCTCCAGCATGTACCACTATCTTAGAGAACCTATGCTGTCCTAGAGCCCTAAGATTACCTGCTATGTCCGGTGCTCTGGCTCCCGGGATACACCTAACCACTGCCGCTGGCGCCCCTAAAGGTCTAGCTAATGTCACGTGTCTCAGTATAGAGTCTCCTATAACCAGAGCTCTTTCAGGTTTCTCAGCGGGTGCAGCACTGAGGAGAGCAAACCTGTTGGACACGTGAGGCGCAGAGGAGGTGTGCTCCGGTGGGCTAGCCTTAGCGTTAGCTTTGGCTGAACGAGTATGCCGCCGAGTCGTCACCCACTCGCCCCGCTGTGAGGGCTCTAATGCTGGAGTCGGGGGCTGTTTATCTCTGCCTGTGGCACCCAGACTGTCCGCTACAGGAATAACGCTGCTCTCACACTGTCTAACCCTCTCTAAAGTCTGGATGCGCTCCTCTAACGCTGATATCTTCTCCGTCAGAGTGCTCACTAACACACACCTATCACAAATAAAATTATCGCTAATGACGGAGGAAGAATGTCTAAACATCCTGCACTCTACACACTGAACAAGCTGAACGGTAGACATTGTAACGTACCTCTGTGTCGGAGTTTTTAGTTGTTTAGTTGAGGAAACTCGCGCGTTGCGAAACTTTCGCGGCAACAATACGAAAACAGGAAGCTACGTCACAATACAGGTGTCACCACCAAAGCAACACACACCCAGTGTGTCTGTGAGAGCAGGGGTTTGAATTGGGTTTTGGATTTCTGAAACTTATATATATATATATATTCATAATATATATATATTTTTTTTTTAATTTTGTGCACGCGAGTTGTGTTTTTGTGATTATTGTTTTTTTCGTGCACATGAATTGGGATACGCAGGTGTGCATGGTGTCTTTTGTGTGAATTATTAATGAGATTATTTTGCTTCCACACAGAGTCTCTTCTTAACCAGCTTGAGCTCATCTTGAACTTGAGAATATTGAAGCCCCGTTTCTGAAGTGAGACAGTCTGAGTCTAGAAGAGACACTTCACTTCCACCTGCCTGCAAAGTTTCTTTAAATTCTATTGATCCAGTTTTATGTGATGCTGTGACTAAATCCAGCTGGACAGACATACAGACAGATTTTTCTCAGACTGGTTTCAGGTCCTCCAATGTATGAAATATAAAGGTATCATTAAAAGAGCTTCTGACCAAAGAACAGACAAAACATTTCTTTTATTTCTATCGATAAGGTTGATTAATAATTATTGCCTTACAAAGAATTATTGTAATATGCTGATTTAACAAGGAAAAATTTATTATTTCCTTTACTTTCCTTACAAATTTACTCACTTATAGTACTGTGTGTGTGTGTGTGTGTGTGTGTGTGTGTGTGTGTGTGTGTGTGTGTGTGTGTGTGTGCAGTTGATCCCAGGAGCAGGCAATAAACAAAAGCATCTGAGCTTTGAGTCCAGGAGACCTTCTGGTGTACGAGACCAACTTAAAATTACAAGGTAACAAACTGTAGAGAACAGTGTGTGTGTGTGTGTGTGACTGTAGAGGACAGCGTGTGTGTGTTTGACTGTAGAGGACAGCGCGCGTGTGACTGTAGAGGACAGCGCGCGTGTGACTGTAGAGGACAGCGCGCGTGTGACTGTAGAGGACAGCGCGCGTGTGACTGTAGAGGACAGCGCGCGTGTGACTGTAGAGGACAGCGCGCGTGTGACAGTAGGGGACAGCGCGCGTGTGACAGTAGGGGACAGCGCGCGTGTGACAGTAGGGGACAGCGCGCGTGTGACTGTAGAGGACAGCGCGCGTGTGACTGTAGAGTGTGTGGTGTGTTTGTGTCTCCATCCACATATGAACCTCTCTGTAGTCCAGTTCTGCACGGTGGAGGCCGATGGTGAACACTGTTGTATTTAATTATCCTCTAACACACTAACGCAGGTCCTGGTTCTAGAGGCTCCGGTTGTCCGTTTGTCCATGTGGTGCGCAGAGACGAGGACATCTACTCGCCCATCCTGCGCAAACTCTTCAATGAGTCTCACCACATCTTCCTCATGGTGCAGATCATCGGAGACGACCTGCCGAGCAAGAACAAGAAACCTCAGTAAGAACAACAGATTATACATTTAGGGTTTAGGTTTAGTTTATTTATAAAGCACATTTATAACAGCCGTGAGACTGACCAAAGTCCACATCATAATATCATAAAAAGGCTAAAAATACACTATACACACAAAAATGTAATAGGCTAAAAATGCACTATACATACAACAACGAAATAAGCACAGTAGCGCCTAGTAGGCCAGGGAAAACAAATGGGTTTTTAAAAGGGATTTAAAAATAGTCAAACTGGGAGCCGTTCGAATATAAAATGGCAAGTCATTCCAGAGACGAGGCCCAATAACCGAGAAAGCACGGTCACCTCTACGCATAAGTCTGGAGTGTGGGATTAAGAGGAGGTTCTGGTCGCAGGATCTCAATCTTCTCAGGGGGGTATGATGGTGCAGCAATTCAAATAAGTAGATGGGTGCTTGCTGGTGTAACGATTTAAAAACAAATAGTAAAATTTTAAAATGAATTCTGAATTGAACAGGTAGCCAATGAAGGGCTTTCAGAAGCGGAGTCACATGATCCCTTTTTTTCTTTTTCAGAAGAAATTTAGCAGCAGCGTTCTGAACCAGTTGAAGACGGGCGATTTGAGCTTTAGAAACACCATAATAAAGAGAGTTGCAATAGTCAAGCCGGGTTGTAATGAAGGCATGAATGGCCATCTCTAGAGTCTTATCAGTGAGAAAAGGTTTAATTTTAGCGAGCGTACGGAGCTGATAAAAGCTAGATCCAATCACGGTAGAGATTTGTTTCTCAAGTTTTAGTTTATCATCTAACAGGAAGCCTAAATTCCGAACCTGAGAGGATCTAAAAGCTGATAGAGGACCCAGATCAAGATCAGGGGCCTTGATGTGTTCCGATGGGCCAAAGACTATCACCTCAGTATACATTTATTATATATTCAGGTTATCTATCGCTCCTCATCTTTTACACGTGTGTGTGTGTGTGTGTGTGTGTGTGTGTACAGCATGAGGAGACATTTCTCCAGTAGATACTACAGTAAATACACGGCCTGGACTGTTAAATGTTGCGCACGTCAAGATTTCATCATTCAGTCACCTTTAGATTTGATTACACACATGATGTGGTTTCAGTCCTGGTAATGAGCGAGCAGATAAAACCGCCATCAGCTGCTTTCTAGACTTTTCACAGACATGAAGCTAATGGGACCAAAGTTTAAATAACAAACTACATGAAATAACACATTTTTACTATGAAGAGAAAATTCACCTCAGACTTCATCATCATGTCAAATCACTTCTGTCCATCAAACATATTTTATTATTAAACATCTTATCTGGTTTAGTTTCTATATTTAACAACAAAAACTGATTCTTTCCATTAATATACTGTAGAAGCTGGCGTAGTGTCCAGTTCATGATTCCTCATGTTCCCAGAACCGCTCTCTCACACTCACACTCAGGCCTGGAATTATTATAATTATTATTAAACCCCGTGACATCAGTGAAGAAGAAATATTCAGGTGGTCAGCTGACTTTATAACGTTACTGAGTCTCGACCTGAGTAACTGATCAACCCCAGATCATAACACCCATCAGTCTGGAATAGACTCACTCTGGACTCATTAGGTCACATGACTTTTTTACCATCACTCCAAAGTCCAGTCTTTATGATTCCTAACCAACCGAATCTGATGAGTCTCTTAACAAGTGGTTTTCTTATAGACACACAGCTATTTAGTCCAAATCCTGTGAGTTCTCATCACATTATGTGTGTGTGTGTGTGTGTCTGGGAGAGTTCATATAACGATTATATGAACCAAACTGTACACATGAGTGTTTGATTATTTTTGTTGTTGATGTCAGCAAGTGGTAACAGTTCTCTCTCTCTCTCTCTCTCTCAGTATTGACAAAAGACACTCAGTACAGCAACCAGGTACTGTTTCACTCTCTATATAACACTAATATTAAATCCTCCCTCAAAATCACGACACTCAAATATACCAGTTTTAACAATAATAATAATTTGCTAATAAAAAGAAATAGAAAACAGTTTAAAATAAAAATCACAAACTTCAATTGCTTTGTGTGTGTGTGGGGGGGGGACAGGGGTAGCTCAGTGGTTAAAGCATTGGACTACGGTTCGGAAGATCCCAGGTTCAAACCCAACAACCACCAAGTTGCCACTGTTGGGCCCTTGAGCAAGGCCCTCAACCCTCAACTGCTCAGATGTGTAATGAGATAAAAAATGTAAGTCGCTCTGGATATGAGCGTCTGCCAAATGCCTAAATGTAAATGTGTGTGTGTGTAAAAAAAAAAAAAATTAAAAATTGTAACTCCACGGTCGTTCCTGATGTTTATTTCTTTCTACACTGTAAAACAATACTGAAGGCGTTTATCCAAACTGCTGGCCGAGCTGGCCGAGTGAGATCCTGAGGGAGAACAATGGACGCGACGCGAAGCGGAGACCTCGAGGCAGACGAGCTGGTGTGAGGAACCGGCTCCGAGCCCGTGCACACCGCACACCTCTGCCTAGCATCCTGCTCGCCAACGTCCAGTCACTGGAGAACAAACTGGATGACCTCAGGGCCAGGATAAAGTTCCAGAGAGACATTCGGGACTGCAATCTCCTCTGCTTCACCGAGACATGGCTGAACCCAGCGGTGCCAGACCACGCCATGCAGCCGGCCGAGTTCTTCTCGGTTCACCGCATGGACAGGACGCGGGACTCGGGGAAGTCAAGGGGAGGCGGCGTGTGCTTAATGGTGAACAACAGCTGGTGCAACAGCGCGAGCGTTGTTCCTCTTACACGCTCCTGCACACCAAACCTGGAACTACTGTCCATCATGTGTCGTCCATTTTATCTTCCACGGGAGTTCACATCGGTCATAATCAGCGCCGTTTACATACCTCCACAAGCGGACACTGAAACTGCCTTATGCGAGCTGCATGAGGCGCTCACACAGCACCAGACACAACACCGGGACGCTGCGCTCATTGTGGCAGGGGATTTTAATAGTGCCAACCTCAAACGCGCAGCGCCGAACTTTTATCAGCACATCACCTGCCCCACCAGGGGCCAAAGGACACTGGATCACTGTTATACCACGGTCAAAGACGGTTACAAGGCACAATCTCGTCCAGCGTTTGGTAAATCCGACCACGCCGCCATCTTCCTCATGCCAAAATATAAACAAAGGCTGAAACAGGAAGTTCCGGTTCAGAGGGAGGTCGCGCGCTGGACGGACCAATCGGTGGCCGCGTTACAGGACGCACTCGATGACGCAGACTGGGACATGTTCAAAAACAGCTCCGATGATGACGTCAGCGTGTTTACCGAAGCGGTTGTGGGATTTATTGGGAAGCTAGTGGACGATACGGTGGAGAAAAAGACTATCAGAACGTTTCCCAACCAGAAGCCGTGGGTGGATAAAACCATCCGCGACGCTCTGAGATCTCGCACCGCTGCCTACAACACGGGACTTGCGTCGGGGGACATGGAACCGTACAAGGTTGCGTCATATAACGTCCGGAAGGCGGTGAAAGAGGCGAAGCAGCGCTACGGGAGAAAACTAGAGTCACAGCTTCAACAGAGTGACTCTAGGAGCCTGTGGCAGGGACTGAGAACAATAACGGACTACAAAGCACCAGCATCCGGTATGACGAACGCGGACGCGACTCTGGCAGACGAGCTGAACACATTTTACGCTCGCTTCGAGGCTGCAGCTAAAGACGCTAGCAATGCTAATGCTAACGGCGCTAATGCTAACGGCGCTAATGCTAGCGGCGCTAACGGCTGCAGACAGGAAGACACAGTCAGCACCGGGAACGCGCTCATCATCTCCGAGCACGACGTGAGGAGAGCCTTCAAGAGAGTGAACACCAGGAAAGCAGCAGGACCAGACGGCATCTCAGGTCGTATCCTCAGATCCTGCGCAGACCAGCTAGCACCTGTGTTCACTGAGATATTCAACATCTCTTTATCTCAGTCGGTGATCCCCACATGCTTCAAAGAGTCCATTATTGTTCCTGTTCCAAAGAAACCACATCCTGCTTCTCTCAATGACTATCGCCCTGTGGCCCTCACCTCAGTAGTGATGAAGTGCTTTGAACGCCTTATCAGAGACTTCATCATTTCTTCACTACCCGACACACTGGACCCACTACAGTTTGCATACCGTCAGAACCGCTCCACAGACGATGCAATCTCTCATCTCCTCCACACATCACTCACTCACCTGGACACTAGGAAAGGGAATTATGTTAAAATGCTCTTCATCGACTACAGCTCTGCTTTTAACACAATAATTCCTTCCACACTCACCACCAAGCTGGAGCACCTGGGACTGAGCTCATCTATATGTCAGTGGATCTCCAATTTTCTGACTGGCAGACCACAGGCAGTAAGGATGGGCGGGGATGTCTCAGCCACACTCACTCTCAGCACTGGGGCCCCCCAGGGTTGTGTTCTGAGCCCCCTGCTGTACTCTTTGTACACCCACGACTGCGTGGCCACTACCAACTCCACCTCCATCATCAAGTTTGCTGACGACACCGTCGTGGTCGGACTGATCACCAACAATGATGAGTTGGACTACCTAGAGGAGATTGGAAATCTGGAGAACTGGTGCGAGAGGAACAATCTCCTCCTGAACGTCAGTAAGACAAAGGAGCTGATAGTGGACTTTAGTACAAAGCAGGAGAGGAACTACCAGACCCCCGTCATCAACAGGAGCCCAGTGGAGAGAGTGGACAGCTTCAGATACCTCGGTGTTCACATCACGCAGGACCTATCATGGTCCTGTCACATCAACACCGTGGTGAAAAAAGCCCGGCAGCGTCTCTACCACCTCAGACGCTTGAGAGACTTTAGACTGCCCTCCAAGGTGCTCAGGAACTTCTACTCCTGCACCATAGAGAGCATCCTGACGGGAAACATCACGACCTGGTTCGGGAACAGCACCATGCAGGACAGACGAGCTCTACAGAGGGTGGTGCGATCAGCCGAGCGCATCATCCGCACTGAGCTCCCTGACCTGCACTCCATCTACAGCAAGCGGTGCTGGACTAAGGCCAGGAAGATCATGAAGGACCTCAGTCACCCCAGTAATGGACTGTTCTCTTTGTTGCGGTCTGGGAAGAGATTCCGCTCCCTAAAGGCCAACACAGAGAGGCTGAGGAGGAGCTTCTTCCCGCAGGCGATAAGGTCTCTCAATTACACCTCCACACAGGACTAATAACATCTTTTAAGCTCACAACACTGACTGGACAATCATGGACACATTCATACACACTTGCACTAAATACTCATACATCTGGACAATTGCACATGTCACCTTTCATGCATATTTGCACAACCACTGACACTTTAATACCATATTTCTATATTTTTGCAATATTTTATTGTGCCCTTATGCACAGTTAATTTTACAAATTTTACTAGTTAAAATTATTTCTTTAGTATTTCCTTTTTATTGATTATTTATTTTACGTATAAGATTTTATTTTCTTTTTTTTTAAGGTCACTGGCGGTCGTATAAAAGCATTTCACTGCATATTATACTGTGTATGATTGTGTATGTGACTAATAAAATTTGAATTTGAAAATCCACAATAATCTCCTTTGAACAGTTGATATCGAGATGTTTATCTGCTACTTCTGCTCTGTAAAGCTTCATAACAGCTCTAATCTGATGTGCTGGTTGTTAATTGGTGATTTCTGAGGCTGGTGTCTCTAAATGAACGTCTCCTCTGCAGCAGAGGTCAGTTTTGGTCTTGATTTTGGTCTTTATGTGACCTTCTGTTCCAGAACAGCTGACCTTCACGTCTTAAAATAACAACTGACTGTTGGTGCTGTTGTTACTTAATTACTTAATGGCATATGTGTTATTTAATAGTTTTGAAATCTTCGGTATTGTTCTAGAATGTAGAAGATAAATCCAAACGTTTGAGAGCAATTCGGTTATCAAACTCCTGTACACACATTCTGTGTCCTGGCTGTTTTGGAAAGCGTATCCTCTCTGTGCCAACTTCCCAGTTTTATATATTATTATAATTATTTATTGCTCTAGAAGTGATCAAACATACTTTTTCACAGCCCTGAACTTCTAATGGAGAAGTTTATTTAAAAAATTGACTTAAGTTGAGTTACGTGGTGGTGTGTTGTTGTGTTTTGTTTTGTATTTAGCCGGCTCTCTGCTGCTGTACCTGCTGGACTGGGTGCGTTTACACAAAGCTGACGTGGATGAAAAAGCCCGCGAGGTCCTTCAGAGTGAAAGTCCCACATATCATCACGCTTACTGGGACGTGGTACTGTGTCCTCTCGTCCTCCATCAGTCTGTTCAACACAAACCTGATACTCTGTCTTAACTTCCTAACTCTCTCTCTCTCTCTCTCTCTCTGTAGGTGATGACTTTTGTCCTGCAGGGTCGTATGTAACTGGTGACAGGATCATGGTAGTGACGTCAGTGTGATGCAGGAGCTCCAAAGCTTGTATCGAGTAGAAGAGGGCGCTCGCCTTCTCGCTTTGAGGTCTGTGTCAGAGAGTCAAGTGACCAAAGACTAACAAAGCCTCGCATTTGCCAGAATCACGTGACTGAATCATTATATTGGAGATTTTTTTTCACTACATATACAATATACTTTTGTCATAAGTCTACTACGGTATGCGTTTACTGCTACACAAGTGTGAATGACAAACACTAAATTGGGTGTTTTTTTTTGTGTAGTCACAGACTGATATAAACTGTTCAATCAGTGGGGCATGACAGAGCTTTAACGAATGACTGACCCTGACAGTGTTGTGGCTGAGGCTTAGCAAATTAATACCCCAGTAGAGTCAGAGATCTCATAACTGACTAATGTAATAACTTGAGCCTAAGCTTCTGGAAACAAATATTTAAATTATCTAAAAATTGGCAGGTAACACTGCTCAAAATACCAGAATGTTTCCCAACCATGTGATCTACCTTTACCTCTAGGAACATGGAAATGTACATGACTGCATCATATAACATTCGCAGAGCGGTAAATGAGATGGAGCAAATCTACAGGAGGAAATTAGAGTCACAGCTCCAATAGTGCAGCTCTAGGAGCCTGTGGCAAAGACTAAGGACAATAACGGACTATAAACATACAACACCAACACCCAGAATGATCAACGCGGGCGTGTCTCTGACAAATGAGCTGAACATCTTATGCTCGTTTCGAGGCTGCAGCTAACGGTGTTTGCAATGCTAACAGTACTAGTAGTGCTAATGGCAGAAAATAGGTGAAGAATTCCAGATTGAGAAACACGTTTATCATCTCGGAGTATGATGTGAGGAGAGCCTTCAGGAGTGTGAACACCAGGAAATCAGCAGGACAAGATGGCGTCTCGGGTCGGGTCCTAAGAGCTTGTTCTGACCAGTTAGCCCGTGCCTAGTCGTGTAGGCATTTCACTGTGCATGGTTGTATATTTGACAAATTTAATTAGAATTATTTTGTTAAACATTTATTTCTAAAATTTTGAAAATATATGTTGTTTTTTATAAGTGTGTGTGTGTGTATTTGTGTGTGTGTGTGTGTGTGTGTGTGTGTGTGTGTGTGTGTATTTGTGTGTTAGTCTCTGGCAGCTGGCAGTGGATTATTTCGATCGCTGCCCTGAGTTCGGCCGTGTGTATCTGGAGCTGCAGATTGAGAGAGTGCCACTGGAGACGGAGCGCAAAGTGCTGAAGACACGGTGAGGAGGTGGAGAGCTGGAAGGAGTGTCAGAGTGAGTAAAGTAGCTGATTAAATCTAATATTTGTGGCAGTGTGGCATTAAAGATGATGATTTTCATGAGTTTTTATGAGAGTTGAGGAGAAAGTCTGCTGCTTATCAGAAACAGGGAAAAGCTGAGATCATCTTATTCAGACAGAAGCAGCAGTATGAAGTCAGAGATAGCAGCGTGTCACAAGGAGACCAGCTGTTCATTTACAATCACTCTCATGCACTCAGGTGGGATGTTTTATAAACTCCGTCTGACTCCCTGTCTTCTGCTTTCACATGAAGTTTAAATCAACACCAAACAGCATTAAAGATAATTGTTAGAAAAAGTCTGATTAAATAAAGTGACATTTTAACTCTGTAATCTGATATTTACTGGAACTAAAGAGAAATGCTAATGTACAAGCTAATGCTAATGTACAAATTAATGCTAATCAGTCTGTTAATATGTTTCAGTGTTTATATAAAGAGATCATTACTCACGTCAGTGTCTGTAGTTTGTAATGTTCATAATCCTTAAGGTCAGAGAGACACTTCCGTCCTGAGTCTCCTATTTTATTCACATTCAGATACAGGTGTCTCAGGTGTGAGGGGTTTGATCTCAGAGCTGAAGTCAGAGCAGCACAGCCTTCATCTGAGACACCACACGACTCCAACCTGTAGAGACACAATGACACACACTTCACTCTCTCAGGATATAAACTTCAAAGCTCTTGTGCTGCGGAATTGTGGGTAATTGTCTCCCCTGCTGAGTGTTAGTGTGTGTCTCTCACTGGTATAATCATCATCCGTGCACGTGTACTGCTTACTATAACACTGTGACCACGTGTGTGTGTGTGTGTGTGTGTGTGTGTGTGTGTGTGTGTGTGTGTGTGTAAAACATATTTTATTTTGTGTGTACAGCGCACGTGTAAAGCAAAAGCAAGTCTCATTACAGTGGTTAAAGATTCATTTTCTTCCTCTCTGTGTATCAGCCTGCACTTTATCATTGGACACCATGCCCATTCACACACACACACACACACACCTCCTCTCTTCAGGGACAAACCCCTCCTCCCCTCGCTTTCTCACACACACACACTCTGCACAGAAACACTGCTTATTTTGTTAATTTGTTTTATTTTTACTTTACAGCAGTGATTCCGCTAGTGTGTTGCTCACTCGAGTGTCATTAACGATGTTCCTTGTTAATTCTTCAGATAAAACAGTCTTTCCGTTAATGTGTGTGTGTGTGTGTGTGTGTGTGAGAAACTCAAGAGAGGAAGGGTTACTGTGTAAGATGAGAAGAGGGAGAAGGGAGGGGTCTCATTCCTCCTATCCTCTTACTTTAGCTACACACACACACACACACACACACACAGACACACACACACACACACTGCCTGTGCGCACAAATTTTTCTGTCGGTATTTATTTTTACTTTTTTGTGTAGGTGCAGGTTAATTAGTTTTATTTTTACTTTATATTTTGTATTAATTATTTTTATGTATTAAATTTTTTCTACTGTGGAACGAATAATCTGCGTTTCCATTATTTCTTATGGGGAAATTCGGTTTGATTTACGAGTGTTTGATATACGAGCCGCTTCTGGAACAAATTATGCTGAGCAGTTGCTCTGTTTGTCTAACGACATGGTGGCAGCAGGTGTGTGTGACGTCATGCAGGTTTGCTCTGTAGTGACACTTCAGAGGACCCAAACCTCATTATCATTTTCAGAAAACCAAATCGAAATTGTCCCTCAATGATAAAATATTTAAACTTGAAATGTTTAACTCTCTCTCTCTCACACACACACGCATTGAGGATGAACCTAAAACCTCTGCTTCAGTCTCACTATTAGAGAATGTGTCTTACTGAGGAGCAGGTCATGTGACTCTCAGAGAGATGATCTTACCACAGTGTCTCCAGTTTACAGTCAGGATTCTCCAGTACAGCAGAGACACACTTCACTCCTGAGTCTCCTAGATTATTATAGGACAGATTCAGGTCTCTCAGGTGTGAGGGGTTTGATCTCAGAGCTGAAGTCAGAGCAGCACAGCCTTCATCTGAGAGACCACACTCACACAACCTGCAGCGACACAATGACACACACTTCATCAACACATTTACATCCTGGATTAATATTTTATTTTGAAGATGCTTCTCTAACAGACTTATAGTGCACTATACAGGGACAATAAACTTGCTTCTCCATAACCTTTGTTTAATAACACTAGACATTTATATAACACTATAGATTTATATTACTGCAGAATGAAGGAAGTCAAAGTCTGAATCAGGGTGAAAAACTAATTTCAGGCTTAAAGTGTTACTTTTGAGGGGAATCAAAACAATATTAAATAAACAATATTACTGACTGATCATTTATTACTAAATAAAATATTACAGTAAATAAAATGTACAGTACTGTGTAAAAGTCTTATACACATGTACATAAGTGCTGTAGAGCGAGGATGACTTTTGTACAGTAACAAGTACCACAATGGAGTACAAGGTCAGCTTTAACTTTGTTATTTAAATGTCTTACTTCAAAAACATTTAATTCTCAATTTTATAATCTTTTATTGTTAGAAGTGTAATATCTTGATGTTTTATTTACGTTCAGTCTTAAGCAGCTTCTTGTTAAACTTGTATTATAAGCTGATGTTCCTACGTCAGAGGCTTTTATAACCTATTTATTTAACACCTATTCCATTGGATCAGAGGTTTCTATCCATGTACAACCCGAGGCTTTTCATATTTACTTGTCAGAGGTTATGTTTAAAATCAGCAGGTATTAGCCTTCTACATTAGCATGTCAGAGGTCAGGTTTAATTTCAACGAAATCCAGATTTCATGGCGAACAAGTTCAGATAATATTTAAAGTATAAGGCCATATCGCTCTCTCTCTATCTCTCTCTCTCACACACACACAGAGACAAAATTAGGTTTGCTCATCAGAAAGTAATCATACAATCATGCACCCTTAATGCATCACACATTCTAACAGAAGTACACCCTAAAAAATGCTGGGTTCAAAACAACCCAGTGTGGGTTGTTTTTAACCCAGCTGCTGGGTTAATATAGGACTAACTAAATGCTGGGTTAATTTAACCAGCAAAATGGGTTATTTGTTTAACCCAGCAAGATGGGTTAAATATTCAATCCAAATGCTACGTCATATTTAACTATAATGCTGGGTTAATTCTACCACATACTGTATATTGGTCAAATGTTCTACCCATATGTTTGGGGTTTGTTGGTTCATTTTAACTGGAATGTTGGGTTAATTCTACCTCACAAATAGGTTATTATTATTATTTGTGTTTTACAGTGAATCTGTTTAAAAAAAAAAATTTAAGAAAAAAACACCCATGTCTATATGTCTATGACCTTGTATTTAACGCCATTTCCCCTTAAATGTCCGAGGAGGATGAACCGTCATCAGCGGTGTGGGAGCTCAAGAGACACGAAGCTGAGTGACAGCCGCTGAATCCACCGGTGAACTTTGGGGGAGGAGCCAAGCAAACTTCAACCCAGCAGCTGGGTTACACAAAAACTACCCAACTCTCTGTAAATAACCCAGAAAAATGACCCAACAGCGGCAACCCAGCGTTTGGGTAGAAAAAACAACCCAGCATTTTTTAGAGTGTAGTTATTATTATTCCAAAACAAAAAGGAATAAACAGAAGAGAAATAAATACACAATTTACAGAAGTTCTCCACAGAGAACCTTTGACAGAGTGACCATCGGGTTCTTGGTCACCTCCCTGACTAAGGCCCTTCTCCCCCGATCGCTCAGTTTAGATGGCCGGCCAGCTTTAGGAAGAGTCCTGCTGGTTTCAAACTTCTTCCACTTACGGATGATGGAGGCAACTGTGCTCATCGGGACCTTCAAAGCAGCAGAAATCTTTCTGTAACGTTCCTCAGATTTGTGCCTCAAGACAATCCTGTCTCTGAGGTCTACAGACAATTCCTTTGACTTCATGCTTGGTTTGTGCTCTGACATGACCTGTCAACTGTGGGATCTTATATAGACAGGTGTGTGCCTTTCCAAATCATGTCCAATCAACTGAATTTACCACAGGTGGACTCCAATTAAGCTGCAGAAACATCTCAAGGATGATCAGAAGAAACAGGATGTGTCTCAGCTCAATTTTGCAAAGGCTTTGAATACTTATGTACATGTGCTTTCTCAATTATTATTATTTTTTATAAATTAGCAAAAATCTCAAGTAAACTTTTTCCATGTTTTCATTATGGGGTGTTGTGTGTATAATTCTGAGGAAAAAAAATATTTAATCCATTTTAGAATAAGGCTGTGACATAAAATGTGGAAAAATACTCTCCGGATGCACTGTGTGTGTATATATACAGTATATATATACACACACAGTTGTGTTCAAAATAATAGCAGTTTGTTGAAAAAAGTGAGTAAAGCTCCATATCCATATAATAACTTTTAATTTAAATCACATAAACACATTGGACTCCCTGCACATTCTATTCTGAATCACAACATGAAGAAAAATGTGCTAAATGTATAATTAGTTTACAGAAAGTGAAGAAAAACAAATATTAGTCTGTTAAACAAATAGCAGTGTCATCATTCATCTTTACAAAGTGATGAATTTACCGTTTAAACAAAAATGCTTGAAGTTGAATCTTTCTCTGAGCTAATATTTAGTTGTATAACCAGGTTTCTGAGAACTGCTTCACATCTGTACAATTGTACTACACGCCACAATTCCTCTGCATTTCTTGGTTTTGCCTCAGAAACAGTATTTTTAATGTCAGGCCACAAGTTGTTCTGTTAGATTAAGGTCTGGGGATCGGGCTGGACTCTCCATAACGTTAATCTTGTTGGTCTGGAACCAAGATGCTGCTTGTTTACTGGTGTGTTTGAGGTCGTTGTCTTGTTAAAACACCCATTTCAAGGGCATTTCCTCTTCTGCATGAGGAAACATGACCTCTTTATGTATTCTGATGAACTCAAATTGATCCATGATCCCTGAAATGTGATAAATAGACCCAACACCACAGTACGAGAAGCTACATCCCCATATCATAATGCTTGTGTCTCCATGCTTCACCGTCTTCACAGTGTACTGTGGCTTGAATTCAGTGTTTGGGGGTCACATGACAAACTGTCTGCAGCCTCTAAACCCAAAAACAACAATCTTACTTTCATCAGTCCACTAAATATTGCACCATTTCTCTTTAGGACAGTCAATGTGTTCTTTGGCGAACTGTAACCTCTTCAGCACATGTCTATTTTCAACAATGGGACTTTGCGGGGCTTCTTGCTGATAGCTTGACTTCACATAGCCGTCTTCTAATAGTAACAGCACTAACAGGTAACTTTAGATGTTCTGTGATCATGCTGGAACTGATCATTGGCTGAGGCTTTTCCAATTTTGTTATTCTTCGATCCATTCGAATGGTAGTTCTCTGTTTTCTTTCTGGTTTTCCATTTTAAAACATTTGATAGTTTAGCAGAGCAGCCATTTTCTGCACTTCTATGTATGTTTCATCTCTAATCAGCTATTGAATTAAAGTACGCTGTTCTTCTGAACAATGTCTAGACGACCCACTTTACTCTGATGTTCAGAGAGAAATGCACAGGACAACCTTTTCTGCATTTATCCTTAAATAAGGGGAACTTGTTTGACGCCTGTTTTTCACAGAATAATTTACCTCTTTAATTAAACTCCACACTGCTATTATTTTAAACACACCCCATTTCAATTAATGATTCAATTACACAAAATCAGGTGCGTGCAAGTCATGACTGTTGAGTCTGTTGGTTTTCTATTACTGCACTACACCTACAAGTAAAATATTTACCATCAAGAAATATAATTTCTCCCAAAAACAATTATTGATCTGGTTACTGATGTTGGACTGCTATTATATTGAACACAACTGTATATATTATTATTTTTATTTTTTTTAATGAAACCTTCCAAAACATGATCTGAATAGGTGCTCTCTCCTCCTATATGGGGCAGCAGGTGTGTGAGATCATGTTATTTTTTCACAAAATAAAAATAACAATAAAATAACATGCTCCCTTGGATGGTGCCCTGATCCAGAGGAGAGAGACTGTGTCTTTTTAGTTTTTCTTACCCAGGAGCAGGTCATGTGACTCTCAGAGAGCTTATCTTACCACAGTGTTTCCAGTTTACAGTCAGGATTCTCCAGTACAGCAGAGACACACTTCACTCCTGAGTCTACTAGATTATTACAGGACAGATCCAGGTGTCTCAGGTGTGAGGGGTTTGATCTCAGAGCTGAAGTCAGAGCAGCCCAGCCTTCATCTGAGACACCACACTGATCCAACCTGCAGAGACACAATGACACACACTTCATCAACACATTTACATCCTGGATTATTATTCACAGTGCTTTAAATTATTTGTCCCTTCTTTTTATGTTTTTTTGTATATTTGTCACACTTAGATGATTCAGAAAATAAAATTTTAATATTAAACAAACACAGATATCCAAATTAAATAGAAAATGCAGTTTTTAAATAATGATTAAATTTTTCATATCACACAATAACACACACTTCAACGTTACATCCTGGCTTTTTATTATTATTATTATTATTATTATCATCATCAGTGAGTAATTTATTTGTGCACAAAAATGTCAGTTACTAAGTCACTGTATAAACTATTAACTGCTGCTTTTATTGTGACTCTCAGAGAGATGATCTTACCTCAGTGTCTCTAGTTTACAGTCAGGATTCTCCAGTACAGCAGAGACACACTTCACTCCTGAGTCTACTAGATTATTACAGGACAGATCCAGGTGTCTCAGGTGTGAGGGGTTTGATCTCAGAGCTGAAGTCAGAGCAGCACAGCCTTCACCTGAGACACCACAGTGCTCCAATCTGTAGAGACACAATGACACACACTTCAACACATTTACATCCTGGTTTATTATTTTAGTTTAAAGATGGTGAGTCTACAAAATGCTTCTCTAACAGACTTATAGTGCACTATACAGGGGGAATAATCCATCCATCCATTTTCTTCCGCTTATCCGAGGTCGGGTCGCGGGGGCAGCAGCTTCAGCAGGGATGCCCAGACTTCCCTCTCCCTGGCCACTTCTTCCAGCTTTTCCGGGGGAATCCCAAGGCGTTCCCAGGCCAGCCGAGAGACATAGTCCCTCCAGCGTGTCCTTGGTCTTCCCCGGGGTCTCTTTCCGGTGGGGCGTGTCCGGAACACCTCACAAGGGAGGCGTCCAGGGGGCATCCTAAATAGATGCCCAAGCCACATCATCTGGCTCCTCTCGATGCGGAGGAGCAGCGGCTCTACTCTGAGCCCCTCCCGGATGACCGAGCTTCTCACCCTATCTCTAAGGGAGAGCCCAGACACCCTGCGGAGGAAACTCATTTCGGCCGCTTGTATTCGCGATCTTGTTCTTTTGGTCACTACCCACAGCTCATGACCATAGGTGAGGGTAGGAACGTAGATCGACCGGTAAATTGAGAGCTTTGCCTTTTGGCTCAGCTCCTTCTTCACCACGACGGACCGATACAGAGCCCGCATCACTGCAGACGCTGCGCCGATCCGCCTGTCGATCTCCCGTTCCATTTTACCCTCACTCGTGAACAAGACCCCGAGATACTTAAACTCCTCCACTTGGGGCAGGATCTCACTCCCAACCCTGAGAGGGCACTCCACCCTTTTCCGGCTGAGGACCATGGCCTCAGATTTGGAGGTGCTGATTCCCATCCCAGCCGCTTCACACTCGGCTGCGAACCGATCCAGTGAGAGCTGTAGGTCGCAGGATGATGAGGCCAACAGAACAACGTCATCTGCAAAAAGCAGTGACCCAATCCTGAGCCCACCAAACTGTACACCCTCAACGCCCTGGCTGCGCCTAGAAATCCTGTCCATAAAAATTATGAACAGGATCGGTGACAAAGGGCAGCCCTGTCGGAGTCCTACTCTCACCGGAAACAGGTCCGACTTACTACCGGCAATGCGGACCAAGCTCCGACACCGGTCGTACAGGGACCGGACAGCCCTTAACAGGGAATCCGATATCCCATACTCCCGGAGTACCCCCCACAGGACTCCCCGAGGGACACGGTCGAATGCCTTCTCCAAGTCCACAAAGCACATGTAGACTGGTTAGGCAAACTCCCACGCCCCCTCCAGGACCCTGCTAAGGGTGTAGAGCTGGTCCACTGTTCCGCGACCTGGACGAAAACCACACTGCTCCTCCTGAATCCGAGGTTCGACTATCCGATGGACCCTCCTTTCCAGGACCCCTGAATAGACTTTCCCGGGGAGGCTGAGAAGTGTGATCCCTCTGTAGTTGGAACACACTCTCCGGTCCCCCTTCTTGAAGAGGGGGACCACCACCCCAGTTTGCCAGTCCAGAGGCACTGTCCCCGATGTCCATGCAATGTTGCAGAGACGTGTCAACCATGACAGCCCTACAACATCCAGAGCCTTGAGGAACTCCGGGCGGATCTCATCCACCGCCGGGGCCCCGCCACCACGGAGCCTTTTGATCACCTCGGCGACCTCGGCCCCAGAGATGGAAGAGTCCACCTCTATGTCCCCAGACTCTGCTTCCTCATCGGAAGGCATGTTGCTGGAATTAAGGAGGTCTTCGAAGTACTCCCCCCACCGACCCACAACGTCCCGAGTCGAGGTCAGCAGCGTACCATCCCCACTATACACTGTGTTGACCGTGCACTGCTTTCCCCTCCTGAGACGCCGGATGGTGGACCAGAATCTCCTCGAAGCCATCTGGAAGTCATTCTCCATGGCCTCCCCAAACTCCTCCCACGCCCGGGTTTTTGCCTCAGTAACCACCGAAGCTGCATTCCGCTTGGCCTGCCGGTACCTATCAACTGCCTCCGGAGTGCCACCAGCCAAAAAGGCCCGATCTGAGGCCAGGTGCACATATGGACACCCTTATGCCTGAACATGGTGTTCGTTATGGACAATCCGTGACGAGCACAGAAGTCCAACAACAAAACACCGCTCTGGTTCAGATCAGGGGGGGCGTTCATCCCAATCACGCCCTTCCAGGTCTCACTGTCATTGCCTACGTGAGCATTGAAGTCCCCCAACAGAACGATGGAGTCCCCAGGAGGGACGTTCTCTAGCGCCCCCTCCAGAGACCCCAAAAAGGGCGGGTACTCCAAACTGCTGTTCGGCGCATAAGCGCAAACAACAGTAAGGATCCTTCCCCCCACCCAAAGGCGGAGGGAGGCCACCCTCTCGTCCACTGCGGTGAACCCCAATGTACAGGCCCCGAGCCGGGGGGCAATAAGTATGCCCACAACTGCTCGTCGCCTCTCACCGGTGGCAACTCCAGAGTAGAAGAGAGTCCAGCCCCTCTCAAGAAGACTGGTTCCAGAGTCCAAGCCATGCGTCGAGGTGAGTCCAACTATATCTAGCCGGAACTTCTCAACCTCACACACTAGCTCAGGCTCCTTCCCCGCCAGAGAGGTGACATTCCACGTCCCTAGAGCCAGCTTCTGCAGCCGAGGATCAGACCGCCAAGGGCCCTGTCTTCGGCTACCGCCCAGCTCACCCTGCACCCAACCTCTTTGGCCCCTCCTACAGGTGGTGAGCCCATGGGAAGGGGGACCCACGTTGCCTCTTCGGGCTGTGCCCGGCCGGGCCCCATGGGTGCAGGCCCGACCACCAGGTGCTCGCCATCGGGCCCCACCTCCAGGCCTGGCTCCAGAGGGAGGCCCCGGTGACCCACGTCCGGGCGAGGGAAAACGTTTTCCAAGATTTTTAATCATCATAAGAGGTCATCAGAAAAAAAATAAGAGATTATCAGGGGGAATAATCATGTTTCTCCATAACCTTTGTTTAATAACACTAGACATTTATATAACACTATAGATTTATATTACTGCAGAATCAAGGAAGTAAAAGTCTGAATCAGGGTGAAAAACAAACACAATCATTAATTTAAATCATTAAGTTATACTAATTTCAGGCCTAAAGTGTTACTTTTGAGGAGAATCAAAACTCATGTCTTTAATAAACAATATTACTGACTGATAATGTATTACTAAATAAAGTTTTACAGTAAATAAACTGTACAGTACTGTGTAAAAGTCTTATACACATGTACATAAGTGCTGTAGAGCGAGGATGACTTTTGTACAGTAACAAGTACCACAATGGAGTACACGGTCAGCTGAAGGTCAAATGTGTGTTTTAACTTTGTGATTTTAATATCTGACTCCAAGACATTTAACGAATTATCTTATAATGTATAATCTTTTAGTTATTGTTAGAAGTGTACTATCTCAGTGTTTTATTTACATATAAGCTGGCCAAAACCAAAACAAGGAAAAATAAAGTATCAGTTTTCTATTAACAGAATAAGGATTATATAAGACTTCTAAACTCCTCCCACTGTCCAGAACATTCTGTAGAGCTTCAGAAACCCATACAGCACATGACGCCTTACACACGCTCAGAGAACTCACTGAATCTGTGTGTGTATGTGTGTTTGTGTGCATATGTGTTGGGGGCATGGCCTTGTATGTAGATTACCCTGACTGTTTCCCTGTGACTAGCGTGTGGGCGTGTCCTGTCTCAGGCCATTATCATATAGACAGACTGTACCTCTCATTGGATTTATACAGATTACATAAACTGAGAACATTTGTTTTTGATTTAATTTGCTTCATTTAAAAGTGTTAAAAGTTGATCCTTTAATCTTTCTATAGATATATTTCTCATGTCTGTGTGTGCAGTATTTACGGTGTTTCAGTTCAGTTTAATGAAGCGTTTCAGAGCGGAAACTGAGATGGCTGAAAGCGACCCTGTTCATTTTCTTTATTTTACAAACGCACAGTGTTTTATGGATATTGTGAATGTACATAAATAAATGTAGACCCTTTACAGATTAAAATGATGTTCTACACTTATGCATACGATTATAAACGACGGCCCATTTTAAGTTCTTTTCACAGTTACAAGGAAAAAATACAAGTTGTCCTGCCGGCCGAGTGCTAATTATTAAATAAACTGCCCTGGAACGACCCTTTGGTGACCTGCATTGTCCTAACCATTCAGTACACAGATACCAAAAATGGTTGGGAAAAATAAACCCTATTTTAACCCACTTATGTTGGGGATGTTATAAGACATTTCACAGCCGTTTTTCCTGCTTTTTGAACCTGAACTATAATGAACATAACATACGGAAAAAGGGATTTTTCTGCAGCAACTGGTCGACTGTAATATTGGGAATGTTCAGTTACATAAAAGGAAAACCAAAATTAATTGTTAAAGAAGGCTAACTGGTTAGTTAGCCATTAGCCACTAACCTACCCATCGTCGAAAGATGTAACTCCATATCAGTCCAGTTTTTAATTTTATATGACTAATATCACTTTATATCAATAAACAGGTGAAATTAAGGCTATCATGGTGAAATAACTCTCTTATATCCACACACACAACATGTCTATTGCTACTGAAAGCCAGTACAAGCTACAGTTAGCAGTATTAACCTCACAGTGTGTCTAAATTCAGCAGACAAGATTAATAAACAATAACTTTAAAACAGAGCGTATCTGATACTCAATGTATTTTCTGTTGGTCACCATATTAGTAGAAAATCACCTGCTGCTGATCATGACAGATATTATTATACACATATCTCACATCTGGTAAATACCTAATTATAGCAGCCCCACATCAGCAAAACTAACACAGCAACCCTGTGCATAGCAGATAGACACAGATGTAGTGAAATAATCCTCACTAACAGAACTAATGTTCATCTCTGAGAATGTCACTGCTGCTTTTAAACCCTGCAGCTCACACAGTGCAGTTAGTTTGTGTCTCAGCTGCAGTTTGTATGATTAGTTACAGTGTTGTAAATTCAAATTCAAATTCAAATTTTATTCGTCACATACACAGTCATACACAGTACGATATGCAGTGAAATGCTTACACGACCGCCAGTGACCTTAAAAAGAGAATTAAATCTTACAGTAAGGAATAAATATGAATAAAGAAATAGGAAAATTTTAACTTAACTAGAATAAAAATAGAAATAAAAAATAAAAGTATACTGTACATAAAATGGAAATAAAAATAGAGATATACTGTACAATAGAGATTTTCTTTTAAAATTGAAATTTGGTGGAGGATGTATGGTGTGCAAGTAATTTGCATGGAAACATGTGCTAAGGTGCCTTATTAAAGTGACTTGTGCAGGGGTCCAGAATGTAAACATAAACATAAATATGAGTTCCTATGTCAGGGTAGATGTGCATGAAAGTGTCCATAGTGTCCGTTGACGTTAACAGGTTGTATTAGTTCTGTGTTTGTGGTGTGAATGTGGTATGGTTGAGAGACCTTATTGCCTGCGGGAAGAAGCTCCTCATCAGTCTCTCTGTGTTGGCCTTCAGGGAGCGGAAGCGCTTTCCTGACCGCAACAGAGAGAACAGTCCATTGTTGGGATGGCTGAGGTCCTTCACAATCTTCCTGGCCTTGGTCCAGCACCGCTTGGTGTAGACTGAGTGCAGGTCAGGGAGCTTGGTGCGGATGATGCGCTCAGCTGAACGCACCACCCTCTGTAGAGCTCGTCTGTCCTGCATGGTGCTGTTTCCAAACCAGGTCGAGATGTTTCCCGACAGGATGCTCTCTATGGTGCAGGAGTAGAAATTCCTGAGCACCTTGGAGGGCAGTCTGAAGTCTCTCAAACGTCTGAGGTGGTACAGACGCTGCCGGGCCTTTTTCACCACGGTGTTGATGTGACAGGACCATGACAGGTCCTGCGTGATGTGAACACCGAGGTATCTGAAGCTGTTCACTCTCTCCACTGGGCTCTTGTTGATGACGGGGGTCTGGTAGGTCCTCTCCTGCTTTGTACAAAAGTCCACTATCAGCTCCTTTGTCTTACTGACGTTCAGGAGGAGATTGTTCCTCTGGCACCAGTTCTCCAGATTCCCAATCTCCTCCAGGTAGGCCGACTCATCGTTGTTCGTGATCAGGCCCACCACGACAGTGTCGTCAGCAAACTTGATGACGGCGGTGGAGTTGGTAGTGGCCATGCAGTCATAGGTGTATAAAGAGTACAGCAGGGGGCTCAGAACAGAACCCTGGGGCGCTCCAGTGCTGAGTGTGAGGGAGGCTGAGACATGACCGCCCATCTTTACTGCCTGTGGTCTGCCAGTTAGGAAGTTGGAGATCCACTGACATATGGGTGAGCTAAGTCCCAGGTGCTCCAGCTTGGTGGTGAGTGTGGAGGGAATTATGGTATTAAAAGCAGAGCTGTAGTCGATGAAGAGCATTTTCACATAATTTCCCCTCTTAGTGTCCAGGTGGGTGAGAGATGTGTGGAGGAGATATGAGATTGCATCGTCTGTGGAACGGTTCGGACGATAAGCGAACTGTAGTGGGTCGAGTGTGTCCGGTAGTGAAGAGATGATGAAGTCTCTGACCAGGCGTTCAAAGTACTTCATCACTACTGAGGTGAGGGCTACAGGGCGATAGTCATTGAGGGAAGCAGGATGTGGTTTCTTTGGAACAGGAACAATGATGGACTCTTTGAAGCATGTGGGGATCACCGACTGAGATAAAGAGATGTTGAATATCTCAGTGAACACAGGTGCTAGCTGGTCTGCGCAGGCTCTGAGGATACGGCCTGAGATGCCGTCTGGTCCTGCTGCTTTCCTGGTGTTCACTCTCTTGAAGGCTCTCCTCACGTCGTGCTCGGAGATGATGAGCGCGTTCCCGGTGCTGGCAGTGTCTTCCTGTCTGCAGCCGTTAGCGCCGCTAGCATTAGCGCCGTTAGCATTAGCATCGCTGGCGTCTTTAGCTGCAGCATCGAAGCGAGCATAGAATGTGTTCAGCTCGTCTGCCAGAGTCGCGTCCGCGTTCGTCATACCGGATGCTGGTGCTTTATAATCCGTTATTGTTCTCAGTCCCTGCCACAGGCTCCTAGAGTCACTCTGTTGAAGCTGTGACTCTAGTTTTCTCCCGTAGCGCTGCTTCGCCTCTTTCACCGCCTTCCGGACGTTATATGACGCAGCCTTGTACGGTTCCATGTCCCCCGACACAAGTCCCGTGTTGTAGGCAGCTGTGCGAGATCTCAGAGCGTCGCGGATGGTTTTATCCACCCACGGCTTCTGGTTGGGAAACGTTCTGATAGTCTTTTTCTCTACTGTATCATCCACTAGCTTCTCAATAAATCCCACAACCGCTTCCGTAAACACGCTGACGTCATCATCGGAGCTGTTTCTGAACATGCCCCAGTCTGCGTCATCGAGTGCGTCCTGTAACGCGGCCACCGATTGGTCTGTCCAGCGCGCGACCTCCCTCTGAGCCGGCACTTCCTGTTTCAGCCTTTGTTTATATTTTGGCATGAGGAAGATGGCGGCGTGGTCGGATTTACCAAACGCTGGACGAGATTGTGCCTTGTAACCGTCTTTGACCGTGGTATAACAGTGGTCCAGTGTCCTTTCGCCCCTGGTGGGGCAGGTGATGTGCTGATAAAAGTTTGGCGCTGCGCGTTTGAGGTTGGCACTATTAAAATCCCCCGCCACAATGAGCGCAGCGTCCCGGGGTGTTGTGTCTGGTGCTGTGTGAGCGCCTCATGCAGCTCGCATAAGGCAGTTTCAGTGTCTGCTTGTGGAGGTATGTAAACGGCGCTGATTATGACCGATGTGAACTCCCGTGGAAGATAAAATGGACGACACATGATGGACAGTAGTTCCAGGTTTGGTGTGCAGGAGCGTGTAAGAGGAACAACGCTCGCGCTGTTGCACCAGCTGTTGTTCACCATTAAGCACACGCCGCCTCCCCTTGACTTCCCCGAGTCCCGCGTCCTGTCCATGCGGTGAACCGAGAAGAACTCGGCTGGTTGTATGGCGTGGTCTGACACCACTGGGTTCAGCCATGTCTCGGTGAAGCAGAGGAGATTGCAGTCCCGAATGTCTCTCTGGAACTTTATCCTCGCCCTGAGGTCATCTAGTTTGTTCTCCAGTGACTGGACGTTGGCGAGCAGGATACTAGGCAGAGGTGTGCGGTGTGCACGGGTTCTCAGCCGGTTCCTCACACCAGCTCGTCTGCCTCGAGGCCTCCGCTTCGCATCGCGTCCATTGTTCTCCCTCAGGATCTCACTCGGCCAGCTCGGATCCGGAGTTAAAAACGTCGAATTGTGAGTACATTGTATACCAATAGAAACAAGAGTGTCTCTATCATACCTAATGTACTCAATGGTGATGATTTTGCTGATTTTAAAACAAAGAAAACTAACTTAAAAAACAAAAACAAGGAAAAGGTGGTCGGAGCAGTCGTGACGGCAGCCGACCTCACCGGCGCCATCTTGTTGTAAATTTCACAGTCATTTCAGACACATTGCAGTCGCATCAAGTCAGGTTTTGTGCTGCAGCTTCTCACATACGTACATCTGACCCAAAGACTCTGTGACAAATCATCAGTGTGCAGTGAAAAGAAACAATCTTCCTCCTCAGGACATTGATGATGAACCTAAAACCTCTGCTTCAGTCTCACTATTAGAGAATGTGTCTTACTGAGGAGCAGGTCATGTGACTCTCAGAGAGATGATCTTACCTCAGTGTCTTCAGTTTACAGTCAGGATTCTCCAGTACAGGAGAGACACACTTCACTCCTGCGTCTCCTAGATTATTACGGGACAGATCCAGTTCTCTCAGGTGTGAGGGGTTTGATCTCAGAGCTGAAGTCAGAGCAGCACAGCCTTCATCTGAGACAACACACTTATACAACCTGCAGAGACACAATGACACACTTCATCAACACATTTACATCCTGAATTAATATTCACAGTGCTTTTAATTATTTGCCCCTTCTTTTTATGTTTTTTTGTATATTTGTCACACTTAGATGATTCAGAAAATCACAATTTAATATTAAACAAAAATATCCAAATTAAATAGAAAATGCAGTTTTTAAATAATGATTTCATTTTTCATATCACACAATGACACACACATGACATTACATCCTGGTTTATTATTTACTTTAAAGATGATGTATCTGTAAAATGGATCAAACTGTACATCTGTTTAATTATTATTATTATAATTATTATTATTAATAGTGAGTAATATATTTGTGGAGGACGTGGTGGTGTAGTGGTTAGCACTGTCGCCTTGCACCTCCAGGGTCTGGGTTCGATTCCCCGGCCAGGCTCGATTCCCGTCTCTGTGTGCATGGAGTTTGCATGTTCTCCCCGTGCTTGGTGGGTTACCTCCGGGTACTCCGGTTTCCTCCCACAGTCCAAAGATATGCAGGTTAGGCTAATTGGCGTTCCTAAATTGCCCGTAGTGTGTGATTGGGTGTGTGAGTGTGTGTATGTGTTTGTGCCCTGCGATGGATTGGCACCCTGTCCAGGGTGTACCCCGCCTAGTGCCCGAAGTCTCCTGGGATAGGCTCCAGGTCCCCCGCGACCCCGAACACAGGATTAAGCGGTATAGAAAATGAATGAATGAATGAATATTTGTGGAGAAAAATGTCAGTTACTAAATCACTGTATAACCTATTAATTGCTGCTTTTATTGCGACTCAGAGAGATGATCTTACCTCAGTGTCTCCACTTTACAGTGAGGATCCTCCAGTCCAGCAGAGAGACGCTTCACTCCTGAGTCTGTTAGTTTATTCTTAGACAGGTCGAGTGTCTTCACAGTCAGATGCAGTTCTCTCAGATTGGAGGTTTCTGAGTTGAGCACTGAGACCAGAGCTGCAGCAGAACTTCTCCCTTTAATTGTATCAGACCTGATACTGAAGGAAATAAAATAAGACATAATGAACTAACACTAGTACAAAAGATCAAACAGATCCTCAAAGCTTTCACTGCACCGTCTCATTTTTATAAACACCAAAAGCACAAACAGCAGTTAGACACAACAGATAAATGCTGTAATAGTAATTCACAGTCAGAGCGGCTCAGAATCCACTTGGTGGGAGTTTCAGCTTCATCACACACACACACACACACACACACACACACACACACACACACACACACACACACACACACACAAACACACACAAACACACACACTGTATAAACATGGAGCATAAGATTCAGACAGATTGGGAAGTTGTGAGTCTGATGGAAAAACTAAAAGTTTTATTCAGAGTTAGATTTATCTGAACAGATGAGACATTAGATTTGTTCTGTAATTAGTGAGATACTGAAATAATAACCAGCCCAGTGGTGAAGGAGCTTTATGTAGATACAGTACCTAGCATTAGCTAACAGGCTAACAGTGTGTGTGTGTGTGTGTGTGTGTGTGTGTGTGTGGTTGAGAGACAAATAATTACATCAAACAACTACAGCATGAAATAGAACAAAAGTTATAACAGTGGAACCTCAGATTATGAAAATAATTAATTTTAAATTTGAGTGACGGGGATGATTTAGATTTACAGAGATTAAAAGATTTGCATTGATTTTAAGCATGTAGCACTATTCATAACAATGCTTAAAGGCTAACAAATAGAATTAAGATATATATATATACAGTGGTGTGAAAAACTATTTGCCCCCTTCCTGATTTCTTATTCTTTTGCATGTTTGTCACACTTAAATGTTTCTGCTCATCAAAAACCGTTAACTATTAGTCAAAGATAACATAATTGAACACAAAATGCAGTTTTTAAATGAAGGTTTACGTTATTAAGGGAGAAAAAAACTCCAAATCTACATGGCCCTGTGTGAAAAAGTGATTGCCCCCCTTGTTAAAAAATAACTTAACTGTGGTTTATCACACCTGAGTTCAATTTCTGTAGTCACCCCCAGGCCTGATTACTGCCACACCTGTTTCAATCAAGAAATCACTTCAATAGGAGCTACCTGACACAGAGAAGTAGACCAAAAGCACCTCAAAAGCTAGATATCATGCCAAGATCCAAAGAAATTCAGTAACAAATGAGAACAAAAGTAATTGAGATCTATCAGTCTGGTAAAGGTTATAAAGCCATTTCTAAAGCTTTGGGACTCCAGCGAACCACAGTGAGAGCCATTATCCACAAACGGCAAAAACATGGAACAGTGGTGAACCTTCCCAGGAGTGGCCGGCCGACCAAAATTACCCCAAGAGCGCAGACAAAACTCATCCGAGAGGCCACAAAAGACCCCAGGACAACATCTAAAGAACTGCAGGCCTCATTTGCCTCAATTAAGGTCAGTGTTCACGACTCCACCATAAGAAAGAGACTGGGCAAAAACGGCCTGCATGGCATATTTCCAAGGCGCAAACCACTTTTAAGCAAAAAGAACATTAAGGCTCGTCTCAATTTTGCTAAAAAAAACATCTCAATGATTGCCAAGACTTTTGGGAAAATACCTTGTGGACCGACGAGACAAAAGTTGAACATTTTGGAAGGTGCATGTCCCGTTACATCTGGCGTAAAAGTAACACAGCATTTCAGAAAAAGAACATCATACCAACAGTAAAATATGGTGGTGGTAGTGTGATGGTCTGGGGTTGTTTTGCTGCTTCAGGACCTGGAAGGCTTGCTGTGATAGATGGAACCATGAATTCTACTGTCTACCAAAAAATCCTGAAGGAGAATGTCCGGCCATCTGTTCGTCAACTCAAGCTGAAGCGATCTTGGGTGCTGCAGCAGGACAATGACCCAAAACACACCAGCAAATCCACCTCTGAATGGCTGAAGAAAAACAAATGAAGACTTTGGAGTGGCCTAGTCAAAGTCCTGACCTGAATCCTATTGAGATGTTGTGGCATGACCTTAAAAAGGCGGTTCATGCTAGAAAACCCTCAAATAAAGCTGAATTACAACAATTCTGCAAAGATGAGTGGGCCAAAATTCCTCCAGAGCGCTGTAAAAGACTCGTTGCAAGTTATCGCAAACGCTTGATTGCAGTTATTGCTGCTAAGGGTGGCCCAACCAGTTATTAGGTTCAGGGGGCAATTACTTTTTCACACAGGGCCATGTAGGTTTGGATTTTTTTTCTCCCTAAATAATAAAACCCCTCATTTAAAAACTGCATTTTGTGTTTACTTGTGTTATCTTTGACTAATAGTTAAATGTGTTTGATGATCAGAAACATTTTGTGTGACAAACATGCAAAAGAATAAGAAATCAGGAGGGGGGGCAAATAGTTTTTCACACCACTGTATATATATATATATACAGACACACAGTGGAAACGACACACTAACGGATTCACTGCTGTAAAGTAAAAAAAAAAAAAAAAAAATCAACCTGCACTTTTGAAAAGAATCGCGACAGAGCAGTGTTTCCATTAGAGACAGATTGTATGTGCGCGCGTGTGTGTGTGTGTGTGTGAAGGTGAGAAGAGGAGGGGTGTTACAGGCTGATACACAGTCAGAGAGAGAAAATGGATCTTTAACCTTTGTAATGAGACATTCTTTTGCTTTACACACACACATACAATAACAAAAAAAAATGTTTTACACACACACACGGTCAGAGTGTTATAGTAAACAGTACACACGTGCACGGATGTTGATTATAGCAGTGAGAGACGCGCACTAAGACCCAGCAGGGGAGACGATTACCCACAATTCCGCAGTACAAGAGAGAGAAAAAACGTAGTTTTTGCATGTACACACACAAGAGTGAGTCGTTAGACTGACCAAAATGATCCAAAAGTGAATTGTCCCTAACTAGGCCCCTTTAAGCAAATTAAAAGTCCCAGAATCACACACAGGTTGATGGAGCTTGTCAACAGCAGTGCACCGATAAGAGGCAACACACTGGCAACCCCTCACATGAATTACAATCCTTCTATATAGATATAATAGCAGGAATATTTTACTAATAACAATGAAATCGGCTCAGTGTGTGTATAACTGCACTTCTAGTCTAACACACATTTAATGTGAAAACAAATAAAAGAAAGTTACAATGAAAATGTTAAATACTGTAGACGTGGGTGTGAAATTAATAAGGTTTATGTAAATAAACAGTTTTGTTTTACAGGATTTTTACAGACTCTCCTCTGAACTCTAGAGTGTGAACATGTGTTAAATATCCAGAATAAAACCAACTTTACTGTCAAAAGAAATCAGAATATCAATAATGTTTCTCATTATTTCAGGCAACAAGACATTAATGTAAGAGTTAAAAAGTGTTTTTCACCTCAACTGACAGAAACTGTCTTCCACACATTTACTATCTGCCCTTCAGTCTTATTCATTTGT
The DNA here is from genome assembly GCA_030522415.1 of Channallabes apus. Taxonomy (NCBI): domain Eukaryota; kingdom Metazoa; phylum Chordata; class Actinopteri; order Siluriformes; family Clariidae; genus Channallabes; species Channallabes apus. The sequence continues at coordinate 13,275,757 of CM060105.1, read as the reverse complement.
TCACATGATCGTTATTCTCTTATGTAACTATTTATTTATTCACATTAACACCACTCTGTATCACCTGAAGCTCAAAACATCTTAAAGTAAATCAAAGTGTTTTCAGTTTCTCTCTTTCTACAGTAGAACAGATTTATACAGATTTACTTACGTTGCTTTTCTGGATGCTGCAATCACAGGCATCACCCTCACAAGAACAGTTTCTGTTATCTTCTCTGGACTGATATATTTATTCAGGTCAAATTCCTCCAGATCCTCTGCTGATGTCAGTAACACAAACACCAGAGCAGACCACTGTGAAGGAGAGAGTTCACTTTGTTTTCCAGATTTCAGGTAGTGTTGGATTTCCTCCACTAGAGAATCATCACCCAGTTCATTCAGACAGTGGAACAGATTGATGGATTTCTCTGTAGGAAGATCTCCACTGATCTTCTTCTTAATGTACTGAACTGTTTCCTCTTTGCTCTGTGAGTTACTTCCTGTCTGTGTTACTAAGTCATGTAAGAGTTTCTGATTGGACTCCAGTGAGAGACCCAGAAGAAAGCGGAGGAAAAGATCCAGATGTCCAGTCTTACTGTATAAGGCCTGATCTACAGCACTAATGTGGACATCTGAGATTGTATTAAAGGACTGACTCTGGTCAAGAACATTTCTCTTTTCCCTCATGAACATCAGGTGCACATACAGAGCTGCGAGATGTTCCTGAATACTCAGATGAACAAAGCAGTACACTTTACTCTGGTGAAGCCCAAACTCCTCTCTGAAGATCTGCGTACACACACCTGAGTACACTGCTGCTTCTCTCACATCAATGCCACACTCTCTCAGGTCTTCATCATAGAAGATCAGGTTGTGTTTCTCCAGCTGCTGAAAAGCCAGTCGTCCCAGTTTGAGAAGCATTTCTTCATCACTCTCCTGCTTCTTTGAGTACTTTTCTCTTATGATGTTTATCTGAATGATGAGGAAGTGTGTGTACATTTGAGTCAGAGTCTTGGGGATCTCTCCTCTCTCTGCTTCACCCAACATTCTCTCTAGAACAGCGGCTGAGATCCAGCAGAAGACTGGGATGTGACACATGATGTAGAGGCTTCTTAATGACTTCAGGTGTGTGATGATGTCATTGGCCAGGTTCTGGTCACTGATCCTCTTCCTGAAGTACTCCTCCTTCTGTGGGTCATTGAACCCTCGTACCTCTGTGACTCGATGGACACACTCAGAGGGGATTTGATCAGCTGCTGCAGGTCGGGAGGTGATCCAGATGAGAGCAGAGGGAAGCAGATTCCCTTTGATCAAGTTTATCAGCAGCACAGGCACTGATGCTGATTCAGTTACATCACACACTCTCACTGTGTTCTGGAAATCCAGAGAGAAACGACACTCGTCCAATCCATCAAAAATGAACAGAACCTTTTCCAAACTGGACATTTCTGTTTCTTTTGTTTCCTTAAAACAGACATGAAGGAGCTCCATCAGACTTAGTTTCTGCTCCTTCATCAGATTCAGCTCTCTGAAAGGAAGTGGAAATATGAGGGGGACGTCCTGATTTGTTTTCCCTTCAGCCCAGTCCAGAATGAACTTCTGCACAGAGACGGTTTTTCCGATGCCAGCGACTCCCTTTGTCAGCACAGTTCTGATGGGTTTGGGGTTTTTAGATAAGGACTTTGTCAGCACAGTTCTGATGGGTTTGTCTTGATCAGATAAGGGCTTAAAGATGTCACTGCATTTGATTGGTGTTTCCTCTGATGTTGTTCTCCTGGACGCTGCCTCGATCTGTCTCACCTCATGTTCTTTATTGACGTGTCCACTGTCTCCCTCTGTGATGTAGAGCTCTGTGTAGATCTCATTCAGGAGTGTTCGCTTTTCCTGATTTATTATCACTCCATTTACACACTCAAACTTCTTCATCAGATTTAATCTGAACTTCTTCTGGAATTCATTTACAGCAGCAGATTCTTGGTCGTGTCTGTGACAGGGTGAAGTAGGAAGACATATGCCTCTTTTCCACTGCATAGTACGGCACAGCACGGTTCAGTACAGCTCACTTCGGTTCGGCTCAGTTTGCGCTTCCACTGCAGTTTAGTAACGCTTTAGAGTGGGTGGGATTATTCACGTGTCGTTTTAGTTGCGGCGCCTCTACTGCCGTGACATCATCGTAAACGCGCCACAAACAAACACACAACAATGGAGCATATCGACGGCATGGTGTTCTTCATTCTCGGCATGTGGATGTTTTTAACAGCGAGACGAAGGAGTTTGTTTCAAAAGAGGCTGGTGGAAGCCAAAGACAATTTTTGGTTAATACAAAAAGGTGCGTGCGATCCTTCTCTGGCTGTTCTAAATATAGCGGTTCTGTTGTGTCTCGTGTCGCAAGTTCAGTGATGCAGTAATGACGATTTTCTCCGGCCAATCAGTGACCAGCGGAGTTTACACGTCACGTTTTGGTAACGGTTCAGCGCGCTTGGAACCTCGGCTGAGGTGGTACTAAAAAAAGGACCAGGTACCAGGTACTGTTCCCAGTGGAAAACCCCCCAAAAGTGAGCTGAACTGAACCGTGTCGAGCCGTACTATGCAGTGGAAAAGCGCCATTAGTGAGACATGGGGGTTAATTATTAAAGATCACAGTGGTCTGAGTGGTTACCACAGACAGTTCTTTATGATTTTGTCACTCTGTATATCTCCTGTATGTTTGTTATTATCTAATCACTCTGTATGAAATAACAGCAGAGAGGTTTTTAACACCAGTGTGTGATGTAGTTAGTGTTGATCTTACCTTCTATCTGTAATAATGATCTTTTTGAATCCGTCTCCTGTCTTCTGTGGATCACTGGGAACAAACAAACATTTTTAGACACAATAACTTCAACCACTTGAATACTAGAATACTAACTTTTAGTCCTAATGTTTCGTTCATTCTCTATACTGCTTATCCTGTACACGGTTGCTGTAAACCTAGACTTTAGTCCTAATTTCAATTAATAATTTTGTATGAGTGGATTAACATTTGTAGAACTGGAAAAAAAAATCTGCCCATTTTAATTTGAGGTTTACTATTTATTTCTGCAGAGTCATTAGAGATGTAACAGAATATTACTACATCATACAGAATGAACAGATAATGTGTTTGTACTTTAACTCTGAGAATTATGGGATGTTACCTGTGTACAGATGAGGAGACTCCACGTTTAAAGTTTGGAGGAGGATCTATAAACCCGTCACTCTTCATGGAGACACAGCTGGGTTCTGGTGAGTCTGATCTCTTTATCTGTAGTTTACTGTACAACATTATAAAGTGAATATGAGACAGAATTTAGTTCTCAGTAATATTGTGAATCAAAACACTAGGAGAGATGAACTTGCAGCTCATATGTGTCGCAACACTTCCATTTAATATTTTGATGAGCTCTGCCTCGTCATACACACTAGATAGGAGCACCAGTTTTAGTAGCACAGAGAGCACAATGTTACAGAGAAAAAAACCTAACTGCTTCAAAGCATTCCTAATTACAAATGGAAAATTAAGCCAATCAGAAGAAGACATTATGCTAACACCAGGCCAACATCCTCATCTCATCCTGTGCAGATAACTTTAACATGATCACACTACCCAGAATTCACAGCAGATCCAGAGTTGATCTTGATCACAATCTAAAATGCAGATTAAAATCAACACGTGTGTGCTGTGCTTGATGTAAGTCACACTCGTGTCTAACACCATTCAGAAGCACAGTGTGTTTGTACTGGTGGTGGAGTAACCAGAAATAGTCAAACCTTGGATTGCGAGCATAATTTGTTTCTGGAAGTGTGCTTGTATATCAAAACACTCAAATCATACACACACTCAGATTCACTTAGATTTTACATACACACACATACACAGTATATATATATACAGTGATGCGAAAAACTATTTGCCCCCTTCCTGATTTCTTATTCTTTTGCATGTTTGTCACACTTAAATGTTTCTGCTCATCAAAAACCGTTAACTATTAGTCAAAGATAACATAATTGAACACAAAATGCAGTTTTTAAATGAAGGTTTACGTTATTAAGGGAGAAAAAAAACTCCAAATCTTTAAGATTAATTTAATTAATTAAGATTAAGATAAGAGCGTCTGCCAAATGCCTAAATGTAAATTGAATTATTTGTTCCACAAGCCAAAAATATTTATACAAAATATAAAGCAAAAATAATACTCTACTTTTAAAAAAAGTAAAAATAAATCCCAACAGAGCAGTGTTTCCATTAGTGTGTGTTTGTGTGCGAATGCAGTGTATGTGTGTGTTTGTGAAGCGGAACTAAGACGAGAGGAGTGAGGGGGCTATTGTGTAGAATGACTTACGTTACAGCAGTGATTCCTTTAGTGTGTGTGTGTCATAGAATCTCTCTATTGACACTCGCGCACACACATACTAACGGAATCTCTGCTTGCTTAGAGAGAGAGAGAGAGAGAGAGAGAGAATTTATTAGAATAATTCTGTATCAGTGCATTAACATTTAGAGAACACGATGGTAAACGGAACATGACAAAAATATTGTGCAACAGGAGGAAGAAAAAAAAACTGTGTTTTTGTTTGATTTGAAGATTTTTTGATTATTCCATTCTAAGTGTTACATAAAATGTACAAACCGGATTCCAAAAAAGTTGGGACACTAAACAAATTGTGAATAAAAACTGAATGCAATGATGTGGAGATGGCAAATGTCAATATTTTATTCAGAATAGAACATAGATGACAGATCAAAAGTTTAATCTGAGATAATGTATCATTTTAAAGGAAAAATATGTTGATTCCAAATTTCACGGTGTCAACAAATCCCAAAAAAGTTGGGACAAGTAGCAATAAGAGGCTGGAAAAAGTAAATTTGAGCATAACGAAGAGCTGGAAGACCAATTAACAGTAATTAGGTTAATTGGCAACATGATTGGCTATAAAAAGAGCTTCTCAGAGTGGCAGTGTCTCTCAGAAGCCAAGATGGGTAGAGGATCACCAATTCCCACAATGTTGCGCAGAAAGATAGTGGAGCAATATCAGAAAGGTGATACCCAGCGAAAAATTGCAAAGACTTTGCAGTTATCATCATCAACTGTGCATAATATCATCCGAAGATTCAGAGAATCTGGAACAATCTCACGTGCGTAAGGGTCAAGGGCGTAAAACCATACTGGATGCCCGTGATCTCCGGGCCCTTAAACGACACTGCACCACAAACAGGAATGCTACTGTAAAGGAAATCACAGAATGGGCTCAGGAATACTTCCAGAAACCATCGTCAGTGAACACAATCCACCGTGCCATCCGCCGTCGCCAGCTGAAACTCTACAGTGCAAAGAAGAAGCCATTTCTAAGCAAGATCCACAAGCACAGGCGTTTTCATTGGGCCAGGGATCATTTAAAATGGAGTGTGGCAAAATGGAAGACTGTTCTGTGGTCAGACGAGTCACGATTCGAAGTTCTTGTTGGAAATGTGGGACGCCATGTCATCCGGACCAAAGAGGACAAGGACAACCCAAGTTGTTATCAACGCTCAGTTCAGAAGCCTGCATCTCTGATGGTATGGGGTTGCATGAGTGCGTGTGGCATGGGCAGCTTGCATGTCTGGAAAGGCACCATCAATGCAGAAAAATATATTCAGCTTCTAGAACAACATACACTGTAAAAAATGTAGACTGAAAAAAGTTGTTGGAAAAAAGAAATATATGTTGGGCTAATATAATGCTGGTGTCAAAAAAAGAAAAATATGTTTTCTCAATGATTGTATGAATTTCATTACTCAACTACGAAAGTTTCATCAAGGCAACGAGTATAACTGTGTTCATGAAACATTTAACTGCGCACAAACTATTTTAGGTTGGACGAACAAGAGGGACCTCTGCGCATGCGCAAAACGTTCTTCCAGAATCTTCGAACCCCACTATTTCTTCCGAATTGGTGAGTACTTCACGGAAAATAACTGTCCTGCAAAGTAATCAGCAATTTTAGCTTTTTAACATATATATTATCGACCAGCAAGCTTTAGAACATTATATTTTCGAGTGTTTATATAATTATATAATGGAGTGTTTGGAGTGTTACAGTAGTTATCTGGCAATGCACTCGTTTCAGCTTCTAACGCATTTTTTTTTTCAGATGGTATGTACATTGACATTAATGTTAATCTATGGAACAGCTAACGTTTACTTACGTTATATACATTTTAATCATTTGAATGACTGATAATTTCAAAGGCTATTTGAAAAGTTAGTGCGCCACTGAGGGAGCTTAATGTTTTTACTAGTGATGGGTCGTTCATGAACGATTCATTCGAATCTTTAACTTGACTCAGATGAACAAGTCATCTCGGAGAGTGATTCGTTCATTTTATATTGTATGAAAACGCTTATAATGGCTAAACGGACATTTTTTGTCTAGCATTTTTTAATTATTGGCACATTTCACTATGGTTGTTTTATGGTTGTGAACTACAAACGGTTACTAATATATTTTTCTTTTTGTATTTCAGATTTCGTTTCAGGTATAAAACTAAATGCAGTGCCGCTACTGTAAATTTTCTACACAGCAGCAAGACGTGCTGCTCAAGCATTACAGGCTTCATCACTGGAAAGCCGGTAAAGGTGCTTATCCCTGCATTCATCCAGTGTGTGCTTGTGTTTTCAAAACAACAGGGGCCTTAAAAACCCATGTATGGAGAGCACATCCTAAAAATTATACATGCACTGAACTTGGCACTTTTCGGTGTGAGTTATGTGAATTCTCAGACATTTGCTCGCTGCCACTATTTCTACAACATTTGGGAAGACATTTAAAAAAAACACGAGTTGGTTCATTGTCCTTTTGCAAACTGTGATTTTACCAGCAGCAGCAATATAACTTTCAGAGCTCACAAGTCCAAGAAACACAGAAAACAAACACTGAAAGACCTCCGTACATCTGTTTGTATCATAAGTAGTACAGACAATGAATTTGACACAGCTTCAGTTTCACAAAGTCTATCAAATCAAGGTGAAGAAATACATGGAGATCATATGTCAGACTTTGATCTTGAGGACTATGAGCCAGTAATTGAACACAAAATTGCTGCCTTGTTGTTGTTTATGCAGTCACAGTTGCATGTGTCCCAAAGTGCCTCTCAGCAAATTATTGACAATATAAATGACATTCTGTCAGTCACAAACTCAAACATGCTATTTGCAATTCAGGAAAGTCTGCTAAAACACAACTGTAATGTCAATGAGTCTATTGTTGCTGACATTGCAGACATATTACGAAAAACAAACCCATTTCTGAGTGTTACCACTGGCAAAGGTCCACTTTCGACCAATTATAAGCGAAATATCTACTTTAAAAACAATTTTGGCGTAATTGAACCAGTTGAATATGTGTTTATTAGGGTGCAAAATCACACATTTGTTTATGTTCCTGTTTTGAGGGCTTTAAAGTCGTTGTTGGATCGACCTGACGTACTTGAGAAGACGTTTCCTATCAAGCAGAGGACACCAGGATATTACACCTCACCATTTGATGGTCAGTATTTCAAAAACAACAAGCTTGTTGGTGGCCAAGATTTCAGACTTTCACTTGGATTTTATATTGATGATTTTGAAATAGCTAATCCTCTAGGAACCTCTAGAAAGAAGCATAAACTTACTGCAGTCTACTGGGTCATTTTGAATTGGGAGTCACAGTACTGATCAAATCTCCACTCTATCCAGTTGGCACTGCTTGGGAAAACTTCAGAAGTGAGAGCATACGGCTATGAGGCATTTTTTGAACCACTTTTATGTGACTTAAAGAACTTAGAGGACAATGGTGTATATGTTGAACAGATAAATGAGAATATCAGGGGAACAGTGCTTACTGTGTCTGCAGACAATCTTGGAGTTCATGGGCTTGGAGGATTTCAGGAAAGTTTTCGTGTGGCAAAATTCTGCAGATTTTGCTTAGCATCTTTGGAAGACATTCAGACAGTAGAAGTAAGACAAGGAGTCTTTCCGCTTAGAAGTCCAGAGCAGCATGACCATTGCATTGCTGAGTTGAAAAGCAGTGAGTTTCTAACAAATGTGAATGGTGTTAAAGACGAGTGTGTTCCTCAGAAACACCTATCCTTCTTTCATGTTATTACTGGTTTTCCTCCAGATGCTGTACATGATCTGTTTGAAGGGGTAATACCTAGGGAGTTGGCTCTGTGTTTACAGAAATTGACTAATGCCAAGTAATTTACCTTTGAGCAGCTCAACACCATTATCTGCTCATTTCCATACTCCTTTTCAGATAAGGTAAACAGACCCCAAAGAATTCCACAAAACGTTTACAAAAAAAAAAAACAGTTGGAGGCAATGCACACGAAAATTGGGCCCTACTGAGGCTGCTCCCTTTCATGGTAGGCAGTATGCCTGAAGATGAAAAAGCATGGGAATTGTTAATGGACTTGAAAGACATTGTGGAATTAGTTGTTAGTTCAAAACAATCAGAGGAATCTATCTGTTATCTGGAGAGTAAGATTTCTGATCATCGGCAGTTGTTCACTGATGTATTTCCCAATGAGAGGTTTCTACCTAAGCATCACTACCTTGAGCACTATCCAAACTTGATCCGCTGTTTTGGTCCTCTGGTTGATCTGTGGACAATGCGTTATGAGGCAAAACACAGCTTCTTCAAGAAGGTGGTGCATGACACCCACAATTTCAAAAATCCTCTTAAAACATTAGCAGGTAGACATCAGCTCATGGTTGCTTATGCAATGGACTCACAAAATTTATTCAAAGCACCATTGCACATAGAAAAATTGAAAGTGGTCAAAATTTCAGCTGTTGAATCAAAACTGAGGACAGCCATTGAGAACAAATATTCAAATCTGAGTTCCTTGTCCCTGGCTTCGAATGCAACATTGCATGGAACGTTGTATAGAAGAGGAATGATTCTGCCTGTTGGAGTCCTTGATGGGTTTCCAGAGTTTGGTCGTGTTCATAGTATTTTGGTTGTTGGAACTGAGGTCTCATTCATAGTGGAGAATCTCTCTTCATGGTACTTTGAACATTATCGAGGGTATGAAATTGTTGGAAGTGCTTACTGTGATGTAGCCATTATCAAACCACAAGATCTCATTGATTTCTATCCTCTATCATCATACAATGTAGGTGGAAAGGTTATGGTGTCCGCAAAGAGATTTTTACTTTGATGAAATTTAATTAGTTCTCATTTCTCATTCCCAGGAAACAATGTTGCTTCGAGTTATTCGCTCACCTGACAACATCAGGAAGCTAACTATACCTACACCATCGTCTACTGATGAACTCGCTGCCGTTCTTTGTGAAAAATTGCACATACAGGGAGGTTTTGTGATCCAATATGAGGATCCTGATTTCAACAATGAACTTTGTACTTTACATGACATCACAGAACTTCCAAAAGACAAGGCTACTTTGAAGCTCCACTGGGAACTAGTTTTAAGTTCAATGGCAGAGGATGGTCACCTATCTGATTTCACTCTGGATACAGCAAGCATGACATCCACTCAGTCATCATCTTCATCATCCCATTCAGATTTTCCTCCTCCAGCCCGATCTAGATCAGATCAATGGCCAAGCAAGTTTCCAGTGCCTTTATTTTCATATGATGTAGAGTTAAAGCTGAAGAGAGCCAATGAGGATTTTCAAGAAAATGGAACCACGCTGATTGTTCCAAGAGACATTAAAATAAATACAGTGGTGTGAAAAACTATTTGCCCCCCTCCTGATTTCTTATTCTTTTGCATGTTTGTCACACAAAATGTTTCTGATCATCAAACACATTTAACTATTAGTCAAAGATAACACAAGTAAACACAAAATGCAGTTTTTAAATGAGGGGTTTTATTATTTAGGGAGAAAAAAAATCCAAACCTACATGGCCCTGTGTGAAAAAGTAATTGCCCCCTGAACTGGTTGGGCCACCCTTAGCAGCAATAACTGCAATCAAGCGTTTGCGATAACTTGCAACGAGTTACAGCGCTCTGGAGGAATTTTGGCCCACTCATCTTTGCAGAATTGTTGTAATTCAGCTTTATTTGAGGGTTTTCTAGCATGAACCGCCTTTTTAAGGTCATGCCACAACATCTCAATAGGATTCAGGTCAGGACTTTGACTAGGCCACTCCAAAGTCTTCATTTTGTTTTTCTTCAGCCATTCAGAGGTGGATTTGCTGGTGTGTTTTGGGTCATTGTCCTGCTGCAGCACCCAAGATCGCTTCAGCTTGAGTTGACGAACAGATGGCCGGACATTCTCCTTCAGGATTTTTTGGTAGACAGTAGAATTCATGGTTCCATCTATCACAGCAAGCCTTCCAGGTCCTGAAGCAGCAAAACAACCCCAGACCATCACACTACCACCACCATATTTTACTGTTGGTATGATGTTCTTTTTCTGAAATGCTGTGTTACTTTTACGCCAGATGTAACGGGACACGCACCTTCCAAAAAGTTCAACTTTTGTCTCGTCGGTCCACAAGGTATTTTCCCCAAAGTCTTGGCAATCATTGAGATGTTTTTTAGCAAAATTGAGACGAGCCTTAATGTTCTTTTTGCTTAAAAGTGGTTTGTGCCTTGGAAATCTGCCATGCAGGCCATTTTTGCCCAGTCTCTTTCTTATGGTGGAGTCGTGAACACTGACCTTAATTGAGGCAAGTGAGGCCTGCAGTTCTTTAGATGTTGTCCTGGGGTCTTTTGTGGCCTCTCGGATGAGTTGTCTCTGCACTCTTGGGGTAATTTCGGTCGGCCGGCCACTCCTGGGAAGGTTCACCACTGTTCCATGTTTTTGCCATTTGTGGATAATGGCTCTCACTGTGGTTCGCTGGAGTCCCAAAGCTTTAGAAATGGCTTTATAACCTTTACCAGACTGATAGATCTCAATTACTTTTGTTCCTGAATTTCTTTGGATCTTGGCATGATGTCTAGCTTTTGAGGTGCTTTTGGTCTACTTCTCTGTGTCAGGTAGCTCCTATTTAAGTGATTTCTTGATTGAAACAGGTGTGGCAGTAATCAGGCCTGGGGGTGACTACAGAAATTGAACTCAGGTGTGATAAACCACAGTTAAGTTATTTTTTTAACAAGGGGGGCAATCACTTTTTCACACAGGGCAATGTAGATTTGGATTTTTTTTCTCCGTTAATAACGTAAACCTTCATTTAAAAACTGCATTTTGTGTTCAATTATGTTATCTTTGACTAATAGTTAACGGTTTTTGATGAGCAGAAACATTTAAGTGTGACAAACATGCAAAAGAATAAGAAATCAGGAAGGGGGCAAATAGTTTTTCACACCACTGTATATTAGAAAAATTGGCTGAAACAGTGTACTCCTACAAAGCCTACCCCAGTTACTCTGAAATAGAGAAGGTTGCATCTGCTTTGGTAGAAAAACACCCTTGTCTCAAAGATCCGGGGTCTGAAATGGGATGGGGGGCATGGAAAATTAGCTTGAAGTTTAAAATGGCAAATTATCGCCAGAAACTCCGCAATGCTGGATGCACCGAGATGGTTGTGAATACTCATTTAAGACAAGGTTCATCTAGAGGATCTCTGAAGAGGCCCAGAAGATCTGAACTTAACTTTCTCCCTGATCATCCTGTTGGTTTAAATGAAGAATTGGAGAAAGCAAGGGCATTGATGGAGGAAGAAGTGAAAAAGAGAAATTTGAGCTTGACCCTTTTGAATACAAAGATGGAGATGACATTCTCCTTAAGGAGAAAGGAAATCGTCCAGGACCAGCCACTAGTGTCAGCAATCAAGCAAAGATGGCCAGGCCTGTTTTTTGAGGAGGAGGTAAGTAATTTTCTATTGGAATTAAGGGTGCTATCACACCTACAGCATTTGGTGCGCACCAAACGTGTTTGGTCCCTTGGTTCAGTTCGTTTGCGTTGATGTGAATGCAATCTCGGTACTTTGGTGCGCACCAAATCAATAGATCCGAGACCTGCCTGAAGGTGTGGTCTCGGAGCGCTTTATCCGCTCTACTTTGGTACAGTTCATCTGGTGTGAAAGCAATCAAACCAAAACTGATGAAATGGTATAGTTTAATGCACTTTGGGGTTGCGGGTAAAATTATTTTCCCTTCCTGATGACTCGATTAAATTTTTCAAGCTCAACTCGCGATGAAATCAAACCGCGGAGAAACGTGGAGTGCCGAAGAAATTAAGTGCCTCTCTGTATTCACATTAAAGATGAAAAAATGTGTGGCTCGGCTGTTTCGATCGGCCAACGGATTACCTGATGGATCTGCAGGAAGATCGCCGGCTAATAACAAAATGATCATTCAGGAGGAGGGCGCGTCTCTTCTCCCTGAAGTGGCGCGCGATGCGCTGTCGGCGACATGAAAACCAGGGAACTGGTTTGGAGTCGCAGCCGCGAATCGTGTTCGAAATTAATTATCTGAAAATAATGATTTGCACGTACAATGCAGGATCAGCACCATGAGCGCAAAGCAAAGCTGTTCCTCCATGATTATTGAAAGTGGCGCGATTTTCTGAAAATAGTCTGTTTCCGGTGCCGATGGGCTTCGCGGTCTATTTTGGTTCGTTTAGAACTCTGCATATGTGAAAGCAAACCGTACCAACGTCTGTTTACTACATTGTAACATTTTTCTGACTGGTGCGGACTAAAGCAATCGAACTATAGGTGTGAAAGCACCCTAAATGTCTTGCAATTGTTCGCTCTGCTTTTGTCTGTTAAGTTATTCTGGATCTCTCATGATTACCCATAGGTTTGTACTGAATTCTTCCGTATCAACCGTGTTGACCTGAAGTCCACATTCCTCACGGCACTGGACAATCACACCAGGGCTTTGCTGAAAATGTACAGGGCCAAAGTAAGACAAGGAAGGTATAATGACTTGGAGAAACTTCTGGAAAACCTGGATGGACAGGTCTATCATTTCTCTCTATATATAATTCTGTTGTCATCTTTCTTGATGGTTATTGATACCTGTTAAAGGAAAGGGTCTGTGCAATTGCTTACTGCTCCACCATATAAATAATGGAATGTGTCACAAAGGTTTCATGTACACCCGATGTAGATGAGCTACAATACATATAACAAATCCCACAAAACCACAAACAGGTTGTACAAAATGACAGAAAAATTACAAGAATATCACAGAGGGTATATAGAGATGATTGTCCATTTCTATGTTTTTTATATTCTTTACAGGCATTGTAGTTTACATGGGGAGTACATGGAAACGTTGTGATACTTTGACGCTATTCTGCTGTTCACATGAGATGGTACAGGTGACAAATGTCACAGGTCAAGGTAATCAACTCACCTGACCAAGACCTTGTGATTGAAACATTGTTTTTGCACAGAAAGGTTTTAGAATATTGAGCTGTTGTACAGAATTTTTCTCCTTTATTATGTAACTCTGACCATTTCCTATATAAATGTACATAAACTGTCTGTGAATTAGATCACTTATTGACCTGTCCTTTTGGCAGATCACAGATTTGTCTGCACGTAGAAGGTCTGCTATTCTTCGTGGTCTTCCGCTGTACCTAAGGGAGCCAGCCTTAATTTCAAAGACAATTTTGGTAATTTATTTTAATAACTAAAGGCACTACTATTTGAGATCCTATTTGTGCTTTCATTCTGTCACCAAGTGTAACATTTATCATGTTTCACAGGATACTGTGGCACTGGGACCACAAACAAAGGGCATGAAAATGGGAATAATAGAAGTGAAGGACAGCACTACCAACTCAGGATCGGATCCCAAGGTGGTCAGTGTGGCTGTAGTGATGGAAGAGGAAGTAGTCATGGACAATCTGGGAGACTTCACAAATGCTTTTATGATCCTCTTTGGTCTGCTTTATGCCCTAAATATGGAGTACCCCGATGACTTAAAGTACACATTCGAGGCAGTACAGAAGATTTTCCTGAACCTGGGAAATGAGTGCACGGCAAGGGTACAGTCTTTCAAGAACAAGTTGTTACAGGTGTAATGATTATTACAAGTTTATTTTATTGAGGTATTATTTTCATTGTGCAATGACAGTGACTTTTTGAATATTTGAAACTGCTTGGGAAAAGGTCTGAAGCAAGAGTCTAATAAAAAAGAATCATTCTTGGAGCTTTGCCAAATTATTATTTATTATAATTTTTATTTTTTTTTCATCTTAAATCATTTCTGTTAAAGCAACTATTTTATTTTCAAATAAGCCACTGCACCTGTTGACTGAGAAATATCAGTATGTTTGGTTTTACAAAGCAGAAGTCTGTATTTCTGTAGTTATTTCTGTAAGGATACTGTTTTGACTTAGTGTTATTAGCTTTGTAACATGACTGTTAAGGGAACTGTTTATTGTATATTTGTTGAAATATAGTACCTGGATTGCACTTTATTCATAATCTTTAACAGGTGTTTAAAGTTTACATTAAAAATATTATTCAAATTTAGAGGAATGTGTCATGTTATTTGAAATGTGGCTACAGTGAAAAACTTACTCAAGTAAACTTTAAGGTATTAATTTTATAATTATGCAAGCATAATGTCCAATTCAAAATTTACCTTTCAGTCAACTTGGAACATTTAATTGACACAACATTATATTTCAATTTGAGACTGCTTGTTGGCCTAACTAGGCATGTTTATTCAGCATAGAACATTTAGTTGACAGAATGTTTTATTTCAATTTGTGTGTACATTTAGAGGTAATCAGCACAGCAAAAACAAAATAGTTTATACAACTTAAATTGAGCCAACTAAAAATTTTAGATGCAACAGGTCACTAGAAATTTTTTAGTTGGAGTAGCAAGAAATTTTTTACAGTGTATGCTCCCATCCAGACGTCATCTCTTTCAGGGAAGACCCTGCATTTTTCAACAAGATAATGCCAGACCACAGTCTGCATCAATCACAACATCATGGCTGCGTAGGAGAAGGATCCGGGTACTGAAATGTCCAGTCTGCAGTCCAGATCTTTCCCCTATAGAGAACATTTGGCGCATCATAAAGAGGAAGGTGCGACAAAGAAGGCCCAAGGCCCACGATTGAACAGTTAGAGGCCTGTATTAGACAAGAATGGGAGAGCATTCCTATTTCTAAACTTGAGAAACTGGTCTCTTCGGTCCCCAGACGTCTGTTGAGTGTTGTAAGAAGAAGGGGAGATGCCACACAGTGGTGAAAATGGCCTTGTCCCAACTTTTTTGGGATTTGTTGACACCATGACCTTTTGATTCACCATATTTTTCCCTTAAAATGATACATTTTCTCAGTTTAAGCTTTTGTTCTGCGATTTATGTTCTATTCTGAATAAAATATTGACATTTGCCATCTCCACATCATTGCATTCAGTTTTTACTCACAATTTGTTTAGTGTCCCAACTTTTTTGGAATCCGGTTTGTAATATGATTAAATATTACAGGATATTAAGGATGCACTGATTAATTGGCTATACATTGGTATCGGCTGATATTTATATTGTTGACTACAATCGGTCGATATCGGCCCCGCAAATAAGTTAAGATTCACCGCTGGCAGAGGTCAAAGTTTATCTGTTGTGTCGCATCAGTTTTGTGCTGGTTAATCGTAGTCTGACTGGGACATCAGTAGCTGATCCAGCTGTAACTTGGGGAAAGATTCTACAGCTGGCGCTATAACATTATAATACCACCTGATATAACATTTCCATTTCCTGTTAGGAATCTGTGAGACGTTCTTATTCAAAGCAACTTACACAAGTGCTGTGAAGTTTCCGTCATAGGGAAGATCCTTACACTGGGTTACTAGTGTACAACCCCCTAAAGACACTGTAATTATTAGCAACATTAGCAATAGCCCCAGGATAGCCGATTAGCATTGCGAGCCAATAACTGACCTGCATATGGATTTCCACACTGGACCTTTACTCTGACAAAATAAAACATCATTCACATTAATCCAGGATCCACAAGTCTACATTCACTCTGTCCTACATGACTGGAACACAGAATACAATAATTATTCCTTACACGCTCATTATGGAGTAACAGGTTCAGCATGGAGGTTAATTAGAGCAGCATCGTAGCACTCTTCTTCTCTACACATTCAGGTTTAATTTACACGCAGGCATCCCCTTCTGGCATTAGTTGGCATTACGGTATAGCCACTATAATAAACTTCTGATTGTTATATTGTGCAGACGAGACTATATTCTGTATCAAATACACAAGAGCTGTAACCAAACAAACAACCATCAGTATTAGTCATCAACCACGTTATAATTTTAAATATCAGAATCAGCCCAGAATTTCACAATTGTTACATCATTAATTACTACATCATGAACAGATAATGTGTTTGCATTTTAACTCTGAGAATTATGGGATGTTACCTGTGTAGAGATGAGGAGACTCCACGTTTAAAGTTCTCAGGAACCTCCATAGACCGATCACTCTTCATGGAGACACAGCTGGGTTCTGGTGAGTCTGATCTCTTTATCTGGACTTTACTGAACAACATTATAAAGTGGACATGAGACAGAAATTAATTATCTAATATAATGATACAGAATACCAGGAGAGACCCGATATGAGCAGCAATTCCTATCAGGATACTTGTATTTAATAATCTTCATGAGTTCCACCTCATCTTACACACTAGATAACAGCACCAGAGTGTGTAGCATACAGAGCTCATCACACACTCTTTTAATACTGACAATGTTAAAAACTAAAAAATATATACATTGTGATAATTTCCCTTCGGGATCTCACACAAATGCTGTCAGGATAGTGGGAATAGATTTATAACTCTGAAGAGAATGTGGATAATTACGGAGTGTGTGTCGCTCTCAGTCTGGTTCTTACTTCCAGTTCACATCAATCAACCTTGTTTCTGGCTCTGCAAACGCGTACAAGCATTTTCTCTCTCTCTGTCTCACACATACACACTCTCCTCAGGTGTGTGTACTTTTCCGTCACTTTACTTGACTCCGCCCCTCACCATAGACTTACGCTTTAATTAATAGTTATATTTTATTGCTGCTACTCGACTTTTTGTTGGATTTTAAGTTTTATTTCATTAGGAAAGTTGATTTAAAGACATAATTATTATGTTCATTTAATAAAGTTTTCATCTTTATTGTCTTCATTGTTAGTTATCAGAGGCAAAAAAACAACCTCAAGCTAAATTTAAAACCTGAAACCTGAATAAGAGCTATTGAATAATTGTGCTAATACAATCAATTAATCATTTCAGTAATCAATATATTAATCAATAATCACAACAGTCGTTAGTTGCAGCCCTGCTTTAGTGTATTTAGTGTTTTTCAGTTGCGTTACATCAGTTTTTTTCAGGAAACCTCCAATCATAGCACACGGGACAAACACCAGGACAACAGCCTCGTCTCATTCTCTCTGCATGAACTCGTAGAACTAAGACTGAAACTGTGTTTAACATGATCACATTACCCAGAATTCACAGCAGATCCACAGTGCAGCCATCTGAAGGTAGTTACTGTAAACTGCTGTATATACGTACACTCCAGTTTATATCACTGTTGGCTTGATCACGATCTAAAATGCAGATTAAAATCAACACCTGTGTGCTGTGCTTGATGTAAGTCACAGTCGTGTCTAACACCATTCAGAAGCACAGTGTGTTTGTACTGGTGCTGTGATTTTATATTAATTATAAATAAATAAATAAACTATATAATATACATTGTAGTTATGTCTCTGCAGGGTGTCACTAAAATGCCGATGTGTCCCAGTCAGAGTGAGAGTTTAACACCCTGTGGTAGTGATATTGCAGTCGTTGGATATGTTGCCATTACAGAGAAAAATAAACGTAATACAATTTAATATAAAGTGTTTTGTGTCGACACTGCCTGTTCATTATTGTGAAGCCTGTATAGCGATATGTCTTATATCATGACATTAGTGTATTGTCTCATGACTACTGTTAGTGTATTGTCTCATGACTACTATTATGTTTTTAAGGACATCTTTTCACAATGAACAGAATCTGGGATTTTTGTCAGGTGATGTCTGTGTTAGTTATTATTTTCATGAATACTCACTACATATATTAGATATGAATGTTCAGTGACTAAAACACTAGGACACAGTAACTTACTGCTTTTCTGAGGGCGGGGTCTCATTCTCTGTCTCCAGATCAGGCGTCTCCATGTTTGAATATTAGTGTATGTACAGAGAGCTCATGGACACACTGCTGAATCCTGAAGATGCTGATCTCTACTGCTGGAATAAATTACACTCCTAAACACACAACAACAATCATGCAGTTAATAAATATCTACAGGTTTCAATGAAATTGTATTTAGTCAGATATAATCACAGCAGAGGGATTATGAGTTTTTGACTCAAACTTTACCTGAGTGACATATATTCCCCTATATATACTACACAAACAGAAATCTCTCTCTCTCTCTCTTTGCTCCTGCATGACATGACACACACTCATGTTCTGAATATTTAGGGGTAAATAGCAGGTGAAAAGTGTTAAACATATGGAGGACAAAACATGACAATTATAAATAAATAATTGTGTGAATAAATAAGTAAATAAATACAATATACCCTGGAAAATTGCTAAATGTATTCCTTCTTTTGTTTATTAACATATTTCAAGATTTATTTATTTCTGAATTTCCACATGTATTTATTTGTCACTGTATGCTGATGAGGTAGGCGGTCCCAGCCTTAGTCGAAACCGTGATTGGGCCGCAGGGCTCCTCAGACAGAAGCAATCGATCTAATCAGCGGCGTGCTTTTTAATTATCTGAAACTAACTATGCAAATGGCTGCCAACGAGAGACCGTTATCACACGTTCTGCAGGATCCTTAACCAAACTGTGTTTAACAGTCTTCAAGAACTTCATATCCTCACACGGAAAGAGGAACGCTGGGTGTCCACGGTGCGTTTTACCCAGCAGTAGATGAGCCTCAATTATATTCGGAGGTAAAACGCACAACGTTCCCTTCCTCTATCTGTGTGAGGATATGAAGTTCTTGGACAACTTCTTGAAGATCGTCAAACACAGTTTGGTGAAGGTCAACATCCTTCTCAGCATCAAGCTGAACTAAATCATCCATTAATCTTTCAACACGATATAAAACGTAGTCATTATAAAACGTAGTCAACTCATTAGCGGCAGCTTGTAAAAAAAATACGCCATAGTTGCCAGACAGCAGTCATTACAAGCCAAGGCATTACTAGTGGAGTCGAAACAATCTCACTTCATTTAACCCAGTGGTTCTCAAACTTTTTCTGTCATTCCCCACTTAAGGGGTGAGCGAATTTTCAAGCTCCACTTGTCAACAAAATAATAACGAAATCGGCCAAGTTTACTGTTTATTGAAATATCAATTTCTAAACCAATACGATCAAACACCACCAAGTTAAAAACAGATAAAATACACGTGTAATTGTTACAAGGCTTACGTTGTCACTTATCTTTGCATAATTGACCCCATGTTTATTAGCTGCTCAGTAATCATTTGTAGTTTTTTTGCACTGGCCAATTCTGTATGTAACTTTGAATGAAGCCATTTGTGCTTTGCTGTCCACTGATTCAGATGTTACCATGCGATTCTCCTGCTGTCTGTATTCTGCCAGCTTTCTTTCAAAGACGTCCAGTGGTTTATTAACGTGACTGTGAGTGTGTTGTCTCTAAGTGTCTTCCTAATTTGTTGGGTCTCATGCGATCTGCTGCCAGCGGTTTAAGACACAAAACAAACACGGGTCTCTCTCCTGCCCCCACCATCACCACCATGAATCCAAGCTGAAGATTAGTGGTGGGTGATATAACCAAAATCTTCTATCACGGTAGAAGCAATTTTCTAACTCAATAACGATATATCACAATATAGCAATTTGTATCTGAAAATGCATAAATAAAAATGAAAACACAAAGAAATTGTTTTACATAATTTCATTTTTTAATGTAATTTTATTTAAACTGTGAATTGCTGAGGTTTGCCGCATTTTTTTTACTTTGGCCATATTCGATTTGTATTTCAGATGATAGAAAAGGTTTGACGTGTTTCCACCACTTGTTAAAACAGTGCACTTGCGTACCTTCCAAATCACGTTCATCTCATTCGTATCACTTTTCTTATACCCGAACCAATTCCACACCACAGACAAGGCACTTTTTTCTTTACAATCTCCTCGTTGTTGGTTTCGTCACATGTAAGCAAACTCACTGCTGCTGCAGCGTCTTCTTCCATTGTCGAAATGTATGTGAAGCCAAACACGTCAAAAGTGGGACGAAACCGTGGCACCCGATTGAACCAAATATCTGCGCAAATACAGCGCAGCGCGACTATCTGGATAGCGCAGTGATGATCTGGTTTATTCGCGCAGCCCGGTGGATCGCGCAGCGCCGCTCAAATCACAAACCTGCGCGACCCCCTGTGTTTTTATTTTAAAACAATTTAACATGTCAGGACTGTTTAATATTGTTTCCGCCTTGCCATGCCTGGTTTGTACGTGCGCATCCCAGCGGGGTAAAATGTATTTTGATGGTCGGCGCGATTTATTTCTGTCAGAGTCGCGCAGCGCTGCCCAGTGGGTCGCGCAGATTTGTGATTCGAGCAGCGCTGCTCAAGTTGGCCCGACGTTAAACCATTATTGATCCACTATGGTTCCACTTTTTCTCCCGGCCTACAACTGATGTTATTTTAAATTTACTTGTATTAATGATCCATTTATTTGTGTGTGATTGTTTAGTTTTGAGCGTACACTCTTCATTATCAATAAAGAAAAGCATGAATTAGAATAGGTACTTTCCTGTTTTCCCTCCCGTTCATTGCGCCCCACCTGTCATGTCTGTATTCCCCACTAGTGGGCTGCGCCCCACACTTTGAGAACCATTGATTTAACCAATCACGGTTTCGACTAAGGCTGGGACCGCCTACCTCATCAGCATACAGCAACAAAGAAATACATGTAGAAATGTGGAAAATCTAAAATAGATAAATAAAGAAATTTGACAACACAAAAATGAATAAATTAAGAAATGTGGAAATTCAGAAATAAATAAATCTTGAAATATGTTAATAAACAAAAAATACTAATACAATTTTCCAGGGTATATTGTATTCATTTAGGCCAGGGGTAGCTCAGTGGTTAAGGCATTGGACTACGGTTCGGAAGATCCCAGGTTCAAACCCCACAACCACCAAGTTGCCACTGTTGGGCCCTTGAGCAAGACCCTTAACCCACAACTGCTCAGATGTGTAATGAGATAAAAAAAATGTAAGTCGCTCTGGATAAGAGCGTCTGCCAAATGCCTAAATGTAAAATGTAAATTTATATATTTACTTATTTATTCACACATTTATTTATTTATAATTATGTCATGTTTAGACCCCCATATACACATGATCAGGACAAAACTGATAAAATGTCCAGATCTAAAAGAGCTCCATCAGAATGTTGTGTTGGTCTTCAGCAGGATCCTGATGATTTATTGTATTAAACACAGAACGGAGTCCACAGTGTCTCTCCTGAATACAGTGTGTTACAGTGACAGCACAGCTGTGTGTATGTGTTCCTCTCTCTTACACACTCACTCCAACGTTAATGCTCCAGGCTCCAGCTAATGACGTCACCGACACATACGTTAGATGTAGTTCAGTATGGTCTCCGCTAGGGGGCATTAAACGCGGAAGTGGTTAATTTACGCCGAAGTTTGGATTTGTTTTAGAAGAATTTATTCATGAACGTGATCACGATCGGTTATTTCACCAAGATAATCACAAAAAACTAATCTGTGATCAACCGATATACAGGAGAGTAAATATACAACACAGCGCGCGCGGATTTTCCTGGACTTCCGGTAAAGTCAGATCTTAAACTTTATTATTTTGTTCCAGATTATTAAATCTAAATTCCCACAAACACTCTAAATGTGTAATTAATGATAAACAGAGGAGATAAACTCAGTATATAAAACACACACAGGAGATAAACACTTCACTTCCGTTCACGTGACGCAGTTTAACGGCTTTTTTTTTTTACACCAGTTTAATAACATATAACACGAGTTTTATATTAAATATAAACTCATTATTCAGATATAAAGTCGTTTCTGATAAATAAATCACTCACTTTTACTCGAGCAGTCCTGGTTGTGTAACATTAATATCACCGTTTCTGCCGCGTGTTAAAGTTTATTTGTTCTTTTCCAAACAGAATCCGCTACTTCTACACCTACTTCCGGTTTCTCTTCAATACTTCAGTCTCAGTCAGTTCAGCTGTTCCGGGAAATTCAGTGTCCCTATGTTTCCCCGGTCGCGCGCAGATTCGCGTGCAGAATAAAATTCAAATTAAATAATGTATCTGAATTGATTATTTTACTACAAAGTTTATTACAAATATTAAATAGATGAATTGATTTCCAGGAGTCTCTTATTAAAAATAGTGTTTTGTTTTTAAACATCATCTCACTGTATGACCTAAGCACACATGTCTCTGAGTCAGTTTCAGACATCCCTGATACTTCCACAGCCAGTAGGGGAAACAGATTTTCCTGATGATCAGAGAGATCTGAGACACTACACAATGAAAAGCACTTCTTTTATTTTATTTTTTTTTTTACAGAACCCACACTTCAGTTTCTATAAAACTCCTCATGTACAGATTTGGAAATTGGTTTGTACTGCACCTCTTCTAAACAGGTTATTTATTACCCAGAATGCACCAGTGTGTCAGAGATCCGTCTTTTCATCCAGAACAGGACTGTAGGAGCCGTGTCTCACCCCTTCACCTCTACAGGGTTCAGCATGGTGAGATCCTGCAGCCCCTGAGTCACCACGTCAGGGTGTGTGTGTGTGTGTGCGTGGTGGCTTATGGTGTGTGTAGGAGGAAACACCGCTGCTTCACCAGAGAACAGGTCGAGTCCAGGAGGAGCCTGACAGAGAGAGGAGTCAGGTGATCATAGATACAGTAAATATACAGTATGGTAGGGCTGTAGCTATCGAATATTTTAGTAAATGAGTATTCTACCAAAAATGTAATCAATTAATCAAGTAATCGGATAATGTACTTTTGCTTAATTAAACAGCAATGTAAAATATATAAGAGAAACAAAGATTTATTGGTTTTCTTTTTAGAAAAATCTACTTTTATTTTTTAAATGCATACAGCATTTTATCAAAAATAAACATTGTCATTATTCACAATACATGGAAGAGCTTAAAGTTGACCGAGGCTGAATTAAGTGCATTACAGTGACATACATTGTTATTTTAAAGCCTTTTCTCGGGTGAAAAAAAAAAAAAAAGGTATTTCAAATGACTAAGTATCAAAAAAACTAAGGCACACATTAAAATAAATAATTATGCAAAAACATTAAGTAGTGCAACTTAACTTTCAGGACTAAAAGTTTCTAAATCTACAGCTCAGGCATAAGATAAGCCTTTACTGACTATTTCTGTTGTTTTCTCTTGCTGGTTTCCATTTTGCAGCCACACCACAACGCTCCCTCAAATCATTACACAGCTAACTGTTTACGTCTCCTTCCGCTTTGTGGGTGACGTAAGCGCTTCTTCTTCGTATGTGTTTACTGGCGGCTTGCATCCGGAAGCGCGCTGTGTCACGCCAAACAAATAATTGCGCAAAAACATAACGCAAGCTTTTAAAATTCAATAAAAGAAGCTTTGAGGCAGAAGATTTTGCCTCCATTATCTGAATTCTGTAATCGAAGTACTCGAGTTTCTCGAGGAATCGTTTCAGCCCTACAGTATATACTCCATTATATCACTGTGTACAGCATACCTGATAGATAAATGATAACCTGTTCTAAATAATAAATAAAGGCCTAAAAAGAGATGATTGTTGTTGTTTTGTGATCAATACATTTGGCATTACACTGGAACTAACATGGATTTGCCCTCAATACAACAATTTCAGTTGTTACCCTTTTTTCCAGGCCAAAAAAGGTCTCACACAAACTTCATTGGACCGCCTCTTGATTTGATTACGGCCATGGCACACTTTTAATGAGTTCATTTCACAATTTGAGCCCCATGAATTCTGGAATATGCCGTATGCCATCAGAGAAGAAAAAAAATCTAATGATGGAAAAACCTGGTCATTCAGTATATTCAGGTCATCAGCTGACTGAATTTTTGGGGCACATAACATTGCTGGACCAACAGTAGACCTGACAATCAAAGGCAACCCCAGATCATGGGCATGACTGGTTCATCAATTTATCTGCCTCTCTCCTTACCCTGAACTGATCCCCCATCACGCTTATTCAGGATGTTTTTCCGACCACATTTCTTCCTCCAGGTAATAATCATGTGTTATTTTCTGTTATTATTAATAATCTGGCCGTTCTGAAACAGAGTAACATCTTTGCCATGACCACAGGATAAATCTTCTGATGTGATGTAAGAAATGAGAAGCTACTCACTGCATCAGTTAGGGTTAAATAACTTGTTGTCAACTGATGCATATTAACTGCAGTAATTAGAAGCCTCTTAACTATTTGTTAAATCCAGGTGGTGACTTCATTGTTTTCCTCTAAATAATTTAGTTTAGATTCACAATTATCCTCAAACAAGTCATCATCATCATCATCACTGTCATCATGATAATCATCATCCGTGTTTCAGTGGAAGTAGCCGTGTGTAAACCTGTAACCTCTTATAGAATTCAGGTCTCTAACTGCCTCAAATGTGGGACATGAGTGAGCAGGTACCTGTAATGATGTCCACTGGTTGGACACGTCTTCCACTTTGGGTCTGCTCTGTACCAGAGGAGGATCATTCAGCCCTGCATTCATAATAACAACAACTACAGAAATAAGAATAACAAGACTTTACATCACTAACAACATACAGTTAAAGTCGGGCGTTTACGTACACTTAGCTTGGAGTCATAAAAACACATTTTTAACCACTTCTCAGATTTCATGTTAAACTATAGTTGTTGGGAGTCAGTCAGGACATCTGTATGCATGACAGTAATAGCAATTGTTTACAGATAGACTGTCTAATTTATAAGTTACTGTATCACATGTCATGCATGTCAGAAGTTCACATGGACTCAGTTGACTGTGACTTTAAAATGGCTTTGAAAATCCGGAGATCACGAGTTCGGTTCCCGAGTGATGCTGAAGCCTCCCACAGCCGGGGGCCTAGAGAGAGCTGATTGGCTGAAAATTCAAGAAAATAATGTCATGCCTTTAGAACCTTCTGATAAGTTAACTGACATAGGTAAAACTTTAAAAACTAATAAATCAGTTCCTCTTTCTGAATATGTTCCTGTTAAAATGTCTAAAGCTCCTCCTGTGAAGGTGAAGGTGTAGAGTGATGAAGCTCGGTGTCGGATGTAGTCACCTCGTCTCCTCAGTGTCTGGTACGCTTCATTAATCTTGGACTTGTTAGGGACACTACAGTCCATCTGTACAGCGTCTCAAGAATCTTAGTCTTCACTTCACAGAGACACTTTCACCCACATACTGAGAGAGACAGAGAGAGAGAGACAGAGACAGAGAGAGAATATTTTTTGTCTTTAAAGGGAGATACAGTAAGATTCAGTAGACCAGTAATACCAGCATGATGTAGAAAAATCTCACAAACTGTGGAATATCTGAGACTTTTTGCATTAATGCTGTATGAGACTAAAGGACACAACAGGTCATTTCCAAACTCTGAATAAAAAATATATGACACAAAGAAATCACCCCTTTAATTCTGAAGATTCCTATTCAGGAACCAGCTCACACACAGAGTCAGAGGTAAAGCACTTCTTACATGTACATTTAAATAACTCTTGTTTACGTGACTTTTGTGAACTGGATCTTGTAATCCTGAGTTTTTACTTCAAAATGATGTGACAATCATCCTGTTCACTCATTCACAGAGAACAATGTCTTCATTTACATTTTCTAAGACACTTCTTGTTTATAAAGACCGTATGTGAGGAGACGTGAATGATCATGAATAATGCTGTAATTCACACTAGAGGAGACAAAGACATGCATAATGAGCTGCATAATGAGTCTTTCAGTCAGGTGTGTGACAGAGAGGGAAGTTTATATTTAATATTTAGAATACAGTGTAATATAGCTACAATCTCTCCAGTGTGTTAAGACAGATCCTGACCTGGATGCCTGTCCACCTCGTAGACGTCCACAACCTACTACTCCTGACCCTCCACTCCATCATACAGATCAGCAGCACAAGCAGGAACACCAGTCCTGACCTCACCTGTGTCATCACGTATCAGAGAGACAGAAGTAACAGAAATCACACGATAGACTCAGCAGCGAGACCAGTGGCGGTTTTAGGCAAGGGCGAACGGGGCAGCCGCCCGGGATGGCATTTTTTCATGACACGTGGGGGGCGGCACACAAACTTGGAGGAAAAAATAATAATCTGTGCCGCTAAGTGGTTTTCTATTATCTATGATACCTGTGCCACCCCTGCTGAACAAGCAGCACAGAAGCTGAGCGAGCGGAGAGGAGAGGCGAGGGGGGGGGGGGGTTGGAGGGCGCAGAGTACAGTTCACCTCTCCCAAATGAAGCGGACAAGAAGGGGCTCAATTATATCAGTGACACCTGACGTTCTTACAAATAACGCAATTTCATTCAAAATATTATAAACACACACCAATAATTTGCACTTTTATCATTTATTTAATTGTGTGAAATGGCTAATAAAAATAGGTAATAAAAGCGATGATGATGTGGAGGTGAATTGGTTTAGTCTTGACTTCTGGTCGTGAGTGACAGCGTTGAGGGAAATCTGCTGATTGTCGAATCGTCGATTATAAAGTATAAACACAACGATGGAGAGAAAAAGGCCAAAACTGTCAGGGGCCCAATTTAGAAAAAAAAAAGAAAAGAAGATGAGGAGAAACGGGCAAAAGATAAAGGTATATAACAATGTTCTCTCTGTATGATTAAGGTATTCATATCATCATGTTAATTAGTGGTATAACGTTAACTCTTAGGTTAATTGTTAGCCTTCTTGCTTATGATGCTTGCTATGCTTACCTTCCTAAAAAAACACACACACACACACACACACACACACACACACACACACAATAAAAGGCTAATCTACAAACCATCACAGAAATTCTAATGGTTTCTACTAAATACCATTATGAAACATTAACTTTTTCCAGTGAAACTATCACAAAATTCCTTATTGTAGTTTGTTTTGGACACTTTTCCAATAGGATTTACCATCACACCCACCAATAGAATCCATCATATACCAGCAGACTTTGTTATACTTACCATTAAAAACCAATACAATTCCCATTATTGTATTTTTGTATTATTATTGTATATTATTCTTAATCATTTTAAATATTTTTTCTTAAATAATATTTGTTTTTACAGAGTATATTTATTTAGGTTATGAGTAGTTTATTTATTTTTTGCAAAAATTGGTCTGTTACGGAACGACATGTAGTATTACTACAGTAAAACGTGTGGTGTGTACAAAATGTGAAATTTTGTCATTTTTTCTTTTTTTTGGGAGGGGGGGGGCATCTCGCCCGGGGAGCAATTCAGTGTAGAACAGCCACTAAGTGAAACCCTGAAGGATGATGAAGAACCAATCGACTCCTACTAACACTTCTCGCTCTGATCACAAAAGCTCGTTATCTTTTTCAGTAATTCTTGTGTGATGAATGAAGTAATTTCCATCCACTGTAGGTACAGATGTTAAGTTTGATCTTGAAGTCTAACAGCAAAATACCAACAACAGAACTGCAGCTCCATGACAAACACATCTGTGCAGGTCATTCAGTCATTAAAGTATGTGAATTTGACAATTTGGTGAAACAGAGCGACAGATTCCTGAACTCTGTGGATACTTCAGGACTTGCAGATCAAGAAAACTTCACGCGACCAAGTGTGTGACTTTCTCCAGGTGTGTATGATAAATTTGTATTTTTTTAATTAAATCTATTGGGTCGAGATTTGATATGTAAATTAGGTCTAAAACTCCTGAGACTAAACCAGTATTGATCCTGAAGATTTGACTCTTGTGAAATGTGATCCGTCGCCTCTCCTGTCGTGTGTATGAATGGAAGCTCTGCACTTCAGCTGTGAGTTCAGTAAACGCTACGATGACAGACATTATAGATCACATGTCAGTAAATACATCACACTGTATGTCACATATCTTAAGTGTTTAAGACGAGCCCAGGTGTGTAGTTAATGTAGATATAATCAGTGTGCACATGAGGAAGCGTCACATTGATGTCATTAGCAGGGGCAGCCCTAATGTGTTATTGGTTAAAAGTAATAAGGATGAGTAAAAAGATTTGGGCCTTTGGGTGACATGTGGTACGAGTGAGAGTGATTTGGAATGTGACGTCTTATCCAAAAGTAAAGTACAGCTTCAGAGAGACAAATGCTGATGCAATGCTGTTAAATTAAGTGGTAAAGTGTAAAAGAACTGGGTACATTACAGCTCACAAGACCTGGACAGTCAGGAAATGAGCTCATCACTATGTGAAGACTTTTTATTATTTAATGACAATTCAGGTTTATCATCACTCACTAAAACTGATGTGCTAAGGGCAGCATGATGTAGGTTTAATCAGGGGAACTGAACTGGTGGTGATCACCCCAAAGTCTACATTTAGGTCCTGAACACTTCATACAGTTTCCCCGTCTACCTGAGGCCATGGCTGAAATAATTCCAGTGTTTAATTCTTTATTGAAAGCTGATGTCATAGTTCACACCAGCACCTCCTTATTGTCCAGCAGAACAAGCTCATAAAGCAAGTCGTATCAAAGATACAATTAATATAAAAACAAGTCGAGTCTTTAGAACAATTTGTTTTGGCACAAGATAAAACTTTGATCCAAGTAGTAATAAAAAATATTCCAAATTCTAAAACAAAGAAAATAAAAATGACATCATTGTTGTAAGAGTGTTTTTACTGCAGAAACATTATTGTGATCTTTGTGATCCTCGAGGCCCCAGTGAGATACACACTCATGTGAAGGGTCTTCAGGTCCACAGTGAACTTCTCTGAAAGCAAGAACAATCTTTCACTGAATTAAATTTGACATTATAAACTACTTCAGTGTTGTTCATCCCAGATTCTACAAGGTCTTTTACACAAACTGTTGTTGAAAATAATGGCTGCATGATTTCCGTTTTGCTACAGGAGCATGAAATAATAAATACTGTAGCTGTAGTTTACTCCTCAGCCAGATCAGATCCTGTAGCAGCAGCATCACCCATGTGTTTATGTTCAGTACCAGTAACTGAGAAGGCAGGACGGATCAACGTTATGTGTTTGCTGTGATGAACAGCATGTGAAATTTTAAAAGTGTAAATGTGATGCTCACACTAACAAAAGCAGATGCAGCAGTGAAGACAGCGGTGTTGAGATCATTAAATGACGACACTAATAGGTGCAGAACAAGATTTTCAGTTCCAACAGTTGATTTACAGAATCTGCAGACACGAGACACGTCAGGAGAAAAACCTTGTTTAAAAAAAGCTCTGTTTCCTCATTAAGCAAAACTGACACACGTTAAGGACCACATGTCTAAAGGGGGTGTGGCCAATAGGATGTGCATTTGTGCTACTAATAACACAGGGAAAGGAATCGAGATGAAGCCAGAGAACACACACACAATCTAAAAGGACATTGTGAAGATGAAATGTTGTGTTATTGTGTAAAACTCTCTGTGGTTTTATCTTCAGTTCAGGTCCATTGAAAGTGCTTCTAACACCACAAACAGCAGGAGAGGTAGCGGAAAGAGAGACGTGGATACACACCAGTCACGGCAAACATGTCCCAGAACCTGAGAGAAGACGACACAGAGGTCCACAAGGGTGAGCGGTGACGTGGTAGTAACCTCTCCTGTGAACCCCAACAGACTCTCATCTGCACACAAAGTACCTGGGCTTCAAGTACCTGGGCGTCCACATCTCCGAGGATCTGACTTGGACTGAGCATATCTGTGCTCAGACGAAAAGGGCAAAGCAGCGTCTGTACCACCTGAGGCAGTTGAGGAAGTTTGGGGTTTCCCCTGCTGTCCTTAAGGCTTTCTACTCGGGTGCTGTTGAGAGCATCCTAACACAGAACATTTCATCCTGGTTTGGGAATAGCTGTGTACAGGACAGGAAAGCCCTCCAGAGAGTGGTCCGGGCAGCTGAACGCTGCTGCAGGTTAACTCTCCCCTCCATGCAGGACATCTACACCAGGAGATGTAAAACCAGGGCAGCTCGTATCATTAAGGACTTGTCGCACCCCAATAACGGACTGTTCAAACTTCTGCATTCAGGCAGAAGGTTCCGGGTCATTATGGCCAAAACGGAGAGACTCAGGAGGAGTTTTTATCCACAGGCGATTAGACTCCTCAACCATGATGGGCCACTCTCCCGTTCATAAGACTGGTAACAGTTCACCCACACACTGCTGTGCTGACATTCCACACTGCACACTGCACTTTAGTCTGGACTGTAAGCATCACTTGCACTAACATCTTTATCCTGCTCAGATACACATTTTATTATTATGTTTACATTTGCACCTTTTTTTTTTTTTTTTTTTTTTTTTCTATTTATAGATTATTTCTTTTGTTTCTTGTTATTTGCACAAAGTAGGAGCGGTTCAGGATACATTTCACTGCGTGTTGTACTTGTATAACTATGCATGTGACAAATAAAGAATCTTGAATCTTGAATCTTGAATCTTGAAAAAGTGCACGAGTCAGAAGAACCGACTAGAGTGACAGGAACAACGCAGGACTACGTACGACTCTCCACTCAAATTCATCACAAATTCACACTTAGAGAATAAGCAGCACTACATCTGAGGACAACACGAGAGGAAACTGTAAGGTGTCAAAGTACAACAGGAGCAGCAGCACCGAGTAACACATGGGGACGTGTAAAAGTAGCAGCAACTAGAAATATGTTGTAACTAATGAGAGGATAGAAGACTGTTTTAAAAGACAGAGAATATCAGTGACTGAGATTAATCACACTCACGTAGACACGACACACATTGAATTAGCTGGACTGGACTCTTGGTTAAAAATGAGAAATCGACTCCAACACCCCAACACAATCTGGGTTTGATTATAGTAACTGTTACCCTGACGTGCCTCCTTATTGAGGACTCGGGGAGAAATAGCCTCGGTAAAGTCTGTTTAGCTAAACCGAGCCGCTTCCATTTAAACTAGAACAATGTGAGGAGACAGTGTGATAAAAAAAGTATAACACTAATCTCAGGAGACGTGCAGGGAACATTTTACTGACCGAAAGAGGCGAGTTATGTAAAGTGTTAGACACCTCCTGTTGTTTCTATAGACCTGACAATCATCAGAATATCAGCAACATCATAGAGCACATGAAGAAGACTTTACAAACACGTCCCCAAGTAGATTCTTGGATCTCGTGGTTAAGACAGTTGTGGGGAGTCTGGGGTTATTGTCTGTCTTCTAGTCTTCTACCGATTGTGATTATAGTCGTGTCAGGCCTGTATGTATCACCATGTATTTGCAGGTGTCTACAAGAACTAGTGCTGAACACAGTATAATATCAAATGTTACAGCAGACTGACAACAACATAGAACAACCGAAAATGGACTCAACTGAGATTAATGAATGGGTATCGGTTAAAAATGAGACCCAAAACACAGACGCTGTTGGAGTCTTAACGAAGCTACAAGCTGCGGTTTATTGCTGAGTAACGCAGCCGCTTTACCACTGAAACTCTTTAAAAGCTGCTTAAGGTCAATATGTTTCATCATGTGAGTGTATTTGTGGAATTAGTTACACATCTATTGTACAAGCTGAAGTTATAACTCATTTCAGTTAGCATTTCTTAGCATTGTGTCACACAGTGATCAGGTGGTGTCATGACTAGACATGTTCCAGTGATTAGAATAAATGTCCTGTGTGTCTCCATCTGTCACATCACTGAGTTGTAGATGTGATTTAAAAGCTCAGTAATGTTAGCTGTGTGTGTGATTTATTAGTGTGGAAGCAAAATAATCGCATTAATAATTCACACACAAGACATGATGCACATATCCCAGTTCACGTGCACGAAATAAATATATATATTCATAATATAAGTTTCACAAATGCAAAACCCAATTCACAGATGTACAACTGTGTACAAAATGTTTTAATGTTTAAAATTCACGAGTGTATCATGGACTTTCAATGTGAAAATCGTCTTTCTTGTGTGAATACCCTGGATTGGTGTGTGTGTGTGTGTGTGTGTGTGTGTGTGTGCGCGTGTGTGTGTGTGTGTATTTTTTAGACTTTTCTGGCTCCTATTCGTGTCATTTGCACGATTTCAAATTTGCTTTGGTGCGTCACTGAGCCAGAGAGCGGTTGTTATTTATAGGTTTTATTAAACAGCTTCACAAATCGTCTCTTCAGTCACCATTATTACTTACAATATGATTTCCTTATAATAATTCAAATGATCAGAGGTACTGGGATAAAAGTTTGTATTTCTGATATAAACACTAATGTCTACAATACAAACCAATATAGAGTTTTTGAACATTTTGAAAGTAACTCGCCCCCCCCCCCCCCTTTATTTATTAATAAACAAGAAGAAAATACAAATATACATATCTCATTACACTGGAAACAAAACAATACTAAACCATTCTTCTGCCAAATAGGTAAAATTTAGTGATGTACAACAACAGCAAATGGGCAAAATGTTCATTCAGTGATAGTAAATGTTCATTTAGTAATAGTAAATTAGCTATTATTGAGCAACATAAGGCTAACCCAACATTTTATAACCCTTACAAGCTTTTTACAGTCAGTTACCTCATAACCATTCCCAGACATAACATATGACAAACCCTCCGCACCTCTGTGAATTCCACACCAGGCCTTAATATTTATATTTGCTCTAAATTAATCTTCTACCACTAGGTGGCAGAGTAAACACTCTTTAGCAGAGTTTGATATTTCTTTAAATTTTGCTCCACAGACACACCAGGTCATAACAGAGAGATGCTCTTACAGACGGCCATAACATCTGCATATGTAAAATAAATCAAACTCATCTGTCCATCAGCTTAATCTCTTGTTCACACAGCTCATAGGAACAGACCAACATCCTATTCTATTACCAAACACAAGGTCAAAGTGTCCTAACAGCACAGTCACTGGCAACTTTCAACAGTCCTACCCCTCTCTATAGTCCCCTTTTTATTTTTTATTTTTTTTATTAATTCTTTTCTTTTTTTTAATTACTAATTAAGATAAGTCTTCACAAATCTCGTACCAGAACCTCTGAACTGGTGGACAGAACCATAGTGTGTGGATGTAATTATCAGGTGTATTGCCTTGACCGTGTAAGCAGTTGTTGGAAGCTGTAAAACCCATCCTGAACATCCTATGACCTGTATAGTACGCTCTAGAATGAATTTGTTGATATTCTAAAAATCAGTTTTTTATAATCCCATATTGTTTAACTAATATGTCAAAGGGAATAAAGTATTTAATACCTTTATATCTCCAATCTGTGAAGTTTATCATATTATTGTTTAGTAATATATCCGGATTGTTCCAGATGGAGGTACGTTTGCATGGAATTAGTGACGACTCAGTCATTTTTAGAAACTCCCACCATGCTGTCAGAGAAGAACTGATCCTGATGGTTTTGAAGCAGACATGTCGTTTGATGGTCGAGCTAATGAATGGCAGATCCGAAATCTCTGTATTATTGCATAACGCCTGTTCTACATCTAGCCAAGGCTCATCTAAGAGGGTGTGTTTTAACCAAATGTTCAAATGTATTGAAGCCTGTTGGCTAAGAAATAGTGGTGAAAATGAGGCAGGTCTAGTCCTCCTTTATCCTTGGTCTTTTGTAGCATTATTAAACTAATACGCGAGGGTTTACCTTTCCAAAGGAATGTAGAGATGGAGGAGTCCAGAGATCTAAACCAGGCTGATGATGGTTCCTCGGGATCATTGCAAATAAATAATGAATTCTTGGCTAAACCATCATTTTTATTGAGGCGACTCTTCCCCTGAGTGATATGTGTAGAGCCGTCCATCTGGTTAGATCATCTTCTACCCTCTTTAAAACTGGGATGTGCTTTAATTTAATTACATCTGCCAGCCTAGGTGAAACATTAATACCTAAATATTGAATATTTCCAGAGAGCAATTAATTGGAAGAACTGTAGATTTGAACCAGTTTATTGAATAATCTGAGAGTCTTGAGAAAGAGTTTATTAATGTAATTACCTCAGAGTGGTTTGTGAATGCTGAAGAAAAAGTACCACATCATCTGTGTAAAGACTAACTTTATGTTCTACATTCTTGCCTCTGATGCCTTTAATCACTGTAGTCTGTCTAATTACTGCTGCTAGAGGTTCAATAAAAATAGCAAACAGTGACGGGGAGACGGGACGTCCTTGTCTGGTGTCCCTCTTAAGACACAAGCTGGAGGATGTTTGGTCATTTGTCCCGACACGTGTTGTTGGAGAGTTATATAATATTTCTAACCAGTTTATGAAAGAATTTCCAAAACCAAATTTGTATAAAGTTGCAAATAGAAAATTCCAGTTAACCCCATCAAAAGCTTTTTCTGCATCTAGAGACAATATTGTAATTTGAAGGTTTTTATTGTATGAATCGTCGATCAGGTTCATTAATCTACGTGTATTTGTTGAGGAGAGCCTCTCTTTTATAAAACCAGTTTGGTCAGAATGAATTATGAGAGCGGTACATCACTTTTTATTAAATATAGATCATTTAATGATTAGAAATCTACCTTCTGGATCTATAACTGTACTGTGAAATTCATATTTTTATGTATTAAAATTGCTTCCCGCCTTTGCCTAGAGTTATAGCCGGCTGAGGATACATGAGGAAACTCATCTGTTTGAAGTTCATCTGTAGCTGTGGCAGGTCTGTGAGTCTCTTGTAACAAAACAACGTCTGCCTGGAGTTTCTTTAGCTGACTAAATATTTTGAACCTCTTCTCTCTGGAGCCAGCTCCATTCACATTCCATGTGACAAACCTTAGTGCGCCTATAGATGTGTGTGTGTGTAGCTAATGCTGCTCGCTGCGGGTGATGCTCAAATGAATGAGGTATAAGTGGACATGTAGGCGCTTGTATGCGAGTGTGTCCTCCATGTCTATATAGGGTATTGTGTGTAAATATATAAATATAGGGTGTTGTGTGTGTGTGTGAGTGTGTGTGTGTGTGTGTGTGTGTGTGTGTGTGTGTGTGTGTGTGTGTGTGTGTGAGTAGTGAAACAGATGATCAGTGCTGTGAAAGGAATTAAAAGTGCAAAAGACATACAAAGAAACAAGCAGGGAGGGACACAAGTCAAAACTTTACAGAAACGAAAACATTGTAGCAACATTTAAACGCTGCTGAGATTGACGGTATCGTGTTTATGATATAGTGTTAAATTAGCCAATTAACATAAATAGTTAGATAGAGATGAATAAAAACTCAGCCTGTGTAAAAGGTGTGTAAAGCTGAGCTACTCGAATGCTCCTGGAGGCCTGTGATTGGTTGAATGATGTCATGCTTCACGTTTACATTTTATATATTTTATTATACAATGACATGATTTCTTGTCTTGAACAGCTTACAATAATAATAATGAATAATAATGTAGTGAATGTATTGCATGTGTTCAGGTGGTTGGTGATGAAGACACTCTGCTGGAGCAGAAAGAGCTGCTGGGAACCTGGTACCCGTCATGACTCGTGTAGAGAATTCGGACAGATGCAGACGGTTCGTCACAAGTTTCAATGAGTCTTTATTTCTTTTTTCTTTCTTTTCTTAATAGATATTCTTCTTTAAAAACAATAGAGAAAAAACAGAAACGGAAGTAAACAATACAGAATAAAGCTGAAACTGGGTTTAGCCTCCTCAGGCTGGTTCCACAGGCCGGCGGACTCGAACACCGACAATCCCTTTAGGACACACCCACCGTTGTCCCGACAGGTTCACCTCCACTGAGGTTCATCTCTCTCTTTAAACAGAAAACTCACATAGAAAGTACTGGTTGCTGCCCGGCTGCTCTTCTTCAGTCCTGAGGAGGCGACATGTACATGAAAGCAAGCAGTGAGGCAACATTATTCCTAAAAATCTGTGTGTTTTTGTTTGTTTTAAAGGTGTTGGTGTTGATTTGCAGCATTGCCCTGAATAACTGGTGGTTTGTGGCTCACCTGACTGACCTGCTGGATCACTGCAAACTCCTGCAGTCACACAGAGATCTCATAACTGACTAATGGAGTAACTTCAGCCTAAGTGTCCCCTCTGAAACAGCCCCCTTAAGCTGGCATATAATCAAGGAGGGGATAATAACAGGGTGAATCATCTCTGAGAGCCTTTTCAAACTAGCAATGCATGTCCTTGTACAGTCTGAACTAATACAAACAAATACAAAATCACCAACCACACGACCGGGCATTCATGGATGACCTGACAGTCACAACAGAGTCAGATTGATCCTGTAAGGACTTGAGGAGCTGATAGTGTGTGCCTCATTCTTGTACATATTGGGAGATGCAGATTGGGAGATGTTCCAGCACTGGACTGATGACATCAACAGCTTCATGGAAGCAGATATTTGAATTATCTAGAAATTGGCAGGAAATGCTGCTCACAATACTACTAGCAGAATGTTTCCCAACCATGTGATCTACCTTTACCTCTAGGAACATGGAAATGTACATGACTGCATCATATAACATTCGCAGATCGGTAAATGAGACGGAGCAAATCTACAGGAGGAAATTAGAGTCACAGCTCCAATAGTGCAGCTCTAGGAGCCTGTGGCAAGGACTAAGGACAATAACGGACTATAAACATACAACACCAAGACCCAGAATGATCCATGCGGGCGTGTCTCTGACAAATGAGCTGAACATCTTATGCTCATTTTGAGGCTGCAGCTAATGGCGCTTACAATGCTAAGAGTACCAGTAGTGCTAGTAATAATAATAATAATAATAATAATAAGACAATCTCAATCTCAAAGTGCCACAAAGTAAAAGCATTTTCATAAAAATATAAAACAATATAACAAGAGAATAAAAGCTAACAAACTAAAATAAAATAAGAAATAAATCAAGACAGTAAACCTAATGGTAAAACTACCAACCTAACATAAAACTTATATCATAAGAACACAAATATAAAAGATGAAGAGCAGCTACTGAGGTCAACAATATGTGCATGGTTTATATTTGACAAATTAAATTAGATTATTTTTAAACATTTATTTCTAAAATGTTAAAAATTTATGTTTGGTTTATAAGTGTGTGTGTGTGTGTGTCTGTGTGTGTCTGTGTGTGTGTGTGTGTGTGTGTGTGTGTGTGTGTGTGTGTGTGTGTGTGTGTGTGTGTGTGTGTGTGTTTAGTTTTGCCTCTAACCTGCGGGAGTTCCTGGTGCTGCAGTACGCCTCTGGACTCTTCTCTCATCACAGGTGAGAGGCATCTGTCTCCACAGTAAAGCACAGTGCGCTCTTAACACTGTGCTGTACAGTGAGCTACTACATACATTATACAACAGGGATTTGGGTCCCCACGAGCTTGTAATAGGATAAACTGTAAAAACAACACGTGTAATATACAGTAAAATACCGGCAGCTGTGGTTGCCAGAAGTTCACCGTAAAATATATGGTCACAATGTGAAATGCTTTACAGAATACTTTTTGATAACCCGTAAATTTTACATCTGAGGACTGCTGCTTGTTTACAGTACATTTCTGTTAAATAAAACAGATATATTGTACACATGTTTACAGTAATTTACTTTAAATAAAGCAGTTGTAAATGTAGATTTTCTTGCAGTAAACTATTGTTAATATAATAAATATACTGTCAAACCAATTACTTTCTATTTACGTAATAAACATAATAGGACTTTATAGAATATTATAGTATTTTATTGTAATGTTCATTTTTACAGAAAATTACCGGCAGCTGTGGTTGCCAGAATATAACTGCAAAAAATACGGTAAAATAGAAAAAATCTGTCAGATTATTGGAATTGATAAATGAACTAAACTAATAAATACTGTCTATAGTAAATCAAGGCACAAACCATAATTATTAGATTGTAAAGAAACAGATTCTGCACACAGGCACTGTCTGGTATACCGTCTGGTATAATGCCAGTGAAATATGGGGTCCCACAAGGGTCAGTTTTAGGACCTCTGTTGTTCTCAATATGCATGCTTCCCTTGGGTAACATCATTAGAAGACATGGGATTAGTTTCCATTGTTATGCTGATTATACCCAATTATATATCTCAACTAAACCAGACGAAATACCTAAGTTGTCTAGGTTAACTGAGTGTGTCCAGGACATAAAAGATTGGATGACCAATAACTTTCTTTTACTAAATTCAGAT
This sequence comes from Channallabes apus, assembly GCA_030522415.1. NCBI lineage: Eukaryota > Metazoa > Chordata > Actinopteri > Siluriformes > Clariidae > Channallabes > Channallabes apus. The sequence goes on along the minus strand of CM060105.1, from coordinate 13,237,415 downwards.
AAGACAGAGATATTACTTATTGGCCCAAAAACCAGCACACAACAGCTTTCACAATTCAGCTTGCGCTTAGAAGGATGTACTGTTATTACCAGCTCAGCAGTAAAAGATCTGGGAGTAATATTAGACAGTAACTTGTCTTTTGAAAATCACATTTCAAATATCACAAAAACAGCCTTTTTCCATCTTCGAAATATTGCTAAACTTAGGAACATCTTATCCGTATCTGATGCAGAAAAACTAGTTCATGCATTCATGACCTCCAGACTGGACTATTGTAATGCATTACTAGGTGGTTGTCCTGCATCCTCAATAAACAAGCTTCAGTTAATCCAAAATGCAGCTGCCAGGGTTCTCACTAGATCCAGAAAATATGATCATATAACCCCAATATTATCATCCCTGCACTGGCTACCTGTTCAGTTTAGAATAAATTACAAAATAGTATTACTTACATACAAGGCCTTAAATGGTTTAGCTCCCACATACCTAACCAGTCTTCTGATACGCTACAATCCACCACGCGCCTTAAGATCACAAAACTCCGGACTTCTGGTAGTTCCCAGAATTTCAAAATCTACAAAAGGGGGTAGGGCTTTTTCATATTTAGCTCCAAAGCTTTGGAATAGCCTTCCAGACAGTGTTCGGGGAGCAGACACGGTTTCTCAGTTCAAAAGTAGACTCAAGACGCATCTTTTTAATCTGGCATACACATAACTCATCCCAGTACTCATACTCCAGTACACCTATACCGAATGGCAACTACGCTAATTCTCCCCATCTGTTCTGTATTTCTCTACCCATCCCGAGGCATCGGGAGATTTTGCCAGCTTCAGTAGACAAAGGCCGACCCTGCGAGGTTCCTGAGGCATCCAGAGAAGGACCAGCTCCAACTGGATTCAGCTTTATGATGGTTGGAGCTACACATGCTGCTCCTGTGCTTCCAGTGATCCAGACCTCATCTGCCCTCTGCACCTACTGACTCGTCCCTATGCTGAACTGGTCTTCATGACAATTTAAATAATTTCTGTCATATTGAATTTTCACCTGCACAACACACAAGATGTTATATCATTTCTATCTGTTATCGCCCAAATGAGGATGGGTTCCCTGTTGAGTCTGGTTCCTCTCAAGGTTTCTTCCTAATGCCATCTCAGGGAGTTTTTCCTTGCCACCGTCGCCGTCACCCTTGGCTTGCTCATCAGAGACATTTCATTCATTCATCTCATTATTATCTGCACATTTTTCTCACACATCCACACTTCCAATTATTTTCTTTTCTATAATTATTATTATTTGTTTTTATTTATTTATTTTCTATTATAATTTTATTTATTTATTTATTACTTTATATATAATTATTCTATATATATATATAAAAAATTTTTTTTTTTTTTTTTTTCTTAAATTTTTGTGAAGCTGCTTTGAGACAATGACCATTGTTAAAAGCGCTATATAAATAAAATTGAATTGAATTGAAAAAACAGGCACTGTGTTAAAACAGTCTGAGATGATCCAATAACGTGACCAGTGTACTCACAAAGACGTGTCGATCTTGGAAATAAAATGTGTCCATATAAATTCAGGATAATCAATGATGACAAACATCAATCAGGGCCGCTTGTTTGGTTGAACAACAGTAATGAGTCCAGACTTGACGGAAGACATGGGACTGAGTCCGTTTGAGAAACTGGAAATGTACTGCTTGAAGACTTGAATGCTGTCACTATCTGCAGAAAACAGACACAAAGACAAGTTAGTTCATAAGCAATATGCTTAAACAGAGATAAACTCAGTCTTCTTTTGTCCAATTGATTATTAATGAACTACACACAAGCAAGCAACACTCAATTATGCAGTCTACTTTGATAATCAATAATGAAACAAATAAACCACTGGAACTTTAAGCTGGTGCTGATATGATCCTCTCGGCAAAAAGGAGATAAGAAACAAAAACAGAAAAAAAAGATAACATTAATAGTTAAGTGATATAACAAATGTTATAGCATTTACACATTAGCTACAGTAAGTGCTTCACTTAGAAATATTAAGCAGGTTGTGTTATTTCCAACTAAAAAAGTACTCATCAACATTATGTAAAACAATGTACATGGACATATAATACATCTTTTACATGCATGTATACAAGCTTCACTGAGATGACAATGAGCAACTTTAGTCATATGAAGTTTAGTCAAATTTGCATAAACTACATTTGACACATCACTTGAGATCAAGCATTAGGACCTCTGCTTTGAAATAAAAAACTGACATATGCACTGCTATAGAATGAAAGATTGTGAAGACATTTATGTTGTAATAAAATACTCTTTAGAAAAAAAGAGATTTGAGTTCCACAATATCATCATATCAATGACAACAGACTAAAGTTATTTGAGCAGCTGACCAAAAGGTCAAAATATTGATGCACGTCAGTTACTTTAAAAGCTTATGAATTAAATGTACTGACTGAAGCTTAGCACTGAGACTTGGCCATCCCACATTTCTGCAAAGTTGGAAGCACTGAAATTTCCAGCTGTGCACGTTAAAGAAAGGGTTAAATAGTTAAATAGAACTTCAAATGTTTTTGGTAAGAAAGTAAAAGAATTGATGTCTAATGAACAGCAAAACTTACTGCTATTTATTCTTATAAAGTGTCCAAATACTGTCAGGAAAAAGAGATTGAAGAAGTCCTTGTTACGTACAACACCTGGCATATCATAAGAAAAACAGGTAAAGGGAAAAATATAGTCCTACTGTAAATAATACAACATATTTTCAAGCATATCTTTTACTCTTTTAAATGCAGTGTGCAAATTACAGGTAATAAATAAATGGCCACGTTTAGTGAAAAACCAATAGTTGTGCGTCACAAGTGGCTAATCAGGTTCAACACAACACATAGCATTATTGTACAATAGTCACCAAAGTTCACTTCCACCTACTGTAGGTCCTGCAATCCTGATCTCTTTCCAGTGTGTCTCTTGTTAATCTCTACTGCTGCTGTTCAATAAGGTGGATACAGCAAAATAAACCTGTTACATTGTTCTTAGGTAATCATTAGACATTCATAACTTGTGGAAACCAAAATGTGGAATAAGCCAGTTTAACAATTGAACTGAACCAAAAACGATGCTTATTAAAACATGAACCCAAAACCTAAACGCATTTCTGTTAGTGGTTAACAAATAAGGTAAAGTGGATGCTGTTCCATACAGGTAGTGCTGTTTAAGTGTTTTGTCCTAACACTTCAAATGGATGTGACTGAAGGTCCACATTTAACATGTCTCTCTCCACTCGTCATCCGAGAGATCTGCAATGAAATGAACTCTTGGATTCACTGCTAGCTGTTTCTTGTTTTTCTTGGTCTCCACTTTTGTGCCCTTCTCGGGATTGATGTTGAAGAAACACTTTTTTAAACACAATAATTCAAAATTAACTTCTAGATTTGTTCTAAAAGGAGGAAGGAAAAAAAGCTATACCTCCTGAATAAACTCAAGTGTGGAGCCCAGAGCCACAGGATGGTGGATATTGAAGCAGTAGTAGCTTGTAAACATCATGCAGACAGCAGAGATGAAGGTGGGGATGTGGTCATTCACAATTCTTTGGTCAACACTCAACATGAATTGCTTTGCAGCATAACATGATGTTCCTGCAAGAACATAGAAAATAACAGCCCAACAGCCAATACATACACATGTATTATTTCCTTACCAACAGTAAACTCAGGCTTCTTCAGCAAAAACGATCACCTTACCACATACAATGATGCATGCTGTCACAGGCAAGTTTTCCACTTGTACTTCTTTTCCCACACACGTTTCTTCAACAGAACAATTTCTCCTCTTTTTCATTAAAATAGGAGAGGATGAGGAGCACCAAATCCTTGACATCTTCTGAGCAGTCCTCCAACTGTCCTCTCAGAATTTTCAGCTTCATGAAAAGCATTTGTGCAAGCTGTAATAAAGTCCAAAACACATTTTCCATTTTTTTCCAACATTACTGAGGAAAGTCTCTTTCAGTGATACACCAGTAAGCTCATGAAAGTGAACTGTCATGCCAATCTCCTTAAACAAAAAGGCCACTCTTCCATGAGGGATTGCAGATCTGTTCCACTGTTTACTGCTTTACGCTGGGAGAAATAGGTGCACTTCATAAGACGTTTTACTTCCTCTGTACTGAAGGTTGCCTGGTCACTGAGCACCTTAGAGAGAAATGCAGGGCAGCTTCTGTCAAAAGTAATTAAAATTTTGATGGATTGATTACAGGTCAAAGGTCAAGGTAATCATATTAAATAATATGGTGACATGTGTAGGTCAAAAGTCACGATAATTCGTGGGAAAGAATGCATAGGAGTAAATATATAATTATTTAATTGTATTTATGGTGTCATTTTCCAAACGGTTGAATGATTAAAGATAGTATTAATGTTAAATGATCCCCGTGTGTCCCTGACACACAGACACACACACACACACACACACACCTTAAACCATCCTAATCAATGTCTGGATATCCCCCACCCTCTCTCACACACAAGCACTTATTTTATTACGTTAACAATTAGCTGGTATGTTCAGTCCACCACCCTCACCCCCAAATGTAAAAGCACACATTAGTCCCAAAATCCTCTGTTGATAATTGGTAATGATTATGCGTGGGGACAATATCCCCCACCCGCTCTCACACTCAAAAGCACTTATTTTTATTATATTAACAATTAGCTGGTATGTTCAGTCCACCACCCTCACCCCCCAAATGTAAAAGCACACATTAGTCCCAAAATCCTCTGTTGATAATTGGTATTAATTACGCCTGGAGAGTGATATCCTCACCCGCTCTCACACACATAAGCACTTATTTTTATTATATTAACAATCAGCTGATATGGTCAGTCCATATGATCAGGTATTTCCCCCCCCCCCTACCCAAACCCCCGCCCAGCCACCCCACCACCACCCCCCACACGCTGATTCGTTACAAACTCACACAGACCTTCTTCAAATACTTTGCTCTATCGTCTTGGAAAATGTAAAATATTGAGAAGAATATCTTTGCGTGCGCAACAATGGCTGTTTGTCCTAACGCCCCAAAAAAATCTACAACTACTCTGCCAAGATGTTCAAACAGTTTAGAGTGCGCAAATATTCAGTATTGGTGATTATCAAAGGGGTGTACAGCCGGCTTTTTTTTCAATGCGGATTCAGCCGTCGTACAGCTGTTCAGGTTATCAGGACCTGGTCACATCCACTGGAGCAGCGCTACTGAGACCGTATCTTTTGATCAGTGTGGTTGGAAAAAGTTTCGCAAATGGAAATGAGAAATACATTTTCTCCCTGACACCCTCCAGCAGACACACACAAGCACTTATTTGTGCTATGTTAACACAATTAGGTGGATGGTCAGTCCATATGGTCAGTCCATTTTACAAAAGGTATACCATCCATCTGACACCCCCAACCCCCAGACACACACCTCAGAAACACTTCCTATAAAACCAAGAACTTCCAAAAAGTTCATCATTCAGGAAATCTGCCAAGTGATATTACGGCTTTGAAACTCTGTCATTGGTGACATCGCTTCTTCATCCAAAAGAAAGATCATGGACTTCTCATCGGGTAAGAAATTTGATAAAATTTCTTCACTTATATATTAGATTAGATTCTCTTACAAATGGGTTAGACCTAAACTTTAATTTCAATACGTTTTATTACAGAACAAGACCTTGGTATGCTTATCTGATTGTAATGTCTAGGATATTGTGAGTCTTTAGGTAATTTCATTCTACCATTTAGAACTTTGTTTTGTCATAAAAGCTACGATACATAACACTAAGAGAACATTTATTTTGTTTTTCCCGATTTTAGTCAACGACGTCCTGATTATTTCGGACGATGAATTTCCTGACACACCCGTGCAAGACCTACAGCCAAAATCTCGTACGAAACCAATAGCTGTAGTGCATCCGCTGCCGAGACTATTACAGCAAACAGGGATTAATGACAATAATTCAAACGCTCCAGGTAAGATGAATAGGTATCATCTACTAATGCGTTCTATTTTCACCATCTTTTTAGTGCCTAAACACATTTTTCTATTTCAATTTCTGCTCTCTTTTTAGTTTTGAGTGACATAGCTGAAGTACAAGAGTTGGCTGACCCCGAAGAAGATAACACCAATCAAGAGGATCCGGATCAACTGTGGCTCAGGGACACGCTTAGAGACTTCTATCAACAATTTGAGGTTTTATTTGAAAACTTTAATAACCTTGATAATTCATTGGAACAAAACACTGGTAGGGAATGTGTTTCATCTTTGCGTGATATTCATGACAACTTGAATAGCTGTGTTTCGTTCAATACAAGTTTGTTAAGATTATTTTACGATATATATGGCGCAGAAACGTTCTTTTAACGTGTCAGCTTCAGAAGCTAAAAGAAATAGAAATGATAGTAATCCGTCATCACCTCGTGATTCCTACAACGATGAAAACTCATCTTTTTCAAATAGTCTATTACAACATGATTCGTGCACATCCCTCAATCCGTATTTAACTGATGCAATCAACCAACTGAACGAAAGTCTAAGACTACCGCACCAGCTTGTTATTCAGACCCCTAGCTCAGGTTACAGCGTAACTACTGCATCTCCGACTCAACACGACATATTATTTTTATTTATTTATTTAGGTTTGTGATTATTGGATTATAATTTAGGTATTATTTTTTTTTAATATTTATAGGTTGAATATAGTAGGTGGTTTAAATCAATTGAATGAAAGTTTGAGACCATCAGGCCTAAGCAATACTCGGACTGGAGATTTCAGTCAACCCCTAAACACAGCCATTACACCAACAACGCAAGAGGACATATTCCACGAGTTAAATCAGAGTCTGTTAGGGTTGCAAAATAGTCTAAATCATCGAAGTGATTGTGTAGAGTTAAATCCGGCACTACTAGACGCGGTAAATCAATTGAATGAAAGTTTGGCCATAACTACAGAACAAAACATCAATATCCTCTCACCCCCAGAAACATCTCAGGAACCATTACCTCCTACAGGTATGTTTCACGATCTTAATCGTAGTCTTATATTGTTAAATGACAGTCTAATTAACTTATTTGATCACCCATCCAGTGTTTCGCAAAACTCTGATAATCATCATGTCGTTGAAACGTCAAACCCTCAAATAGAAGTCGATGAGGAGAATGTACCATCTCCTAATGTTCAAAATGTCCAAATAGAAGTCGATGAGGAGAATGTACCATCTCCTAATGTTCAAAATGTCCAAATAGATGTCGATGAGGAGAATGTACCATCTCCTAATGTTCAAAATGTCCAAATAGATGTCGATGAGGAGAATGTACCATCTCCTAATGTTCAAAATGTTCAATTCGGTAATGGAGTAGATCCTAATATTAGTATAATTAACCGTGATCGATTCAATAACACAGAGATTAGAAGAAGAGTGAATTTTTCCTCGATCGCTAATGTCAACAGCTTTGCTGAGTTTTATAATTATGTTTTAGAGGTTTTAAACAGTCTGATAGATGTGGCAAATGAAATGATTTCGCCCAAAGATGCTGTGTTTGTTATAATTCGAGGTGATACGCTCAATTTGTCATCCCGCATTCAGTCAATGGGTCCATCGATTTACGGTCTTTTCTTACCATGCTTGAAAATGCCATTCAAAGTAAACGAGAAATTTTTACGGACAATACGCTCGAATTAGTGATCCAAATAGTACGACCACCTCGCGGTGGTGCAGCTAGAAGAAAAATAGCCTCAATCTTTAGTTCAGAAGCTATTCGGAAAAAAATGAAACATCTATACATATTCCCCAATAAAGACAACATGTGTTTTGCTTTGTGTGTTGCACAACTTTTGAATCCCGGAAAAAGTAGTTTTCAAATAGAAAACATCGCTAAGCAAATACAGAACGATGTAGGGTTAACCGAAGACATAGCCGTCACCTTCGCTGATGTATCAAAATTTGAGGCGTGTTTGAACTGTAAAATTGTAACCATCTACAGTTCAGTCAACAAGGCCGGCTACTCTTTCTTTCAAACCAACAAGACGCCGCACGAAAATACATTGTACTTGTTTTTACACGACAACCACTATTACGGGGTTAAAAGCATCACCGGGCTTTTGGGTTTCAGTTACGTTTGTAGTTTCTGTCACTCAGGTTTTGAAGATTCACAAAAACATCGATGTGATTTTACCTGTAATGTTTGCCATAATACGGATTGTTACAAACATGCTCAACACTTAATTAAGTGTCCTGATTGCTCAAGGCTTTGTCGTTCGGAATTCTGTTTTGACGCGCATAAAGCAAAGCTTCAGTCGAGCGATGGTGAATTTTCTCAGTGTGAAACGGGTTTCTACTGTAGTAACTGCAATAGTGTAAGACATCAGAACCCTTTTAACCGTAAAAAACATGTGTGCTCTGAGAAGAAGTGTAAACTCTGTGGTGAAAAACTTGATACCGATACTGAACATAGCTGTTTTATACAACCGGTAAAGAAAGAAGTGCCAAATAGCAAATACATATTTTATGATTTCGAGACTAGACAGGAAACTGGAACTCATGTAGCTAATTACTTGTGCTGTATTGATTTTCATGGACAGGAGTGGGTGTTTGAAGGAGACGGTTGTGTCGTTGAGTTTTTCAAGATGTTCCGACGTAACAAATACAATGGCTATACCTTTATAGCACATAATGCTAGAGGCTTTGATTCCTACCTTTTGTTAAATCATTTAGTGAAAGTGTCACGATTCCCTGCTTGTCTGCGCTTGGAGTGTGTGTGTGGCATGAACGCGGAGGAAGCGAGCTGACGGTTGATCAAAGTCCTTTTATTCATTTTAACATAAATAAAGGAAACAAAACACCAAACACAAACTGAATCTTAACACAACAAAAGCTAGACGCCTGACTGAACTTCAGCCAGGCTATTTATACTAAACATAAAACAAACCATAATTAGTCTTCCCTCGGTTCAGGTGAGCTTCTTACGTCACCTGACCGAGGTGCATACTGGGAACTGAAGTTAACTAGCAAACACAAACTACAAAACCAAAAACGGGCGTTAGGCGCCCTCTAGGGGTTAACCGTCACAGTACTCCCCCCCAAAGAAATGCTCCTCCGGAGCATCGCCGGAGGCCCCGGGCACCCACCCCACAGTACTACCTTCGGCCTCCTGACCAGGAGGCTGGGTGACAGTCCCGGAGACGTGCTCGGCGGCTGCCGGGCTGGAGACGTGCTCGGCGGCGGCAGAGCTGGAGACGTGCTCGGCGGCGGTAGAGCTGGAGCGGTCACTGCGCTCGACGGAGGCGCTGGAGCGGTCACTGCGCTCGACGGAGGCGTTGGAGCGGTCACTGCGCTCGACGGAGGCGTTGGAGCGGTCACTGCGCTCGACGGAGGCGTTGGAGCGGTCACTGCGCTCGACGGAGGCGTTGGAGCGGTCACTGGGCTCGACGGAGGCGTTGGAGCGGTCACTGCGCTCGACGGAGGCGTTGGAGCGTGCAGTGCGCTCGACGGAGGCGTTGGAGCGTGCAGTGCGCTCGACAACGGCGTTGGAGCGTGCAGTGCGCTCGACGACGGCCCTGGAGCGTGCAGTGCGCTCGACGACGGCCCTGGAGCGTGCAGTGCGCTCGACGACGGCCCTGTAGCGTGCAGTGCGCTCGACGACGGCCCTGGAGCGTGCAGTGCGCTCGACGACGGCCCTGGAGCGTGCAGTGCGCTCGACGACGGCCCTGGAGCGTGCAGTGCGCTCGACGACGGCTCAACGTCGTCCTCAAAGCCGGGAGGCGGCGGCAGAACGAGTGTGTGAGATAGCGGCTGCTGACATGCTAGCTCACAGTCCTCGAAGCCAGGAGGTGGCGTTGGAGCGTGCACGGCGCTCGACTGCAGCGTTGGAGCGTGCACGGCGCTCGACTGCAGCATTGGAGCGTGCACGGCGCTCGACTGCAGCGTTGGAGCGTGCACGGCGCTCGACTGCAGCGTTGGAGCGTGCACGGCGCTCGACTGCAGCGTTGGAGCGTGCACGGCGCTCGACTGCAGCGTTGGAGCGTGCACGGCGTTCGACTGCAGCGTTGGAGCGTGCACGGCGCTCGACTGCAGCGTTGGAGCGTGCACGGCGCTCGACTGCAGCGTTGGAGCGTGCACGGCGCTCGACTGCAGCGTTGGAGCGTGCTCAAAGCCGGGAGGCGACGGCAGAACAGGGGCGTCGGTCAGCTGCTGCTGACACGCTGGCTCGCTGTCCTCGAAGCCGGGAGGCGGCGGAAGAACGGGTGCATGGCACTGCGGCTGCTGACACGCTAGCGCACTGTCCTCCGTGACAGGTTCAGGCAGTGGCCGGGGAAGGAGCGCATCGTCCAGATCCGGGAGCAAGATAGCTTCCGGGACTACAGCCTGGTTCTCCCGAAACTGGACGACCTGCAGTTGGAGCTGCAGCACCTGCTCGCGCAGGTCACGAATGCGCTCCTGGTTGAGCTCCGCCCACTGCCCGTAGCAGCCTACCTCATGCGCATTTCCCTCCGTGTCGGCTTCAGGCAGTGGCCGGTGGAGGAGTGCATCGTCCAGATCCGGGAGGGCGATCGCTTCCGGGCTTACAGGCTGGTTCTCCCGAACCTGGACGAACTGCAGTTGGAGCTGCAGCACCTGCTCGCGCAGGTCGCGAATCCACTCCTCATTGCGCTCAGTCCACTGCCTGTAGAACTCCTCCTGCCTCTCCGCCTCCTCGGCGTACCTGCAGTTCTCCCCGCTTTGCCCGAACTCTGCTTCGCCGTGTTCCACGCTGTCCTCCAGCAAATTCTCCTGCTCTACCAGCAAGCTGTACTCCCAGCTGTGGTACATGTCCTCCTCGCTGTCCTCTAGCCAGTCCGCCAGCTCGTTGGAGATGGTAATCACGCCCCCCCAAAATTCGTCCCGGGGGGGAACCTCTGCCATGCCACTTGAACGGTCTAGCTTTCTGTCACGATTCCCTGCTTGTCTGCGCTTGGAGTGTGTGTGTGGCATGAACGCGGAGGAAGCGAGCTGACGGTTGATCAAAGTCCTTTTATTCATTTTAACATAAATAAAGGAAACAAAACACCAAACACAAACTGAATCTTAACACAACAAAAGCTAGACGCCTGACTGAACTTCAGCCAGGCTATTTATACTAAACATAAAACAAACCATAATTAGTCTTCCCTCGGTTCAGGTGAGCTTCTTACGTCACCTGACCGAGGTGCATACTGGGAACTGAAGTTAACTAGCAAACACAAACTACAAAACCAAAAACGGGCGTTAGGCGCCCTCTAGGGGTTAACCGTCACAGAAAGAGGGAATAACACCTGATATCATTGCGCAAGGCGGTAAAATTCTTTGCTTCAACGATTCCGAGTTCCGTCAGGTCTACATCGATAGCCTATCTTTCTTACCCATGAAGCTTAGCAGCTTCCCTAAAGCCATGGGATTTTCAGAAAAAAAGAAAGGCTATTTTCCACATTTCTGGAACACCTTAGAACACCAAAACTATGTAGGCCCATATCCTGAGCCAAAGTTTTACGGCGTGGATAGTATGATGCCTAAAGACAGAGTCGAGTTTTTCAAGTGGTACGCAACGGTAACTGACAAAGTCTTTGATTTTAAGAAAGAGATGGCTGAATACTGTATCAACGATGTTGACATTTTGAGAAAGGGGTGTTTAGCTTTCAGAAATGAGATACTTCAGAGTACAAAGGTCGACCCCTTTAAATGCATAACTATCGCTTCTGTTTGCATGAAAATCTTTAGAACCATGTTTCTACCTAAAAACACCCTAGCTATTCCGCCACTTGACAATTACATCAACAGGCAGAAATCTTTTTCAACACCGTCTATCCAGTGGCTCGAATACATTTCAGTCACACAGAATCTACCCATTCAACATGTGTTGAACTTGGGTGAAGCTAGGTTTGGTCAATATTTTGTCGATGGTTATTGTGAAGTAGGTCAGACGCGAAAGGCTTTCGAGTTTCTTGGTTGTTTTTATCACGGTTGTGAAAAGTGTTTTCCCTCAATGACCACACATCCTCTTAGCTCTTCTAAGGTTAGCTTTGGAGATGTCCGTCAAAAATCATTGGAAAAAATCAAGAATTTGCAAGAATCCCTCAATTTACATGTCACAACAATATGGGAACATGAGTGGAGTGAAATGAAGAAAAGCGACAGCGGCGTAATAAACTTTCTAAAAGAGTTTGACTTTCCGGAGCGCTTAAACCCCCGTGATGCCCTTTATGGTGGCCGAACAAATACTTTACACTTACATTACGTAGCTAACCCCGGTGAGAGAATCGATTATTTTGATTTTACCTCTCTTTACCCGTATGTAAACAAGACAAAGACATACCCGATCGGTCACCCCATCATCATTTATCAGGACTTTGAGCCTCTTGACAATTATTTTGGTATAATCAGAGCTAAAGTATTACCGCCTAGGGGTTTGTGGGCACCCGTTCTCCCATATCGCATGAAAAGCAAACTCCTCTTTCCTCTATGTAGAACATGTTGTGAACAGCAACAACAACAGCGACGCAGCAGCAAATTGAGGGATTCTTGCAAATTCTTGATTTTTTCCAATGATTTTTGACAAATGAATGAGGTATAAGTGGACATGTAGGCGCTTGTATGCGAGTGTGTCCTCCATGTCTGTGTGTGCTGTGAGGTCGGAGTGGCTGCGGTGACGCTGAGTGTTTATGTAAATGATTGTGCCGTGCAGATGTGTATAAATATAGGGTGTGTGTGTGTGTGTGTGTGTGTGTGTGTGTGTGTGTGTGTGTGTGTGTGTGAGTAGTGAAACAGATGATCAGTGCTGTGAAAGGAATTAAAAGTGCAAAAGACATACAAAGAAACAAGCAGGGAGGGATGCAAGTCAAAACTTTACAGAAATGAAAACATTGTAGCAACATTTAAACGCTGCTGAGATTGACGGTATCGTGTTTATGATATAGTGTTAAATTAGCCAATTAACATAAATAGTTAGATAGAGATGAATAAAAAAAGCAAATGAGGAAAGAAACAAAAGGAAAATTTAACTAAAAGAAAAACAGCGAATTCTCATCTGGAGTGGTGTTAATATAACCAGGGAGTGATACTTCCACACTGAGTCTCTTCTTAACCAGCTTGAACTCAACTTGAACGCTGGGATATGCGAAGAAGGAATTTCACTGTGCTGTAATGTATATGTGACAAATAAAGGCTTAACTTAACTTTAAACTGGTTAACTGTGTTATTTTCGGTGAAGTTCATTAATGAAACATTATGAAATAAAGTAATAAGTTACACGTGAATCCTGTTCTTGGTTTGAGAGTAAAACTTCATTTCCGTTATAATTAACTCTGATTGTGTAACCCCGTTTCTGAAGTGAGACAGTCTGAGTCTAGAAGAGACTCTTCACTTCCACCTGCCTGCAAAGTTTCTTTAAATTCTATTGATCCAGTTTTATGTGATGCTGTGACTAAATCCAGCTGGACAGACATACAGACGTTCTCCTCACTCCGAAGTCCAGACTTTACGCTCCCTAACAAACTAAAACCTAACAAGTGGTTTTCTTATAGACACACAGCTGTTTAGTCCCAATCCTGTGAGTTCTCATCATCATAGTGTGTGTTTGTGTGTGTGTGTGTGTGTGTGTGTTAATGCTCTTACTTTCAGCAACCAGGTATTGATTGGACATCTACTCTCCCATCCTGCGCAAACTCTTCAACGAGTCTCACCACATCTTCGTCAGGCTGCAGAACATCAGAGACGACCTGCCGAGCAAGAACAAGAAACCTCAGTAAGAACAACAGATTCTACATTTATTATATATTCAGGTTATCTATCGCTCCTCATCTTTTACACGTGTGTGTGTGTGTGTGTGTGTGAGAAGCTGCTTTTTTCCGAGCTCCACCATACTGACCAACTTTTAAACTTTTTCGTCCCCTTACGAAGAGTGTACATAAAACGGATAAGTATCTTATAATATATTTACTCGAAACGCGTGTTATATCGTTAAGTTTTAATTGTTTTGCAGCACATTAGCCGACATTAGCATCACTAATTAGCATTAGCATCGCTAGCCCAGCTATCATGTTTGTTTGTTTGTTTGTAAAGCTTGTTTTCGCTTCCTCACACCGATTTTTTCCGTGTTTAGACACCATGTCGGTTGTGATTCTGCCTCTGAGTGCAGGTGAGGAGACATTGGAGCTGCACTCGGTGGATTTGGAGGTGGAGGCCGTGGAGAAGCTGATCCGTGAGCTACAGGTGAAGCTGGCCCGGTTACAGCAGCGGAAAGCCATGCTGGAATCGACGCAGACCGACGCTCACCTGTCCCAGGTAAATTCTCGGCGTGAGAATTCTCCTACAACCTCAACCCCGCGTGTTTCTCTGCCCAGGTCCAACACACCAAGGACGCAGCCCGCCCAGTGTTTCTACACCCCGGCGCCGGGATACCACGGACCCTGGATACAGGAGCGGCGGAAGAAGCACGCCAAGCCCCGGGCGAGGACCTCTCCCCCTCCACCACCACCACCCGTCTTCGACATCTCGACCCAAAACCGCTTCGCTCCTCTCCGCGAGGCGGCACACGACGTCCTGGTCATCGGAGACTCCATCGTTCATCACGTGCGTGCTACCACGGCTAAAGGTAAGGTGCACACACGCTGTTTACCTGGTGCACGTGTTCTTGATGTTGCTGCACAGGTGCCTGCTGCCCTGAGGAGGAACATTGGAGCTGTGGTTCTTCATGCCGGCACGAACGACACCAGGCTGAGGCAGACGGAGATCCTAAAGAAGGACTTCAGGAGCCTGGTCGAGAAGGTCCGCAGCACATCACCCACGACAAGGATCATCGTATCTGGACCGCTTCCCACATTTCAGCGAGGAATCGAGAAGTTCAGTAGATTATTTGCTTTTAATGAATGGTTACAATCTTGGTGTCAACAACAGAAATTACGCTTTGTTGATAACTGGAATGTTTTCTGGGAGCGTCCTAGGCTCTATCACACCGATGGCCTACACCCTAGCAGAGCTGGAGCAGCGGTCCTCTCTGACAACATCTCCAGAACACTACGAACCATCTGACTGGCGGTAAGTCATACTGTAGATTCCAAACATATTAGACACATCACAACTCACCGTAGTGATAGACGAACACACATAGCTTGTCCTATAGAAACTGTGTCTGTTCCCCGAATACTGAGAAAAAAGAATAAATTTGTTAAATTTGCCCGAAACAATCTGATAACCATAAAACCAGAAAAAGGCAAAATAAGTAGTCAAAATCCACCTCTAAAGTTTGGACTACTCAACATTAGATCCCTTGCGCCTAAAGCACTTATTGTAAATGAAATTATCTCAGATTATTGCCTTGACGCACTCTGTCTCACTGAAACCTGGCTTAAACCAAATGAATATTTTGGTCTGAATGAGTCTACTCCGTCAGGATATTTCTATAAGCATGAGCTCCGTCTAATTGGTCGCGGTGGTGGTGTCGCCACTATCTACAATGATGTACTCACTGTTACCCAGAAAATAAGGCCCAGGTTTAATTCATTTGAAGTGCTTATCATTAATGTTGCACTAAATGAAATACGTAATAAACCCTTGCTATATTTTACCCTGGCCACCGTGTACAGACCCCCGGGGCCATATGGCGATTTTCTTAAAGAATTTGGACATCTGCTATCAGACCTATTGGTTAACTCTGACAAAGTGTTGATAGTAGGAGACTTTAACATTCATGTAGATGATGCTAACGACGCTTTAGCACTCACATTTATGGATTTACTAAATTCCTTTGGGGTTAAGCAAAATATAATTGGAGCAACTCACCGCTTTAATCATACGCTAGATTTAATTATATCCCATGGTATAGATGTCTCTAATATAGAGATCATACCTCAAAGTGATGATATCACAGATCATCACCTCCTGACATATACTCTACCCGTAGAACAGATTAGCTGTGTCTCCCCACGTCATCAATCTGTTAGAAATATGAATCCCACCACTAAAGACAGATTCACAAGTAATCTGCCGGATCTGTCCCAATTTCTTATTAGACCCCTAAATGCAGATGATCTAGATGAAGTGACTAGCAGCATGGGCACTATTTTTACCAGTACATTAGACACTGTTGCTCCCATCAGATTAAAAAAAGTCAGAGATAAAACATTGGCACCGTGGTACAACAGTCATACTCGCGCCCTAAAGAGAGCAACCCGTAACCTCGAGCGAAAATGGAGGAAAACTAAATTAGAAGTCCTTCGAATTGCATATAAAGACAGTATGTGCAGCTATAGACAGGCTCTAAAAACTGCTAGGACCGAGCATCTTAGCCAACTGATAGCAAGAAACCAAAACAATCCCAGGTTCTTATTTAGTACAGTGGCTCGCCTAACAAAACCTAAGATGCCCGCAGAGAGTATCCCATCACAGTTTAGAAGTGAAGACTTTATGGACTTATTTAATGAAAAAATCAATAATATCAGGAAGAAAATAATGGAGGTTCAACCTCTAATAGTATCTCACGATCCAGTTCAGCCTATAGCTTCACATTTAGATTTTCACTGCTTTACAGGTATAGGACAGGAAGAGCTGTATAAACTCATCACCTCGGCTAAATCAACAACGTGCCTGTTAGACCCAATCCCAACCAGATTTTTAAAAGAAGTGATGCTTACGGTTGGAGAGCCACTCCTAAACATTATTAATTCTTCATTACATCTAGGTCACGTCCCTAAACCTTTCAAGTTAGCAGTTATTAAGCCGCTTCTTAAAAAATCTAATTTGGACGCGAATGAAATAAAAAATTACAGACTGATTTCAAACCTCCCGTTCATATCAAAAATACTAGAAAAAGTAGTATCAGCTCAAATTTGCACATTCTTGCAGGATAACAACATCCTTGAAGAATTTCAGTCAGGATTCAGGCCCCATCATAGCACAGAAACTGCACTAGTTAAGATTACAAATGACTTGTTTTTAGCTTCAGACCAAGGCTGCATCTCATTGCTAGTCCTGCTTGATCTTAGTGCTGCATTCGACACTATAGATCATAATATTCTCATAGATCGCTTACAAAATTATATAGGTATTCAGGGACAGGCATTAAAATGGTTTAGATCTTACCTGTCTGATCGCTACCATTTTGTAGATCTAAATGGAGAACCGTCTGGTATAATGCCAGTGAAATATGGGGTCCCACAAGGGTCAGTTTTAGGACCTCTGTTGTTCTCAATATACATGCTTCCCTTGGGTAACATCATTAGAAGACATGGGATTAGTTTCCATTGTTATGCTGATGATACCCAATTATATATCTCAACTAAACCAGACGAAATACCTAAGCTGTCTAGATTAACTGAGTGTGTCCAGGACATAAAAGATTGGATGACCAATAACTTTCTTTTATTAAATTCAGATAAGACAGAGATATTACTTATTGGCCCAAAAACCAGCACACAACAGCTTTCAAAATTCAGCTTGCGCTTAGAAGGATGTACTGTTATTACCAGCTCAGCAGTAAAAGATCTGGGAGTAATATTAGACAGTAACTTGTCTTTTGAAAATCACATTTCAAATATCACAAAAACAGCCTTTTTCCATCTTCGAAATATTGCTAAACTTAGGAACATCTTATCCGTATCTGATGCAGAAAAACTAGTTCATGCATTCATGACCTCCAGACTGGACTATTGTAATGCATTACTAGGTGGTTGTCCTGCATCCTCAATAAACAAGCTTCAGTTAATCCAAAATGCAGCTGCCAGGGTTCTCACTAGATCCAGAAAATATGATCATATAACCCCAATATTATCATCCCTGCACTGGCTACCTGTTCAGTTTAGAATAAATTACAAAATAGTATTACTTACATACAAGGCCTTAAATGGTTTAGCTCCCACATACCTAACCAGTCTTCTGATACGCTACAATCCACCACGCGCCTTAAGATCACAAAACTCCGGACTTCTGGTAGTTCCCAGAATTTCAAAATCTACAAAAGGGGGTAGGGCTTTTTCATATTTAGCTCCAAAGCTTTGGAATAGCCTTCCAGACAGTGTTCGGGGAGCAGACACGGTTTCTCAGTTCAAAAGTAGCCTCAAGACGCATCTTTTTAATCTGGCATACACATAACTCATCCCAGTACTCATACTCCAGTACACCTATACCGAATGGCAACTACGCTAATTCTCCCCATCTGTTCTGTATTTCTCTACCCATCCCGAGGCATCGGGAGATTTTGCCAGCTTCAGTAGACAATGGCCGACCCTGTGAGGTTCCTGAGGCATCCAGAGAAGGACCAGCTCCAGCTGGATTCAGCTTTATGATGGTTGGACCTACACATGCTGCTCCTGTGCTTCCAGTGATCCAGACCTCATCTGCCCTCTGCACCTACTGACTCGTCCCTATGCTGAACTGGTCTTCATGTCAATTTAAATAATTTCTGTCATATTGAATTTTCACCTGCACAACACACAAGATGTTATATCATTTCTATCTGTTATCGCCCAAATGAGGATGGGTTCCCTGTTGAGTCTGGTTCCTCTCAAGGTTTCTTCCTAATGCCATCTCAGGGAGTTTTTCCTTGCCACCGTCGCCGTCACCCTTGGCTTGCTCATCAGAGAAATTTCATTCATTCGTCTCATTATTATCTGCACATTTTTCTCACACATCCACACTTCCAATTATTTTCTTTTCTATAATTATTATTATTATTTGTTTTTATTTATCTATTTTCTATTATAATTTTATATATTTATTTATTATTTTATATATAATTATTCTATATATAGTTTTTTTTTTTTTTTTTTGTGTAAAATTTCTTTAATTTTTGTGAAGCTGCTTTGAGACAATGACCATTGTTAAAAGCGCTATATAAATAAAATTGAATTGAATTGAATTGAATTTACAGCATGAGGAGACGTTTCTCCACTAGATACTACAGTAAATACACGGCCTGGACTGTTAAATGTTGCGCACGACAAGATTTCATCATACAGTCACCTTTAGATTTGATTACACACATGATGTGGTTTCAGTCCTGGTAATGAGCGAGCAGATAAAACCGCCATCAGCTGCTTTTTAGACTTTTCACAGACATGAAGCTAATGGGACCAAAGTTTAAATAACAAACTACATGAAATAACACATTTTTACTATGAAGAGAAAATTCACCAAGAGTTCATCATCATGTCAAATCACTTCTGTCCATCAAACGTAGTTTATTATTAAACATCTTGTCTGGTTTAGTTTCTATATCTAACAACAAAAACCGATTCTTTCCATGAATATACTGTAGAAGCTGGCGTAGTGTCCAGTTCATGATTCCTCAGAACCGCTCTCTCACACTCACACTCAGGCCTGGAATTATTATAATTATTATTAAACCCCGTGACATCAGTGAAGTAGAAAAGGCACTGGTGGCTCAGTGGTAGGTGTTTCGCCTGCCATGCGGAAGGCCCGGGTTCGATTCCCATCCTGTGCCCAAACCCCAGCCACTAGATGCAGTGCCGGTCCCAGATAAAGCCCGGATAACAAATGGGAGGGGTGCGTCAGGAAGGGCATCCGGCTTAAAGTCTGTACCGAGTTGTAGTGCGGACTGGATATTCCGCTGTGGCGACCCCTTATCGGGAGCAGCCGAAAGACCAACAACAACACCAGTGAAGAAGACATATTCAGGTGGTCAGCTGACTTCATTTTATTGCCCCATAACGTTACTGAGTCTCGACCTGAGTAACTGATCGACCCCAGATCATAACACTGTCTCCAGAGGCTTGTACAGTGGACACTATGCATGATGGAGCATCGCTTCATGTGCTTCACTTCTTACCCTGACACGCCCATAACTCTGGAATAGGATCAATCTGGACTCATCAGGTCACATGAGCTTTTTACCATCACTCCAAAGTCCAGTCTTTATCATCCATAACAAACCGAATCTGAAAACAAGTGGTTTTCTTATAGACACACAGCTGTTTAGTCCCAGTCCTGTGAGTTCTCATCACATTGTGTGTGTGTGTGTGTGTGTGTGTGTGTGTGTGTGTGTGTGTGTGTGTGTGTGTGTGTGTGTGTGTGTGTGTAAGTGATCGCCATTCATAATTTATTATAATAAATTTTTTTCCCTGACCACAATTTTTTTTATTATTTTTGTTGTTGATGTCAGCAAGTGGTAACAGTTCTCTCTCTCTCTCTCTCGCTCTCTCTCTCGCTCTCTCTCTCTCGATCTCTCTCTCTCTCTCTCTCTCTCTCTCTCTGTGTCTCTCTTTCAGTAATGAGGTAACTAACTCTTTTCAGCAACCAGGTACACTGTAAAAAAAATTCTTGCTACTCCAACTAAAAAATTTCTAGTGACCTGTTGCATCTAAAATTTTTAGTTGGCTCAATTTAAGTTGTATAAACTATTTTGTTTTTGCTGTGCTGATTACCTCTAAATGTACACACAAATTGAAATAAAACATTCTGTCAACTAAATGTTCTATGCTGAATAAACATGCCTAGTTAGGCCAACAAGCAGTCTCAAATTGAAATATAATGTTGTGTCAATTAAATGTTCCAAGTTGACTGAAAGGTATATTTTGAATTGGAAATTATGCTTGCATAATTATAAAATTAACATCTTAAAGTTTACTTGAGTAGGTTATTCACTGTAGCCACATTTCAAATAACATGACACATTCTTCTAAATTTGAATATTTTTTTAATGTAAACTTTAAACACCTGTTAAAGACTATCAACATTGATTAAGTGCAATCCAGCTACTCTTTCAACAAATAAACAAATGCTGCATTGTTATAACAAAATATGCAAATAACATTCCAAAATGCAAGAATGAAACTGTGCCCTTAACATTCATGTTACAAAGCTTACTAATATCACACTCAGTCAAAACAGTATACTGGATAAATAGACTTCTGCCTTGTAGAACAAAACATACTGATATTTCTCAGTAAAAACGTGCAGTGGCTTATTTGAAAATAAAATATTTGCTTTAACTCAGAAATGGTTTAAGATATAAAAAAAAGAAATGTTGTGAAATAATTTTGCCAAGCTCCAAGATTGTTTGCAGATGCAGTAAGCACTGTTTCCCAGATATTCTCCCTAATACCTGAAATACAAAAAGAAAAATATATGAATAACTAATTAAGTAACCGTTTGTAGTTCAAAACCATTAAAAATCCTAGACAAAAAATGTCCGTTTAGCCATTATAACCGTTTTCAGACACTATAAGGTTAATGAATGATGAAGGAGTGAGAACATTAAGCTCCCTCAGTGGCGCACTAACGCGCCGTCTTTTTCAAATAGCCTTTGAAATTATCAGTCATTAAGATGATTAAAATGCATGTAACGTAATTAAACTTTAGCGGTTTCATAGATTAACATTAATGTCAATGTACATACCATCTGAAAAAAAAATGCGTTAGGAGCTGAAACGAGTGCATTGCCAGATAACTACTGTAACACTCCAAATTATATAAATAAACACTCGAAAATATAATGTTCTAAAGCTTGCTGCTGGATAATATATATGTTATAAAGCTAAAATTGCTAATTACTTTGCAGGACAGTTAGTTTCCATGAAGTACTCACCATTTCGGGAGGAAATAGCGGGAAGTTCGAAAATTCTGGAAGAACGCTTTTGCGCATGCGCAGAGGTCCCTCTTGTTCGTCCAACATAAAATTGTTTGTGTGCAGTTAAATGTTTCATGAACACAGTTATACTCGTTGCCTTGATGAAACTTTCTTAGTTGAGTAATGAAATTCATACAATCATTGAGAAAACATATTTTTCTTTTTTGACACCAGCATTATATTAGCCCAACATATATTTCTTTGTTCCAACAACTATTTTCAGGATTTATTTTTTACAGTGTACTGTTTCACTTAGGTAGAGTCGCCGAGAATTATTCACTATACACACTTTTCCCACACACACACACACATACACACACACACACACACACACACACACGTCATATTAGTGATGCACGGTTAATCACACAAAAAATGAAATACTGTATCAGTATGGATGTGTGTATTTCTTTATTCACAAAGTGCTGTAATTCATTACAGGTCGTGTATACAAAGTCAGAAATGATCAAATGTAGAGTTTGTCAAGTCTGTTTATTTATTTATTTTTATAATGTTCCATTGATATTAAGATATTGAGGTGAAAATATAGACAAGCATGTTCTTAATGAGATCATTAGTACAAAATAGTTTAATAGTTATGTAATAGTCAATAGTTACAAAAATATACTTTATTATTATTATACATTTTTTCTTAGTAAATTATTTACTACTTTACACACATTAATAAGAGCACAGTTCATCTCACCAGTCAAAAGTTCTAACTCCATGTTCTCTACACTGTAAAACAATACTGAAGGCGTTTATCCAAAATACACAATAATCTCCTCTGAACAGTTGATATTGAGATGTTTATCTGCTGCTTCTGATCTGTAAATCCTTCATAACGGCTCTAATCTCAGGTGCTGTTTGTTACTTGCTGATTTCTGAGGCTGTCTTAACTTCCTAACTCTCTCTCTCTCTCTCTCTCTCTCTCTCTGTAGGTGATGAGTTTTGTCCTGCAGGGTCGTATGGACGAGGCTCGACAGGTTTTGCAGAAACAGGCGTCTCTACAGCCGGCGTCCAGAGCAGTGTATCAGCTCATGGACAACCTGCTGCACAAAATGCCTGTGTTTAACGTGAGAACTGAATTTATACTGATCTGTACAGTTACACGTTTATATTCGTAAGTTTAACAGAAGCTGAAACTTATTACTTCTTTACTTGGTGTTTGAGTTTGTGTCACATGTCCAGTACCACATGAGCGATGATGTCAGAACCTTCAGATGTCTCTGGTGCTTCAGAATACATGTGGTTGTTTTGAGGCGTGTGTCAGAGAGTCAAGTGACCAACGACTAACGAAGCCTCGCATTTGCCAGAATCACGTGACTGAATCATTATATTGGAGATTTTTGTACTTAAATTCATAAATCAAGATTCAGGAAAACTTTTTTTTTTTTTGCAATTCACAATGAACTTTATATTTCCTTCTAATATAATATACGTATGAAGAAGGAAAATGCACACAATCTTTTGGCTTGCGATGTTACGATCTAGTTGTTGCACAACATTTGTCCACTAGATGTCAGTACAATGAGCCCTTAAATGAAGCTTCATGAAATGAACCTTTTGGTGAAACTATTGGGTGCCCAAGTGAGGCTTCACCTCACCACCACATGATCATGGGAACCCAAGGTTCACCCTCATCTATGACGACTGAAAGACAGTCCATCCTGTTCGATCCCACAGAAAACACAAATCCCAGAAAACAATTCAATGCTGGCCACAAAAGAAAGGCACCAGAACACCCAGTGCACCACAGCCCACTTCCACTGGATACACAGGACAAACGAGGCCACAAGGATCTGCTGCCAGTGTCCTGATGCCAGACACCACAGCACACCCCTAGATAGAGGCGGACACCCAGACATCAGAAAGTAAACGTCCTGCAACGTATCTGTTCCATTAACTAATTTTAATTGGCACAAACTTTGAGCCAGATAGTGACATCACCTGATTTGTGCTGGTTTAGTTAATGGAGGGAACAAATATGTGTCAGGACGTTTGCTTTCTGAAGCCAGGTCTGCACCCAGAAGTCTTGAGGAGTCCTGCCCAGAGAGGCCTGAGCTGCCCCAAGCAGGACAAGGAACACAAACCCTGTGTGTTTATAATGTTAATATTCAATTCAGTTTTATTTATATAGGTCTATTAACAATCGTCATTGTCTTAAAGCAGCTTCACAAAAATGAAAAGAAAATTGAAAAAAGAAAATTTATGGAAGTGTGTATGTGTGAGAAAAATGTGTCTAGATAATAATGAGATGAATGAATGAAATGTCTCTGATGAACAAGCCAAGAATGACAGCGACAGTGGCAAGGAAAAACTCCCTGAGATGTCAATAGCAGTTCACCAATAAGACTTTTTTTTTTAAAGAATTAACAAATGACACCCAATTTTTAGTTTACCACTACAGTTAATTTAGTTCAGTCGTTTCCTCACCAGTTCGTTTATTTTTTTTTTAAAGATACAAAAAATAAACACTTTTTGTTTAGTTTAACTACAGTTAACATCGTTACCCCTGACTACTGCAAAGGCCTGACAGTTCAAAGTTACAATACTTACAATAATAATAATAATAATAATAATGTACTGAATGTGTTCAGGTCCTGGTTGGTGATGAAGACACTCTGCTGGAGCAGAAAGAGCTGCTGGGAACCTGGTACCATTTACTGATCAGCCGTCTGCTGTTCTCTCATCCTACTGTGTGTGTGTGTGTGTGTGTGTGTGTGTAGTCGAGTATATTATATATAAAAAAAAAATACACTGACACTAATAGTCACACTAATAGTCACAAATGTACTTATATGTAAATAATGTAGTTATTTGCATTCGCTGAAAACCACAACAATCACTAGTTGCAAACAGTTTAAACAAAAGCACTTAAACTATACAACTTTTACACGATGAAGAGATACAGTTGTTACTGACTCTGCTGATGTTTCGCCATCCGTAACACCAACATGTTTTCTTTTTAAATGTTCGTGCATGACTGTGGTCCTGCCATGCCATGAAAGCTCGGTCTTGCATAGCGCGCAGTTTACCGTCTTTTTAGAGGCGTTTAATGTAAATTGCTCCCGTACCTTGGAGGACTTGGGGCGCGCGCTTTTTCCTGCAGACGCTTCTGTAACCGCCATTGCGCGAGCGGCTGTGTATCTGTGTGTATCTGTGTGTATTTGTGCATCTTGTGGTCGCGCTCCTCAGTAACGTGAGCAGCCCAACTAATCGATAACGGCATTCGATTACAACGAATTTCACTATCGATTTTATTGATTAGTTGCTGCAGCCCTACATGGAACCATTGCAGATTTTCTCTTTATGGTATATTATCATGTTCACTCAGAAATGACACAAATAATTAAATCAGTGTTTTGATGAAAAACAATAAGTATCCCTGATATGTCTGGGGCTGTTGTTTCTGCTGTGGTGTGACAAGTTAAACACAATGTTGATGGACTCATTTGCATAAAGTCTAGATATTTTCTGTGGTATTTGGTATCTACCAGGTATTTGGATGATGAAGTTACTGAAGTTCAGGCTGTAGCTGTTTGTGTCTGTGAATATGGTTGTATTTAGCTTCAGTACATTACACAATTCAGTAGAAGGTCCTCAGAAACACTGATGTGTGTGTGTGATGTGTGTGTGTGTGTGTGTGTGTGTGTTTAGGGAAGTACCACGAGTTCCACCATCTCTACGGAGAGAAGTTGTTCATTGAGGCAGCGAAGCTCCTGCTCTCCCTCATGACAGCCAAGATCGCTCCTCCAGCTTCTGGATGACTCTGCTCATAGACGCCCTGCCCTTACTGGAGCAAAAAGAGGTGTGTCACTGCAGTCACTCGGAGGGTCACTGTGGGAATTTGTGTTCATTCAGTTACAAGAGAAGGGATGTCCAGGAGAGGGAAATTGTAATACTACTGTGTCCAAACCCTTTCTAAACAATTGTGTGCTTCCAGTTGTGTGACAGATTATTCAGAGCTAAATGTTTTTTTGTAATATAAAGTATCTTATTTATGATTGCATGGGCCAGGACAGTGGTGGCTCAAACAGTTACGGCTGTGGGTTACTGGGCTACTGATAGGAAGGTTGTGGGTTCCAGCCCCAGAACAGCCAAGTTGCCACTGTTGAGCCCTTGAGCCAAGACCCTTATCTGCTCCAGGGGGCACTGTATCCTGGCTGACCCTGTGCTCTGACCCCCGGCTCCTACAGTAACTGGGATGATATGAGAAATAATAATTTCACTGTGCTGTAACATACATGTAACAAATAATTGATTATTATTATTATTACTACTACTACAATGCCCTGAGCAGCTTTTACTGTGATGGTGAATAGCAGCAGCTCAAATACCCACAAATTTTCCCCACAAAACCTCGAGACATTTAGAAATACAAACAACAGCTGATCATTCAGGCCCAATGAGAATGTTTCTGTTTGAGCTCCAAGTGTATATAACTTCAATCAGATACATTAAATATAGATATTTCATCTGTTCATATTTTAATGGGGGGGGGGGGGGTTGTCCTGATATTTGGAATTGTTCCTTACTAATCATGTGTGTGTGTGTGTGTGTAGGTGATCTTTTCAGTGGATCAGATGTATGAACTCATGTTCTGTCTGGAAGAGCTGACGTCTGACAAAAGCAAGCTGGAACCAGAGCATCTAGCGCAGGTACAACACACACACACACTTAACATCTAATTATTTTATAAAACTGACTGTTAAGAAGTGCTGAAACTGGAGACTCCTTCCATACATGTTAAATAAACAACATCTTACAGA
Organism: Channallabes apus; assembly: GCA_030522415.1. Classification (NCBI taxonomy): domain Eukaryota; kingdom Metazoa; phylum Chordata; class Actinopteri; order Siluriformes; family Clariidae; genus Channallabes; species Channallabes apus. Next base: position 13,211,001 of record CM060105.1, on the reverse strand, counting down.
AAACTTTACCGTATCTGTGATTTGCAGCTGAGCTACTATCAGAGCTGCTGTTATAAAAACTCAATGAGCTCCTGCAGGTCAATCAGAAAAACTAAATAATCTCTGTGGTGTTCACTGAAATACAGGGTGTGTGTTTGTGTGTGTTTCAGGATTATGATGATGTCGAGTCCACAAAGCTGGAGCTGCTGCGATTGGCTCTGGCGTGTAACCTGGCAACGGCCATCGTGAAGGAGGGAACATTCGAGACCTAAACACACACATTCACACTCTAGATATAATCATTCATAAAGCCCTTACATTCTCACTGTACTGTATATAAAACATGAAGTGTTTCTACATTTAATAAAACAAACTGTTTCTTACTGGTTTTCAAATAAATCTCTCTCTGAATCGCTTAAACATTACACCTGAAATAGCAAGAAATAAGAATCTATTACCCAAAATAAAGCTCAAAATATATTTTATTCTTAGACAAATTAATTTTTGGTAATTGTTTGAGCAGAAAAATCATCTTAAATACATAAAACAACATGCATATAAAACTACATGTAAAACATATATATAAATTTGATCACAATTTATTTTAATGATAATTACTGTGAGCATTATATTGTTTATTAGAGATTATAAGTGGTTCTATACTGGGTTTGATCGGCTGATGCCAAGAGAAATACGAAATTAGGACAATGTTTAAAAAAAATTAACAACACAATCTTGCAAATGTGAGACTAAATCATCATTTAACTTTTTTAATAATAAAATAGTAAATATCAGGCATAAAATTGAGGCTTTGAAACCAAACAATGTAATTGATACAGATGTTAATCTAGCCATGTCAGATTCAAACCTAGAATACTTTACTCCTCTTGAAGAGAATGAACTAATTTCACTCATCTTTTCTGCAAATTCATCAACCTGTATATTAGATCCTATACCGACTCATTTTCTTAAACAGAAAGTACCAGTAATAACAGAACCGCTGTTGAGAATAATTAATTCCTCACTCAGCATTGGTTATGTTCCAAAATCTTTTAAAGTAGCAGTTATTAAACCAATAATTAAGAAACCTGACCTCGACCCCTGTCAGCTGTCCAATTACAGGCCAATATCAAACCTCCCCTTTATCTCAAAGATTCTGGAAAAGATAGTAGCGGAGCAGCTATGCTCATATCTACATAGAAATGGCATACATGAACTGTATCAGTCAGGATTTAGGCCTCATCACAGCACAGAAACAGCACTCGTTAAAGTAGTAAATGACCTCCTATTGGCCTCTGATCAGGGTTGTGTAACTATGCTTGTATTACTCGACCTCAGTGCAGCTTTTGATACTATTGATCATGCTATTCTTCTTCACAGATTAGAAAATGTAGTAGGAATTAAGGGTACAGCCCTCTCCTGGCTCAGATCCTATTTGACCGATCGTTATCAGTATGTAGACTTAAATGGTGATTATTCTGCATGTTCTCTAGTGGAGTTTGGCGTTCCGCAGGGTTCAGTTTTAGGCCCACTGCTTTTTTTCCCTTTACATGCTTCCTCTGGGCAACATAATCCGTAAGCATGGTATTAGTTTTCATTGTTATGCTGACGACACACAGCTATACGTCTCAACAAAACCTGATGAGAAAAACCATCTTACTAAATTTGAGCAATGTGTTCAGGACATAAGAAATTGGATGCTAATTAACTTCCTTCTGCTTAATCCGGATAAGACAGAAGTTCTAGTCATAGGACCGCATACAGCTAGAAGTAAAATCTTAGATCACACCGTAACTTTAGATGGCCTTTCTGTTCCGTCAAGTGCAACAGTAAAAGACCTCGGCGTGATTATAGATTCCAGCCTTTCATTTGAAGCTCATGTAGATAATATCACCAGGATAGCATTCTTTCACCTCAGAAATATCGCCAAAATAAGAAATATATTGTCGCTAAACGATGCAGAAAAACTAGTTCATGCTTTTATCACTTCTAGGTTGGACTATTGTAATGCCTTACTGTCTGGTTGTTCAGTTAGGTGCATAAACAAGCTTCAGCTAGTCAAGAATGCAGCAGCGAGAGTCCTCACTAGAACCAGAAGATATGAGCACATCACCCCTATCCTATCTTCACTGCATTGGCTCCCTGTGAAATTTCGCATTGATTTTAAAATACTACTCTTGACATATAAGGCATTAAATGGTCTCGCCCCGCAGTATCTGAGCGAACTGCTAGTGTCTTACGATCCGCCACGCCTACTTCGGTCAAAGGATGCAGGCTGCTTGTCAGTACCGCGTATTATGAAAACTACAGCTGGGGGCAGAGCTTTTTCTTACAAAGCCCCAAAATTATGGAATAGTCTTCCAAATAGTGTTCGGGACTCAGACACAGTCTCAGTGTTTAAGTCTAGGCTCAAAACCTATTTATTTAGCCAAGCATTTTTATAAATAGATTTGCCATAAGGTAAAGGAGCAGATCTGGGGGACTCATGGACGTAGAGTATTATGGTGAACTGGTATGTTTAGATGCTGTCTTCCTCAGTCTCATTTGATCACTCAGGTTTGTTGACGGTGAGGTGATTGTTTGCTTTACATCTCAGGGAGCCCTCATGTTTGTGTTTCCTTCTGGCTCTCCCTTTTAGTTATGCTGTCATAGTTAGTCCTGCCGGAGTCCCTGCTTGCACTCTACAGTAAATATACATTCACATTAGACATTGTGACTGTGACCATACCTAATTGCAATCTCTCCTCCTCTTCTCTTCCTCCCCCTCTTTCTCTTTCCTCTCACCCCCTGTCTCCCCCTTTCACTCTTTCTCTCTCTCTCTCTGTCGAGCTACACATGTGGTTCCTGAGCTGCCAGTGATCCAGACTCCCTCTGCCCTCCGGACCTGTCTCATCCATCCTGGTGCCCGGTTTCTGGTTGGAGGTCTCATCGCATGGATGCCCCGTGTGTCTCTTGCTCACCAGGGACTATCTGAACATTTTGATTCATACACATTCACATTCCATACAAACTTAAATAATTCTTTTGATTGTGTAAAGCTGTTTTGAGACAATGTCAATTGTTAAAAGCGCTATACAAATAAAACTGAATTGAATTGAATTTAATTTAATTCTAGCATATACAGTACTTACAGAAGATAAGATAATCTATATTGTCTGTCTCAAATAGTGACATGATTTCTTATACAAGTACAAGAACAATAAACAATTAGAAAATGCACAGGAAAGTCCTTTTTTAACTGTTCAGGAGGGTTATTGCACTGAGAATGAATGATTTCCTGTAAATGTGTTTCTGGGTCAGTGGGACGTTGTAGCGCTGCATAATGACAATAGCATGAATGAACTATGCAGAGGATGTGAACGACACTCAGTGACCAGGGTTTCCTTCCTCATCATTCAGCAGCTGTACAGTTCAGACACAGAAATCTGGGCTGATCCACTTAATTTACTGGCCTGAATGATTATGAGAGACAATTTAGTTTTTTGTTTGATACTGGAATACATCCTCCTCTCCCCCCCCTCCCCCCCGCAATAGGATGTAGAAATAGAATAGGATAGGAAATAGAAATATCCGCATTCAAAGCTAGGCCACGGTGGTTGGAGTGCTGAATGCTATTCTCTGGTCCTAAGTATTAAGTAACAAAGTGATAAATATGACTTGTACTGAGTCTCCTACAGGTTTCCTCAGATAAACTCCCCAATGCCAGTCCTGTCAGGTGAGAATCCCATCAATGTCCTGAAACTGTTCCTGTCCATTTCAGCTCTCTGTTCCACTCACTGGGTTCAGCTCGAGTCCATGTGGTTTTTCACCTGCTGATCCTAATAGTCCTTCAGGTTTTTATGGGATTGAGGAATTTATGTCCAAGTCTCTGAGTCTGTTCGGTGTGTTATTATTAAAAGATTAAATTTCTATAAATGTGTTCTCCGTTTGCTGACATGAAAAGGCAAGAAAGATTTAATCTTCGGCACACAGCTGTTCATCTTCAGTTAAATCTAAAAGAGAAATATCTGAATTAATAAACACAAACTAGACGATGCTGCTTCATGATCAACAGCACATAATCACCTTTGCTGTAAGGAAAACATTACTCTCTCATGTATATAATGTAATTTAACATTTATAAACTATTTCAGAATATTCACCTAGAACAAATGAGAACTTCCTTAAGTTCTAACAGGAAAGTGAGCCGACATTTACAATCACATCACAGACTGTAGAGCTTTAAAATCACATCACTGCTGTGTGTTTTATCTCCTGTTCTACATGTATATTTAAGTGCAGACTTTAAGAAGAAGCGGAGGTGAAGTTTACAGGAATGACAGAAGAGACGGTGAGGAGGTGGAGAGCTGGAAGGAGTGTCAGAGTGAGTAAAGTAGCTGATTAAATCTAATATTTGTGGCAGTGTGGCATTAAAGATGATGATTTTCATGAGTTTTTATGAGAGTTGAGGAGAAAGTCTGCTGCTTATCAGAAACAGGGAAAAGCTGAGATCATCTTATTCAGACAGAAGCAGCAGTATGAAGTCAGAGATAGCAGCGTGTCACAAGGAGACCAGCTGTTCATTTACAATCACTCTCATGCACTCAGGTGGGATGTTTTATAAACTCCGTCTGACTCCCTGTCTTCTGCTTTCACATGAAGTTTAAATCAACACCAAACAGCATTAAAGATAATTGTTAGAAAAAGTCTGATTAAATAGAATAAAGTGACATTTTAACTCTGTAATCTGATATTTACTGGAACTAAAGAGAAATGCTAATGTACAAGCTAATGCTAATGTACAAAATAATGCTAATCAGTCTGTTAATATGTTTCAGTGTTTATATAAAGAGATCATTACTCACGTCAGTGTCTGTAGTTTGTAATGTTCATCGTCCTTAAGGGCAGAGAGACACTTCACTCCTGAGTCTGTTATTTTATTACAGGACAGATCCAGGTGTCTCAGGTGTGAGGGGTTTGATCTCAGAGCTGAAGTCAGAGCAGCACAGCCTTCATCTGAGACACCACAACCATACAACCTGCAGAGACACAATGACACACACTACAACTCTCTCAGGATATTAACATCAAGACAAGCTCTGTGTGTGTGTGTGTGTGTGTGTGTGTGTGTGTGTGTGTGTGTGTGTGTGTGAGAGAGAGAACTTGGGCATTTTATCTAAAGTATGTTATTATAATCAGTAACGATCCCTGTACACACACACACACACACCTACTGATGGTGTTCTCTACTTTAGCTCGGTGTTACTATATGAATAGATTTGAGTCTGTGGGTTTATTCATAGACATTCTGTATTTATGACTAAATGTGTAATAATATGAGACTATTTTAAAATATTAGAGAAAGAACTAATGAGGAAATCTGCATGGGTTTAATACTGCTTGTCCATTTGTCTGCTTCTGTAACACAGATCTGGCAACCCTGTTCATAGCAGATAGACACAGATGTACTGAAAGAACATTCAGTAACTAAATGAACTTTCACCTCTAAGGAGAAATAATAAGAATGGTTGTTGTGTCCTGTATTGATTGTAAGCTGTTAAACCCTGCAGCTCACACAGTGCAGTTAGTTTGTGTCTCAGCTGCAGTTTGTGTGATTAGTTACAGTGTTGTAGTAAATTTCACAGTCATTTCAGACACACTGCAGTCGCATCAAGTCAGGTTTTGTGCTGCAGCTTCTCACATACGTACATCTGACCCAAAGACTCTGTGACAAATCATCAGTGTGCAGTGAAAAGAAACAATCTTCCTCCTCAGGACATTGATGATGAACCTAAAACCTCTGCTTCAGTCTCACTATTAGAGAATGTGTCTTACTGAGGAGCAGGTCATGTGACTCTCAGAGAGATGATCTTACCACAGTGTCTCCAGTTTACAGTCAGGATTCTCCAGTACAGCAGAGACACACTTCACTCCTGAGTCTCCTAGATTATTACAGGACAGATCCAGGTGTCTCAGGTGTGAGGGGTTTGATCTCAGAGCTGAACTCAGAGCAGCACAGCCTTCATCTGAGACACCACACTGCAACCTGCAGAGACACAATGACACACTTCATCAACACATTTACATCCTGGATTATTATTATAATTTTAAGATGGTGAGTCTACAAAATGCTTCTCTAACAGACTTATAGTGCACTATACAGGGGGAATAAACTTGTTTCTCCATAACCTTTGTTTAATAACACTAGACATTTATATAACACTATAGATTTATATTACTGCAGAATCACGGAAGTAAAAGTCTGAATCAGGGTGAAAAACAAACACCATCATTAATTTAAACCAAGTTATACTAATTTCAGGCTTAAAGTGTTACTTTTGAGGAGAATCAAAACTCATGTCTTTAATAAACAATATTATTGACTGATAATTTATTACTAAATTGAAAGTTCTTAATGATAAAACTGATAGAATGTAAAATATTTACAAGTGTATCAGATTCTACAGATTTAGGACGTCAGATTTACAGTAAATAAAATGTACAGTACTGAGTAAAAGTCTTAGACACATGTACATTGTCTATTGGTATACAATGTACTTACATGTACATGTCTATTGGTATACAATGTACTTACAATTCGACGGTTTTAACTCCGGATCCGAGCTGGCCGAGTGAGATCCTGAGGGAGAACAATGGACGCGACGCGAAGCGACGGACCCGAGGGAAACGAGCTGGCGTGAGGAACAGGCTGAGAGCCCGTGCACACCGCACACCTCTGCCTAGCATCCTGCTCGCCAACGTCCAGTCACTGGAGAACAAACTGGATGACCTCAGGGCCAGGATAAAGTTCCAGAGAGACATTCGGGACTGCAATCTCCTCTGCTTCACCGAGACATGGCTGAACCCAGCGGTGCCAGACCACGCCATACAACCAGCCGAGTTCTTCTCGGTTCACCGCATGGACAGGACGCGGGACTCGGGGAAGTCAAGGGGAGGCGGCGTGTGCTTAATGGTGAACAACAGCTGGTGCAACAGCGCGAGCGTTGTTCCTCTTACACGCTCCTGCACACCAAACCTGGAACTACTGTCCATCATGTGTCGTCCATTTTATCTTCCACGGGAGTTCACATCGGTCATAATCAGCGCCGTTTACATACCTCCACAAGCGGACACTGAAACTGCCTTATGCGAGCTGCATGAGGCACTCACACAGCACCAGACACAACACCGGGACGCTGCGCTCATTGTGGCGGGGGATTTTAATAGTGCCAACCTCAAACGCGCAGCGCCGAACTTTTATCAGCACATCACCTGCCCCACCAGGGGCGAAAGGACACTGGACCATTGTTATACCACGGTCAAAGACGGTTACAAGGCACAATCTCGTCCAGCGTTTGGTAAATCCGACCACGCCGCCATTTTCCTCATGCCAAAATATAAACAAAGGCTGAAACAGGAAGTTCCGGTCCTGAGGGAGGTCGCGCGCTGGACGGACCAATCGGTGGCCGCGTTACAGGACGCACTCGATGACGCAGACTGGGACATGTTTAGAAACAGCTCCGATGATGACGTCAGCGTGTTTACGGAAGCGGTTGTGGGATTTATTGAAAAGCTGGCAGACGATACGGTAGAGAAAAAGACTATCAGAACGTTTCCCAACCAGAAGCCGTGGGTGGATAAAACCATCCGCGATGCTCTGAGATCTCGCACAGCTGCCTACAACACGGGACTTGCATCGGGGGACATGGAACCGTACAAGGCTGCGTCATATAACGTCCGGAAGGCGGTGAAAGAGGCGAAGCAGCGCTACGGGAGAAAACTAGAGTCACAGCTTCAACAGAGTGACTCTAGGAGCCTGTGACAGGGACTAAGAACAATAACGGATTATAAAGCACCAACATCCGGTATGAAGAACGCGGACGCGACTCTGGCAGACGAGCTGAACACATTTTACGCTCGCTTCGAGGCTGCAGCTAAAGACGCTAGCAATGCTAATGCTAACGGCGCTAATGCTAACGGCGCTAATGCTAGCGGCGCTAACGGCTGCAGACAGGAAGACACAGTCAGCACCGGGAACGCGCTCATCATCTCCGAGCACGACGTGAGGAGAGCCTTCAAGAGAGTGAACACCAGGAAAGCAGCAGGACCAGACGGCATCTCAGGTCGTATTCTCAGAGCCTGCGCAGACCAGCTAGCACCTGTGTTCACTGAGATATTCAACATCTCTTTATCTCAGTCGGTGATCCCCACATGCTTCAAAGAGTCCATTATTGTTCCTGTTCCAAAGAAACCACATCCTGCTTCTCTCAATGACTATCGCCCTGTAGCTCTCACCTCAGTAGTGATGAAGTGCTTTGAACGCCTTATCAGAGACTTCATCATTTCTTCACTACCCGACACACTGGACCCACTACAGTTTGCATACCGTCAGAACCGCTCCACAGACGATGCAATCTCTCATCTCCTCCACACATCACTCACTCACCTGGACACTAGGAAAGGGAATTATGTTAAAATGCTCTTCATCGACTACAGCTCTGCTTTTAACACAATAATTCCTTCCACACTCACCACCAAGCTGGAGCACCTGGGACTGAGCTCATCTATATGTCAGTGGATCTCCAATTTTCTGACTGGCAGACCACAGGCAGTAAGGATGGGTGGACATGTCTCAGCTACACTCACTCTCAGCACTGGAGCCCCCCAGGGTTGTGTTCTGAGCCCCCTGCTGTACTCTTTGTACACCCACGACTGCGTGGCCACTACCAACTCCACCTCCATCATCAAGTTTGCTGACGACACCGTCGTGGTCGGACTGATCACCAACAATGATGAGTCGGACTACCTAGAGGAGATTGGAAATCTGGAGAACTGGTGCCAGAGGAACAATCTCCTCCTGAACGTCAGTAAGACAAAGGAGCTGATAGTGGACTTTAGTACAAAGAAGGAGAGGAACTACCAGACCCCCGTCATCAACAGGAGCCCAGTGGAGAGAGTGGACAGCTTCAGATACCTCGGTGTTCACATCACGCAGGACCTATCATGGTCCTGTCACATCAACACCGTGGTGAAAAAAGCCCGGCAGCGTCTCTACCACCTCAGACGCTTGAGAGACTTTAGACTGCCCTCCAAGGTGCTCAGGAACTTCTACTCCTGCACCATAGAGAGCATCCTGACGGGAAACATCACGACCTGGTTCGGGAACAGCACCATGCAGGACAGACGAGCTCTACAGAGGGTGGTGCGATCAGCCGAGCGCATCATCCACACTGAGCTCCCTGACCTGCACTCCATCTACAGCAAGCGGTGCTGGACTAAGGCCAGGAAGATCGTGAAGGACCTCAGTCACCCCAGTAATGGACTGTTCTCTTTGTTGCGGTCTGGGAAGAGATTCCGCTCCCTAAAGGCCAACACAGAGAGACTGAGGAGGAGCTTCTTCCCGCAGGCGATAAGGTCTCTCAATCACACCTCCACACAGGACTAATAACATCTTTTAAGCTCACAACACTGACTGGACAATCATGGACACATTCATACACACTTGCACTAAATACTCATACATCTGGACAATTGCACATGTCACCTTTCATGCATATTTGCACAACCACGGACACTTTAATACCATATTTCTATATTTTTGCAATATTTTATTATGCCCTTATGCACAGTTAATTTTACAAATTTTACTAGTTAAAATTATTTCTTAGTATTTCCTTTTTATTGATTATTTATTTTACGTACAAGATTTTATTTTCTTATTTTCTTTCTTTTTAAGGTCACTGGCGGTCGTATAAAAACATTTCACTGCATATTATACTGTGTATGATTGTGTATGTGACTAATAAAATTTGAATTTGAATTTGAATACATAAGTGCTGAAGAGCGAGGATGACTTTTGTACAGTAACAAGTACCACAATGGAGTAGAAGGTCAGCTGAAGGTTCAGGAAGTTCTGGACAGTGGGAGGAGTTTACCTTTTCCTCTGCAGAAGATTGCGACTCAGATAACAAACAGGAGCATTTTGAAAAGTGAATAAATAGAGCATAAAGTGTTAACCATAAAGCCTGAGAAGCGTCCCATAAACTTCCTGTAAAGTGTGTATTCAGTTCTTGTCTGTTTAATTGTTTTATTCCTTTTTGTTTTGGAATAATAATAATAACTACTTCTGTTAGAAAGTGTGATGCATTAAGTGTGCATGATCTGTATGATTAAGTTTCTGGTGAACAAACCTTATTTTGTGTGTGTGTGTGTGTGTGTGTGTGTGTGTGTGTGTGTGTGTGTGTGTGTGTGTGTGTGTGTGTGTGTGTGTGTGAGGGTAAAAACTGCTACTGAAGAACAAGTCAAATTCAAATTCAAATTTTATTGGTCACATACACAATCATACACAGTATAATATGCAGTGAAATGCTTTATACGACCGCCAGTGACCTTAAAAAAAGAAAATAAAAGCTTGTACATAAAATAAATAATCAATAAAAAGGAAATACTAAAGAAATAATTTTAACTAGTAAAATTAACTGTGCATAAGGGCATATAATAAAATATTGCAAAAATATGGAAATATAGGATTAAAGTGTCAGTGGTTGTGCAAATATGCATGAAGGTGACATGTGCAATTGTCCAGATGTATGAGTATTTAGTGCAAGTGTGTATGAATGTGTCCATGATTGTCCAGTCAGTGTTGTGAGCTTAAAAATATGTTATTAGTCCTGTGTGGAGGTGTGATTGAGAGACCTTATCGCCTGCGGGAAGAAGCTCCTCCTCAGTCTCTCTGTGTTGGCCTTTAGGGAGCGGAATCTCTTCCCAGACCGCAACAAAGAGAACAGTCCATTACTGGGGTGACTGAGGTCCTTCATGATCTTCCTGGCCTTAGTCCAGCACCGCTTGCTGTAGATGGAGTGCAGGTCAGGGAGCTCAGTGCGGATGATGCGCTCGGCTGATCGCACCACCCTCTGTAGAGCTCTTCTGTCCTGCATGGTGCTGTTCCCGAACCAGGTCGTGATGTTTCCCGTCAGGATGCTCTCTATGGTGCAGGAGTAGAAGTTCCTGAGCACCCTGGAGGGCAGTCTAAAGTCTCTCAAGCGTCTGAGGTGGTAGAGACGCTGCCAGGCTTTTTTCACCACGGTGTTGATGTGACAGGACCATGACAGGTCCTATGTGATGTGAACACCGAGGTATCTGTATATATCTGTATATATATGTGTGTGTGTGTGTGTGTGTGTGTGTGTGTCAAACCTTATTGTGAATGTTACTGCTCATCTTAAATCTCATGAATTCTACTTTTTTTTTTTTACCAAGTTAATGTACATGTAAGTGTGTGTTAATGTTACAGATGAAATACTGCTGTTTAACTTCTGTCTAACACACACTATTTCAGTGGGTGTAGTTTTAAATAAACTGAACGCTCCTTTGGTGATGTGCATTGTACTAGCCAATCACAAGACAGACAATAAAAATGGGTGAAAAACAAACTGTTTTAACCCACTTATGTTGGGGATGTTATGAGGCATTTCCCACCCATTTTTGCTGCTTTTTAAACCTGTACTGTAATGAATATAACATGGAGAAAAAGGGATTTTTCTGTAGCAAACGGTTGACGGTAATGTTGTGAATATTAATTTATATAAAAGTTAAACCAAAATTAATTGTTAAAGAAGGCTAACCATTAGCCATTAGCCAGTAAATTACCCATCGACCAGAGATGTAACTCCATATCTTAAAAAAACCCAGTGATACCCAACCATACTTGTAAGTGGACAAACATTTCTCCGCTATATACTGTATATACAGTGGTGTGAAAAACTATTTGCCCCCTTCCTGATTTCTTATTCTTTTGCATGTTTGTCACACTTAAATGTTTCTGCTCATCAAAAACCGTTAACTATTAGTCAAAGATAACATAATTGAACACAAAATGCAGTTTTTAAATGAAGGTTTACGTTATTAAGGGAGAAAAAAAACTCCAAATCTACATGGCCCTGTGTGAAAAAGTGATTGCCCCCCTTGTTAAAAAATAACTTAACTGTGGTTTATCACACCTGAGTTCAATTTCTGTAGTCACCCCCAGGCCTGATTACTGCCACACCTGTTTCAATCAAGAAATCACTTAAATAGGAGCTACCTGACACAGAGAAGTAGACCAAAAGCACCTCAAAAGCTAGACATCATGCCAAGATCCAAAGAAATTCAGAAACAAATGAGAACAAAAGTAATTGAGATCTATCAGTCTGGTAAAGGTTATAAAGCCATTTCTAAAGCTTTGGGACTCCAGCGAACCACAGTGAGAGCCATTATCCACAAATGGCAAAAACATGGAACAGTGGTGAACCTTCCCAGGAGTGGCCGGCCGACCGAAATTACCTCCAAGAGCTCAGAGACAACTCATCCGAGAGGCCACAAAAGACCCCAGGACAACATCTAAAGAACTGCAGGCCTCACTTGCCTCAATTAAGGTCAGTGTTCACGACTCCACCATAAGAAAGAGACTGGGCAAAAACGGCCTGCATGGCAGATTTCCAAGGCGCAAACCACTTTTAAGCAAAAAGAACATTAAGGCTCGTCTCAATTTTGCTAAAAAACATCTCAATGATTGCCAAGACTTTTGGGAAAATACCTTGTGGACCGACGAGACAAAAGTTGAACTTTTTGGAAGGTGCGTGTCCCGTTACATCTGGCGTAAAAGTAACACAGCATTTCAGAAAAAGAACATCATACCAACAGTAAAATATGGTGGTGGTAGTGTGATGGTCTGGGGTTGTTTTGCTGCTTCAGGACCTGGAAGGCTTGCTGTGATAGATGGAACTATGAATTCTACTGTCTACCAAAAAATCCTGAAGGAGAATGTCCGGCCATCTGTTCGTCAACTCAAGCTGAAGCGATCTTGGGTGCTGCAGCAGGACAATGACCCAAAACACACCAGCAAATCCACCTCTGAATGGCTGAAGAAAAAGAAAATGAAGACTTTGGAGTGGCCTAGTCAAAGTCCTGACCTGAATCCTATTGAGATGTTGTGGCATGACCTTAAAAAGGCGGTTCATGCAAGAAAACCCTCAAATAAAGCTGAATTACAACAATTCTGCAAAGATGAGTGGGCCAAAATTCCTCCAGAGCGCTGTAAAAGACTCGTTGCAAGTTATCGCAAACGCTTGATTGCAGTTATTGCTGCTAAGGGTGGCCCAACCAGTTATGAGGTTCAGGGGGCAATTACTTTTTCACACAGGGCCATGTAATGGCCATCCCAATGAGACGTGGTGACATAGCTTACAGCAGGTTATGGTCGCTGAACCGCTGGATGTCCAGGTGGTGCTCCAAAAATAATGTGGGCTACATAGATAATTGGAAGACCTTTGAGGGCAAAGCTGGCCTGTTAGGGCGGGACGGTGTCCATCCCACTCGGGAAGGTGCTGCTCTCATTTCCTGTAGTATAGCCCATAGTCTCAGTAGAGGTCTAGTTAATCGGTGACAATCCAGAGCCCAGGCCAGGGAGCAGACAGACAGGCTAAACCAACCGTCTGCTAGCTGCATAGAGTCGTCACTCAGGGTTCACCTTATTGAGACTGTGTCTGTTCCCCGATCTAAGCAAAAATGTAGAAAGACTCAGAAAGTCTGTTTCAATAATTTAATTAACATAAAGACCACAAACTCAGATCATACTGAATGCACAGCCGGCACCTCTGATCTGAAGCTAGGATTGTTAAATATTAGATCTCTCGCATCAAAAGCAGTTATTGTTAATGAAATTATCACAGATCAGGCATTTGATATACTCTGTTTAACTGAAACATGGGTTAAACAGGATGAGTATGTAGCTCTAAATGAAGCTAGTCCTCCTGGATACAGCTACATACACCAGCCTCGGTTAACTGGTAGAGGAGGAGGCGTCGCAGTTATTCATAATGATAATCTGTCTATCGTACAAAAACACGGACACAAATTTAACTCATTTGAAATTCTCTATAGTAACATAAGTCTATTTAAGTATATTAAATCAGCTCAGTCGATTCCACTAATTATAATTTACAGACCTCCAGGGCCGTATTCTGAATTTCTTAGTGAATTTGCGGATTTCATCTCAGACCTGGTCATTTCTGTAGACAAAGTGTTAATTGCTTGAGATTTTAACATTCATTTTGAGAATCCAGAAGACCCTCTGAGAACAGCATTTATATCCATACTGGACTCCGCAGGCGTAAATCAGTGTGTAGTAGGACCCACTCATAAAGCAGGTCACACTTTAGATTTAGTAATATTCTTCGGATTAATTATAAGAAATGTATTCACAATTCCACTGTCTGAAATTATCTCAGATCACTATCTTGTCTCCATTCAAGTGTGTCACAGTGATAATGTACGCACAGCACCGCGCTACCGTATTAAACGTACATTCACATCAACTACCACACAGAGTTTTATCAGTAATCTCCCAGAGTTACCAACTTCGATTAGGCCACCGTCTGACCCCACAGAACTTGATCAGGCGACTGAATATTTAGAGTCGACACTTCGTTGTACCTTAGATAATGTAGCTCCAGCTAAAAGAAAAATTATTAGAGATAAGAAACTCGCTCCCTGGTATAACGATCACACGCGCACTTTAAAACAGACTGCTCGGAAATTAGAGCGTAAATGGCGTCAAACTAAATTGTTAGTATTTCAAATAGCATGGAAAGAGAGCATCCTGAACTATAGGAAAGCTCTTAGTGTAGCTAGATCAACGTATCTCTCCACTCTTATAGAAGAAAATAAAAATAATCCTAGATTTTTATTTAATACCGTAGCCAAATTAACCAGAAATAAGACCACTACAGAAATCTCCACAACAACATCATGCAATAGTGAGGACTTCATGAACTTTTTTAATAATAAAATTGTAAATATTAGGCATAAAATTGAGGCTTTGAAACCAAACAATGTAATTGATACAGATGTTAACCTAGCCATGTCAGATTCAAACCTAGAATACTTTACTCCTCTTGAAGAGAATGAACTAATTTCACTCATCTCTTCTGCAAATTCATCAACCTGTATATTAGATCCTATACCGACTCATTTTCTTAAACAGATAGTACCAGTAATTACAGAACCGCTGTTGAGAATAATTAATTCCTCACTCAGCATTGGTTATGTTCCAAAATCTTTTAAATTAGCAGTCATCAAACCAATAATTAAGAAACCTGACCTCGACCCCTGTCAGCTGTCCAATTACAGGCCAATATCAAACCTCCCCTTTATCTCTAAGATTCTGGAAAAGATAGTAGCGGAGCAGCTATGCTCATATCTACATAGAAATGGCATACATGAACTGTATCAGTCAGGATTTAGGCCTCATCACAGCACAGAAACAGCACTCGTTAAAGTAGTAAATGACCTCCTATTGGCCTCTGATCAGGGTTGTGTAACTATGCTTGTATTACTCGACCTCAGTGCAGCTTTTGACACTATTGATCATGCTATTCTTCTTCACAGATTAGAAAATGTAGTAGGAATTAAGGGTACAAGCCCTCTCCTGGATCAGATCCTATTTGACCGATCGTTATCAGTATGTAGACTTAAATGGTGATTATTCTGCATGTTCTCTAGTGGAGTTTGGCGTTCCGCAGGGTTCAGTTTTAGGCCCACTGCTTTTTTCCCTTTACATGCTTCCTCTGGGCAACATAATCCGTAAGCATGGTATTAGTTTTCATTGTTATGCTGACGACAAACAGCTATACGTCTCAACAAAATCTGATGAGAAAAACCATCTTACTAAAGTTGAGCAATGTGTGCAGGACATAAGAAATTGGATGCTAATTAACTTCCTTCTGCTTAATCCGGATAAGACAGAATTTCTAGTCATAGGACTGCATACAGCTAGAAGTAAAATCTTAGATCACACCATAACTTTAGATGGCCTTTCTGTTCCGTCAAGTGCAACAGTAAAAGACCTCGGCGTGATTATAGATTCCAGCCTTTCATTTGAAGCTCATGTAGATAATATCACCAGGATAGCATTCTTTCACCTCAGAAATATCGCCAAAATAAGAAATATATTGTCGCTAAACGATGCAGAAAAACTAGTTCATGCTTTTATCACTTCTAGGTTGGACTATTGTAATGCCTTACTGTCTGGTTGTTCAGTTAGGTGCATAAACAAGCTTCAGCTAGTCCAGAATGCAGCAGCGAGAGTCCTCACTAGAACCAGAAGATATGAGCACATCACCCCTATCCTATCTTCACTGCATTGGCTCCCTGTGAAATTTCGCGTTGATTTTAAAATACTACTCTTGACATATAAGGCATTAAATGGTCTCGCCCCGCAGTATCTGAGCGAACTGCTAGTGTCTTACGATCCCCCACGCCTACTTCGGTCAAAGGATGCAGGCTGCTTATCAGTACCGCGTATTATGAAAACTACAGCTGGGGGCAGAGCTTTTTCTTACAAAGCCCCAAAATTATGGAATAGTCTTCCAAATAGTGTTCGGGACTCAGACACAGTCTCAGTGTTTAAGTCTAGGCTCAAAACCTATTTATTTAGCCAAGCATTTTTATAAATAGATTTGCCATAAGGTAAAGGAGCAGATCTGGGGGACTCATGGACGTAGAGTATTATGGTGAACTGGTATGTTTCAGATGCTGTCTTCCTCAGTCTCATTTGATCACTCAGGTTTGTTGACGGTGAGGTGATTGTTTGCTTTACATCTCAGGGAGCCCTCATGTTTGTGTTTCCTTCTGGCTCTCCCTTTTAGTTATGCTGTCATAGTTAGTCCTGCCGGAGTCCCTGCTTGCACTCTACAGTAAATATACATTCACATTAGACATTGTGACTGTGACCATACCTAATTGCAATCCTTCCTCCTCTTCTCTTCCTCCCCCTCTTTCTCTTTCCTCTCTCCCCCTGTCTCCCCCTTTCACTCTTTCTCTCTCTCTCTCTGTCGAGCTACACATGTGGTTCCTGAGCTGCCAGTGATCCAGACT
This sequence comes from Channallabes apus, assembly GCA_030522415.1. Taxonomy (NCBI): domain Eukaryota; kingdom Metazoa; phylum Chordata; class Actinopteri; order Siluriformes; family Clariidae; genus Channallabes; species Channallabes apus. The sequence goes on along the minus strand of CM060105.1, from coordinate 13,194,129 downwards.
CCCTCTGCCCTCCGGACCTGTCTGGTCCATCCTGGTGCCCGGTTTCTGGTTGGAGGTCTGATCGCATGGATGCCCCGTGTGTCTCTTTAGGATGTGCCTGGTGCCTGGGGATGATTCTATCTACTTAGAAGATGGTTCTGGCCTCGACTGGTGTTGTCAGCTGTTTCTCTGAGGACTTGACAATTCGATAGTTCAGGACTGGAACTTTCTACAAGTCTATCTGAGTCTCGAATAACTACTGGACTCCATTTTACATCAACTATTATAACATCAATTAACATCAACTATTATAGCTGAACCTAACACTTAACACTGTATAAATGCAGATCATTTCCTGCTATCTGTTTCACCCAGATGAGGATGGGTTCCCTGTCGAGTCTGGTTCCTCTCAAGGTTTCTTCCTATTACCATCTCAGGGAGTTTTTCCTTGCCATTGTCGCCCTCGGGCTTGCTCAGCAGGGAATATCTGAACATTTTGATTCATACACATTCACATTCCATACAAACTTAAATAATTCTTTTGATTGTGTAAAGCTGTTTTGAGACAATGTCAATTGTTAAAAGCGCTATACAAATAAAACTGAATTGAATTGAATGTAGGTTTGGATTTTTTTCTCCCTAAATAATAAAACCCCTCATTTAAAAACTGCATTTTTTTGTTTACTTGTGTTATCTTTGACTAATAGTTAAATGTGTTTGATGAGCAGAAACATTTTGTGTGACAAACATGCAAAAGAATAAGAAATCAGGAGGGGGCAAATAGTTTTTCACACCACTGTATATACATATGTATATATACACACACTTTTAATTTAAATCACATAATCACATTGGACTTCCTGCACATTCTATTCTGAATCACAACATGAAGAAAAATGTGCTAAATGTATAATTAGTTTACAGAAAGTGAAGAAAAACAAATATTAGTCTGTTAAACAAATAGCAGCGTCATCACTCATCTTTATAAAGTGATGAATTTACCGTTTAAACTAAAATGCTTGAAGTTGAATCTTTCTCTGAGCTAATATTTAGTTGTATAACCAGGTTTCTGAGAACTGCTTCACATCTGTACAATTGTACTACACGCCACAATTCCTCTGCATTTCTTGGTTTTGCCTCAGAAACAGTATTTTTAATGTCAGGCCACAAGTTGTTCTATTGGATTAAGGTCTGGGGATCGCGCTGGGCGCTCCATAACGTTAATCTTGTTGGTCTGGAACCAAGATGCTGCTCGAATACTGGTGTGTTTGGGGTCGTTGTCTTGTTAAAACACCCATTTCAAGGGCATTTCCTCTTCTGCATGAGGCAACATGACCTCTTTAAGTATTCTGATGAACTCAAATTGATCCATGATCCCTGAAATGTGATAAATAGCCCCAACACCACAGTACGAGAAGCTACATCCCCATATCATGATGCTCGTGTCTCCATGCTTCACCGTCTTCACAGTGTACTGTGGCCTGAATTCAGTGTTTCGGGGTCACATGACAAACTGTCTGTGGCCTCTAAACCCAAAAACAACAATCTTACTTTCATCAGTCCACTAAATATTGCCCCATTTCTCTTTAGAACAGTTAGTGTGTTCTTTGGTGAACTGTAACCTCTTCAGCACATGCCTATTTTCAACAATGGGACTTTGCGGCGGCTTCTTGCTGATAGCTTGACTTCACATAGACATCTTCTAATAGTAACAGCACTAACAGGTAACTTTAGATGTTCTGTGATCATGCTGGAACTGATCATTGGCTGAGTCTTTGCCAATTTTGTTATTCTTCGATCCATTCGAATTGTAGTTTTCCGTTTTCTTCCACGTCTTTCTGGTTTTGATCTCCATTTTAAAGCATTTGGTATCATTTTAGCAGAGCAGCCGATCATTTTCTGCACTTCTTTGTATGTTTTCCATCTCAAATCAACTATTGAATCAAAGTACGCTGTTCTTCTGAACAATGTCTGGAACGACCCACTTTACTCTGATGTTCAGAGAGAAATGCACAGGACAACCTTTTCTGCATTTATCCTTAAATAAGGGGAACTTGTTTGACGCCTGTTTTTCACAGAATAATTTACCTCTTTAATTAAACTCCACACTGCTATTATTTTAAACACACCCCATTTCAATTAATGATTCAATTACACAAAATCAGGTGCGTGCAAGTCATGACTGTTGAGTCTGTTGGTTTTCTATTACTGCACTACACCTACAAGTAAAATATTTACCATCAAGAAATATAATTTCTCCCAAAAACAATTATTGATCTGGTTACTGATGTTGGACTGCAATTATATTGAACACAACTGTAGATAGATTATTATTATTATTATATTTTTAATGAAACCTTCCAAAACATGATCTGAGCAGGTGCTCTCTCCTCCTATATGGGGGCAGCAGGTGTGTGAGATCATGTTAGATTTTTCACTTAAAAAAAATAAATAAAATAAATAAATAATAAAATAACATGCTCCCTTGGTGGAGCTGAGCCCTGATCCAGAGGAGAGAGACTGTCTCTTTTTCGCTTTTTCTACCCAGGAGCAGGTCATGTGACTCTCAGAGAGATGATCTTACCCCAGTGTCTCCAGTTTACAGTCAGGATTCTCCAGTACAGCAGAGACACACTTCACTCCTGAGTCTCCTAGATTATTCCAGGACAGATCCAGGTGTCTCAGGTGTGAGGGGTTTGATCTCAGAGCTGAAGTCAGAGCAGCACAGCCTTCATCTGAGACACGACACTGATACAACCTGCAGAGACACAATGACACACACTTACATCCTGGATTAATATTTACAGTGCTGTTTTTTGTACAGATTCATCACACGTAAATAATCCAGATGTTCTTAATATTAAACAAATATAACCAAAGTACAGTTTTTAAATAATGATGTCACACAATAACACACACATCAACATTACATGTTAGTTTAATATTTACTTTAAAGATGATGTGTCTGTAAAATGATTTTATTATTCAGAATGTCATGCGGATTTAATATCACCTGATTATTATAATTAACAGTGTAATTAATAATGATAATACTGAGTGTTAGAGTTGGTTTCTCTCTTTTTAACTTATAACTTAGCAGCTGCAGCTAAACAGAGACCAATAGACTGACCATGAACTTTACTGTGTGTGTGTGTGTGTGTGTGTGTGTGTGTGTGTGTGTGTGTGTGTTGTTCTCTATTAGACTTATATTTCACTACACAGGGACAATAAACCTGAACCTCCACAGCCTTTATTTATAACAATACAGATTTATATTATTAAAACATATAGAATGTCTGAATTATGGTGAAAACAGGATCATAAATTAAAATAATACAAAGTTTAAAGCTTTTATTTAGAGGAGAATAAATGACTGGCGTTTCCTCTTTCCCCATGTGATACTTGAATAAACCAGAGGAAGCCCTTTATTAAAGTACTTTACTGTAACACCAGATACTGTACATGACACACAGTGAACTAAATAAAGGATCCACAGCCTTTATTCTCTCTCTCAGGCTGATCTCTGGTGTGATGTGACTACAAAGTCAATCTCTGGTTTGACCCTCATGGAGAGACAATAAAAACACAATGGATCACATCCCTCATCAGTGTAACATCAATCATTGTTACCCAGCAGCATCACACACGTGTCCTTCCTAAAAGTTTACTTTCACCTTTAACGATAAACAAAAACAGCTGTTTTCCACGTTGCTGCAGCGCCGGAGCTCCACAAGTTACAAAGCCGACTGAAGTGCAGCAGAAGTTCGTCCTACACCAGAAGACCAGAACATGAACCTCAGCTCCAGTGAGGATTCTCCAGTACAGCAGAGACACACTTCACTCCTGAGTCTCCTCACATTTAGTTCTCTCAGGTGTGAGACGTAATACTTGTTGTTAAGAGGACGTGTCCGTCATGTTGGACAGTCTTCCTTTCCTTCACCAATCCCAAGATATTATTAACTCACACCAAAGTATTACTGCTGTTATTGAGATTTATCTACATTAAGTGCACTAGAGCTACAAAAGTATTGCTGTTTTAAGAGAAGTTAAAAGTAATAAGTTAGGTTTTGTAGAATTTATCCCTGTTTAACAGTATTTTAGTGCACAGTATTTATCGCTCCTGTCCATTTTGTAGCCGCAACAGAACGCTCCCTCAAATCAATACACAGCTAACTGTTTGCGTCTACTTCCACTTTGTGGGTGACATAAGCACTTGTTCTTCGTCTGTGTTTACTGGCGGTTTGTATCCGGAAGCGCGCTGTGTCACACCAAACAAATAATTGCGCAAAAAACATAACGCAAGTTTTTAAAATTAATTAAAAGAAGCTTTGAGGCAGAAGATTTTGCCTCGATCATTTTTTGTAATCGAATTACTCGAGGAATCGTTTCAGCCCTAGTGTGTGTGTGTGCGTGTGTGTGTGTCCCTGTTTCTGCAGTCTATTTGTCGCTAAGCTCAGTCTCCTGTTCTCGCGCTCTGTTTATTCACATCGCGATTTCGATACGATTTCAATTAATCGCGCAGCCCTACTGCAAAATCAAGGAAGTAAAATCAAAGAAGTAAAAGTCTGAATCAGGGTGAAAAACAATCATGAATTTAAACCAAGTTATACTAATTTCAGGCCTAAAGCGTTACTTTTGTGACTTTTAGACTCATGTGACTGTCGTTAATGATCAAAAAGTGAATTTTACTGCCACAGTTTATAAATCCTCTACACTAATGAGGGAATCTGCATGGGTTTAATACTGCTTGTCCACTGGACTGCTTCTGTAACACAGATCTGGCAACCCTGTTCATAGCAGATAGACACAGATGTACTGAAATAATCCTCAGTAACAGAACTAATGTTCATCTCTGAGAATGTCACTGCTGCTTTTAAACCCTGCAGCTCACACAGTGCAGTTAGTTTGTGTCTCAGCTGCAGTTTGTGTGATTAGTTACAGTGTTGTAGTAAATTTCACAGTCATTTCAGACACACTGCAGTCGCATCAAGTCAGGTTTTGTGCTGCAGCTTCTCACATACGTACATCTGACCCAAAGACTCTGTGACAAATCATCAGTGTGCAGTGAAAAGAAACAATCTTCCTCCTCAGGACATTGATGATGAACCTAAAACCTCTGCTTCAGTCTCACTATTAGAGAATGTGTCTTACTGAGGAGCAGGTCATGTGACTCTCAGAGAGATGATCTTACCTCAGTGTCTCCAGTTTACAGTCAGGATTCTCCAGTACAGCAGAGACACACTTCACTCCTGAGTCTCCTAGTTTATTATTAGACAGATCCAGGTGTCTCAGGTGTGAGGGGTTTGATCTCAGAGCGGAAGTCAGAGCAGCACAGCCTTCATCTGAGACACCACACTTACACAACCTGCAGAGACACAATGACACACACTTCATCAACACATTTACATCCTGGATTAATATTCACAGTGCTTTAAATTATTTGTCCTTTCTTTTTATGTTTTTTCTTTTTTTGTATATTTGTCACACTTAGATGATTCAGATAAGCACAATTTAATATTAAACACAGATAGACAAATTAAATAGAAAATGCAGGTTTTAAATAATGATTTTATTTTACATATCACACAATAACACACACTTCAACATTACATCCTGGTTTAATATTTACTTTAAAGATGATATGTCTGTAAAATGGATCTAACTGTACGTCTGTTTAATTTATTATTATTATTATTATTATTATTATTATTATTATTATTAGAGAGTAATATTTTTGTTCTGCATGTTGTACTCTTACAGAAAAATGTCAGTTACTAAATCACTGTATAAACTATTAACTGCTGCTTTTATTGTGACTCAGAGAGATTATCTTTTTTTTTAAATTATATTTATTAATTTTACATTATTAACAAAAACATAACTACTCATTTACTACACACAGCACCTGAAAAATAACAAAGAAAAAAAAAAAAAAAAAACACCAAAACTAACAATTAAATGATTGCACACATACACTTAAAAATAAAAAAATAAATAAAACTTAAAAAATAAATAACTAAGCTGCCACGGGGGTACAGTAAATGTACAACATGCATCACTAGGTTATAAACTGTTAAATATGAACAGTATTTCTGTCTTTGTCCTTATCCAGATAGGCAAGAAACGGACCCCAAATATCTAAAAACTTATCCAAGGATTTGGATCATGTGTACCTTAATTTTTCCATCCGGATAATAGACGCCATTTCCAAAATCCACCTTTGAAAAGATGGCGGAGAGTGAGATTTCCAGTCTGTTAAAATTAGCCTTTTGGCGGTGTTCATACCAAGCATCAAAGATTTCTGTAAGGCTTTAGGTAGATGCAGCATTGATTCTGAACAACCAAAGATTGCTTGTTCAGCATGAGGACTAATATCTTTGCCATATGCTTTGGAAAACCAAGAAAAATGTCTGACCAATATCCTGTAAGTGCATGACAGTGCCAGAAAGTGTGTGACAAGGTACCCTCTGAAATTTTACACCTGTCACATTGAGCTGAAACAGATTGATAAATCTTGTGCAGTTTAGACTTTGAGTAGTTCAGACGGTGTACAACTTTAAACTGAATTAAATGGTGTCTACTGTTAATGGAACAAGAATGTATTCTGGCCATGATTTCAATCCACAAGGATTCAGACAGGTTGATGCCCAACTCGCTACTCCACGCCTTTCGTAGATGATCAGTAGGTGTTTTAATTTGACTGATGAAAATAGACACAAACAATGAGGACAACTGTCTGGAGTCAGGAGGACGCACCAAGACGTCAATGAAAGGATGTTGGATTGGTACACTTTCAAAGTTTTTTATTTTATCTCTGACATAATCCCTTACTTGTAAATAGCGGAAAAAATGTGAATTGGGAAGCTGGAATTTCTCCCTTATCTGATCAAAGGAGGCAAATTTACCATTAATATAAAGATCTTGGATGGTAGTTAGTCCACTCCTACTCCAGGCATTGAAGCATTTGTCTGACCATGGTGGCAGGAAAGAATGATTAAAACAGATAGGGGTTCTTACTGAAGTATCTGGGATATTGAGCACCTTCTTCATCTGGTTGAGAATTCTTGAGAGTTTCTTGTTGTATAATTTAGATTAGCAAGAGTGTTAGGTTTACCCAGCTTAGAAAACAGCAAGGCCTGTAAGGAAGAGTCACCAACTGAGTTAGCTTCCATTTTTACCCATAAAGGAGAATCAGCGGCATGATCCATTGTGCTGCAGGTGTTCCAATACATTAATGCTCTTGCATTAGCAGCCCAATAATACTGTCTAAACACTGGAAGGCCAAGCCCACCCTGAGATTTGGGCTTTTGCAGGTGAGCTTTGGATATCCAGGGAGTTTTATAATTCCAGATATAAGAAAAAATAACTGAATCCAAGGTTTTGAAAAATGCAGATGTGAGAAAGATAAAGAAATCTGGGGAGGGACACCATTTTAATGGAGTTAATACGGCCAATCATAGACAAAGGGAGAATTTTCCAGCAATCTATATTCTGCTTTAACCTAGATGTGAACTCTAAAAAATTCAGTTTAAATATTAATTTAGGATTTTTGGGAATTCTTAAGCCCAGGTAAGTGATCTGGTCGCTTACTATCTTAAATGATATATTTTCAAGGAAACCTGGGCTATAGATCCCCGACAGTGGCATGAGATCACTTTTTGTCCAGTTGATGGTATAACCTGACAATCTACCGAATGAATTAATTAATTCCAACAAATTAGGAACTGATTTTTCTACATTTTGGATAAATAACAGTATGTCGTCAGCATACAGTATAAACTAATCAGTGTTTCAGTGCCACCCACTGTTAGGCCTTCAATATCAGGGTGACCTCTGATTTTTAAGACAAGCGGCTCCAGTGCAATAGCAAAAAGAGCAGGTGAAAGAGGGCAACCTTGTTGAACCGAACGATGTAGAGGAAATGAAACTGACTTATCACCGTTGGTTATAATTGAGCATACTGGACTTTTCTAAATTCTTTTTACCCAAGAGATGAATAATTCACCAATGCCAAAAACGCCGCAACGACTCAAGCATATATGGCCATTCTATCTGGTCCAAAGCCTTCTGTGCATCTAAGGATACAATAGCTGTTTGATTAGTCATGCCATGATCTGCGTATATTGTATTAAGTAGTCGTCTGACATTAAAGAAGGAAAACCTTCCTGGAATAATCCCAGTCTGATCAGGATGAATAATAGATGTAAGATATTTACTCAATCTGTTTGCTAGCACCTTTGTGATAACTTTTCTGTCAACGTTTTGAAGAGCAATTGGCCTATAATTGGCGGGGTCACTGTCTTCTTTTCCTTTTTTCAGTAAGAGACAGACATTGGCCTCGTACAAGGTTTTGGGTAATTTCTTCTCTTTTGCGGAATGACAAATCATTCTGAGTAATAATGAAGTTAGTAAGTCTGAAAATGCTTTATAATATTAGCTAGAAAATCCATCAGGTCCCGCAGCCTTCCCGGAAGGAAATGATTTAATCACCGAAAGTAGTTCTTCCTTGGTAAAATCAGAGTCCAATTCTTCCCTAGCCAAATCGCTGAGCCTTGGATTATCCAGAGAGTCAAAAAAGATATCTAGGTCAAATTGTGTGACATTACATTTAGAGGAATAGAGGTCACTATAGAACTCTCTAAACCTGTTGTTGATGTCCTTGGGGTTGGTAAGCAAAACACCTGAATTTGATTTAATTCTATAGATTGACCTAGTAGCTTGAGAGCCTTTAAGTTGCTGAGCTAACAGTTTCTGCGGCTTGTCTCCTAATTCAAATTGCTTTTGTTTCAGTTTAAGAAGTGATTTATTAACCTGACATCCTAGAATGCAGTTATATTCGTATTTAAACTTCACAATTTCGTTAAACTCTGATGGGGATTTTGAAATTTGGTATGCTGATTCAAGCATGGGAAGGATGCTTTCAATTTCTATTAGACGCTTGTCCCTTTCCTTTCTAACAGAAGATTCATAAGAAATTATATGACCACGCATTACCACCTTAAGTGTTTCCCAGAGAGTTGAATCTGAGACCTCCCCCGTGTCGTTTGTTTCAATAAACTCACTTATCTTCACTGCCATGCTTTCACGAAATTTATTGTCAGCTAATAACAAGGTGTTGAAACGCCATGAGTAGTGTTGTTTGGGAAGGTTAAAATCAATGGACATTAAAAGGGGACTATGATCAGAGATAAGTATGCTGTGATATTTGGTGTTATTCACACTTTTAATTAAATTAGAATCCACCAGGAAGTAGTCGATTCTACTGTAGGATCTATGAACGTGAGAATAGTAGGAGTAATCTTTATCTGTGGGATGTTGAAGTCTCCAGATGTCAACGAGATTCCTAGATTTGATTAAATTATTTAAAGTTTGAGGTGAAGCAATATTGGGTGGGGGACAAGAGGATAATCTGTCTAAATAGGGATCCAAAGCACAATTAAAGTCCCCTCCAATTATAATGTTTGTTTTATTGTCATCTGAAAGCAGATTAAAAACCTTTTTAAAAAATAATGGGTCATCAATATTTGGACCGTATATGTTGAGGAAAGTAACAGGGATTGAGTTGATACTGCCAGAAATAATAATATACAGTATCGTCCATTTGGGTCTGTGCGCAAATTAGTAAGCTGAAAGGGAACATTTTTGCGAAAGACAATGGCAACGCCTCGGGCTTTGGAAGTAAAGGGTGATTGGTAAACCTGTGAAATCCAGTTACATCTTAATCTTCGTTGTTCTGTGGTTTTAATATGGGTTTCTTTTAGAAAAATTATATCTGCTGAAAGGGACTTAAGGTGTTTAAAAACCTTGCCCCTCTTAATAACATGACCCATTCCCCTGACGTTCCAGGAAACCAAAGTGAGATGATGACTACCCACCCTAACACCCTGTTGAAACCTGTGCATTTAGGGATAGACAGGACATTACATTAATTGCATGCTTACAATAAGAATGATGGTGAATGCCTGGCAGCATCATGCAACTAAAGAAAGAAGGAAAATTTAAATAAAATAAAAATAAAAACTCTAAGACAAAGACAACATATATCCACAATAACAAAAGCCTACATAGGCAAAGCGCGACTCTTTTCATCAGAACAGAAGGAGCTGCTGGGCGATTGGCTACTGAGCTACTTAAGAACAATAACTGCAAAAACTACCTTAAACACCTATAGAAACAGAACCTCTCGATGAAGATGAAAAGAAACTATATACATACCAGTATAAAATAACTGAACATAATGGGAGTGTAATATAAGTTACTGGCTGAAAGAAAACAATTATATTGATATAAAACATTATGACAAAAAATACACATATATACATATATTGATGCTTCTTCAGTGATGTACACAAATTATGAAGCTATAGATTGTGAAACATCAGTGTAAAGCCTATAATTATTACGTTGGACTCAACTTAAGACTCCCATCTTTAACATGAATTGGACCAGTTCAACCAGTTCAAGAATTCACTTGGCACAACCAGTTACTTGCCACGAATAATAAAAAAAAAAAAAAAATTATTTGACAACCTCTGAACGAGAATAATTCTCTTCCACAAACCGTGTTGCCTCTTTTGGATCTGAAAAGATGGTGGGTGCTCCGTTTGGATGATGGATGTGTAACTTGGCCGGGTAACGTAGGCTGTGTTTGACGCCTGTGTCTCGAAGGACTCGCAGCACATCACGAAAAGCGCGGCGCTGCGTCAACACCTCGTTTGTGTAGTCCGGGAAGATGAAGATTCTCTTCCCGTTATATTCCAGAGGTTGTTGTCTACCGAGGCGAATGATCAGTACCCTCTGTTGATAATGATGAACACGCGCCATGATAGTGCGCGGATTGGCGCCCGGTGCCGGCTTTGGCTGGAGCGAGCGGTGAGCACGGTCAATAGACACAGGCTTTGGGAAATGTTCCGCTGAGAACAGTTTGGAAATCAACTTGGAGACAAATTCTGTGGGTTTTCCGCTTTCTTCTCCTTCTGGAATGCCCACAATTTTAATGTTGTTTCTGCGGGAGCGTGAAAACTTAAAGTCGAAAACTTTAGTTTGCAGTTGCTTGTTAGTGCTGGTCAGTTCGGAACATTTCTTTTCCAGAAGTTGAATCCGGGTTTCATGGTCACTGACAGCTTGCTCCTGAGTGACTACCCGAGACTCCAGGTCAGCTTGAGAGGTCAAAAGAGACTGAAATTTTACCTCAAATGCGTCGAAACGTTCGTTAATGCCGCGAAGAATGGCCTCTGACATCTCTTTACAAAGCTCTTTGCACATGGCCAGTGACATCTCCGCTGAGTGAGAAGACTCCAAGCGGGTTAGTTTGCTAGCCACAGACGGAGAGCTAACATTAGCCTCTTTAGTTTTATGGCTAGCAGTAAGTTTAGACTGAATTGCCTTCGACATGACTAACCCTGCAAATTATTTAGAGATTCAGAGAGGTAAAACTGGTTGACTGGCCTCAAATTTTTTTAAATATCTGGTATGTAATACTAAATTATTAATATCACGAAGAGGAGCTGTGTTAACACACGTCTACTCCATACGCTCGCACACTAGCGCCCCCTATTGCGCTAGAGAGATGATCTTACCTCAGTGTCTCCACTTTACAGTCAGGATTCTCCAGTACAGCAGAGAGACGCTTCACTCCTGAGTCTGTTAGTTTATTACAGGTCAGGTTGAGTGTCTTCACAGTCAGATGCAGTTCTCTCAGATTGGAGGTTTCTGAGTTGAGCACTGAGACCAGAGCTTTACCACTTCTCTCTTCAATTCTATCACACCTGATACTGAAGGAAATAAAATAAGACATAATGAACTAACACTAGTACAAATGATCAAACAGATCCTCAAAGCTTTCACTGCACCGTCTCATTTTTATAAACACCAAAAGCACAAACAGCAGTTAGACAAAACAGATAAATGCTGTAATAGTAATTCACAGTCAGAGCGGCTCAGAGTCCACTTGGTGGGAGTTTCAGCTTCATCATCATCATCATCACACACACGCACGCACGCACGCACGCACACACACACACACACACACACACACACACACACTGTATAAACATGGAGCTTAAGATTCAGACAGATTGGGAAGTGAGAGTCTGATGGAAAAAAAAAACATTTCATTAGATTTGTTCTGTAATTAGCGAGCTACTGAAATGATAACCAGCCCAGTGCAGGAGGATGTTTATGTAGATACAGTACCTAGCATTAGCTAACAGGCTAACAGTGTTTCTGTGTGTGTGTGTGTGTGTGTGTGTGTGTGTGTGTGTGTGTGTGTGTGTGTGTGTGTGTGTGTAGGGGCATGGGGTCCATTGACAAAATGCAGGCTGATACAGAGAGAGAAAAAGGATCTTTAACCTTCTGAGACTTGCTTTTGCTTTACATGCGCACACGTGTGTTATAAGAAACAGTACACACGCTGTACACACGCATCCAGACACAAAATAAAAAGTGTTTTATCCGCACACACATGGTCACAGTGTTATAGGCAACAACCTGGCAACCCCTCACATCAATTACAATCCTTCTATATAGATATAATAGCAGGAATGTTTTACTAATAACAATGAAATCGGCTCAGTGTGTGTATAACTGCACTAGTGCACTAGTCTAACACACATTTGTGAATGTGAAAACAAATAAATAAAAGAAAGTTTAAATGAAATTAAATATCCGGAATAAATTTACTGTCAAACAAAATCAGAATATCAATAATGTTTCTCATTATTTCAGGCAACAAGACATTAATGTAAGAGTTAAAAAGTGTTTTTCACTTCAACTGACAGAAACTGTCTTCCACACATTTAATATCTGCCCTTCAGTTTTATTCATTTGTTCACATGATCATTATTCTCTGATGTAACTATTTATTTATTCACATTAACACCACTCTGTATCACCTGAAGCTCAAAACATCTTAAAGTAAATCAAAGTGTTTTCAGTTTCTCTCTTTCTACAGTAGAACAGATTTATACAGATTTACTTACGTTGCTTTTCTGGATGCTGCAATCACAGGCATCACCCTCACAAGAACATCATCTGTTATCTTCTCTGGACTGAAATATTTATTCAGGTCAAATTCCTCCAGATCCTCTGCTGATGTCAGTAACACAAACACCAGAGCAGACCACTGTGAAGGAGAGAGTTTACTTTGTTTTCCAGATTTCAGGTAGTGTTGGATTTCCTCCACTAGAGAATCATCACCCAGTTCATTCAGACAGTGGAACAGATTGATGGATTTCTCTGTAGGAAGATCTCCACTGATCTTCTCCTTAATGTACTGAACTGTTTCCTCTTTGCTCTGTGAGCTACTTCCTGTCTGTGTTACTAAGTCATGTAAGAGTTTCTGATTGGACTCCAGTGAGAGACCCAGAAGAAAGCGGAGGAAAAGATCCAGATGTCCAGTCTTACTGTTTAAGGCCTGATGTACAGCACTAATGTGGACATCTGAGATTGTATTAAAGGACCGCCTCTGGTCAAGAACATTTCTCTTTTCCCTCACGGATGTCAGGTGCACATACAGAGCTGCGAGATGCTCCTGAATACTCAGATGAACAAAGCAGTACACTTTACTCTGGTGAAGCCCAAACTCCTCTCTGAAGATCTGCGTACACACACCTGAGTACACTGCTGCTTCTCTCACATCAATGCCACACTCTCTCAGGTCTTCATCATAGAAGATCAGGTTGTGTTTCTCCAGCTGCTGAAAAGCCAGTCGTCCCAGTTTGAGAAGCATTTCTTCATCACTCTCCTGCTTCTCTGAGTACTTTTCTCTTATGATATTTATCTGAATGATGAGGAAGTGTGTGTACATTTGAGTCAGAGTCTTGGGGATCTCTCCTCTCTCTGCTTCACCCAACATTCTCTCTAGAACAGCAGCTGAGATCCAGCAGAAGACTGGGATGTGACACATGATGTAGAGGCTTCTTAATGACTTCAGGTGTGTGATGATGTCATTGGCCAGGCTCTGATCACTGATCCTCTTCCTGAAGTACTCCTCCTTCTGTGGGTCATTGAACCCTCGTACCTCTGTGACTCGACCGACACACTCAGAGGGGATTTGATCAGCTGCTGCAGGTCGGGAGGTGATCCAGATGAGAGGAGAGGGAAGCAGATTCCCTTTGATCAGGTTTATCAGCAGCACAGGCACTGATGCTGATTCAGTTACATCACACACACTCACTGTGTTCTGGAAATCCAGAGAGAAACGACACTCGTCCAATCCATCAAAAATGAACAGAACCTTTTCCAAACTGGACATTTCTGTTTCTTTTGTTTCCTTAAAACAGACATGAAGTAGCTCCATCAGACTCAGTTTCTGCTCCTTCATCAGATTCAGCTCTCTGAAAGGAAGTGGAAATATGAGGGGGACGTCCTGATTTGTTTTCCCTTCAGCCCAGTCCAGAATGAACTTCTGCACAGAGACGGTTTTTCCAATGCCAGCGACTCCCTTTGTCAGTACAGTTCTGATGGGTTTGGGTTTTTTAGATAAGGACTTTGTCAGCACAGTTCTGATGGGTTTGGGGTTTTTAGATAAGGACTTTGTCAGCACAGTTCTGATGGGTTTGTCTTGATCAGATAAGGACTTAAAGATGTCACTGCATTTGATTGGTGTTTCCTCTGTTGTTCTTCTCCTGGACGCTGCCTCGATCTGTCTCACCTCATGTTCTTTATTGACGTCTCCACTGTCTCCCTCTGTGATGTAGAGCTCTGTGTAGATCTCATTCAGGAGTGTTCGCTTTTCCTGATTTATTATCACTCCATTTACACACTCAAACTTCTTCATCAGATTTAATCTGAACTTCTTCTGGAATTCATTCACAGCAGCAGATTCTTGGTCGTGTCTGTGACAGGGTGAAGTAGGAAGACATGGTGAGACATGGGGGTTAATTATTAAAGATCACAGTGGTCTGAGTGGTTACCACAGACAGTTCTTTATGATTTTGTCACTCTGTATATCTCCTGTATGTTTGTTATTATCTAATCACTCTGTATGAAATAACAGCAGAGAGGTTTTTAACACCAGTGTGTGATGTAGTTAGTGTTGATCTCACCCTGTATCTGTAATAATGATCTGTTCCTTTCTGTCTCCTGTCTTCTGTGGATCACTGAGAACAAGAAAATAGTTAAAGACAATTATTTTTAACCACTTGAATACTACAACCTAAATTTTAGGCCTAATGTTTCACTCATTCTCTGTACTGCATATCCTTTACATAGTTGCTGGAAACTTGGAGCTTAGTCATAATTTTAGGAATGTTTTGAGTGCATTAACATTTGAAGAAAAATATGGTAGAAATGGAAAAAAATCTTCCTGTTTCAATTTGAGTTTTACTACATTTTCATTAGAGATGTAACAGAATATTACTACATTATGCAGAATGAACAGATCATGTGATTTACTTTAACTCTGAGAATTATGGGATGTTACCTGTGTACAGATGAGGAGTCTCCACGTTTAAAGTTCCTAGGAGGATCCATAGACGCATCACTCTTCATGGAGACACAGCAGGGTTCTGGTGAGTCTGATCTCTTTCTCTTGGGTTTACTGTACAACATTATAAAGTGGACATGAGACAGAAGTTAGTTGTCAGGAATATCGTGATTAACAAAATACTAGGAGAGACGAACTTGCAGCTCATATCGTGTGTTGTGATCGTTCCATTTAATATTTTGATGAGCTCTACCTCGTCACACTAGATGGCAGCACCAGAGCTAGTAGCACAGAGCACAATGTCACATAGAGGAAACCTAACTGCTTTAAAGCATTCATAATTAAAAATGTAAAATTAAGGTAATCAGAAAGAGCCGTTATGGCGCAAACCATAACTATAAGGAGCAAACACCAGTCCAACAGTCTCATTTTATTCTGTCTGCATGCACAGGAAAAAATATAATAATACTGAAACTATGTTTAACATTTTCATATTATCCAGAATTCACAGCACATCCATAATACAGCTTTCTGAATGTAGTTACTGTAACCTGCTGTACAGGTCCTTCTCAAAAATTTAGCATATTGTGATGAAGTTCATTATTTTCTGTAATGTACTGATAAACATTAGACTTTCATATATTTTAGATTCATTACACACAACTGAAGTAGTTCAAGCCTTTTATTGTTTTTTGATGATTGTGGCATACAGCTCATGAAAACCCAAAATCCCTATCTCAAAAAATTAGCATATCATGAAAAGGTTCTCTAAACGAGCTATTAACCTAATCATCTGAATCAACTAATTAACTCTAAAACACCTGCAAAAGATTCCTGAGGCTTTTAAAAAACTCCCAGCCTGGTTCATTACTCAATTTCTCAAAAAAATAGCATATTTCATCCGACCAATAAAAGAAGTGTTTTTAATACAAAAAAAAGTCAACCTTCAGATAATTATGTTCAGTTATGCACTCAATACTTGGTCGGGAATCCTTTTGCAGATTCTTGTGTCTCTCAACTTTCTCTTCACAATATCCCACAGATTCTCTATGGGGTTCAGGTCAGGAGAGTTGGCAGGCCAATTGAGCACAGTAATACCATGGTCAGTAAACCATTTACCAGTGGTTTTGGCACTGTGAGCAGGTGCCAGGTCGTGCTGAAAAATGAAATCTTCATCTCCATAAAGCTTTTCAGCAGATGGAAGCATGAAGTGCTCCAAAGTCTCCTGATAGCTAGCTGCATTGACCCTGCCCTTGATAAAACACAGTGGACCAACACCAGCAGCTGACATGGCACCCCAGACCATCACTGACTGTGGGTACTTGACACTGGACTTCAGGCATTTTGGCATTTCCCTCTCCCCAGTCTTCCTCCAGACTCTGGCACCTTGATTTGCGAAAGACATGCAAAATTTGCAACCTGTAGCCCATTTCCTGCACACGCCTGTACACGGTGGCTCTGGATGTTTCTACTCCAGACTCAGTCCACTGCTTCCGCAGGTCCCCCAAGGTCTGGAATCGGTCCTTCTCCACAATCTTCCTCAGGACCCGGTCACCTCTTCTCATTGTGCAGCGTTTTCTGCCACACTTTTTCCTTCCCACAGACTTCCCACTGAGGTGCCTTGATACAGCACTCTGGGAACAGCCTATTCATTCAGAAATGTCTTTCTGTGTCTTACCCTCTTGCTTGAGGGTGTCAATGATGGCCTTCTGGACAGCAGTCAGGTCGGCAGTCTTACCCATGATTGCGGTTTTGAGTAATGAACCAGGCTGGGAGTTTTTAAAAGCCTCAGGAATCTTTTGCAGGTGTTTAGAGTTAATTAGTTGATTCAGATGATTAGGTTAATAGCTCGTTTAGAGAACCTTTTCATGATATGCTAATTTTTTGAGATTTTGGGTTTTCATGAGCTGTATGCCAAAATCATCAATATTAAAACAATAAAAGGCTTGAACTACTTCAGTTTGTGTGTAATGAATCTAAAATATATGAAAGTCTAATGTTTATCAGTACATTACAGAAAATAATGAAATTTATCGCAATATGCTAATTTTTGAGAAGGACCTGTATATACAAACACTCCAGTATCTATTATGATTGGTTTGACCACAATCTAAAACGCAGGTTAAAATCAACACCTGTGTGCTGTACTTGATGCAAGTCACACTCGTGTCTAACACCATTCAGAAGCACAGTGCGTTTGTACTGCTGGTGGTGAAACCAGGAATTAATTATATAGGATGAGGAAATAAAGACAAGTGTTTTCCTCATCTGTGTAGTTTACGTGACCTGCTCCTGCATTACAGGGTGATGACAGACAGCAGGAGGAGCGATGATGACACTGATACTGTATATAATTTCAATTAAAAAAAAAAAAAAAAGCATGTCAATGTCCAGTCAGGGTTTCACAAAAATGCTGATGTGGTCCAGTCAGAGCTTGAGTTTATTATGAAAGTAAATTGCAGTTACAGATAAAGATAAATGTATTGTGATTTAAAATAAAATGTTTTGCCTCAACACCGTTATTATTGTGTAACCTGTCATGGGATACGTCTCGTATCATGGTGTTATTGCATTGTCTCATGTCCACTCTTACAGTTTAACTGCATCATTTCACAATAAACACAATCAGAATTTTTTTTCAATGGTGATCGTCTCACTTTATTATTTTTGTCAGTGTCACAGTCATGTTGTTGGTGTTGATCAGAAGCCATTAAAGCATCATTTATACTACAATCTAAAGTTAGCCCTAAGTTTAAAGGGGACATACAGTCCCAATTTTGCATAGGTTAATATGATTCTTTAGGGTCCTAATGAAAAGTTTGTAATATACTTTAATTAAAAAATCTCAATTGTTGTGTAAAAAAAACATTACTTTTACCTGGTAAAAAGTAGCTCTGTTCTCAGCAACCTGTTTCAGTACATGCTCCTTTAAATGTTAATGACCTCTACTGAACCCGCCCCCCAGTTCTGTGGGGCGTCTTCACAATACAAGTGGGGTATAGCTTTGACAACAGTTAAAAATTATAAAAAAAAAAACAGTTAAAAATAATTTTACATGATGTTAGAATTATTTTATATACAAAGGAGTTATTTCTACTCTCTTGCTCTCTTCCTCATAGATCTGATATTAACGTGTTAAATCTTCCCTGCTGCTGTCTTCCTGTCTCCTCTTGCATCTGCAACGCTCCCACTCTCACCTTCCCATACTCTCTTTATGTCTCTCTCTGATCTGTCTCTGGACGGACACCTCTCTATCTTCCTCTCCTTTATACATTTATACACAAGTAGACATACTCTCACAAACGTGTGTGTGTGTGTGTGTGTGTGTGTGTATGTGTATATACATGTGTATATGTGGATATATGTATGTAAATTGTGTGTGTGTGTGTGTGTGTGTATATATATATATATATATATATACACTAGGGCTGCAACTAACGATTATTTTGATAATCGATTAGTTGGTCGATTATTGTTTCGATTAATCGATTAATCAGATAAAGCTAAGCGCTTCTTTCATTTGATGTTTTGCTTATAATTATTTATAAAACCATACCAACATTTGTTTTGTTTTTAACAATAATTGCAGATAGCAAGTTGACAGTGTTTTATTTATATATATATATATATATATAAATATAACAGTCAACTTGCCATCTACATACATACATACATACATATTTTTTTTTTTATAAAACTTGCACAATGTTAATACTACTGTATATGCATATTTATTCTTATGATTGTACACCACTATTGCTTGTGTAGCTTGCACATAAGAATTTCACTCACATGTACTGTACCAGTGTACCAGTAACGTGATGTGACAATAAACGTGATTTGATTTGATTCAAATTCTAATTTTATTTGTCACATACACAGTCATACACAGTATGATATGCAGTGAAATGCTTATACGACCGCCAGTGACCTTTAAAAGAAAATAAAAGCTTATACGTAAGTAATAAATATTAATAAAAAGAAATACTAAAGAAAATAAATTTAACTAGTAAAATAAACTGTACAAATAAGGGCATAAAACGGCCGCTGAATAACCATTGCTTGCACAAAACTTAACTTCCCCGAACGGGAATCGAACTCAGGTCTCCCATGTCAGAGCGCTGATTCTTAACCACTAGACCACCAGGACTACTGTGCTGCCTCATGGAAATGCCAGGTATTCAACCTAGGACATCATACGAAGCATTTACAATGATTCATGTTCTTTGAAGTAACATATGTCTATATCACAGGCGTTTGGTCAAACATATATAAACCCATCTTTTGCTGTTAATAAACAGAGACCTTTCTGACAGACAACGTGTGTGTGTTTGACTGAGTCTCTCCTGGCGCCAGACAGCTTACCGAAGCACAGCGGACTCGCCTCGTCTGCTACACAACTTTAGAAAAACTTTACACAGACTTCTTAATCATTGACAGACACCGTTATAAACCATCTAGCGTTACAAAGGTAAGCATAATATAGTTTTCCGACTACGTACACAGTTTGCAACTAGACAATCACCTTAATGCATTGTTTCGCACGGTGGCCATAAATAAGGTGCATTATGATTCACCGCGAGTTTTTAGTGCTGTGAGTACATTTCCATCTTTCCGCGCTAAAAATTAAACATGTTTATTTATTTTTTTTCGGTGTTCGCGGAAGCTTGCGGGCCATACAGAACTTCGCGGAGCGCCAGCGGAACGTCGGCGGGCAATCGAGGCGACTCACGGCGAGTCAAACCGCATAAGTGATATAGGGGTATTACACTCCGCATTCACCGTGATTATTAGAAAAGGCGATCTACAAAGATTCATAGAAAAAGAAATTACACTGACCGAGCCTGGTGAAGATTTGAAGCAGGAACACAAAGTGTTGGTACAGATCCCTTTTCAAGAGCAGCTTCCTAGCAAAACCTGCTTTATATTGACCTTCGTTCATAAAGCAGTCCGGTGAAAAATGATTAGCGCAAACATGAACGCATTTAGGTAGATCCGTGGGGACGTTAGCTTCAAAAACAAAATTCAGCCACTGCGTCCTCAGCTGCTCAGATGTCGGTAGTGCATGACGACTGCTGTGTTCACTATTACATCCAACACCTGTACAGCACACTCACGTAGGCGCCATTTTGCTCCAGCGTAGAAAAACAATGGCTGACGGCTTTCTTTTCACTCGGGACGGGTCTTTGCTAAAACACCAGTGTCAATCAACTATAGTGGGAGCGGCCTCTGTCGGTGCTTTTGAGATCGGCCTGATTTCAGAAGGGGCATCTTGTTTGATTAAATTAAAAGAAAATCGCTGGGCGGCTCTTTATCATTGTAGAGTGGTTGTGTACACACTCTCCTAACACACATTTCAGTCCAAACAGCTTGAAAAAGTGCATGTAGCACCGTATGTCCGCTTTAAGTGAATAATTCTGTATGAATATATTACCATTTAGAGAACATTGTGATAAATACAACATGATAAAAATATTGTGAAACTGGAGGGAAAAAAAGATGTCTGTTTTAATTCCAGATTTTCTGATAATTTCTTTCTGTGTGTTACATAAAATATTATGTGATAAAATATTACAGAATAGTAAGTATGCACTGATTTATTGGCTGTACATTGGTATCGGCTGATATTTGCTTTGTTAACTGCCATCTGCCAATATCGGCCTCTGCTAATAAGTTAACATTCACCGCTGGCAGTGATCAATATTTTTCTGTTGTGTTGCATCAGTTTTGTGTTGGATAATCGTGGTCTGACTGGGACATCAGTAGTTGATCCATCTGCAACTTCGGGAAAGATCCAATATATAATCCTACAGTACCACCTCATACAACATTTATATTTAGGCATTTGTGCAGATGTTCTTATCCAGAGCAAAAGTGCTTTGAAGTTTCCATCATCAGGAAGATCCTTACACTGGGTTACTAGTGTACAACCCCCTCTGCTGGGACATTGTAATTATTAGCAATATAAGCAATAGCTCCAGGATAGCCGATTAGCATAGAGCAGCATCGTAGCTCTCTTCGTCTCTACACATTCACGTTTAATTTACACTAACAAAAACCTATTGCCATTAGTCGGCATTACTGTATAGCTTATATATTAAGCTTCTGATTATTATAATGTGCAAATGAGAACATTCTCTGTATAAAATACACAAGTGCTGTAACCAAACAAAAAAACCTGGGTTTTATCCATCAACCACATTATAATCAATATAATCATCATATAAACCTCAGTCTTGGTCCAGAATTTCACAATTGGTGCATACTTAAGTACTACATCATAAACAGATAATGTGTTTAACTCTGAGAATTATGGGATGTTACCTGTGTACAGATGAGGAGTCACCACGTTTAAAGTTCCTAGGAGGATCCATAGACTCATTACTCTTCATGGAGACACAGCTGGGTTCTGGTGAGTCTGATCTCTTCATCTGGAGTTTACTGAACAACATTACAGAGTGGACATGAGACAGAATGTTCAAGTACTGTAGCCGGATTTGTTGCCATTACAGAAAAAAAAAAAGTTTTACAATTTAAAAATATTTTTGTCAACGCTGTTTCATCATTATTGTGAAGCCTGTATAAGGATATGTCTCATATCGTGGCTTTACTGTAGTGTCTCATGTCTATTTTTCACTGTTTAACTGCATTTTTTAAAAACATAATTTTATAATTAATAGAATCTGGGATTTGTTTTAATGGTTACTTTGTTAATTTACTATTTTTGTATCAGTGTCACAGTCATGTTGGTGGTTTTTACAGCGGCTTGCAAAAGTATCTGCCCCCCCCTTTCCACATGTCACATTACAGCCACAAACATGAATCAATTTTATTGGAATTCCACGTGAAAGACCAATACAAAGTGGTGTACACGTGAGAAGTGGAACGAAAATCATACATGATTCCAAACATTTTTTACAAATAAATAACTGCAAAGTGGGGTGTGCGTAATTATTCAGCCCCCTAAATAGAGTGCACCTGTGTGCAATCTAATGTCAGTACAAATACAGCTGCTCTGTGACGGCCTCAGAGGTTGTCTAGGAGAATATTGAGAGCAACAACACCATGAAGTCCAAAGAACACACCAAACAGGATAGGGATAAAGTTATTGAGAAATTTAAAGCAGGCTTAGGCTACAAAAAGGTTTCCAAAGCCTTGAACATCCCACGGAGCCACTGTTCAAGCGATCATTCAGAAATGGAAGGAGTATGGCACAACTGTAAACCTACCAAGACAAGGCCGTCCACCTAAACTCACAGGCCGAACAAGGAGAGCATTGATCAGAAATGCAGCCAAGAGGCCCATGGTGACTCTGGACGAGCTGCAGAGATCTACAGCTCAGGTGGGGGAATCTGTCCATACGACAACTATTGCAGCACTGCACAAAGTTGGCCTTGAAGAGTGGCAAGAAGAAAGCCATTGTTAACAGAAAACCATAAGAAGTCCCGTTTGCACAGCAAACATGTGGAAGAAGGTGCTCTGGTCAGATGAGACCAAAATCGAACTTTTTGGCCAAAATGCAAAATGCTATGTGTGGCGGAAAACTAACACTGCACATCACTCTGAACACACCATCCCCACTGACAAATATGGTGGTGGCAGCATCATGCTCTGGGGGTGCTTCTCTTCAGCAGGGACAGGGAAGCTGGTCAGAGTTGATGGGAAGATGGATGGAGCCAAATACAGGGCAATCTTGGAAGAAAACCTCTTGGAGTCTGCAAAAGACTTGAGACTGGGGCGGAGGTTCACCTTCCAGCAGGACAACGACCCTAAACATAAAGCCAGGGCAACAGTGGAATGGTTTAAAACAAAACATATCCATGTGTTAGAATGGCCCAGTCAAAGTCCAGATCCAAATCCAATCAAGAATCTGTGGCAAGATCTGAAAACTGCTGTTCACAAACGCTGTCCATCTAATCTGACTGAGCTGGAGCTGTTTTGTAAAGAAGAATGGGCGACGATTTCAGTCTCTAGATGTGCAAAGCTGGTAGAGACATACCCTAAAACAGTGGTTCTCAAAGTGTGGGGCGCGCCCCACTAGTGGGGAATACAGACATGACAGGTGGGGCGCAATGAACGGGAGGAAAAACAGGAAAGTTCCTATTCTAATTCATGCTTTTCTTTATTGATAATGAAGAGCGTACGCTCAAAACAATCACACACAAATAAATGGATCATTAATACAAGTAAATTTAAAATAACATCAGTTGTGGGCCGGGAGAAAAAGTGGAACCATAGTGGAACAATAACGGTTTAACGTCGGACAACCTTGAGCAGCGCTGCTCGAATCACAAACCTGCGCGACCCACTGGGCAGCGCTGCGCGACTCTGACAGAAATAAACCGCGCCGACCATCAAAAGATATTTTACCCCGCTGGTATGCGCACGTACAATCCAGACATGGCAAGGCGGAAACAATATTAAACAGTCCTGACATTTTAAATGAATTGTTTTTAAATAAAACACAGGGGGTCGCGCAGGTTTATGATTCGAGCGGCGCTGCGCGATCCACCACCGGGCTGCGCAAATAAACCAGATCATCATCCAGATAGTCGCGCTGCGCTGCATTTGCGCAGATATTTGGTTCAATCGGGTGCCGCGGTTTCGTCCCACTTTTGATGTGTTTGGCTTCACATACACTTCGACAATGGAAGAAGACGGTGCAGCAGCAGTGAGTTTACTTACATGTGACGAGGAGACTGTAAAGAAAAAATGTGCCTCGTCTGTGTTGTGGAATTGGTTTGGGTAGAAGAAAAGTGATACGAATGAGATGACCGTGATTTGGAAGGTACACAAGTGCACTGTTTTAACAAGTGGTCGAAACACGTCAAACCTTTTCTATCATCTGAAATCCAAGCTTCCAAACGAATATGGCCAAAGTAAAAAAATGCGGCAAACCTCAGCAATTCACAGTTTAAATAAAATTACATAAAAAAATGAAATTATGTAAAACAATTTCTTTGTGTTTGAATTTTTATTCATGCATTTTCAGATGCAAATTGCTATATTGTGTTATATATCATTATTGAGTTAGAAAATAGCTTCTACCGTGATAGAAGATTTTGGTTATATCGCCCACCCCTAATGAAGGCTATCTTGAGCTTGGATTCATGGTGGGGATGGTGGGGGCAGAAGAGTTTTGTGTGTGTTTTGTGTCTTAAACTGCTGGCAGCAGACCGCATGAGACCCAACAAATTAGGAAGACATTTAGAGACAACACACTCCAGTCACGTTAATAAACCACTGGACGTCTTTGAAAGAAAGCTGGCAGAATACAGACAGCAGGAGAATCACATGGTAAAATCTGAATCAGTGGACAGCAAAGCACAAATGGCTTCATTCAAAGTTGCATACAGAATTGGCCAGTGCAAAACAAACTACAAACGATTGCTGAGCAGCTAATAAACATGGGGTCAATTATGCAAAGATAGGTGACAACGTAAGCCTTTTATAACAATTGCACGTGTATTTTATCTTTTTTTTAACTTGGTGGTGTTTGATCGTATTGGTTTAGGAATTGATATTTCAATAAACAGTAAACTTGGTCGATTTCGTTATTATTTTGTTGACAAGTGGGGCTTGAAAATTCGCCCACCCCCTTAAGTGGGGAATGACAGAAAAAGTTTGAGAACCACTGCCCTAAAAGACTGGCAGCTGTAATTGCAGCAAAAGGTGGTTCTACAAAGTATTGACTCAGGGTGCTGAATAATTACACACACCCCACTTTTCAGTTATTTATTTGTAAAAAATGTTTGGAATCATATATGATTTTCGTTCCACTTCTCACGTGTACACCACTTTGTATTGGTCTTTCATAGGCCTGGATGATAAAACGATAACGATATGTTTCGCGATAGACATGTGATCGATATCAATAAAAAATTTGTTCGATAGAACCTTCGATATTTTTTATTCTCTGTCTGAAGAAAACGCTGGTCGCGAAGCTAGTTTGATTGCGGTCATGCGCACTCGCTCCGCGACCGGCTCTAGGACCCGGAAGTAGTACGGTCGCGATTCAGGAAGCATAAACGGAGACAAGATGGCGTTGATATCTGCACCCGCCAAATGCGGGTAAAATTCGGCTGTGTCGGGTAATAACTTTAGTCTCACTAGCCACATTGGCGGGTAGTTTATTCTTTGGAATGACAATTGTTATGTTTGCATCAATATGCACAACTAACATCTATAATATTACTTGCTTTTTGTGTGAGACAACCGGAGGAAAAGAAACAGTATTCTTCTTTTACTGCATTCAGTGCACTCGACACATATAGTATACAGCGCGGTATTGCCCCCTGGTGGCCCGCAAGTGAATTAACATCAAACTCAAATATATTACAACAATATATTTTTGTTGTAGTTTTCTCTAAAGGCATCTGATATAATAAACAAATTTCACTATTTTATTACAGTTTATTAAGCATTTCTTACATTTTCTTTTAATTTTGCAACTTAAATGTTGAGATAATTGTTAAGTGTTCATTTGTGACTTTAGACTTATGTTTACATTTTAATTATTTTCCCATGGTTGTTGACATTTCTGTCTTAATAACTGATGGGACTATGATCAGAAGAAGGTTAAGTTTAAAATAAAAATGTTTAAATATAATATATTCTTCTACTGGTCCTTATTTTAAATGGGTCATAAAAAATATCAATAATTATCGATATCGACCGATATGAAGCACTGATAGTCACTTTATCTTACTTTGTACATCACTGAGAACACTAGATAGAAAAAAAATCTGACTCTGTTTTAATTTGAGGTTTTCTGATTAAGTCTTCTTTTGTGAACATTAAAGCTGTAACAGAATATCACTACATTATGCAGAATGAACAGATAATGTTTAACTTTAACTCTGAGAATTATGGGATGTTACCTGTGTACAGATGAGGAGTCTCCACGTTTAAAGTTCCTAGGAGGATCCATAGACTCATTACTCTTCATGGAGACACAGCTGGGTTCTGGTGAGTCTGATCTCTTTCTCTGGAGTTTACTGTACAACATTACAGAGTGGACATGAATTGTATAATATTGTGATTCAAAATACTAGGAGAGATGAATTGCTGCTCATATCAGGTATTGCGATACTTCCATTTAATAATCTTCATGAGCTTAACCTCATCTTACACACTAGATTGCAGAACCAGAGGGTGTGGCACAGAGCTCATTAAACACTCTTTTATATTAACAACATTTTTTTTTAAAGTAAAAAAAACAGAGCCGTTGTAAAAACAAGTGTCTGAAAACGGTCAGAGTCGTACATTTCAGAGTTGTACTGTAACAAACACAAATCCTTGTATCTGTAAGCTGTCGTGGCCGTAGATTTTGGAATCCAACTCGGATGAAACACGGAATTACACACAAATCTTCTGAATTACGTATAATTATTTGACAGATTTTATTCCATAAGAATCTGGGATTTTTGTCAGGTGATGTCTGTGTTAGTTATTATTTTCATGAATACTCACTACATATATTAGATATGAATGTTCAGTGACTAAAACACTAGGACACAGTAACTTACTGCTTTTCTGAGGGCGGGGTCTCATTCTCTGTCTCCAGATCAGGCGTCTCCATGTTTGAATATTAGTGTATGTACAGAGAGCTCATGGACACACTGCTGAATCCTGAAGATGCTGATCTCTACTGCTGGAATAAATTACACTCCTAAACACACAACAACAATCATGCAATTAATAAACTTGATTTACGGAAATTGTATTTAGTCAGATATAATCACAGCAGAGGGTTTATGAGCTTTATGCAGTGTGTCATGTCATGCAGGAGCAGAGAGAGAGAGAGAGAGAGATCACAGCTGTGTGTGTGTTCCTCTCCCTTACACACTCCAAATTTAATAAGCTGGCTCAGACTAATGACGTCACCGACCGATATGTTGGATGTAGTTCAGCATGGTTTCCGCTAGGGGGCATTAAACTCGGAAGTGGCTAATTTACGTCGAATTTTTGATTTTTTTCTAGTTTTAGAAGAGTTAGAAGAATTTATTCATAAACACGATCACGATCGGTTATTTCACAAGATAATCACAAAAAAACTAAACTAACGATATACAGTAAAGTAAATAACACAGCGCGCTGGACTTCCCCCAAAATCAGATCTGAAACTTTATTATTCTTTTGTTCCAGATTATTAAATCTAAATTCACACAAACACTCTGAATGTGTAATTAATGATAAACAGAGGAGATAAACTCGAGTATATAACACACACAGGAGATAAACACTTCAGTTCTGCTGACATGCTGCAGTTTTACTGCTGTTTTTACACAATAATATATAACACCAGGTTTATATTAAATATAAACTCATTATTCAGATATAAAGTCGTTTCTGATAAAGAAATCACTCACTTTTACTCAGCAGACACACACACACACACACACACACACACACACATTATGTTGTAGGGATTAACTGGCTACCCCAAAGTGAGCTGTCGATCTGTCACACTCCAGATTGAAGTCTCCAGAACTCGTCTCCGAGCCCAACTGCTGCATCCCAACTCCTTTATCTCTTCCCCACATCTGCTGCAGTGAGACTCTGGACTCAGTCCGAAGGGGAAGACAAAGGACCAATCTGTGTCTGGAGCAAAGCCAGCAACCGATAGCTAACATTAACCTCGACCAACTAAAGTATAAATCAGCAATCTGATAAACACAGGAGAGACAGTTTAACATCCTCACTGTAAAACCCCCAACAACTCACACAGCAACTTTTCCCGCCTGTTTCTCTCCTTTTCTTTCTAACAAAGAGACAGTACATTCACTGACAATTTAGAGGACAATAATTTAAAGTGTGCCAACAGGTAAAATGCGTATGTGCTTATCTAGTAGGCTGATATACCTTTGTGTTATGCTTGATGTGTGTATTATGACCTAGAAAGAGTAGTCAACATTTATAACCCCTTTCTATAGATAAAAGTAGTAATAAATGTTTATGTTGTTCCAGATGTTTGATATTGAATGAAAGCTTGTTTAATTCATAGAACATTGGTGTGAATGAGAAGTTGTTAGTATAAACAGGGCTCCTGTTAATACACTTTATATAATTATTGAAGCTTCATTAGGATGTCCCCCACGTGACAGGCCAAGCCTTATAATAACTGCTGTGTACATTCCTCCATCCGCGAATGCCGCTGCCGCGTGTGACGTCATTCACTCTGTAACTGCCAAACTCCAGACTCGACACCCTGATGCCTTTCTCCTGATCTCCGGTGATTTCAATCACACATCACTGAACAAGACTATTCCCACTTTCACCCAGTACGTGGATTGTCACACTAGGGGGGAGAAGACACTAGACCTGCTGTATGCTAATGTCAAAGGTGCTTACAGTGCTGCAGCACTTCCCCCCCTGGGGAGGTCGGATCACAACCTAGTCCACCTCATGCCCACATACAAACCACTAGTTCAGAGACAGCCTGCTAATGTGAGGAGTGTAAGAAGATGGTCAGAAGGTGCCACTGCTACGTTACAGGATTGTTTCGAGGCTACAGACTGGGAGGTTCTCAGTGCATCATATGGAGAGGACATTGATGGAATGACGGACTGCATCACGGAGTACATTAACTTCTGTGTTGACACCTGTGTACCGATGAGAGATATTCGCTGTTTCCCCAACAACAAACCCTGGGTCACCAAAGACATTAAAGCGTGTTTAAATGAAAAAAAAAGTGCCTTTAGGTCTGGTGATAAGGAAGCAGTGAAGAAGGCTCAAAAAATGCTAACCGGGAAAATCAAGGAGGGGAAAGAGGCATACAGGAGAAAACTAGAACAAAGGCTGAAGCAAAACAACACGAGAGAGGTGTGGAGGGGCATGAGGAGTATCACTGGCTATAAGACAAGCGGCCAGGCTATTGAGGGGAATAGGGAACGTGCAAACGACCTCAACACTTTCTTCAATAGATTTGATGTCCCTATGTCTCACACTCCCCCCGACTTCAACCCAAATCCACACATTCCTGCTCCTATGTCCTCCCCTACACAGAGAACAGTCACAGTCACTACTCCTGCACTCCCAGCAATCAACATCTCAGTGGATCAGGTTAAACATGGCCTGAGTAAGATCAGCCCTACAAAAGCTGTAGGTCCGGATAAGATCAATCCGAGAGTCCTGAAATCCTGTGCTCCCCAACTATGTGGTGTCCTCCAGTACCTCTTTAGCCTGAGTCTGTCTCTTCAGAAAGTCCCTGCACTGTGGAAAACATCATGCATTGTGCCGGTACCCAAAACACCACGTCCCTGTGCCCAGAACGACTACAGGCCGGTTGCTTTAACATCGCATATTATGAAGGTGTTTGAGAGACTGATCCTGGATACACTTCGTCCCCTGGTGAAGTCCTCTCTGGACCCTCTTCAGTTTGCCTATCAGCCGTTCATGGGTGTTGATGACGCCATAATACACCTGCTACATCGCACCTACTCTCACCTTGACAAGCCTAGGACCTCCGTAAGGATGATGTTCTTTGACTTCTCCAGTGCCTTCAACACCATCCAACCAGCAGTACTGGGGGAGAAATTAAGGAACATAAACATTGACACCCGCTTGGTTTCCTGGATCATGGACTACCTGACCTGTCGCCCCCAGTATGTCCGACTAAAGAACTGTGTGTCAGAGACTTTGATCTGCAGCACTGGAGCTCCCCAGGGGACGGTACTGTCTCCGTTTCTTTTCACCCTCTATACATCCGACTTTAGATATAACTCAGAGTCATGCCACCTGCAGAAGTTCTCTGACGACTCTGTGGTTGTTGGGTGTATAGAGGAGGGTGACACCTCGGAGTACCAGTCTGTTGTGGATGACTTCGTTTCCTGGTGTGAGCGTAATCACCTACAACTCAACATCAGGAAAACAAAGGAGATGGTGGTAGACTTTAGGAGAAGCAAGACCCCTGTGACTCCTATATCTGTCAAGGGGGAGATAGTGGACATTGTCTCCGATTACAAATATCTGGGAGTTTATCTGGACAACAAACTTGACTGGTCACTCAACACAACGGCACTCTACAAGAAAGGTCAGAGGCGATTGTACTTTCTTCGAAGGCTCAGGTCTTTTAACGTCTGTAATACCATTCTACAGATGTTCTATGAGACCGTTGTGGCGAGTGTCATTTTTTACGCTGTGGTCTGTTGGGGTGGTAACATTAAGGTGTCTGATAAGAACAAACTGGACAAGTCAATTAAAAAGGCCGGATCTGTGCTAGGCATGGAGCTTGACTCTGTGGATGTAGTAGCAAAGAGGAGGATTCTGTCCAAAGTACAATCCATTGTGAACAATCCTTCTCACCCGCTATACAGTGTTTTGGCTGAACAGAGGAGCAGTTTCAGCCAGAGACTGATTACTATCAAGTGTTCCACTGAGCGTCACAGGAGATCCTTTCTCCCAACGGCCATAAAACTTTACAACTCTTCTCTGTAACTCATACACACATGTATGTGGATTTTTTCACTGACTGGTATACAACAGGACACTAATACTTACCCTTTTTTTTTTATTTTTTTTTTACCTTCCTTAGTTAACAACTGTGAGCACCTGTAACCGAGCATAAGCAATTTCCCTTTGGGATTAATAAAGTTCTTTGAATCTTTGAATCTTTTGAATCTTATGTTAATGTATGCACGGAAAAGGAACTGTGCGGGGCGGAGCTAAACCTGCACCAACATCTGATTGGGAAGAGGCACCTGTGGGATGGACCGACTGTGTGGAGTCAAAACCCCAAGACCTGAACAGGTCAGTCGCTATTTTACTCGCTCTCTCTTTCACCATGTGCTGTGGAGCTTCTTTAAAGCTGAGCTTTGGCTTCCACCGTGCACTTTCTATTGCTTTGTGTGAGTCATGTGTCGTTCAGGGAATCGGCTCTTTCTGATGAACTCTGAATCGAAAAGGCAAAGAATGAAAATGAAATGTTTTACTTCTGGAGGAAAATTCTTGATGTTTTGTTGTTACACTACAAGTCCACTTTAATGGATCAGTAAAAATAATCTCATTATTATGTTCATATTTTTATCTTAATCTGATCAGGAATCAGAATAAATAAACCGGGATATGAGACGCGAGGGGGGAAAAACTGGAGAGAGAAAAAAACGGGGCAGAAGGAAAAAAAATCGAGACCATGTGACTCATATTTCCGGTGCCAAAATACAGAAAGGACCAAACTCCGAGTATATACTGAATATCTTTATATTATAGACCAAGCTGAAAGTAAAACTCAGCTACTCAGAATTCTACTCAGTAATTCTCTCCATGAATGTTTAACAATATCCGAGTATTATCTTCCCACGTATGCTTCTTCTCCTTCTTTTATTTGTTTAGCGGTTGGCAGCCAGTCTTTAGGCGCATTACTGACCCCCGCTGGACAGGATTGATATTACACGGACAAGGATAAAGCTTTTATGAGCATTGCTGCCACCTGCTGGACAAAATCGGCCACGCTGCAGAGTCAAGTTTTGTGATTTTTTTCCCTTCTCAAAACTATGAAATAACATCTATAGAATTGGGTAACAACAGCAGCAACAACATTCAGTCGTTATTTTAAGACATGAAGGTCAGTTCTTCTGGAATAATACTTGTTTTACAATACTGTTTATGCAAGAACTGTTACAGAACAGCTGACATTCATGTCTTAAAATAACTACTGACTGTTGTTGCTGGAAATTAGTCATTAAAAATCCTGTCGTCATGTCGCTCTGTCCCCAGATGGTTTTTGATTGGGTGACACTGTGCATGTTTACACCACATGCTTTACTAATGCCACCGGAAAGAGGTAACACCCATGTAGGAGGGGCGTTCAGATCAAACCAGGACTTGTGGTGAAATTTCTGGTGAATGAAGGTGTAAAAGTAATTTACAGAAGACTTCTGGCAAAGTACGGTGATGAGATTCACAAGACTCTAAATATTTGATTGGTGTGAATGTTTTAAAGAAGGCCATGAATGCCGATCCTGAGCGAGGTGGCTCAGAGCCCACTGCAGTCATTCAGTGTACATTCAGTGAGTGAAACACCTGAAACTTGTCACCATTTCAGATGTGAATCAGACAGGCAGTCCAATCATGGCTCTGGCATCCTGAGAAAACTTTCTAGCTTGATGGTACCAAAGCACTAGTGAAACACTTGGATAAGTGCATTAGTGTAGCAGGAGATTAAATAGAGAAATAAAGGGAGATTTTACTCTCAGTTGTGTTCTGATATTCTGTTAATCAAAAGTCCCAGTTTGACTCGAACACTCCACGTCTATAGACAGAGAGAGACAGAGATTGCATTTAGAGTCCACGTGTCCTGTTTATAATCTCAGGGTTAGCATTAGCGCTGTAGCTCAAAGTGACAAGAAGCTAATCTGGAAACACAATCATCATTTACAGCTTTAATAAAACACAAATTAATAAATAAACCAGGAGTTTTCTTACAGACATCTGAGACAGATCTTACTATGTGTGTGTGTGTGTGTGTGTGTGTGTCTGCTCTACAGATTTCCCCATCTCTCTGGTGGAGGAAACTGGTCCAGCTCACTCACTTCACATTACCGAGTCTCTCACCGAGGAGGAACATCAGCTTGTAGCGCAGATCCGCCTTCTCCTGCAACACACACACACACATATAACAATTAACACGCTGTGTCGTGGCTTCAGATAGCAAAAAGAAAACCTGTGTGTGTCACCTTAAGCAGGTTACCAAGAAGCATGAGCTGTGTGATGGAGGAAGGGGTCTGGACGGGGTTAAAGGTCACCAGCTCAGCTTCTGATGGACTCTGAAGCTTCACCTTCATATACTGAAATGAACAAATATGTCAGGATAAACCTTCAGAAGTGTGTATCTTGAGGTCATCTGATGTGTGTGCGTGTGTGTCACACACTTCTTATCACACAGTTAAATAATCTGTTAGTTACTGTATATAAACACTTATTAGTTATTATTAGACATGATGTGGCTCTGTCGACTCACTGAAGTGTTAAACCAGAGGTGATGCACTTGTTCACTAGTCTGTGGTTTGGGACGCAGCCACACTCTCCATGTTGCTTCTCCAAGACCAGCTTTTATCACATGCTCTGTTTATATCAGTCCTCCAAGATCTACATTCATTTAAAATTTTATTGTTATTTACAGAACACACACTTCAAAAGTTTCTATAAGACTCCTCATGTACAGATTTGGAAATTGGTTTGTACTGCACCTCTTCTAAACAGGTTGTTTATTACCCAGAATGCACTAGTGTGTCAGAGATCCGTCTTTTCATCCAGAACAGCACTGTAGGAGCCGTGTCTCACCCCTTCACCTCTACAAGGTTCAGCATGGCGAAATCCTGCAGCTCCTGAGTCACCACGTCAGGGTGTGTGTGTGTGTGTGTGTGTGTGTGTGGTGGCTTATGGTGTGTGTAGGAGGAAACACGGTGCCTGGTGCTGCTGCTCCACCAGAGAACAGGTCGAGTCCAGGAGGAGGAGGAGCCTCATAGATACCGTAAATATTCAGTATGTACTCCATTATATCCCTGTGTACAGAATATAATCAGTATAAACACCTGATAGATAAAATGATAACATGTTCTAAATAATAAATAAAGGCCTAAAACGAGATCATTTGAACAGTTATGTTGTTTTGTGAGCAATACATTTGGCATTACACTGGAACTGACATGGATTTGCCTTAAATAGAACCATTTCTGTTGTTACCCTTTTTTGCAAGGCCAATAAATGTCTCACAAATTTAACTGGACCGCCTCTTGATTTGATTACAGCCATGGCATACTTTTGATGAGTTCATTTCACAATTTGAGCCCCTGAATTCTGGAATATGCCATGTGCAAGTCACGGTATCACATTTCATGTCATGCATGTCAGAGAGAGGTGATTGGTGGAAAATTCAGGAAATGATGTCAGGCCTTTAGAATTTTCTGATAAGTTAATTGACATAATTAAAACTAATAAATCAGTTCCTCTTTCTGAATATGTTCCCCTTAAAATGTCTAAAGCTCCTCCTGTGAAGGTGAAGGTGTAGAGTGATGAAGCTCGGTGTTGGATGTAGTCACCTCGTCTCCTCAGTGTCTGGTACACTTCATTAATCTTGGTCTCGTTAGGGAACACTACAGTCCAGCTGTACAGCGTCTCAATAATCTTAGTCTTCACTTCACAGAGACACTTTCACCCACATACTGAGAGAGAGAGACACAGAGAGAGAGAGAGAAAGTTATCTTTACTTTTAAAGGGAAATACAATAAGATTCAGTACACCAGTAATACCAGCATGATGTAGAAAAATCTAACAAACTGTGGAATATATGAGATTATTAGCATTAATGCTGTATGAGACTAAAGGACACAACAGGGCATTTCCAAACTCTGATTAAAAAACATATAACACAAAGAAATCACCCCTTTAATTATGAAGATTCCTATTCAGGAGCCCAGCTCACACACAGAGTCAGAGGTAAAGCACTTCTAGTAAATCTACAGTATTGGGTTAAGATTTCATCTGTAAATTAGGTCTAAAACTCCTGAGACTAAACCAGTATTGATCCTGAAGATTTGACTCTTGTGAAATGTGATCCGTCGCCCTTGTCGTGTGTATGAATGGAAGCTCTGCACTTCAGCTGTGAGTTCAGTAAACGCTACGATGACAGACATTATAGATCACATGTCAGTAAATACATCACACTGTATGTCACATATCTTAAGTGTTTAAGACGAGACCAGATGTGTAGTTAATGTAGATATAATCAGTGTTCACATGAGGAAGTGTCACATTGATGTCATTAGCAGGGGCAGCACTAATGTGTTATTGGTTAAAAGTAATAAGGATGAGTAAAAAGATTTGGGACTTTGGGTGACATGTGGTACGAGTGAGAGTGATTAGGAATGTGACGTCTTATCCTAAAGTAAAGTACAGCTTCAGAGAGACAAACGCTGATGCAGTGCTGTTAAATTAAGTGGTAAAGTGTAAATGAACTGGGTACATTACGGATCACCTGAAGAAGACCTGGACAGACAGAAAATGAGCTCATCAGTATGTGAAGACTTTTTATTTAATTACAATTCAGGTTGATCATCACACACTAAAATTGATGTGCTAAGGGCAGCATGATGTAGGTTTAATCAGGGGAACTGAACTGGTGGTGATCACCCTAAAGTCTAAACTTAGGTCTTGGACACTTCATACTGTCTCCTCATCTACCTGAGGCCATGGCTGAAATATAACCAGTGTTTAATTCTTTATTGAAAGCTGATGTCATAGTCCACACCAGCACCTCCTTATTGTCCAGCAGAACAAGGTCCTGAATTAAATGTTGCATTATAAACTACTTCAGTGTTGTTCATCCCAGATTCTACAAGGCCTTTTACAAAAACTGTTGTTAAAAATGTTTGCATGATTTCAGTTTTGCTACAGAAGCATGAAATAAAAAATACCTGTAGTTTACTTCTCAGCCAGATCAGATCCTGTAGCAGCAGCATCACCATGTTTTTATGTTCAGTACCAGTAACTGAGAAGGCAGGTGTAGTCTAAAGATATATAGTGAGTTACAGTGATTTAACTTTTCTAGTTCCTCATGCAGTTTTATACAGAAAAGCATCACATTTATCTGCAACAGAGTGGTTAAGATACAACACAAAGATCATCAAATGTGAGCAGTGACATGCTAGTCACATCTCCTGCAAAACCCAACAGACTCTCATCTACACACAAAGTGCACGGGTCAGAAGAACCAACTAGAGTGACAGGAACAACGCAGAACTACGACTCTCCACTCAGCCGAGAGCAAATACAGTCTGATGACTTTTATTTGAGTTAAAGGGGTTAGTATACATGTAACTGACACTGAACAATAACACTGTTGGTGGAGTAAATGACAAGAGTTAACATGTGCTCGATGCAACCTAACCCACATCTCTTGTAGACGCTTTATTTTGTTTCTTAAACGCTCCGATTGGATGAAATGAAGATGAGTGACATCAATCCATCCAATGGTGTAAAAGGGGGCGGGACCCTAATATGTGTTGACAGTGAAGTCAGTGACGGAGAGACAGACGCTGTTGGAGTCTTAACGAAGCTACAAGCTGCGGTTTATTGCTGAGTAACGCAGCCGCTTTACCACTGAAACTCTTTAAAAGCTGCTTACGGTCAATATGTTTCATCATGTGAGTGTATTTGTGGAATTAGTTACACATCTTTTGTACAAGCTGAAGTTTATAACTCATTTCAGTCAGGATTTCTTAGCATTGTGTCACACAGTGAT
This sequence comes from Channallabes apus, assembly GCA_030522415.1. Classification (NCBI taxonomy): domain Eukaryota; kingdom Metazoa; phylum Chordata; class Actinopteri; order Siluriformes; family Clariidae; genus Channallabes; species Channallabes apus. Next base: position 13,157,482 of record CM060105.1, on the reverse strand, counting down.
CAGGTGGTGTCATGACTAGACATGTTCCAGTGATTAGAATAAATGTCCTGTTTCTCCATCTGTCAGATCACTTGAGTTGTAGATGTGATTTAAAAGCACTCGGTCAGCTGTGATTCAGGACACAGTGTCTTCTTGAGCTCATCTTGAACTTGAGAATATTGAAGCCCCATTTCTGAAGTGAGACAGTCTGAGTCTAGAAGAGACACTTCACTTCCACCTGCCTGACCATGTGGCCGAGTGACTGTGAGAACTGTAGGGAAGAAACCGGATTGTGTCCCACATGTGATGGGACAGAGAGGATGAGGTACTGCACAGCACCACCGTACATACAGGGATGTGACAAGAAAAAAAAAATCTCTGTGAAGTTGGACTTTAGATATTTAAAAGCGCTCCAGACTCAGATCTGTAGTGGTTATTCACTAACAGTCCGGTGACATCACCTCTCCTACTGCATGAGTTAGGGAAATAAAATATAGAGTTGTTGCTCATCAATAAATATGCAAAGTCAGAATATTTAAGATCTGAGCTTTAATTTAGTATGCATTTTTTTATTTTTTTCATGTGTAGGTTCGGGGTTAGTACACTGTAAAATTAACTGATAAAATATGTAGCTTCAACGTAAAAAAGTTTAGTAACATGTTTTACAGCTTTTTAAGTTCATTAAATTTTTAGAGAAATTTGATGGACAAACAAAACATTTCATAAAATTAGAACATTTACCCAGTTCAAAATCCATTAATGGCATAAGGCTATCTCTCTCTCTCTCTCTCTCTCTCTCTCTCATATAAACACATACACAATCTCTCTCACACAATGTATAACTTAATTATTTATATATTTTTTATTTAATTTTAAATTCAGCAAATTTTGGACGCCATCTGTGAAAAATCTGAAGTTAAAGAGAGGATGGCTTCTACAAATGGATAATGATCCGAAATACACCTCAAAATCAACGGTGGATTACATGAAGAGGCATAAACTGAAAGTTTTGCCATGGCCTTCACAATCTCCTGACCTTAACATAATTGAAAATTTATGGATAGACCTTAAAAGAGCAGTGCGTAACAGGCAGCCCAGAAATCTCAAACAACTGGAAGACTTTTGTAAGGAAGAATAGGTGAAGATACCTCAAACAAGAATTGAAAGACTCTTGGCTGGCTACAAAAATCATTTACAAGCTGTAATGCTTTCCAAAGTGGGCAGTACAAGGTATTAACTCTGCTGGGTGCCCAAACTTTTGCAGACATCTTTATTTGGTTTTCTGATATTTTGAAACTGTAAATGGTGGAAATAAAATCCAACTTTTTTTTGACATATTATAAGAATGTCTTATCTGCATTTTGATGTTTCCATCTTTCTTTGGCTTCTTTATGCACATTAACACACATTCTTACTTGGGGTGCCCAAACTTTCGATCTCCACTGTATGTTTCTGACAACAACTCTGCTGGAGTCCTGGATTAAGATCAAGGCAGAATTTCCAGAGATTGCGAAAAAAGAACTAAATACCTTTTGCTTCCGTTTACAACATTGTGTCTTTTGTGAAGCGGGATTTTCTGCAGTGACGGCGACCAAAACCAAATTACAGAATAGACTGGACATAAGTAACACACTGCGGGTGTCATTGTCTCCCATTAACTCCAGATGGGACTGGCTCGTTGAAGGGGAAACAAGATCAGGGCTCCCATTAATTCACTGAATTGGTGAGTTGTATTTTTAAGCACTTTTTTTTTTAGCTGTTTTTATGCCAATCTGTGAAAATATTGTTTTACATGAAACTGGTCCATGAAGCAAAAAGTTTAGGGACCACTGATTTAGATAACTATGACCCTACATCCATGTCTGCGTCTCTCCTCTTCCTGTATAATCATTGCTTTTCACCAGCACTATATTTTTCCATACCTAAGGAAACGTAAAACAGCATAAATAACAATAACAGTAAATCAAACTTGTTTTTCCTCCTCTAATGTGATAGATCTGTTATATGCCTCATTTATACAGCGACTGTTACTGGTGTTACCTCTCCTGGACAGAATCACCAATGACAATTTAGAGAAAAATCTAGTTTTTTTTTTTACAAAATAGCTTCCATGTGTAGGACCAGATGGTTTTCAGTTATGATAAATCCCAATAATTATTAGATCAGGGATTTTATGTCCAATTGACAGTTATAATAATAAAATAAGTAATCCTAATGACAGACTTAAGTGTTCATAAATCTCCATCACTCCTCTCCTCTCCCTCATTAGCCGAGTTCCACTATCACTCACGTGACGTGTAACAAGCAGGCAGACCTAATCAATCAGAGTCAGTCAGTACTGGATGGATTTGTAGCAGAAAGAGGAAAATAAAAACGCATGTTATGATGAGGAAATGTTCTGCCTCTTCCATTCCAGGGATTAAAAAACAGTAAATGTCAATTTTAGAATTCGTAGCAGCTCAGTGGTCGCAAGCTCACAACCTCTCTCTCTCTTTCTCTGAAGGCTAAGAAAAACGCATCTCGGTTCATTAAGCCACAAGCTCAGTTTTAATAATATGCGCGCTCGGTTTAGTAAATCGCACAATTTTTATTTATTTATTAATTTTTTTACCATATGACCCCCGGGGGCTCTGCACCTATAAGGTTCTGTGCCAGTTGGAGCAAAAAGCACAGGTTCTGTTTAGTTATTTTTATTTATTATAGGTAACATTCTCTTTTGTTCAACAACTTAAAGCTTTATTCACTTAAAGGTTTATTTTTGTTACTCCAGCACTTGTATGACTATAACTGAATGTCCTGATTTTTTTTTCTTTTGTTTGAGTGCAATACATTTTTGTTGAGAAAATGAGAATCATGTGAAAATTATGATTACCATTGGAGCAAGAATTGTGCAGCCCTGTATGTTCCTTCTGATAATTACACACACAAACAAACGTTTACAAAACTATAAATGAATAATAAATCACAATCAGTACATAAATAGTTGCATTCTAACAATTAGAAGAAATGTTTGATTGTTTGCATAAAAATGCCACTTAACGAATAATACATTTTATAAACATTTCATACAACAATACAAATATACATTTATTTAAAATGTACTTGACTGATAAAGATACTCAAAATAAAGCATGCAGTATATACTACAGTAAAAGAGATGGCACTGACCCCATACCAGGTATGATCAGCAGATCCTCACAAATATCTGCAAACTAGTAAAAAAAAAATAAACTATAGTGCTTTGAGATTCTGGTCCATTATGACCTGATCACATCACACAGTTCCTGTAGGTTCTTCAGGTGCTCCTTCGTGCTGTGAATCTCCTGTTGTTCCACACCCCAAAGGTGTTCTACTGGATTCAGATCCTGTAACTGGGAAGGCCACTGAACTCATTGTAGTGTTCATGAATCCAGAGATGATGTTTGCTTTGTGACATGGTCCATTCTCATGCTGGAAGAAGACATTAGAAGATACTAAACCTTCAGGTGTTTATGTGATTAAGGCTTGCGGTGTCTTATCCAGTGATCAGAGGTTGTTATATATTCAGTTTAGAATTGTGTGCAGTCTGATTCACTGTGCACGATGCACACACACACCACGTCTCTGAGGCTGTTTAATTAGTTATAAATAAAGGACTGTGTTGTCTGTTCCCCAACATAGAAATGCAGGAACACTGGAGTCTTCATCTCACACACAGATGTTCAAGACAACCTGAAAATAAAAGAAAAACATCTGAATCAATAAACAAAAACTGGATTTTTGTACTTTATGATCAGCAGCATGTAATCATCTCTGCTCCAAGAGAAACATTATCATTTTCTGTTTATATAATTTTCTTCAACATTTATTCATACATGTACAATATCTGAGTTAGAACATTTAGCTAAAACAAATGAGAACTTCCACAAGTTCTAACAGGAAAGTGAGCAGACGTTTATCATCACATCACTGCTCTTATACAATCACAGGCTTTAGAGCTTTTTATAAAGTAACTCACACTGCTGTGTGTTTTATCTCCTGTTCTACATGTATATTTAAGTGCAGACTTTAAGAAGAAGCGGAGGTGAAGTTTACAGGAATGACAGAAGACACGGTGAGGAGGTGGAGAGCTGGAAGGAGTGTCAGAGTGAGTAAAGTAGCTGATTAAATCTAATATTTGTGGCAGTGTGGCATTAAAGATGATGATTTTCATGAGTTTTTATGAGAGTTGAGGAGAAAGTCTGCTGCTTATCAGAAACAGGGAAAAGCTGAGATCATCTTATTCAGACAGAAGCAGCAGTATGAAGTCAGAGATAGCAGCGTGTCACAAGGAGACCAGCTGTTCATTTACAATCACTCTCATGCACTCAGGTGGGATGTTTTATAAACTCCGTCTGACTCCCTGTCTTCTGCTTTCACATGAAGTTTAAATCAACACCAAACAGCATTAAAGATAATTGTTAGAAAAAGTCTGATTAAATAGAATAAAGTGACATTTTAACTCTGTAATCTGATATTTACTGGAACTGAAGAGAAATGCACAAGCTAATGCACAAAATAATGCTAATCAGTCTGTTAATGTTTCAGTGTTTATATACAGAGATCATTACTCACCTCAGTGTCTGTAGTTTGTAATGTTTATTGTTCTTAAGATCAGAGAGACACTTCACTCCTGAGTCTCCTATTTTATTCCCAAACAGATTCAGTTCTCTCAGGTGTGAGGGGTTTGATCTCAGAGCTGAAGCGAGAGCAGCACAGCCTTCATCTGAGACACCACAATCATACAACCTGCAGAGACACAATGACACACACTTCACTCTCTCAGGATATAAACTTCAAGACAAGCTTTGTGTGTGTGTGCACGTGTGTGAGAGAGAGAGAAGAAACTTGGGCATTTTATCTAAAGTATGTTATTTTAATCAGTAATGATCCCTGTGATCTCCTCACACACACACACACACACACATTGATGGTGTTCTCTACTTTAGCTCGGTGTTACTATATGAATGGATTTGAGTCTGTGTGTTTATTCATAGACATTCTGTATTTATGATAAAATGTGTAATAATATGAGACTATTTTAAAATGTTAGAGAAAGAACTAATGAGGGAATCTGCATGGGTTTAATACTGCTTGTTCACTGAACTGTTTCTGTAACACAGATCTGGCAACCCTGTTCATAGCAGATAGACACAGATGTAGTGAAATAATCCTCAGTAACAGAACTAATGTTCATCTCTGAGAATGTCACTGCTGCTTTTAAACCCTGCAGCTCACACAGTGCAGTTAGTTTGTGTCTCAGCTGCAGATTGTGTGATTAGTTACAGTGTTGTAGTAAATTTCACAGTCATTTCAGACACACTGCAGTCGCATCAAGTCAGGTTTTGTGCTGCAGCTTCTCACATACGTACATCTGACCCAAAGACTCTGTGACAAATCATCAGTGTGCAGTGAAAAGAAACAATCTTCCTCCTCAGGACATTGATGATGAACCTAAAACCTCTGCTTCAGTCTCACTATTAGAGAATGTGTCTTACTGAGGAGCAGGTCATGTGACTCTCAGAGAGATGATCTTACCCCAGTGTCTCCAGTTTACAGTCAGGATTCTCCAGTACAGCAGAGACACACTTCACTCCTGAGTCTCCTAGATTATTATCAGACAGATTCAGTTCTCTCAGGTGTGAGGGGTTCGATCTCAGAGCTGAAGTCAGAGCAGCACAGCCTTCATCTGAGACACCACACACACACAACCTGCAGAGACACAATGACACACACTTCATCAACACATTTACATCCTGGATTAATGTTTTATTTTTAAGATGGTGAGGCTACAAAATGCTTCTCTAACAGACTTATAGTGCACTATACAGGGGGAATGAACTTGTTTCTCCATAACCTTTGTTTAATAACACTAGACATTTATATAACACTATAGATTAATATTACTGCAGAATCACGGAAGTAAAAGTCTGAATCAGGGGGAAAAACAAACACCATCATTAATTTAACCCAAGTTATACTAATTTCAGGCCTAAAGTGTTACTTTTGAGGAGAATCAAAACTCATGTCTTTAATAAACAATATTACTGACTGATAATTTATTACTAAATAAAGTTTTACAGTAAATAAAATGTACAATACTGTGTAAAAGTCTTAGACACATGTACATAAGTGCTGTAGAGCGAGGATGACTTTTGTACAGTAACAAGTACCACAATGGAGTACAAGGTCAGCTGAAGGTCAAATGTGTGTTTTAACTTTGTGATTTAAATATCTGACTCCAAGACTTTTAATTAATTATCTTATAATGTATAATCTTTTAGTTATTGTTAGAAGTGTAATATCTCAGGCGTTTTATTTACATATAAGCTGGCCAAAGCCAAAACAAGGAAAAATAAAGTATCAGTTTTCTATTAACAGAAGAAGGATTATATAAGACTTCTAAACTCCTCCCACTGTCCAGAACATTCTGTAGAGCTTCAGAAACCTGTACAGCACATGACACCTTACACACGCTCAGAGAACTCACTGAATCGGTGTGTGTGTGTGTGTGTGTGTGTGTGTGTGTGAGAGAGAGAGAGAGCATCTGTTGGGGGCGTCGCTTTGTATGTAGATTACCCTGACTGTCTCCCTGTGACTATCGTGTGGGCGTGTCCTGTCTCAGGCCATTATCATATAGACAGACTGTAGCGCTCATTGGATTTATACAGATTACATGAAGTGAGAATATTTTGGTGTTTTCGGTTCATTTTAGCGACGCGTTTCAGAAAGATGTGAGAGAGCGGAGACTGAGACGGCTGAAAGCGAACCTGTTCATTTTCTTTATTTTACAAAAGCACAGTGTTTTATGGATATTGTGAGTGTACATAAATAAATGTAGACCCTTTACAGATTTAAATGATGTTCTACACTTATGCATACGATTAAAAACGACAGCCCATTTTAAGTTCTTTTCACAGTTACAAGGAAAAAATACAAGCTGCCCTGGCGGCCGAGTGATAATTATTAAATAAACTGCCCTGGAACGACCCTTTGGTGACCTGCATTGTTCTAACCATTCAGTACAGAGATACCGAAAATGGTTGGGAAAAATATTCCCTCTTTTAACCCACTTATGTTGAGGATGTTATAAGACATTTCACAGCCGTTTCTCCTGCATTTTGAACAAGTAATCTAATGAACATAACATACGGAAAAAGGGATTTTTCTGCAGCAACTGGTCGACTGTAATATTGTTAATGTTCAGTTATATAAAAGGAAAACCAAAATTAATTGTTAAAGAAGGCTAACTGTTAGCCATTAGCCACTAACCTACCCATCACCCAAAGGTGTAACTCCATATCAGTCCGGTTTTTAATTTTATATGACTAATATCACTTTATATCACTAAACAGGTGAAATTAAGTCTATCATGGTGAAATAACTCTCTTATATCCACACACAACATGTCTATTGTTACTGAAAGCCAGTACAAGCTACAGTTAGCAGTATTAACCTCACAGTGTGTCTAAATTCAGCAGACAAGATTAATAAACAATAACTTTAAAACAGAGCGTATCTGATACTCAATGTATTTTCTGATGGTCACCATATTAGTAGAAAATCACCTGCTGCTGATCATGACAGATATTATTATACACATATCTCACATCTGGTAAATACCTAATTATAGCAGCCCCACATCAGCAAAACTAACAAACAATGTGATCTAGATATTCTTACCAGAGCTGTAGTGCTATTTCTTTATTTCATCTCTTCATTTCATTAGTTAGCATTAGCTAGCAACACAGCTACATTCTCTGGCAACTTTTAAGGTGGAATGTTTCTGTGTATTTTACTCAGTGCAGGAGTTAACAACATGAATCACTCAACTTTCTTTAAGGTAACTACGGCAACTTAAACCCTGTTTCTCCTCACCTGGAGAGAAAAGTGATTAAATGTGGTGCCGGTGCGCTCCGACAGAACTACAGCTGTGATTCTAACCCATAACAGTCCTACTGCAAACACCAACACACACATTTACACATAATGATATATATATAAACAACACCTACCAAGAACATGATCTGAGCAGTTACTCTGTTTATCTAACGATACGGCAGCAGCAGGAGTGTGTGACATTGTGTGTGTGTTTACTCGATAGTAACACTTAGAGCTTCAGGATCCAAACCTCATCGTCATCATTTTCAGAAAACCAGCTCGGAGGAATTGTCCCTCAATGATAAATCTTTTAAATGTGAACTGTTTCTCTCTCTCACACACACACACACACACACACACACACACACACACACACACACACACACACACACACACACACACACACGTTCTGTGTGAGCTGTATATAAACTTTGTGCTTCACTCAGTAAAAATACAACATGTTCCCTTGAGTGGAGAATCTGAGCCCCGAGCTGGAGGAGGGTCGAACACATTTCATTTGTTTTTTAGGAAAATTATGTGGACGTCACAAAAAGCACAAATCTGAAGAGTGGGATTGTTTTATAAGAATTGACACGAGCTGTACACACACTACAGAGACTCATGTGACTGTCCTTAATGATCAAAGTGAATTTTACTGCCACAGTTTATAAATCCTCTACACTAATGAGGAAATCTGCATGGGTTTAATACTGCTTGTCCACTGAACTGCTTCTGTAACACAGATCTGGCAACCCTATTCATAGCAGATAGACACAGATGTAGTGAAATAATCCTCAGTAACAGAACTAATGTTCATCTCTGAGAATGTCACTGCTGCTTTTAAACCCTGCAGCTCACACAGTGCAGTTAGTTTGTGTCTCAGCTGCAGTTTGTGTGATTAGTTACAGTGTTGTAGTAAATTTCACAGTCATTTCAGACACACTGCAGTCGCATCAAGTCAGGTTTTGTGCTGCAGCTTCTCACGTACGTACATCTGACCCAAAGACTCTGTGACAAATCATCAGTGTGCAGTGAAAAGAAACAATCTTCCTCCTCAGGACATTGACGATGAACCTAAAACCTCTGCTTCAGTCTCACTATTAGAGAATGTGTCTTACTGAGGAGCAGGTCATGTGACTCTCAGAGAGATGATCTTACCCCAGTGTCTCCAGTTTACAGTCAGGATTCTCCAGTACAGCAGAGAGACACTTCACTCCTGAGTCTCCTAGATTATTATTATAGGACATATCCAGTTCTCTCAGGTGTGAGGGGTTTGATCTCAGAGCTGAAGTCAGAGCAGCACAGCCTTCATCTGAGACACCACAACCATACAACCTGCAGAGACACAATGACACACACTTCATCATTTACATCCTGGATTAATGTTTTATTTTTAAGATGGTGAGTCTACAAACTGCTTCTCTAACAGACTTATAGTGCACTATACAGGGGGAATAACCTCGTTTCTCTATAACCTTTGTTTAATAACACTAGACATTTATATAACACTATAGATTTATATTACTGCAGAATCACGGAAGTAAAAGTCTGAATCAGGGGGAAAAACAAACACCATCATTAATTTAAACCAAGTTATACTAATTTCAGGCCTAAAGCGTTACTTTTGAGGAGAATCAAAACTCATGTCTTTAATAAACAATATTACTGACTGATAATTTATTACTAAATAAAGTTTTACAGTAAATAAAATGTACAGTACTGTGTAAAAGTCTTAGACACATGTACATAAGTGCTGTAGAGCGAGGATGACTTTTGTACAGTAACAAGTACCACAATGGAGTACAAGGTCAGCTGAAGGTCAAATGTGTGTTTTAACTTTGTGATTTAAATATCTGACTCCAAGACATTTAATTAATTATCTTATAATGTATAATCTTTTAGTTATTGTTAGAAGTGTAATATCTCAGTGTTTTATTTACATATGATCTGCCCAAAGCCAAAACAAGGAAAAATAAAGTATCAGTTTTCTATTAACAGAATAAGGATTATACAAGACTTCTAAACTCCTCCCACTGTCCAGAACATTCTGTAGAGCTTCAGAAACCTGTACAGCACATGACACCTTCCACACGCTCAGAGAACTACGGAGGCAGATCGGTCTCAAATAATTCACACAAAAGACACGATATGTTCACATGCGTAAAACCCAATTCATGTGCACGAAAAAAAATATATTCACAAAAAAATACATTCACGTGCATAAAAAATATACATATTCATAATGTACAATTCACATATGCACAACTGTGTAAAAAATTCTCAATGTTAAAAATTTACGAGTGCATCATGGGCTGTGCATGTGAAAATCGACTTACGTCTTTGAAGACAAGAGCTGGTGGTTATTGGTGCCCTGGATGAAATTATACATATTCCAGATGATGTCATGACAACCCTGTCAAATCTAATCAACCTCATACAGCTTCAGTGGATCAGACAAAAAAAAATATATATAATATATATATATATATATATTCTACATTGTAAAGGAAAGCTGAAGGCGTCCAAAAACTGCATGAATCTCCTTTGAACAGTTGATATTGAGATGTTTCTGCTACTTCTGCTCTGTAAAGACTTCATAACGCCTCTAATCTGAGCTGCTGTTAATTGGTCATTTTTCAGGCTGATAACTCTAAATGAACTTCTGGTCTGCAGCAGAGGTAGGTTTTGGTCTCGTCCTCCTGGGACGGCCTTCATGAGAGACAGTTTCATTATGGTGCTGGACGGATTTTGCGAATGCACTTGACAATACTGTTCTTGCAAGAACTATTACAGAAAGGCCGACCTCTGTGTCTTAAAATAACAACTAACTGGTGTTTTTCTTGTTGTTACGTAATTACCTAATTCAATATGTGTTATTTTATAGTTTTGAAATCCCCAGTATTGTTGTAGAATGTAGAAAATAAATCACTAAACAAAAACTAAGACATTTGCCAGCTGCTATGTAATGCTGGTGTTATTTTATTTGATCAATTAACTCCTGTCACCTGTTGAAACAGTCTTTTATAATTATTGATAATTCACTCAAAGCTGCATGAATGGATAAATGGAGAGTCATGATTTTTGATTCTTTACAATAAACATAATTCTCCCACAAGACTCAAGGCTTTACTTATTGCATTACTGGATAAATCAACATTTTAACTAATCTCTTGAATGAATGAATGAATGAATGAATGACATTTTTAGCAACCACTTGTCTTCACCTCCTGATGCAATTGATACGACCTTTATTTAAAGCTAAAGTTACTTTTAACAGATTTTACATTTTCAAAAACTCTATTTTGGTTTGTATGATAGACGTTTATGTTATAGACGATAGATGATTAATGTTTATCTCAGAAATACAAACTTTTATCCCAGTACCTCTGATAATTTGAATTATTGTAAGGAAATCATATTGTAAGAAATAATGGTGACTGAAGAGACTGTTTGTGAAACTGTTTAATAAAACCTATAAATGACACCCGCTCTCTGGCTCAGTGACGCACCAAAGCAAATTTGCAATCATGCAGCTTTAATCCATTATGTTATACACATTTGAGCTGTTAATGAAATAAAATCTGGTGGCATTCAGATATAACAGAATACACTGTGACCCATAGAAACATCGATTCTCCAAATTAAAAACTGTGACTAATTAATTGACAAACATGTAATGAGGGTGAAGTGTTTATAAAGATGATAAAGTGGTTAACTGTGTTATTTTCGGCGAAGTTCATTAATGAAACATTATTAAATAAAATAATAACTTAGACGTGCATCCTGTTCTTGGTTTGAGTCGGTAAAACTTGATTTCCGTTGTAATTAACTCAGACTGCGCAAAAGGTGTGTGCAAAGTTGAGCTACTCGAGCGCTCCTGCAGGGCTGTGATTGGATGAATGGTGAGGTCGCATCTGATTGGCTAAAGAGTACGAGTGCCATATTTTTGAGACTTTGCTGGCACGCGGGAGTCAGAAAAGTCTCAAAAATACACACACACACACACACACACATCCAGCGATATTCACACACGTAAGTCGATTTTCACATGCACAGCCCATCATGCACTCATAAATTTTAAACATTCAAAAATTTTTACACAGTTGTACATTTGTGAATTGTACATTATGAATATGTATATTTGTTATGCACGTGAATTGGGTTACGCACGTGAACATCGTGTCTTTTGTGTGAATTGTTTATGAGACCGATCTGCTTCCATAGAGAACTCAATGAATCGGTGTGTGAAATATATAAACTTTCTGCTTCACTCAGTAAAAATCCAACATGTTCCCCTGAGTGGAGAATCTGAGCCCCGAGCTGGAGGAGGGTCGAACACATTTCATTTGTTTTTTAGGAAAATTATGTGGACGTCACAAAAAGCACAAATCTGAAGAGTGGGATTGTTTTATAAGAATTGACACGAGCTGTACACACACTACAGAGACTCATGTGACTGTCCTTAATGATCAAAAAGTGAATTTTACTGCCAGAGTTTATAAATCCTCTACACTAATGAGGAAATCTGCATGGGTTTAATACTGCTTGTCCACTGGACTGCTTCTGTAACACAGATCTGGCAACCCTGTTCATCAGTGTGCAGTGAAAAGAAACAATCTTCCTCCTCAGGACATTGATGATGAACCTAAAACCTCTGCTTCAGTCTCACTATTAGAGAATGTGTCTTACTGAGGAGCAGGTCATGTGACTCTCAGAGAGATGATCTTACCTCAGTGTCTCCAGTTTACAGTCAGGATTCTCCAGTACAGCAGAGACACACTTCACTCCTGAGTCTCCTAGATTATTCCAGGACAGATACAGTTCTCTCAGGTGTGAGGGGTTTGATCTCAGAGCTGAAGTCAGAGCAGCCCAGCCTTCATCTGAGACACCACACTCACGCAACCTGCAGAGACACAATGACACACACTTCATCAACACATTTACATCAAGGGTTAATATTCACAGTGCTTTAAATTATTTGTCCCTTCTTTTTATGTTTTTCTGGATATTTGTCACACTTGGATGATGCAGAAAATCTAATTTTAATATTAAACAAACACAGATATCCAAATTAAATAGAAAATGCAGTTTTTAAATAATGATTTCATTTTTCATGTCACACAATAACACACTTCAACATTACATCCTGGTTTATTATTATTATTATTATTATTATTATTATCATCAGTGAGTAATTTATTTGTGCACAAAAAATGTCAGTTACTAAATCACTGTATAAACTATTAACTGCTGCTTTTAGTGAGTTATTGTGACTCAGAAAGATGATCTTACCTCAGTGTCTCCACTTTACAGTCAGGATTCTCCAGTCCAGCAGAGAGACGCTTCACTCCTGAGTCTGTTAGTTTATTATCAGTCAGGTCGAGTATCTTCACAGTCAGATGCAGTTCTCTCAGATTGGAGGTTTCTGAGTTGAGCACTGAGACCAGAGCTTTACCACTTCTCCCTCCAATTCTATCACACCTGATACTGAAGGAAATAAAATAAGACATAATGAACTAACACTAGTACAAATGATCAAACAGATCCTCAAAGCTTTCACTGCACCGTCTCATTTTTATAAACACCAAAAGCACAAACAGCAGTAAGTGTGAAGCTAAAATAAGAGGAGAGGAGGAATCAAACCCCTCCCTCTCCCTCTTCTCATCTTGCACAGTAACCCTTCTTCGTCTCTTATTTAACACTAGAAGCGCTGAGCACCGGTCATTTGACGGCACGGGTGAAAAAAAAAAATACTTCACACTCAATCACATTCCAGGACGCTCCTTTCATGACTTTTCCTAGATCTGTGAGCTTAATCACGCAGCATGCGTACATTTTCAAAATCGCACCAGTAAAAGCCAGTATAAAGCTATTTTGCTCTTATTTACGTGAAATTGCTGAGAGCTGCGCGGCGGCGTGACGTTTCCTGCATTTTCCAACCTGCGATTCTCATTTCTCTCAGCAGATGGCGCAAGGGATCACATACTGTATATGCGTCATTCAGTGTGTATATGTAACTATCTCAGGTTTCATTCCATATATGCAGTTTTTATATATATACACACACACAACTGCACAGAGTAGCGAACTGTAGCGCTGTAGGGAACTAGTGAGCAACGGATCTTCACTTTAGCGGATTACACCCTTTTACACTCAAACGTCATTAACCCCAGCAAATCTGAAGCACGGATTTATAAAGAAAAAATATGAACAACTTAATAAGAAAAAGGGAAGTGATGTGTTTTTTCATAGTTTTTGCATGTACACACATAAGAGTGAGTCATTAGACTGTCCAAAATGATCCTAACTAGGCATCTTTAGGCAAATTAAAAGTCCCAGAATCACACACAGGTTGAATGGGGTTTGTCGACAGCAGTGCACCGATAAGGGGCAACAACCTGACAACCACTCACATCAATTACAATCCTTCTATGAAGATATAATAACAGGAATGTTTTACTAATAACAATGAAATCGGCTCAGTGTGTGTATAACTGCACATTTAATGTGAAAACAAATTAAAGAAAGTTACAATGAAAATTTTAAATACTGTAGACATGGGTGTGAAATTAATAAGGTTAATAAATAAAATAAACTGTTTTGTTTAAATATTGTTGTGTTAAATATCCAGAATAAAAACAACTTCACTGTCAGAAGAAATCAGAATATCGATAATGTTTCTCATTATTTCAGGCAACAAGTCATTAATGCTGCAAGAGTTAAAAAGTGTTTTTCACTTTTGACAGAAACTGTCTTCCACACATTTACTATCTGCCCTTCAGTCTTATTCATTTGTTCACATGATCGTTATTCTCTTATGTAACTATTTATTTGTTCACATTAACACCACTCTGTATCACCTGAAGCTCAAAACATCTTAAAGTAAATCAAAGTGTCTTCAGTTTCTCTCTTTCTACAGTAGAACAGATTTATACAGATTTACTTACGTTGCTTTTCTGGATGCTGCAATCACAGGCATCACCCTCACAAGAACATCATCTGTTATCTTCTCTGGACTGAAATATTTATTCAGGTCAAATTCCTCCAGATCCTCTGCTGATGTCAGTAACACAAACACCAGAGCAGACCACTGTGAAGGAGAGAGTTTACTTTGTTTTCCAGATTTCAGGTAGTGTTGGATTTCCTCCACTAGAGAATCATCACCCAGTTCATTCAGACAGTGGAACAGATTGATGGATTTCTCTGTAGAACGCTCTTCACTGATCTTCTTCTTAATGTACTGAACTGTTTCCTCTTTGCTCTGTGAGCTACTTCCTGTCTGTGTTACTAAGTCATGTAAGAGTTTCTGATTGGACTCCAGTGAGAGACCCAGAAGAAAGCGGAGGAAAAGATCCAGATGTCCAGTCTGACTGTCTAAGGCCTGATCTACAGCACTAATGTGGACATCTGAGATTGTATTAAAGGACTGACTCGGTTTAAGAACATTTCTCTTTTCCCTCATGAACATCAGGTGCACATACAGAGCTGCGAGATGCTCCTGAATACTCAGATGAACAAAGCAGTACACTTTACTCTGGTGAAGCCCAAACTCCTCTCTGAAGATCTGCGTACACACACCCGAGTACACTGCTGCTTCTCTCACATCAATGCCACACTCTCTCAGGTCTTCATCATAGAAGATCAGGTTGTGTTTCTCCAGCTGCTGAAAAGCCAGTCGTCCCAGTTTGAGAAGCATTTCTTCATCACTCTCCTGCTTCTCTGAGTACTTTTCTCTTATGATGTTTATCTGAATGATGAGGAAGTGTGTGTACATTTGAGTCAGAGTCTTGGGGATCTCTCTTCTCTCTGCTTCACCCAACATTCTCTCTAGAACAGTGGCTGAGATCCAGCAGAAGACTGGGATGTGACACATGATGTAGAGGCTTCTTAATGACTTCAGGTGTGTGATGATGTCATTGGCCAGGCTCTGATCACTGATCCTCTTCCTGAAGTATTCCTCCTTCTGTGGGTCATTGAACCCTCGTACCTCTGTGACTCGATCGACACACTCAGAGGGGATTTGATCAGCTGCTGCTGGTCGGGAGGTGATCCAGATGAGAGCAGAGGGAAGCAGATTCCCTTTGATCAGGTTTATCAGCAGCACAGGCACTGATGCTGATTCAGTTACATCACACACACTCACTGTGTTCTGGAAATCCAGAGAGAAACGACACTCATCCAATCCATCAAAAATGAACAGAACCTTTTCCAAACTGGACATTTCTGCTTCTTTTGTTTCCTTAAAACAGACATGAAGGAGCTCCATCAGACTCAGTTTCTGGTCCTTCATCAGATTCAGCTCTCTGAAAGGAAATGGAAATATGAGGGGGACGTCCTGATTTGTTTTCCCTTCAGCCCAGTCTAGAATGAACTTCTGCACAGAGACTGTTTTTCCGATGCCAGCGACTCCCTTTGTCAGCACAGTACTGATGGGTTTGTCTTGATCAGATAAGGGCTTAAAGATGTCACTGCATTTGATTGGTTTTTCCTCTGATGTTGTTCTCCTGGACGCTGCCTCGATCTGTCTCACCTCATGTTCTTTATTGACGTCTCCATTGTCTCCCTCTGTGATGTAGAGCTCTGTGTAGATCTCATTCAGGAGTGTTCGGTTTTCCTGATTTATTATCACTCCATTTACACACTCAAATTTCTTCATCAGATTTAATCTGAACTTCTTCTTGAATTCATTTACAGCAGCAGATTCTTGGTCGTGTCTGTGACAGGGTGAAGTAGGAAGACATGGTGAGACATGGGGGTTAATTATTAAAGATCACAGTGGTCTGAGTGGTTACCACAGACAGTTCTTTATGATTTTGTCACTCTGTATATCTCCTGTATGTTTGTTATTATCTAATCACTCTGTATGAAATAACAGCAGAGAGGTTTTTAACATCAGTGTGTGATGTAGTTAGTGTTGATCTTACCCTGTATCTGTAATAATGATCTGTTCGTTTCCGTCTCCTGTCTTCTGTGGATCACTGAGAACAAACAAAATATTTTAAAGACAATAACTTCAACCACTTAAATACTACAGCCGAACTTTTAGTCCTAATGTTCATTCTCTATACTGCTTATCCTTTACATGGTTGCTGGAAACTGTGACGGTTAACCCGTAGAGGGCGCCTAACGCCCGTTTAGATTTTCGTTTGTAGTTTTTGTTATGTTAGTTTTACTTCGTTTCCCAGTATGCACCTCGGTCAGGTGACGTAAGAAGCACACCTGAACCGAGGGAAGACTAATTATGGTTGATTTAAGTTTCATTATAAATAGCCTGACTGAATAGCAGTCAGGCGTCTAGCTTTAGTTACAATTAAGCCTATGTTTGTGTTTGGATGTTTGTTTTGACCTTTTGGGATGTTGAATAAAAGGACTTTGTTAAACCGTCAGCTCGCCTCCGCGTTCATGCCACGCACTCACTCCAGACGCAGACAGAGAGGAAAACGTGACAGAAACCTAGAGTTTAGTCCTAATTTTAATAAATAATTTTGTATGAGTGGATTAACATTTGAAGAAAAATATTGTAGAACTGGAACAAAAAAAAATTTGACCATTTTAATTTGTGGTTTACTATTTTTTTTCTAATAGTAGAAATTTTTGTCATTAGAGATGTAACAGAATATTACTACATCATACAGAATGAACAGATAATGTGTTTAACTCTGAGAACTATGGGATGTTACCTGTGTACAGATGAGGAGACGCCATGTTTAAAATTCCAAGGATAATCCATAGACCCATCACTCTTCATGGAGACACAGCTGGGTTGTGTGGAGTCTGATCCCTTTATCTGGAGTTTACTGTACAACATTATAGAGTGGACATGAGACAGAATGTTCAAGTGGCTGGATTTGATTGATAGTTATATTTTTATTGCTGCTACTCAGCTTTTCCTTGGATTTTGCCTTGGAGTTTTGTTTCTGTAGGAAAGTTCATTTAAAGACATAATTACGTTTATTTAATGAAGTTTTCATCTTTATTGTCTTCATTGTTAGTTATCACAGTAACAAAACAACCTTAAGCTATATTTAAAACCTGAAACCTGAATAAGAGCTATTGAGTAATTGTGCCAATACTAGTCTGATTAATCAATTAATCATTTCAGTAATCAATATATTAATCAATAATCACAATAGTCGTTAGTTGCAGCCCTGCTTTAGTGTACTTAGTGTTTTTCTGTTGCGTCACATCAGTTTTTTTCAGGAAAGATCCAATCCTAGCACACGGGACAAACACCAGGCCAACAGCCTCGTCTCATTCTCTCTGTATGAACTGGGAGAACTAAGACTGAAACTGTGTTTAACATGATCACACTACCCAGAATTCACAGCAGATCCACAGTGCAGCCGTCTGAAGGTAGTTACTGTAAACTGCTGTATATACAGATGTCGCCATTAAAAACCCGCGTTTCGAGAAAAGGGATCCCGTGACTTGCCGCGGCTTTGCGCGGCTGCGTGCGGGAAGCTGTGAACATGCCCTTCATTACCTGTAGGGGGCAGTCGTGTTTCAGTCTGAAGTATTGTGTGTCTACTGAAGCCGAAAATGTGTGCAAATTAAACTGCGCATGCGTGTTTGGAGACGCTGTGCCCGCGCTGTGTATCAGTCGGTTGGGAATCATCACGGAGGTTACAACACGGCGTGGCTGGAGCTGGAGTTTGTCGTGTTCGAGGTAAGTTTAGCTTTCTATTTTGGATGTGATTCTCGCTTTCATGACTCCCAATTAATGTTCATCTTAATCTCAGGACGTACAATTAGCAATTTCAGTTTTTAATAGTGTGGAGATTCACAAAACACCGTTTTCGTGTAAAAACCTGAACCTACGGAGCCCCCATGGGTCCTGTGGTAAATAAATAAATAAATAAAATAATAACGAACCGAGCGCGCGGATTAATACACCGAGATGTGTGTTTCTTACCCCCACCCCGAGTGAAAACGGCGTGTTCAGACAAAGGTTCGCCAGTTAGATGCCATTTCTGAACAAACTGAGTCGTGTGTGTTAAAGCATTAAATGGTAAAAGAGCACTAGCAATAAACGTTTTTTTTTCTGAAGCCGAACTTTATTAATGAGTTACGAGTAAAGAACCTGTACATATGTTCATACAGTATTGACAGCAGCTCTAATTTACTGCGGTAAAGCCAGCCGCGGTTCAGAAAAACACGGTCAAGCCAGCCGCGATTGATTTTAGTGCGCACGCATATTACAGTGATTACGGTAGTTTCATGTACAACACAGAGAGAATGCCCCATATCTGAAAAATCCTGCAGTAAAATAGTTTCATACTGTATGTGGTGTGTACAGTATATAGTATGGGACGTCCTGAATAAGAACTGATCATTGTTTTTTTCTACTTATTAGAAATGGGGTCTTTATACCCCTTTAAAGTGTAATAATGTCCAATATCTCAAAAATGCTGCAGTAAAATTGTTTCATATTTGGTGTGTATATAGTATGGGACGTCCTGAATAAGAACAGATCATTGTTTTTTTCTACTTTTTTTTTTTTTATCATATAATGTGTGTACATTATATGGGATAAAAACTGACCATGGCATTTTATACTTACTAGAATTTATTTTTTCATAGGTCTCTGAAGTGAAATAAAGGCATTTTATTTAACTTTTTTTCCCGATTGTGAACATTTGTTTATTTGAGCATGTTGTATTATCTCTCAGTCCTGGGCGTCTAAATGAAAAGCGCTCTGAAAGCGCGTTGTCTCTGTGTCGGTCCTGAAACTACCGTAATCACTGTAATATGTGCGCACACTAAAATCAATCGCGGCTGGCTTGACCGCAGTTCTAATTTGTCTAAATCGCATTGCAGACAACAAAAATAAGTCGAGTCATCCTGTGACCCTGCATGCTTAATCTTTCCACACATGATTCTTGCTTCTTACTTTTTCCTTAATCCCTCGCTGATCTATCTTGTATTTTTCTAACGGTGTCAGAAACTTTGTGTTAGTAGCACTGCTTGACATGCTTGATGCCTTCCTCTTTTGTAATTTGCTTTGGATAAAGGCAAACTTACAAAAGATGAAGAAATGCCTAAATGTAGTTGTACGAATAAAAGATTATGTAATGATACAATGTAAATATTTTCACAGAAACAAAGCGTAAAGATGAGACGTGAATCTGAAGAGGATCTCTTTGATGATTGCCTGGTAAAGCATTGTTTTCTTATTAATTATACAATTTATTAATACCTTGAATATAGTGTTTGTTGTATTGGACAGAAGCATATAAATGCAAATGAATATATAAATCTGAGTAATTATTGAACGAATTTTCATGTTTGGACTAACCCTTTAAATACAAACTCAGCATTCATCATAGGATTTCCTGACACTGTAAAGGTGCAGAGTAATCTATGGAGTGTAGCCATCTCATGCCATGTTTTACAATGTTTTAGTGATGCAAGATTATTGCTAAAGCAATTTAACCCAAGTTTAACAATCTGAAGTATATGAAGTGATGGTCATTTTTTATTATCAATTATTTGTATTTTTTTTTTCTCTGTGAAATGAAGTCAGCACAGGTTGAAGCAATTCAGATTTTTTTTTTGTTTCTCAAAATAAATTATTTATTTTCTTGTACATTTTATGCAGGGGGACAGACGAAGTGATGCCAGTATGCACCTTCTTAAAATCCTTGTCGTCTGTGCTGTTGAAGGGGAAGGACCAGTTGGTGTATCCATAATCCTTGAAGGAGAGGAAATTTTGCAAGAATGTGGCAATAGCTCCGAGCACTGCGCTACACATTTGAGCTATTTTCAGAAAGTTCTTCTAGAACTTGATGCGATTAAGCTATCACCAAAAGTGCAAGCTTTAAAGATGAAGTTATCTTAAAACATTTGATTTGGCTTGACTACAAGTCTTTACATGTTGTGTTTACATGTTCAGCTTAATGTTTTAATGCGTTATGGTTTCAATGGCATACTTTTAAGTGCACTAGTCCAGAGTGCTGATTTGAATGTTGCAACTTCACTGCTTCAGAGGGCTATTACGTTTTAACGTTTATTCTACAGTTTGTTTAATGTATTTTCTGCTGTATTTTATTTCTAAATGAATGCTGTATTTTATTTATTTATTATTTTACACAATTTTGTTTAAAACAAGTATTTCAGGCCCTGGTGCCGTGCAGTTTTTTTCTATGGATGCAAAATTTAGCTGAATGCACTTTTATTAAAAAGACAACTTGGATCTAGACTGTGAATGTCACAAATATTTGGTAATGTTGGTGAATAAACTGTTTAATTATATTTTAGTTGTGTGATTTATGAAAGATATAGATGAAATAATTACTTAAGTTTCTTTCCAAAACATAAATTAGCAATGTTTACATTATTATAGGGAGTAATATAAATTGATAAAACCAAGTTAAGGGAAAATCTCACAAAACAAAATGATAGTAATTTCATAAAATTAAGGTTCCTGCAACTTTACTTGATTATTTTAAATAAATCTAATTTGTGCATTAAATATAATTATGTAACTTTTACTTGATTTCTTTTATTGTTAATTTAATTAAGTAAATTTTACCTGACAATTACGGGTGAGTTTTACTTAGGCTGAATCACAATTCTATTTTCTTCCCCTTGTCCCTTGAAACGAAGTGGAAAGGGGAAGGGTATAAATATTTCCCCTAAGAAATGGGACAACACTGTTATACGTCATCATACGTTGTCGCTGGTTCCTAATGTTATGTCAGAGGACATGCGCCGATGTTTATCAAACATTCCAATAAGAGAGATTACTCACTCCCAAAGGTTTTTTGCGCCGTATTTCGATTTTTAAAAAAGTTGCTCATTTTCACCACGAACACGGATGAGTCTTCGGGTTTCCTCAGCCGTCCATATACAGAATATAAATTACAAAACTGTGGTCACGTTGCAATAAGTAAGAATAGTGTAAGCAAAACAATAGTGTATGGCCGTAAGCAAAACAATCAATGCGTTATCAAATGCTCGGCAAAATGCCGTGCTACTGAACTTTCATATTTGTTTGTAGCATGCAGTAAAGTGTATGTGACATAAAAATATATATTTGTAATATTGTGCAATATGTGCTATCCGCTAGCAAACTTTAGCGATTTTTTTTGCAAACGTTTCTTTACAGAACATCACCATAAACACAAACACAAGACTAAAGGTAATATACATATAATGAAAACTTGTCATAAAAATCTTTATTAATGGCAAAAATGACTTAACATTTATGGGTCTGCTTGCTCGAGTGAGCAGCCATGTTGAAAACTTCGCTTAGCCCTTCGTTTGAAGTGAGGTCCTGAAAAATCTTCGTTTGGAGGGCTATCTGGCCCTTCCCCCCTCCCCCTACACCTCCAACCAAAAGAGAAATGAGACACCACTACCCCTGCACGTGAACGCGTCAAATGGAAGGGTAGGGGGAAGGGGTAGAAATGGGATTCAGCCTTAATATTGGAGCAATAAAATTTACTTAAAATCTGTGTCCAAATTGTTATGAGGATTTTATCAAGTAAATCTTACAAGTTCTTTTTTTCAGTGCATGGGTGAACACGATGTTTTAAGAATTTAATTATATATATATATTTATTTATTGTGTGTGTGTGTGTGTGTGTGTGTGTGTGTGAGACCGGTGCAACTCAAACGTCCTATTCCATTGTCATTCATACTGCCGTAGTTTTTAGAGCCCTAAAAAAGCATTCGCTAGTAAGTAAGTAAATAAAAGACAAATGAATAAATAGTTTTAAATTATATACTGTATATACAGGGGCGTAGATTTAGGGTGGACGGAGGGGATGTGTCCCCACCAATATCCTCCGACCATTGAAATGTCCCCACCAATAATTTAATCCACTTTTTTTTTTAATCGTTCTGTCAACATTAACCTAGACACGCAGAAAGGGATAAATCATGTTCTCTCCTTGAGTCCTCCCGCCCCCAAAACACATATGAACATTTTGATTGGCTGTGCCTTTCCCTGCCATCATGTGATAGACGATTGGCTGCGTTCAGACACAAGCAGCGCCAAATGCAGTGGACTCACATTCAGTACAGCAGGCCAGGATATAGTCTGTGAATACGGACGTAAAACTAACAGCAGATTAAACAGCTAAATGTAAAAGTATAAATATGATCCCTGTCAGTCTCCTAATCTAGTGACTGTTTGTCAGAAATCAGTATTGTGAAAGAAATTGATAAACTAATATACTAATATTGCCATATGGCTAGAATTTTGTTGACACCAATAGACAATCCACTTCAGAAAAATAGTTTTTAAAATGCATTCACTTACTTGGCGAACATTAATGATTTGATTCGAGGTTTGCACACTAAGACTCAGAAAAAGTGAAATAAAATGATTGCTGTTTAAATGGCATGTGTTTATCCTGTTTTGTCAGGTAACAGAACCTAAACACCTGTGCTGTATATCAGACAGCGATGGAGAGAGTGTAGATTACACACAGGTGCTCTCTAGTCATTAGCACTCATCAGGCAATGTCTATGGCCAACTGACTGCACTCAGACCAAAGGGGGCTGAATAATTACACACACCCCACTTTTCAGTTATTTATTTGTAAAAAAAAAAATGTTTGAAATCATGTATGATTTTCGTTCCACTTCTCGCGTGTACACCACTTTGTATTGGTCTTTCACGTGGAATTCCAATAAAATTGATTCATGTTTGTGGCTGTAATGTGACAAAATGTGGAAAAGTTCACGGGGGGGGCGAATACTTTTGCAAGCCACTGTAGTTGTCCTGAGATTTAACATTGTTACCAATAATAGGCTGAGGCATTCTCTGTCCATGCTCATAAGGAATCCCTCAATGTTTTTCAATTAGGGGACAGAAGCAGATCAGCCATGTTGTAGTTCAGGTGAAGAGGCGAGTTCACAGGAGGTCAATCTGAATGTTGATTATACAGTATATAACATATAATATGTGTGCGTGTATTATACATGTTGATTATACTAATATTTAGCATTATGAGGAGTGATAGGCTGAGGATGTAAGTGATTCATTAGTGTTTTTGGCAAAAGTTTTGAACTGACATTTCACTTTTTTGTCACGCTATTTCATCAGGTGGCAATGCTGTCCGGTCCTAGTGCAGTCAGCGGGGAAGAGTTAGGGTCAAAGCCATTTTTCACCCCCAAAAAAACTTTACTCACTATTTACTCCTTACAGTAAGTGGTTCCAAACTTTAATGATTTTCTTTATTTTGTTGAATACAAAATAAGATATTGGGGAAAAAAGCTGAAAACATTGACTTCCGTAGCAGGAAAAACAAATACTATGTAAATCAATGATTACAGGTTTTCAGCATTCTACAAAATATCATCTTTAGTGTTTATCAGAAGAAAAAAAGAACAGCCTGGACAATATTGATGCCAAACAAATATGCCAGCAGTTTATTTTTGTTAACGAGAGGCGAAGGCATGTTTTTGTCTCCTTCATATAGGAGCAATAGGCATTGAGCTGTTGTGTGGTACTCTACCTAGTAGTTCATGTTTAGATGTAATCTACTTTTATATATATACAGATGATTGAGATGTTTCATTTGCACTAGGGCTCAATAAAGAATAGTTTTTATTTTATTAAAGACTATCTTTTTGTCAGTTATGAAACATTCCTTTAACTTTACACTATTCCTTAATTTAACTTAATGAATTGCATTTCGAGTGGATTAATATAAATCGAAGCATTGCTAGTATTAATGTAAAGTGATTTCGCACCATATTAAGAAAAACATGTATTCAGTGGACATAGTTGGGGTGGGAGGTTGGTAGGTGGATGGGGCAGGGGGTTGGGGGTTGCCCCTTTGAATGGTGTTAAAAATACTTGCAAAACAAGTATTGCAGCCATACATTGGAGGGAACTTCTGAGGTGGTCAGTGATTGATGGCACGGTCGGTCGGAGGGGGTTGTGATCACACCTATAGATCTTTTGTTCTAGGCTATCGGTCAAATATCTCTCCACTTGGAAGCAAAAACATGCAAGGGATTTCAGCATCTCGACGCACATACTAAGCTGTTTATAATGGGGTTTAGGAGTGGATTGGAGAGAAGAGAGCTGTTCAGTTACTATAAAAAAAAAAATCTAAAAAAATATATATAAAAACATAATATGATCTTTTTGAGTTATGAGGTTTTTTTTTTATTATACATAAGACAACCTTTCAGTTTTGTAAATATTCTAGTTATAGTGTGTTAAGTTTTTCTTTAGGTTAAACGGTTTTGAGAATTAGACCATCCAGCTAAGATCAATATTATGACGTTGATTGATAAAATCTGGATTAAGGATATTTTATTTTGTTTTATTTATTTAATTTGTATTTTTCATCTTCCCCCCTGAGGGATTGCCACCTTATTGTGGTCAGGGGATTTGCGTGCCTCAGTGCTTGGATGTTTACCGAGGGCTCAAGGGAGGTGTGTCTGTGTGTGTGTGTGTGTGTGTGTGTGTGTGTGTGTGCGCGTGCGCTGTAGCCTGTCCTTTTTTCAGCGGATTTTTCCGCTACCGCAGATCAGTTTATCAACTTGCAATATATAAATTTTAGGAATATATTAACATGTGGAGACATCATTATATGTTGAATGGAACTTGTAAGCCTTTGAATGGTGTTAAAAATACTTGCAAAACAAGTATTGCAGCCATACATTGGAGGGAACTTCTGAGGTGGTCAGTGATTGATGGCACGGTCGGTCGGAGGGGGTTGTGATCACACCTATAGATCTTTTGTTCTAGGCTATCGGTCAAATATCTCTCCACTTGGAAGCAAAAACATGCAAGGGATTTCACCATCTCAACGCACATGCTAAGCTGTTTATAAAGTAGACACTGTTTTTTTTCATTTTGTAATCTTTCCCGTGTTTACCGTGTACTGTACAATGTATATTCATTTTTTAATGAATTACTGTAAATAAACTACACATTCCGTTGATTTACCAGAAATGACTTTTCTGTTTTTTGTGTGTGCTAAACTAAACTTCAGGGTCAAAGTAATAGCGATTTTATTTGAAAAGTATTATATATTTACAATGCTGATAAGTTCAAGCTTAGATTCATATATAAACTGCTTCAAAGTCTTTCCGTGACCTCTGAAATCCGACAGACGCAGGGCTCAAGGGAGGTGTGTCTCTGTGTGTGTGTGTGTGCGCGCGCGTGTGTATGTGTGTGTGTGCGCGTGCGCTGCAGCCTGTCCTATTTTCAGCGGATTTTTCCGCTACCACAGATCAGTTTATCAACTTGTAATATATACATTTTAGGAATATATTAACATGTGCAGACATTTAAGGGTGCGCTGCCCTCTCTTGCCCCTGCGTAGAGCCTACACACACACACACACACACACACACACACACATCTATCTATCTATCTATCTATCTATCTATCTATCTATCTATTATATAAATACACATTTGGAATCTGCATCTACATTTTCTGTTACAAGTATAGAATTAGGTTCAGCTGAAACTCATGATCAATGGTGTTAGGGTACTTATGTAGTGATAATTAGTTTCAGCCAGATCATTAAAACTAACAATGGACTATGACACTCTTGAGAGGGGATATGAAGGTGTTATTCATTTATTTATTCTCTACAAGGGTGCGAACTACAATACAGACCAAACTATAACTTTCTCTTATACTACTATAAAAATCCTAAATATAAACAAACAAAATACAGCTTTTTTTCCTCAGAGGTAAACGGAAAAGTGAAGTTGTTCAGCTGTTTACTGTCACTGCAGCTTCTTCAAAGTCTTCCCACTCCGTGACCACTGAAATCCGACACGACACCACATTAGGCTACGTCTTGACTCATTTGTATACCGACGGTGATTGGATGTTTCCCGAGGGCTCAGGGGAGTGTGTGTGTCTGTGTGTGTGTGTGTGTGTGTGTGTGTCTATGTGTGTGCGTGCGCGCGGGTACTTGTTCTACTGTTATAAAAACTCTAAATATAAACAAAGAAAATACAGCTGAAGATGTTCAGTGTCACTATGCAGATGTTACACTCAGTGGAGTTACCGAAATCTTTGGTTTAGTCCTCATTGAGTTGCCACACATCATTTCCACATTTCACTCGCTTTTATTACTCTTATGTGAGCATAACTACGTTCCCGTCGAACGAAACGAGGCATAATCGTGGTGTTTGCTTCGGTTATGACACACCATAGTTTATTACCTGCTGTGGTAGATCTGAATATTTATTCAAACACAATAATAAAGCTTTATATCCTCAGGAGGGCTCAGTACATTGTTTTAGCGATAGTTTCACGGAAGCGAGTTCAGAACTAATCTAACCAAACCAAAAAAAAATAAAAACATCCGAAGCTTCAAATAGAATGAACGAACTAATGAAATTGATATATATGTAATTGATATACTGTATATACAGACGTGTGTGTGTCATTTTAATTCAAATGAACATTTTAATGCTTTCTGATACACTTATCAACTTATCCACATACACTTATCAACACAAACTCTCCGTGTACGCACACACAATCTCTAAAAAATTTATATTAATAACATACATATACAAATAAACAAATGTAGGTGTAATAAAAGTAGTCGTGATGTCAGTACTCGCCCAGCAAACCAGCCTTTTGCAGCGGCTTAAAACGTATGAATTATCTTCAAATATACAAAAAAAAAGCGAAAAGACACTCGATTATTATGCATAGGTTATTTGTTTAATTCAAAAAGTTCATAAAAACACTTTAAAACGAGAGAAAAACTGTTAAAATCCTCGTTCGCCTTCTCAGCGTTAGGTAGCGAGTGACGTCATGATTTGAATCTGCGCGCCACCGGGGAAACATAGGGAAACTGACTTTCCCGGACCACCGGCTTTTAGATAAAGTCCTTCTATGCGCCATCTGGCGGATATTCAGTGAAGCACAACACATTTATTTTAAATTCCCGAATGTTGCCTCCGGCAAGTCGCGCGCTAAATTGCGGCATCCCGCGGGAAAACACGCGGGTTTTTAATGGCGACATCTGTATGTACACTCCAGTTTATATCACGGTTGGCTTGACCACAATCAAAAAAAGAAAGATTAAAATCAACACCTGTGTGCTGTGCTTGATGGAAGTCACACTCGTGTCTACCACCATTCAGAAGCACAGTGTGTTTGTACTGGTGGTTATATTAATTAAAATAAATAAATAAAACTATATAATATACATTGTAGTTGTGTCTCTGCAGGGTCTCACTAAAATGCTGATGTGTCCCAGTCAGAGTGAGAGTTTAACACCCTGTGGTAGTGATATAGCAGTCGTTGGATATGTTGCCATTCTTCTTCTTCTTTGTCTTTCAGCTGTTCCCTTTCAGGGGTCGCCACAGCGAATCATCTGCCTCCATCTAACCCTATCCTCTGCATCCTCTTCTCTCACACCAACTAACTTCATGTCCTCTCTCACTGCATCCATAAATCTCCTCTTTGGTCTTCCTCTAGACCTCCTGCCTGGCAGTTCCAACCTCAGCATCCTTCTACCAATATATTCACAATCTCTCCTCTGAACATGTCCAAACCACCTCAATCTGGCCTCTCTGACTTTATCTCCAAAACATCTCACATGGGTTGTCCCTCTGATGAACTGATTCTTGATCCTATCCATCCTTGTCACTCCCAAAGAGAACCTCAACATCTTCAGCTCTGCTACCTCTAGCTCTGCCTCCTGTCTTTTCTTCAGTGCCACTGTCTCTAAGCCGTAGAGACATGTCTCCTTTCATTCTCGCTGATACTCTTTTATCGCACAACACACCTTACACTTTTCTCCACCCATTCCAACCTGCCTGTACTCGTCTCTTCACCTCCTTTGAACACTCTCCGTTGCTCTCGACCGTTGACCCTAAGTACTTAAAATCCTGCACCTTCTTTACCTCTGCTCCCTGTAGCCTAACTGTTCCTCTTGGGTCCCTCTCATTCACACACATGTATTCCGTCTTGCTGCGGCTAACCTTCATTCCTCTGCTTTCCAGAGCGCACCTCCACCTCTCCAAATTTTCTTCCACCTGTTCCCTGCTCTCGCTACAAAGTACAATGTCGTCTGCAAACATCATAGACCATGGAGACTCCTGTCTAACTTCATCTGTCATCCTGTCCATCACTAGAGCAAACAAAAAAGGGCTTAGAGCCGATCCTTGATGCAGACCCACCTCCACCTTGAACTCTTCTGTCACACCTACAGCACATCTCACCCCTGTCTTACAACTCTCATACATGTCCTGCACCACTCTAACATACTTCTCTGCCACTCCAGACTTCCTCATACAACACCACAGCTCCTCTCTCGGCACCCTATCGTACGCTTTCTCTAAATCTACAAAGACACAATGCAACTCTTTATTACCTTCTCTGTACTTCTCCATCAGCATCCTCAAAGCAAATAATGCATCTGATGTACTCTTTCTAGGCATAAAACCATATTGCTGCTCACAAATTCTCACCTCTGCCCTTAACCTAGCTTCCACTACTCTTTCCCACAGCTTCATTGTATGGCTCATTAGCTTTATGCCTCTGTAATTGCCACAGCTCTGCACATCTCCCTTGTTCTTAAAAATCGGCACCAATACACTTCTCCTCCATTCCTCTGGAATCCTCTCACTCTCCAAGATCTCGTTAAACAAACTAGTCAGAAACTCTACTGCCACCTCTCCTAAGCACTTCCATACCTCCACAGGTATGTCATCAGGACCAACAGCCTTTCCACTCTTCATCCTCTTCAACGCCCTTCTCACCTCACTTTTACTAATATTTGCTACTTCCTGCTCCACAACAGTCACCTCTTCTACTCTTTGTTCTCTTTCGTTTTCCTCATTCATCAACTCCTCAAAGTACTCCTTCCATCTTCCCATCACCCTCCTGGCATCTGTCAGTACATTTCCATCTCTATCTTTAATCACTCTAACCTGCTGCACATCCTTCCCATCTCTATCTCTTTGCATCGCCAACCTGTACAGATCCACCTCTCCCTCCTTACTGTCCAGCCTAGCATACAAGTCCTCATATGCTCTTTGTTTGGCCTTTGCCACTTCTACCTTCACCTTACGGTGCATCTCCCTGTACTCCTGTCTACTCTCTTCAGTCCTCTCAGAGTCCCACTTCTTCCTCGCTAGCCTCTTTCCCTGTATACACTCCTGGACTTCCTCATTCCACCACCAAGTCTCCTTGTCTCCTTTTCCCTTACCTGATGATACACCAAGTACCCTCCTACCTGTCTCCCTGATCACATTGGCTGTAGTTGTCCAGTCAACTGAAAGGACCTCCTGACCACCCATAGCTTGTCTCAACTCCTCCCTAAAGACTACACAACATTCTTCCTTTCTCAGCTTCCACCACTTTGTCCTCTGCTCTGCCTTTGTCCTCTTCACCTTCCTCACCACCAGGGTTATTTTACACACCACCATTCTGTGTTGTCTGGCTACACTCTCCCCTACCAACACTTTGCAGTCACTAATCTCTTTCAGATTACAACGTCGACACAAGATGTAGTCCACCTGAGTGATTCTGCCTCCGCTCTTATATGTCACCCTATGTTCCTGCCTCTTCTGGAAGAAAGTATTTACTACTGCCATTTCCATCCTCTTTGCAAAGTCCACCACCATCTGTCCTTCTGCATTCCTGTCCTGAAGACCAAACCTGCCCATCACATTTTCATCACCTCTGTTCTCTTCCCCAACATGTCCATTGAAGTCTGCACCAATCACAACTCTCTCACCTCTGGGGATGCTCTGCATCACTTCATCTAACTCACTCCAGAATTTCTCCTTCTCTTCTAACACACATCCTACCTGTGGAGCATAACCACTAACAACATTGAACATCACACCATCAATTTCCAGCTTCAGACGCATCACCCTATCTGATACTCTCTTCACCTCTAGGACATTCCTTACAAACTCCTCTTTCAGGATAACTCCTACTCCATTTCTTTTCCTATCCACACCATGGTAAAACAACTTGAACCCTGATCCTAAGCTTCTAGCTTTGCTACCTTTCCACCTGGTCTCCTGGACACACAGTATATCCACCTTCCTTCTCTGCATCATATCAACCAACTCTCTTGCCCTCCCTGGCAGTTCCAACCTCAGCATCCTTCTACCAATATATTCACAATCTCTCCTCTGAACATGTCCAAACCACCTCAATCTGGCCTCTCTGACTTTATCTCCAAAACATCTCACATGGGTTGTCCCTCTGATGAACTGATTCTTGATCCTATCCATCCTTGTCATTCACACAGTAACATTCAAGGTCCCTACTATCACTCCTAAACTCTTTCCTTTCCTCTTCTCTCTCTGCTTTCGAACACGCCTTCCTCCTCTCCTTCTTCGACCAACAGTAGCCCAATTTCCACCGGCACCCTGTAAGTCAACAGCACCAGTGGCGGTCGTTGTTAACCTGGGCCGCGACCGATCCGGTATGGAAATGATATTTCTGATTCGCATCATTGATTTGGCAAATGTTTTACGTCGGATGCCCTTCCTGACAAAACCCTCTTTTATCCAGACTTGGGACTGGCACAAGAAGACACTGGATTGCGCCCCCCCATGGTTGCATTGCCATTACAGAGAAAAATGAATGTAATACAATTTAATATAAAGTGTTTTGTGTTGACACTGCCTGTTCATTATTGTGAAGCCTGTATAGCGATATGTCTTATATCATGACATTAGTGTATTGTCTCATGACTACTGTTTACTTTTTAACTGCACTTTTTAAGGACATCTTTTCACAATGAACAGAATCTGGGATTTTTGTCAGGTGATGTCTGTGTTAGTTATTATTTTCATGAATACTCACTACATATATTAGACATGAATGTTCAGAGACTAAAACACTAGGACACAGTAACTTACTGCTTTTCTGAGGGTGGGGTCTCATTCTCTGTCTCCAGATCAGGCGTCTCCATGTTTGAATATTAGTGTATGTACAGAGAGCTCATGGACACACTGCTGAATCCTGAAGATGCTGATCTCTACTGCTGGAATAAATTACACTCCTAAACACACAACAACAATCATGCAGTTAATAAACTTGATTTACGGAAATTGTATTTAGTCAGATATAATCACAGCAGAGGGATTATGAGCTTTATGCAGTGTGTCATGTCATGCAGGAGCAGAGAGAGAGAGAGAGAGAGAGAGATCACAGCTGTGTCTCCCTTACACACTCCAAATTTAATAAGCTGGCTCAGACTAATGATGTCACCGACAGATATGTTGGATGTAGTTCAGCATGGTTTCCACTAGGGGGCATTAAACTCGGAAGTGGCTAATTTACGTCGAATTTTGGATTTTTTTCTAGTTTTAGAAGAGTTAGAAGAATTTATTCATAAACACGATCACGATCGGTTATTTCACAAGACAATCACAAAAAACCCTAAACTAAACGATATACAGGAAAGTAAATAACACAGCGCGCTGGACTTCCCCCAAAATCAGATCTTAAACTTTATTATTCTTTTGTTCCAGATTATTAAATCTAAATTCACACAAACACTCTGAATGTGTAATTAATGATAAACAGAGGAGATAAACTCGAGTATATAACACACACAGGAGATAAACACTTCAGTTCTGCTGACATGCCGCAGTTTTACTGCTGTTTTTACACAATAACATATAACACCAGTTTTATATTAAATATAAACTCATTATTCAGATATAAAGTCGTTTCTGATAAAGAAATCACTGACTTTTACTCAGCAGTCCTGGTTGTGTGACATTAATATCACCGTTTCTGCCTGGAGTTAAAGTTTATTTGTTTGTTTTTTTTTCAGCTGAAACTAAATGGAGTCTGTGAGAGAATCACTTTCACTTTCTCTGAATCATGTGTGGTTCAGGTTCATTCGGATGAACTCTGAATCGAAAAGGCAAAGAATGAAAATGAAATGTTTTACTTCTGGAGGAAAATTCTTGATGTTTTGTTGTTACACTACAAGTCCACTTTAATGGATCAGTAAAAAATAATCTCATTATTACGTTCATATTTTTATCTTAATCTGATCAGGAATCAGAATAAATAAACCGGGATATGAGACGCGAGGGGGGAAAAACTGGAGAGAGAAAAAAACGGGATAGAAGGAAAAAAAAACGAGACCATGTGACTTATACTTCCGGCGTCCGAATTACAGAAAGGACCAAACTCCGAGTATATACTGAATATCTTTATATTATAGACCAAGCTGAAAGTAAAGCTCAGCTACTCAGAATTCTACTCAGTAATTCTCTCCATGAAAAACATCCGTAATCAGGTAATCATCTCCCCAGCTGGGTCTTAGTGCTCGTCTCTTACTGGTATAATCAACATCTGTGCACACGTGTACTGTTTACTATAACACTGTGACCACGTGTGTGTGTCGTAAAACATATTTTATTTTGTGTCTGTATGCGTGTGTGTTTTTTCTGCCTGTTTGGAAGATGGCGCTACACAGCCAAGGAAGCTTTCTGGACAGTGGGAGGAGTTTTGGACAGTGGGAGGAGTTTATACCTTTACCTCAGATGAAGACTGTAGGTGTGTTCGACTTCATGCGGCGCTGCGCAGACCGATCGGCGGCTGACTTGAAGTAGTGCATGCCGGTTAGAAATTTTGTCCGACTTGAACCGGCGCCGACGCCAAGTGGCGTTCATGTGTGGCATCAAAGTAACGCGAGAGCGTTTTGAGAACAGCCGGCTTGCTCAGCCAGCGCAGCATTTCAGGAGCGACTGCACCAGGCTGTGATGACGTCACAGCTTCTCATGATTGGCCACATTCACCACATGACGATGATCACCAGTGTTTCCTGCTTCAATCCATATAATTGCAGAACAAATCAATTTGCATGCCATTTCGTAAATAGTTTACGATCTTTTGACTGCAGTAAATTTTTTCCCCTTAAATTCTTTATATTGGATTTGTGCATAAGTTTATTATTGTACTTTTTTCATACAGACCACTTATAATATTCAGCTGCATATTTAAGTAATATTTTTTATGGAATAACTAAAATGTTACAGACATTTAATGTAATGTGGTCAACATTGATTGATGCTGAAATCTGTAGTTGCTGCTCCACTTGCATGTGCTGCATTGTGCTAGTGTGCATTGTCAATTGAAAAATACAACATTCAGATCACTTTTATACACTGGTATAAATTATAAGAAAGACAAATACATTGTGCTTGTGCATCTATGGTTTTTCTCGGTGGGTTGTCTAACCTGCCCTTAGCTAACTTAAGGTAAGAGTTAAATGTAAAATAATATACATACCACAAAACACAACATAACTACAAAATTATACTTACTAACTACAATCTAAATCAAACTACAAAGAAACACAGCCTGATTCCTTATAATGTGCAGGTCATTCATGTTCAATGATTTTAGTTTACTAAAACTTGTTTATGCCATAAATATCACATACATTCTAAACCACAAAAATTACAAACAGACAACCACTTAAATCAGACAAATTGAAATCTGTTAAGTGTTATTGCATTAATTAGTTTTTATTAGACATAACGAGTCACACACATTGAGTATAGTGCCATGGTCTCTCACTTCGCATATATAAAGACCATGCATTACCAAGTGCAAGAAAAAACAAAATGAATAATACAGTATAACAATGAATGTGAAGGACAGCGAAGGAAGAACCTTTACTCTTAAGGTTTCCAAGGAAATTGCAGAAAGAATGAAAACTGGTAAGTAAATGGAAGAACTAGAATAAATACAAGTTAATAATGATTTGTGTGATAGTTTTGAGTATTTCCTCAGATGCAAAGTTCCTCTCTGATGTCATGGCAAAAGTTACAGCCGTTGACACAAAAACAAGGTAAACACTTGTGATGAACAAACACATACTGGACACATAAGTGACAACTAAATGTTCAGCTTTCTCTCTAAACAGCTCCTATCAGTGATCTAGCTTGTGCTGCAGTGTTTCCCCCCAACCTCCTTCTCCATGTCCCTCTACCTCCACTGAGTCACCTGTACCCCGAAATCTCAGTTTTGTAAAACCACAAACCAGTCAGTGCCCTGTGCAACAGACACCCATTGGCCAGGACCTACTGACTACCACCCTAAAAACCCATGTAGTGGGTGGTAACCCTTCAGAAGCCACAAACCCATCCTTCGTCCAGATAGACCGCCCTGAATCACAAGGTATGGCACCTAAGACTGCCAGGTGCATGTGTTTGCAGTGGGAAAAAACTTCTTCTTTTTTCAGAAATCACACACAAAATGACGTTGCTACTTTTGGACCTTACAAAAACTTATCAGCAACTCTACTTCCGCAACAAAACTGCTTTTTATAAAAAGCTACAAACTACTTTTTCACAAAAAGGATATACCTTGTCAAGTGAAAAAAATTAGAAAAAAGTTAACCAACATGTTAACTACTTACAAAAGAGTTAAGGATCGCCACCGTGCAACTGGGGAGGGAAAGCAAACCTGGGAGTACTACACAGTAAGTCTAAGACTGCACTGTAT
Source organism: Channallabes apus (assembly GCA_030522415.1). Classification (NCBI taxonomy): domain Eukaryota; kingdom Metazoa; phylum Chordata; class Actinopteri; order Siluriformes; family Clariidae; genus Channallabes; species Channallabes apus. The sequence goes on along the minus strand of CM060105.1, from coordinate 13,122,159 downwards.
AAGATAATTTTGCATCTTATTACAAAGTCACTTTCGTATTACATTGTGCTTTTTCTGCAGCAAATGGATGAGTTATTTGGGTCCTCTGGGACAGGAACTGCACCACCTGGAACTATCTGCTCTACTCCTCTATGTTTGGAAGATCTACCTTCTCAAAACATGCCTCCATCAATCTCTCTTCCTCAAGCTCAGGCAGCAGGTGCTTCTGTAGACGAGCAGCCGGAGACCTCAGCCAGTACAAGCATGTCCAGGAGGCAGAGATCCTCACAACCCTCACAATTTTTTGAGGCATATGAAGCGCATGCAGAACGAAGAACAGCTGTGCTTGAGTCTCTTGTAAGGCCGGACCTGGAGAGATGGCGTCAACTGAAAGAGGCGCAGACGACCTTTTGAAAAAAAGATGTTGACCAGTTTGGGAACTGTTGTGGAGGAGCTAAAGAACATCGGAAGACAACAAGAGCAAATTATACAGTTACTAAAACCTTCTTGAAAACATGGCAAATAAAGCTTATTCTGTTTCAAGCAAATGTCTATGTACTTTTATTGTCATCTTTCCAATGTTATAAATTGCCTCTTATTTTCAGTTACAATTTCAAAATGCACATTGAGGTGACACTTCAGAGCTCTTGCCTTGCATTTGTTGCACTTTCATACAATTTTACTAGTAAGTCTTACAGACTAAATGATATTAACTGTCTACAATTTATAACTTTCACTGAAATGATTGCATGTTGGTACTGCAACATGCAATTTATTCTTTTTCTAAGCTACAGAAGTGAAAATCTGTTTCAAAGGAAAGGTCATTGAAAAACTAAATATCTCACCCCCAATAGTACAGAAAAGAAATACGATGGAAGTCTGTGGAGGATAACATTGTTTCAAACATCTTTGTAATTATCTGAAAGCTATTTACACATTTAGCACATTCTGAGGGGGGGTAAATGATGACAAATTTTGTTAAGTGAACTATCACTTTCTCCCAACTATTACAGAAATGCTACAGGTGTCAACACTTCTATATATATTGTGTCATGTAAGCATCCACCCAACAGGTGTCAAGTGAATTTTAGATTAGGAAATGAGGTTATGCCACATGGAATTATGTATTAAGTGTTTAGAATTGATCTTTCTGCATTGTTTAACAGTAATTAGTATTTTCACCCAATTAATCTCAACTCCTTAATAAACTTCTATATAATAGTTCTCAATGATCACATATCCATATGACATGCTGAGTCCATCTTTTTTAAATCACACCACCACCGTGGAATTCACCCAAGAAATTCAGAAAGTCTTGAGATACATTCAATTCTTATTTAATAAACAAATATTTTTTGGAGAAAAAATGATACACAATGAAGCAGTAAACAATTTAATTTGTTTGCCCTTTTTTTTGCCCTTACTTAAAAAATGTACATACAAAGTTTTGGTCCAGATGTTTAGTCTAGACTTCATGGCTCCGTTTTCAGCTCCACCCCGTCTGCTTTCGGCTAATCTCGCTGATCGGTCTGCGCAGCCGCAGCATCAGCTCGAACACACCTATAGTGTCACACAGTTATCACGTGGTGTCATGACTAGACATGTTCCAGTGATTAGAATAAATGTCCTGTGTCTCCATCTTTCAGATCACTGAGTTGTAGATGTGATTTAAAAGCACTCGGTCAGCTGTGATTCAGGACACACAGTGTCTTCTTGAGCTCATCTTGAACTTGAGAATATTGAAGCCCCATTTCTGAAGTGAGACAGTCTGAGTCTAGAAGAGACACTTCACTTCCACCTGCCTGACCGTGTGGCCGAGTGACTGTGAGAACTGTAGGGAAGAAACCGGATTGTGTCCCACATGTGATGGGACAGAGAGGATGAGGTACTGCACAGCACCACCGTACATACAGGGATGTGACAAGAAAAAAACAAAACTCTGTAAAGTTGGACTTTAGATCTTTAAAAGCGCTCGAGACTCAGATCTGTAGTGGTTATTCACTAACAGTCCGGTGACATCACCTCTCCTACTGCATGAGTTAGGGAAATAAAATATAGAGTTGTTGCTCATCAATAAATATGCAAAGTCAGAATATTTAAGATCTGAGCTTTAATTTAGTATGCATTTTTAATTTTTCTCATGTGTAGGTTCGGGGTTAGTACACTGTAAAATTAACTGATAAAATATGTAGCCTCAACGTAAAAAAGTTTAGTAACAAGCTTTACAGCTTTTTAAGTTCATTAAATTTTTAGAGAAATTTGCTGGACAAACATAATATTTCATCAAATTAGAACATTTACCCAGTTCAAAATCCATTAATGGCATAAGGCTATCTCTCTCTCTCTCTCTCTTTCTCTCTCTCATATATACTGTACACACACATACACAATCTTTCTCCCACTTACTGTATAACTTAATTATTTATATATTTTCAAATAAAAATGCATGCTTTAAATACCACCGTATGAACTTGTGCATTTTTTTTTCATTCTATCCAACAACAACTGAAATATATTAAAGCAACAACAAAAAAAGACATTAACTTAAAAATATCAATGATTAACTGCATAACCAATCACCTGACAAAAAGATTTACTACTAAGCTAAAAAGCTACTTACAAAGAGCTACTTACATTTAAGTTAAGCCTTTGTCAGTATACATCACTGCACAGTGAAATAATTTGGTTTTATCAAATTATTCACAAAAATCTTCACATATCCCAGTATAGATGGGGTCAGAGCAGGGTCAACTGCTCATATCACACAGTTTATTAAAAAAAAGAATACATAACCTGTATAATCTATAAATTCTCTTTCTGTAAATTTTTTTCATCATGTTCCAGGTCTACCTTGGGGTGGGAGAACTTTCTGCTTCATAATGGGGGATCAGAATCAGAACTGTCTGCTCTGTTCTCACACTTTTTCTGTGTCTTGTTTGGTAAACACACCATGCCTGTCTCTGAGCTCTCCTCTTCCTCTCACTCATATCTCCTACTCTTTTCTGTTGTAGGTTAGGACATCATTCAGCATAATACATGGCGACAGACTAGCAAATGTCCAAAACTGTTTCAGTACATGGGAGACCAAGCACCCTGGATTAAAAGACAAGGCTTTGGAGTTTTTGAAAGGTGAAAACATGAACAAGAAGGACAGAAGCAATTACTGATGGCCACCACATCAACAAATGCGAGTGCACTGAGAGCATCATACCTAGTGGCTATCCGCATTGTTAAGACGAAGAAACCTTTTACTATCAGTGATGAATTGATCGTCCCCGCTGCTAAGGACCTTTCCCGTGGACTTTTATGAGAGGATGCAGTTTATAAGATAGCACAGGCTCCTCTTTTGGCAAGCACCATCACTAGACGAACTGAGGATATAGCAGAGGACACTGAGACACAGTTGCTTAACAAGTCACCGTGATACACAATTCAGGTAGATGAGTCTACTGATAAGCACAACAAGGCAATGCTACTTGTTTGTGTTCTATCTATCTATCAGGAGGATGTGCACGAGGATATGTTATGTGCACTGTGGCTGCCAAGCAACGTCTGCCTGTTACGCACTGCTCTTTTAAGGTCTATCCATAGATTTTCAATTATGTTTAGTTTAGTAGATTGATTCAGTTTCCACCTCTTCATGTAAACCACCGTTGATTTTGAGGTTTGTTTCGGATCATTAACCATTTGTAGAAGTCATCCTCTCTTTAACTTCAGCTTTTTCACAGATGGCATCAAGTTGGCGTCCAAAATTTGCTGAAATTTTATTGAATCCATTGTTCCTTCTACTCGTGAAATGTTCTCTGTGCCACTGGCTGCAATACAACCCCAAAGCATGATTGATCCACCCCCATGCTTAACAGTTGGACTGTCTGTCTTAACGGTTGGACAGAAGTGCTTTTCATTAAACTCTGTGCCCTTTTTTCTTCAAACATACTGTACCTTTGCTCATTCCGTCCAAAAAGTTCAATTTTAACCTCATTGGTCCACAGAACTTGTTTCCTTGACTATATGTTCTTTGGCGAACTTCAAACCCTGATTTTTGTGGTGTGGGCGTAGAAGAGGTTTTCTTCGAATGACTCTTCCATGAAGACCATATTTGTACAAGTATCTCTTTATAGTGGAGTGGTGTACCACAACTCTAGTGTCTGCCAGATCTTTCTGGAGGGATCGTGCAGTCAGACGTGGTTCTTGATTTGCTTTTCTCACAGTCCTGCGAGCTGTTCTGTCTGATATTTTTCTTGGTCTTCCAGTTCTTGTTTTAACTTCCACTGTTGCTGATGACTGCCATTTCTTAATTACATTCCAAATAGAGGATATTGACATTTAAAAATGCTTTGCTATCTTCTTATAGCCTTCTCCTGCTTTGTGTGCGTCAACTATTTTCAGTTTCAGTGTTCTAGACAACTGCTTAGAAGAACCCATGGTGCTGATTGTTGGAGCAAGGCCAAATGATTCTGGGCATTTAAAAACTTTGAGATTGATAACACCTGGTCTTTCCACACAATGATAGTGAACAGTCCCTGACACTGTCAGGTCTCAGCTTGCCAAAGGGGGGCAGTACAAGGTATCAACTCTGCTGGATGCCCAAACGTTGGCAGACACCTTTGTTTGGTTTTCTGTTATTTTGAAACTGTAAATGGTGGAAATAAAATCCAACTTTTTTTTTTTTACATATTATAAGAATGTCTTATCTGCATTTTGATGGCTTTTGGGGATGTTTCCATCTTTTTTTGGCTCCTTATGCACATTAATACACATTTTTACTTGGGGTGCGCAAACTTTCGATCTCCACTGTATGTTTCAGACAACAACTCTGCCGGAGTCACGGATTAAGATCAAGGCAGAATTTCCAGAGATTGCGAAAAAAGAACTAAATACCTTGCTTCCATTTACAACATTATGGGATTTTCTGGAGTGACGGCGACCAAAACCAAATTACAGAATAGACTGGACATGAGTAACACACTGCGGGTGTCATTGTCTCCCATTAACTCCAGATGGGACTGGCTCGTTGAAGGGGAAACAAGATCAGGGCTCCCATTAATTCACTGAATTGGTCAGTTGTAATTTTAAGCACGTTGTTTTTAGCTGTTTTTATGCCGATATGTGAAAATATTGTTTTACATGAAACTGGTCCATGAAGCAAAAAGTTTAGGGACCACTGATTTAGATAACAATGACCCTACATCCAGGTCTGCGTCTCTCCTCTTCCTGTATAATCATTGCTTTTCACCAGCACTATATTTTTCCATACCTAAGGAAACGTAAAACAGCATAAATAACAATAACAGTAAATCAAACTTAAATGTTTTTCCTCCTCTAATGTGATAGATCTGTTATATGCCTCATTTATACAGCGACTGTTACTGGTGTTACCTCTCCTGGACAGAATCACCAATGACAATTTAGAGAAAAATCAAGTTTTTCACACTTCCATGTGTTGGACCAGATGGTTTTCAGTTATGAACAATCCAAATAATTATTAGATCAGGGTTTTTATGTCCAATTGACAGATATAATAATAAAACGAGTAATGCTAATGACAGACTTAAGTGTTGCATAAAATTGCCAAATAAATTGACATTTCTAAAAATAAATGAAAGGCATCTGACATACCTTCTCAATTGTCCAGTGCTCTTTATCTAATGATGTCTGACTCAGGAAACTATTTCATATTGTAAATTTTAAAAATAAATCACGAAAAAATAAACACGAGTGACATTTTGCGGTGACTGACATTTATTTCATACTAGTGTTAGTACGCATTGTTGACGAGAAATAAGTTTGTAGAAATAGTTAAAAGATTAAAGCTAAAAATAATCTGAGCAGCTTTAATGTAATCAGTGATATTATTATTTCAGGTTGAAGCCCACGTACATATCTGTCTGTCTGTCTTTCTGTACAGCAGAACTCTCTTTCTGACTTATTAATACAAAGAAATAGGGCTGCGCGATTAATGGGGGAAAAAAAAATATCACAATGTCAAATTCATACATGAATGTGATCTCATTTCTAAATGAGATTCACTTTCGTGTATTTTCCTGCATTCAGATCATTTTGTGTTCACGCGTTATTGGTCACACTCACACAATAACAAAACAATATTATCAGAATCATCAGAATAAGCTTTATTCTTTACTATTTCACTAATCAATCATAAATCTCCATCACTCCTCTCCTCTCCCTCATTATCCGAGTTCCGCTATCACTCACGTGACGTGTAACAAGCAGGCAGATCACAATCAATCACTGTCAGTCAGTACTGGATGGATTTGTAGCGGTAAGAGTCAAATATACATTTATTTAAAATGTACTTGACTGATACAGGTACTGAAAATAAAGCATGCAGTATATACTACAGTAAAAGAGATGGCACTGACCCCATACCAGGTATGATCAGCAGATCCTCACAAATATCTGCAAACTAGTAAAAAAAAACTAAACTATAGTGCTTTGAGATTCTGGTCCATGATGACCTGATCAAATCACACAGTTCCTGTAGGTTCTTCAGGTGCTCCTTCGTGCTGTGAATCTCCTGTTGTTCCACACCCCAAAGGTGTTCTACTGGATTCAGATCCTGTAACTGGGAAGGCCACTGAACTCATTGTAGTGTTCATGAATCCAGAGATGATGTTTGCTTTGTGACATGGTCCATTCTCATGCTGGAAGAAGACATTAGACGATACTAAACCTTCAGGTGTTTATGTGATTAAGGCTTGCGGTGTCTTATCCAGTGATCAGAGGTTGTTATATATTCAGTTTAGAATTGTGTGCAGTCTGATTCACTGTGCACGATGCACACACACACACACCACGTCTCTTAAAGTTAAATTAGTCTGTTAAATTAGTTATAAATAAAGGACTGTGTTGTCTGTTCCCCAACATAGAAATGCAGGAACACTTGAGTCTTCATCTCGCACACAGATGTTCACGACAAACTGAAAATAAAAGAAAAACATCTGAATCAATAAACACAAACTGGATTTTTGTACTTTATGTTCAACAGCATGTAATCATCTCTGCTCCAAGAGAAACATTATCATTTTCTGTTTATATAATTTTATTCAACATTTATTCATACATGTACAATATCTGAGTTAGAACATTTAGCTAAAACAAATGTGAACTTCCACAAGTTCTAACAGGAAAGTGAGCAGACGTTTATCATCACATCACTGCTCTTGTACAATCACAGGCTTTAGAGCTTTTTATAAAGTAACTCACACTGCTGTGTGTTTTATCTCCTGTTCTACATGTATATTTAAGTGCAGACTTTAAGAAGAAGCGGAGGTGAAGTTTACAGGAATGACAGAAGACACGGTGAGGAGGTGGAGAGCTGGAAGGAGTGTCAGAGTGAGTAAAGTAGCTGATTAAATCTAATATTTGTGGCAGTGTGGCATTAAAGATGATGATTTTCATGAGTTTTTATGAGAGTTGAGGAGAAAGTCTGCTGCTTATCAGAAACAGGGAAAAGCTGAGATCATCTTATTCAGACAGAAGCAGCAGTATGAAGTCAGAGATAGCAGCGTGTCACAAGGAGACCAGCTGTTCATTTACAATCACTCTCATGCACTCAGGTGGGATGTTTTATAAACTCCGTCTGACTCCGTCTTCTGCTTTCACATGAAGTTTAAATCAACACCAAACAGCATTAAAGATAATTGTTAGAAAAAGTCTGATTAAATAGAATAAAGTGACATTTTAACTCTGTAATCTGATATTTACTGGAACTGAAGAGAAATGCACAAGCTAATGCTAATGTACAAAACAATGCTAATCAGTCTGTTAATGTTTCAGTGTTTATATAAATAGATCATTACTCACAACAGTGTCTGTAGTTTGTAATGTTTATTGTTCTTAAGGTCAGAGAGACACTTCACTCCTGAGTCTCTTATTTTATTCCCAGACAGACTCAGTTCTCTCAGGTGAGAGGGGTTTGATCTCAGAGCTGAAGTCAGAGCAGCACAGCCTTCATCTGAGACACCACAATAATACAACCTGCAGAGACACAATGACACACACTTCACTCTCTCAGGATATAAACTTCAAGACGAGCTTTGTGTGTGTGTGTGTGTGTGTGAGAGAAAGAAAACTTGGGCATTTAATCTAAAGTATGTTATTTTAATCAGCAATGATCCCTGTGATCTCCTCACACACACACACACACACACACACACACACACACACACACACACACACACACACACACACACACACACACACACACACACACACACACACACACACACACAAACACACAAACACACACACACACTGATGGTGTTCTCTACTTTAGCTCTGTGTTACTATATGAATGGATTTGAGTCTGTGGGTTTATTAATTGACATTCTGTATTTATGATTAAATGTGTAATAATATGAGACTATTTTAAAATGTTAGAGAAAGAACTAATGAGGGAATCTGCATGGGTTTAATTCTGCTTGTCCACTGGACTGTTTCTGTAACACAGATCTGGCAACCCTGTTCATAGCAGATAGACACAGATGTAGTGAAATAATCCTCAGTAACAGAACTAATGTTCATCTCTGAGAATGTCACTGCTGCTTTTAAACCCTGCAGCTCACACAGTGCAGTTAGTTTGTGTCTCAGCTGCAGTTTGTGTGATTAGTTACAGTGTTGTAGTAAATTTCACAGTCATTTCAGACACACTGCAGTCGCATCAAGTCAGGTTTTGTGCTGCAGCTTCTCACATACGTACATCTGACCCAAAGACTCTGTGACAAATCATCAGTGTGCAGTGAAAAGAAACAATCTTCCTCCTCAGGACATTGATGATGAACCTAAAACCTCTGCTTCAGTCTCACTATTAGAGAATGTGTCTTACTGAGGAGCAGGTCATGTGACTCTCAGAGAGATGATCTTACCCCAGTGTCTCCAGTTTACAGTCAGGATTCTCCAGTACAGCAGAGACACACTTCACTCCTGAGTCTCCTAGATTATTATTATCAGACAGATTCAGGTGTCTCAGGTGTGAGGGGTTTGATCTCAGAGCTGAAGTCAGAGCAGCACAGCCTTCACCTGAGACACCACACTCAAACAACCTACAGAGACACAATGACACACACTTCATCAACACATTTACATCCTGGATTAATGTTTTATTTTTAAGATGGTGAGTCTACAAAATGGTTCTCTAACAGACTTATAGTGCACTATACAGGGGGAATAAACTTGTTTCTCCATAACCTTTGTTTAATAACACTAGACATTTATATAACACTATAGATTTATATTACTGCAGAATTAAGGAAGTAAAAGTCTGAATCAGGGTGAAAAACAAACACCATCATTAATTTAAACCAAGTTATACTAATTTCAGGCCTAAAGCGTTACTTTTGAGGAGAATCAAAACTCATGTCTTTAATAAACAATATTACTGACTGATAATTTATTACTAAATAAAGTTTTACAGTAAATAAAATGTACAGTACTGTGTAAAAGTCTTAGACACATGTACATAAGTGCTGTAGAGCGAGGATGACTTTTGTACAGTAACAAGTACCACAATGGAGTACAAGGTCAGCTGAAGGTCAAATGTGTGTTTTAACTTTGTGATTTAAATATCTGACTCCAAGACATTTAATTAATTATCTTATAATGTATAATCTTTTAGTTATTGTTAGAAGTGTAATATCTCAGTGTTTTATTTACATATGAACTGGCCAAAGCCAAAACAAGGAAAAATAAAGTATCAGTTTTCTATTAACAGAATAAGGATTATATAAGACTTCTAAACTCCTCCCACTGTCCAGAACATTCTGTAGAGCTTCAGAAACCTGTACAGCACATGACACCTTCCACACGCTCAGAGAACTCACTGAATCGGTGTGTGTGTGTGTGTGTGTGTGTGTGTGTGTGTGTGTGTGTGTCTGTGTTCGCATGTGTTGGGGACGTGACCTTGTATGTAGATTACCCTGACTGTTTCCCTGTGACTAGAGTGTGGGCGTGTCCTGTCTCAGGCCATTATCATACAGAAGACTGTACCTCTCATTGGATTTATACAGATTACATAAACTGAGAATATTTGTATTTGATTTAACTTGCGACATTTAAAAGTAGATCCTTTAAGCTTTCTATAGATATATTTCTCATGTCTGTGTGTGCAGTGTTCACGGTGTTTCAGTTCATTTTAGCGACGCGTTTCAGAAAGATGTGAGAGAGCGGAGACTGAGACGGCTGAAAGCGAACCTGTTCATTTTCTTTATTTTACAAAAGCACAGTGTTTTATGGATATTGTGAGTGTACATTAATAAATGTAGACCCTTTACAGATTTAAATGATGTACTACACTTATGCATATGATTAAAAACGACAGCCCATTTTAAGTTCTTTTCACAGTTACAAGGAAAAAATACAAGCTGTCCTGGCGGCCGAGTGCTAATTATTAAATAAACTGCCCTGGAACGACCCTTTGGTGACCTGCATTGTTCTAAACATTCAGTACACAGATACCGTAATTGGTGGGGAAAAATAAACCCTGTTTTAAACCCACTTATGTTGGGGATGTTATAAGGCATTTCACAGCCGTTTCTCCTGCATTTTGAACCTGTATTCTAATGAACTCAACATACGGAAAAAGGGATTTTTCTGCAGCGACTGGTCGACTGTAATATTGTGAATGTTCAGTTATATAAAAGGAAAACCAAAATTAATTGTTAAAGAACGCTAACTGTTAGCCATTAGCCACTAACCTACCCATCGCCCAAAGATGTAACTCCATATCAGTCTGGTTTTTAATTTTATATGACTAATATCACTTTATATCACTAAACAGGTGAAATTAAGTCTATCATGGTGAAATAACTCTCTTATATCCACACAACATGTCTATTGCTAATGAAAGCCAGTACAAGCTACAGTTAGCAGTATTAACCTGACAGTGTGTCTAAATTCAGCAGACAAGATTAATAAACAATAACTTTAAAACAGAGCGTATCTGATACTCAATGTATTTTCTGATGGTCACCATATTAGTAGAAAATCACCTGCTGCTGATCATGACAGATATTATTATACACATATCTCACATCTGGTAAATACCTAATTATAGCAGCCCCACATCAGCAAAACTAACAAACAATTAATGTGATCTAGATATTCTTACCAGAGCTGTAGTGCTATTTCTTTATTTCATCTCTTCATTTCATTAGTTAGCATTAGCTAGCAACACAGCTACATTCTATGGCAACTTTTAAGGTGGAATGTTTCTGTGTATTTTACTCAGTGCAGAAGTTAACAACATGAATCACTCAACTCACTTTAAGGTAACTACGGCAACTTAAACCCTGTTTCTCCTCACCTGGAGAGAAAAATGATTAAATGTGGTGCCGGTGCGCTCCGACAGAACTACATCTGTGATTCTAACCCATAACAGTCCTACTGCAAGCACCAACACACACATTTACACATAATGATATATATATATATATATAAATAAACAACACCTACCAAGAACATGATCTGAGCAGTTACTCTGTTTATCTAACGGTACGGCAGCAGCAGGAGTGTGTGACATTGTGTGTGTGTTTACTCTATAGTAACACTTAGAGCTTTAGGATCCAAACATCATCGTTATCAGGAAACCAGCTCGGAGGAATTGTCCCTCAATGATAAATCTTTTAAATGTGAAATATCACACACACACACACACACACACACACACACACACACACACACACACACACACACACACACACACACACACACACTTTCTGGGCGAGCTGTATATAAACTTTCTGATTCACTCAGTAAAAATACAACATGTTCCCCTGAGTGGAGAATCTGAGCCCCGAGCTGGAGGAGGGTCGAACACATTTCATTGTTTTTTAGGAAAATTATGTGGACGTCACAAAAAGGACAAATCTGAAGAGTGTTATTGTTTTATAAGAATTGACACAAACTGTACACACACTACAGAGACTCATGTGACTGTCCTTAATGATCAAAAAGTGAATTTTACTGCCACAGTTTATAAATCCTCTTCACTAATGAGGGAATCTGCATGGGTTTAATACTGCTTGTCTACTGAACTGCTTCTGTAACACAGATCTGGCAACCCTGTTCATCAGTGTGCAGTGAAAAGAAACAATCTTCCTCCTCAGGACATTGATGATGAACCTAAAACCTCTGCTTCAGTCTCACTATTAGAGAATGTGTCTTACTGAGGAGCAGGTCATGTGACTCTCAGAGAGATGATCTTACCTCAGTGTCTCCAGTTTACAGTCAGGATTCTCCAGTACAGCAGAGACACACTTCACTCCTGAGTCTCCTAGATTATTATCAGACAGATCCAGTTCTCTCAGGTGTGAGGGGTTTGATCTCAGAGCTGAAGTCAGAGCAGCACAGCCTTCATCTGAGACACCACACTTATACAACCTGCAGAGACACAATGACACACACTTCATCATTTACATCCTGGGTTATTATTTTATTTTTAAGATGGTGAGTCTACAAAATGGTTCTCTAACAGACTTATAGTGCACTATACAGGGGGAATAAACATGTTTCTCCATAACCTTTGTTTAATAACACTAGACATTTATATAACACTATAGATTTATATTACTGCAGAATCAAGGAAGTAAAAGTCTGAATCAGGGTGAAAAACAAACACCATCATTAATTTAAACCAAGTTATACTAATTTCAGGTCTAAAGCGTTACTTTTGAGGAGAATCAAAACTCATGTCTTTAATAAACAATATTACTGACTGATAATTTATTACTAAATAAAGTTTTACAGTAAATAAAATGTACAGTACTGTGTAAAAGTCTTAGACACATGTACATAAGTGCTGTAGAGCGAGGATGACTTTTGTACAGTAACAAGTACCACAATGGAGTACAAGGTCAGCTGAAGGTCAAATGTGTGTTTTAACTTTGTGATTTAAATATCTGACTCCAAGACATTTAATTAATTATCTTATAATGTATAATCTTTTAGTTATTGTTAGAAGTGTAATATCTCAGTGTTTTATTTACATATAAGCTGGCCAAAGCCAAAACAAGGAAAAATAAAGTATCAGTTTTCTATTAACAGAATAAGGATTATATAAGACTTCTAAACTCCTCCCACTGTCCAGAACATTCTGTAGAGCTTCAGAAACCTGTACAGCACATGACACCTTCCACACGCTCAGAGAACTATGGAGGCAGATCGGTCTCATAAATAATTCACACAAAAGACACGATATGTTCACATGCGTAAAACCCAATTCACGTGCACGAAAAAAATATATATTCACAAAAAAATACATTCACGTGCATAAAAAATATACATATTCATAATGTACAATTCACATATGTACAACTGTGTAAAAAATTCTCAATGTTTAAAATTTACGAGTGCATCATGGGCTGTACATGTGAAAATCGACTTACGTCTTTGAAGACAAGAGCTGGTGGTTATTGGTGCCCTGGATGAAATTATGCATATTCCAGATGATGTCATGACAGCCCTGTCAAATCTAATCAACCTCATACAGCTTCAGTGGATCAGACAAAAAAAAAAAAAAAAAAAAATTATATATATATATATATATATATATATATATATATATATATATATTCTACATTGTAAAGGAATGCTGAAGGCGTCCAAAAACTGCATTAATCTCCTTTGAACAGTTGATATTGAGATGTTTCTGCTACTTCTGCTCTGTAAAGACTTCATAACGCCTCTAATCTGAGCTGCTGTTAATTCGTCATTTTTAAGGCTGATAACTCTAAATGAACTTCTCGTCTGCAGCAGAGGTAGGTTTTGGTCTCGTCCTCCTGGGACGGCCTTCATGAGAGACAGTTTCATTATGGTGATTGACGGATTTTGCAAATGCACTTGACACAATACTGTTCTTGCAAGAACTATTACAGAAAGGCCGACCTCTGTGTCTTAAAATAACAACTACAGTGGGAGCCACGTCAAACAGCCGCCTGGAGCATGACTGCTCCGTGGCAGTTCCATGAAGGCTTCGTGCATGGAATGTGATCCCCCGCGATGACGCAGCTAACGATGCCCCGCCCCATAAACGCCCCCATGCGCTTTCTAAAAAGATGGTTGCAATGCCATATAATTCCGCCAGATGGAGCATTGACTGGCACAGTTAACTGCAGTGTCCAGGAAACCCAATACCGTATCTTTAATATACAGACAGTTCTTGTATTGTCAACATAGTTTCATAAATAGATGAAAAAACAACAACAACAAACCGATTAATAAAACAGATTTGTTAAATCACTCAATACATAACCCATGATGATTATGCTATTTATTATTTAATAATGAATTAATAAAATTAGTTAGTGAAATATTTTTAAGACATCCTGAAATGATCCTTAAAGACACGGTAACGGCTGTAATTTGTCTATACCGATCATTGTAGGTACGGAATAAAAACGCAGGCTACGTACAGTATTTTATATTACTGTGTATTTTACCTCGTTCCATTTAATATACTGATAGATAATATTTTGCTGCAAAGTAAAGCTCAAACGTCTGCTTGGGTTTGTTTTCGTTATATTTTTGATGATGTTTTCGCTGATTTTTTCACTGATAGTCTACAAGTGGCATAAGAGGCAATTAATGGCGCATGCAACCTGGAACAAATATCTGCCCATATGGATCAGTATTTCTTTAGTCATTTAATCATGCATAATGCTCCCCCGTCAAAAGATCTGATGGGGCATTAATCACTTATCACAACTGTGAATGGATGCGGCAGCAGACACATTAAATCCCCATAAACACTTGGAGACAATAGTAAAAAAAAGTTCCAGAGGGTTAGCGCCTGTTATACTATTGTATTTTTACTGATTTTTTTTTTTTTTACTGCTTATATTTCGTTGGGTTTTACGCAATTTCATGTGTGTGTGTGTGTGCGTGCGCGCACGAGAGAGAGGATACTCTGACAAGACCAGCTTCCGTGTGGCTCCAGTGGCGCAATCGGTCAGCGCGTGACACTTATAAAGCAGTCCAGGAGAAGCAGTGCCGAGTTCGAGTCTCACCTAAAGCACCCAAAGCATTTTACTGCATATCGCACTGTGTATGTGACAAATCAAATTTGAATTTGAAAGTAAAGCTTAAAATGTAACTTCTGCTTTGGTTTGTTTTCGTTATATTTTTGATGTTTTCGCTGAAAGTCAAATTGGCATAACAAATTGATTAATGGCGCATAATATCTGGAACAAATATCTGTCCATACGGATCAGTGTGTCTTTAGTCATTTAACCAGCATAACGTCCCACATCAAAGATCTGATGGGGCATCAATCACTTATCACAACGGTGTATAGATGCAGCAGCAGAGACAGATTTAATCCCCATAAACATTCACACTTGAAAACAAAACTAACAGAAGTAAACAGTTCTAGAGTGTTAGTGCCTGTTATCACAGGACAGGAATCACCTACAGGATACTACTGTATTTTACTGCTCATATTTTTTACCCTAGTTTCATTTGGTTTTACGCGATTTCATGTATTATTTGTGTGTGTCTGTGTGTGTACAGTGTGTCTGTGTGTGTGTGTGTGTGAGTGCGAGAGAGGGCTTTCATGCTGATTTATCCAAGGTTACTAAAACCTGGCTTACTACCTATAAAAAATATTTCAATTTAACTCATGGGTCTCAATCACAGATGACACGACAAATTATATACTCTGAAACGTTCATTTGAACATTTAAAAATATATACAAAAACATGAATACTAATGTTATCATGGTGTAAATTATTAACATTAGGTTAGGTCCTGCCCTTAATTAATTCATATTATAATTACTTTTACATAGTATAGTTACTGGACTGACATGACCAAAAACTAGCTATTTCATTTAGCCTTTCTAAAATCAACCCATATATCATTTATAATCAGAAAACATAAAACATATTATGATCTGTTCAACAGCCCATCTGTTTTAATTTAGTTTGTATTTTTTATTATTCATAAGACAACCTTTCAGTTTTGTAAATATTTTAGTTATAGTGTGTTAAGTCTTACTTTAGGTTAAACGTTTTTGAGAATTTTACCATCCAGCTTAGATAAATGTTATGTCATTGATTGATAAAATCTGGATTAAGGATATTTTATTATATAATTATATATATATATATATATATATATATATATATATATATATATATATATATATATATATTTTATTTATTTTTTAGTTTCCCCCTGAGGGATTGCCACCTTATTGTGGTCAGGGGGTTTGCGTGCCTCAACACAATTCAGCAAATACAATACTGTTACTATACAGTAAGGCCAGGTAAAAACAGTGCTCGAACATGATGCCCCCCTCCCCCCACCCCGTGTTGTCTGGTCTAGAACGGCGCTGCCTCTAACCGTCTTTTGTCTTGTAAATGAGTATTCTCACTCACCTTCCAATCCCCCCAGCGCACACAC
The DNA here is from genome assembly GCA_030522415.1 of Channallabes apus. Taxonomy (NCBI): domain Eukaryota; kingdom Metazoa; phylum Chordata; class Actinopteri; order Siluriformes; family Clariidae; genus Channallabes; species Channallabes apus. The sequence continues at coordinate 13,105,760 of CM060105.1, read as the reverse complement.
TCTGTTTGTACTGTAAACTGTACTGTAACTGTGTTTGCTAGGGCACTTGGTTATACACAGTACTTTAATGTATGGAACACTTACTTAACTTACTGGTTTGGTTTAAATATCGCTTATTACCTTATTCAGCAAAATAAATTCATTATTAACGTATTGAAGTATTTTAGTTAAGGACAAAAACTGTGCTTGTGTTTAGAACTGCTGAACAGCCGAAAACACACACACACCCATCCCCCCGCCAAAAACACACACACAAACAGAGCAATTAACACCATGTCATACTCAGGAGTGGAAGGTGAGAAACCTCAATGGAGAATACCAAGTTTGTCGTTGCTCTTTTGGAGTTCTTAAAACCCAAAACATTTATTTATACTGAGAAAAAATTATTATGGGTCACAATCACAAACACAAATACATATAATCAAGTGTTTAACTGGTTTCATTTGTTTCTATGATCAATAATTATTATTATTATTATTTTCAGCCCAACTCTTTGACTATTTAAAACAAAGTTGTGTCCCATTTTTTGCCCATTGAAGTTGTTGGTTCAACTAAACAATTTTTAAATACCCAAACAATCCCCCAAAATTAAAACACGCAAAACATGACTTTAACAATTCAATTTATTCTTCCAAAACTAGTCAAAGTTAAAACAGTAATTTATATAAAACAGATGAATACATGTTGTCTTTTTGCTTAAAGTTCATTAAACTACCCGGATACACCAGCTGCTTATAAGTCTCTATCTATAGTCCTTTTACATTAAAGTATTAATTTTTCAAATATCAAAACTATTAAACATGGAACAGTTGAAGTCTTTGTTTCCCCCAAAGTACTGTATCAGACATTTTGCAGTTCTATGTTCAGAATATACAGTAGACCTGATCAAACATCATTCTAAAGCTGTCGGACTGTGACGTCATCCCTCCTACAGCTCCCTCAACAGCTTGTTCAGGCTCCTCCAGTCCTGTAGCTCCAAAAGTCCAGCCGTCAGCCGTCTGACCCCCCAATCCTCCACAGCGGAGCTCTGCTTAAAGACAACAGGAGAATTTAGTCAAGACAGATAAACTTCACAGAACATCTAGTTCTAATAAAAATAATATATATTAATAAACCTATTTACCACAGAGTGTGTAAAATACTGTTTTGGGGATTCTGTAATGTAAATAATCTGCCTGTGCTAATGTTAACCAGTGAACAGTGTTAGTGTTAACCAGTGAACAGTGTTAGTGTTAACCAGTGAACAGTGTTAGTGTTAACCAGTGAACAGTGCTAGTGTTAACCAGTGAACAGTGCTAGTGTTAACCAGTGAACAGTGTTAGTGTTAACCAGTGAACAGTGTTAGTGTTAACCAGTGAACAGTGTTAGTGTTAACCAGTGAACAGTGTTAGTGTTAACCAGTGACTGTCTGTATTATCGTCTGCATTAAATTAACCGGGAATTTACTTAATGCGCTTCTCATACAAATAAGTTAAGCGATATAACACTCGTATATGAGCATTAGTTCATCTCTGAAGCCAAACTATAACTTACTGAAGCCCCTCACACACACACACACACACACCTCCCCCCTCCTCCTCCTCCTTAACTGATAAACACTTCTGTGTTGTTATTCAGCTCTTTAACTAAGCGCTCGCGCTACCGCGGAAAGTGTATAAAATATAAACCGGGTTATGAGCGTTACTAGCTCCTGTACAGCTCCCCTCAGTCTGTGTCCCTCATCAACTGCATCACATTATATTACAGTCACAGAAATAACCTGCAGATTAACTCTTAACCAGAGAATAAATAAGCGCTGAATTTATCCAGACAACACGCGGTGAGATTCTCTCAGTATTTACAGAGAACACAAACACTCTTCATCGGGTAGTGCAGCTCTTGTAATAGGGACATTAATAGTATTGTCGAAGCTTGAGCATGTTTTTGAGTTAAAGTGGAGTGACATTGTGAGTGTGTGACACTGACAGTAAGCTGTAATATTAACTCCACACTTGGTAAACAGATCATTAAGTTCTCTAAAGTCACATCTGACCGCTGCTGGTGCTGCCAGTGATATTTAAAACGGCCAATAAAAAAACTAAACTGGGAAAAAACTGTAAACTACCACAAACACATTTTATAAAATAAAACATCACTTACCACGAATAGTCCGTTAAGCCGCCATCTTCATCTCTGTAGTTTGGCAGCGTCAGTTCGGCGGGGGTGGAGGCGGGTTGTTAAAATCACGTGATTGCAACTCAGCGCAGCTGGCTTGTTTTAATGTGTTCTTGAGAACGAAGCGCCATCTAGTGGTGGAACCAGGTAAATGAATAAATAGGGCTTGAATGGGCGTGTTTACTGTGAAATCTTGACACGCCTTTCGGCCAGAAAAGGGAGGGGGGATTACGGCGTGCAAAGGCCATTCACACGCCATTCACACTTCAGCCACACTGTCGCGGCTATTTGGTGTGGCTCCCACTGTAACTGTTGTTTTTCTTGTTGTTACGTAATTACCTAATTCCATACTGTATGTATTATTTTATAGTTTTGAAATCCCCAGTATTGTTGTAGAATGTAGAAAATAAATCACTAAACAAAAACCAAGACATTTGCCAGCTGCTATATAATGCTGGTGTTATTTTATTTTATCAATTAACTCGTGTCACCTGTTGAAACAGTCTTTTATAATTATTGATAATTCACTCAAAGCTGCATGAATGGATAAATGGAGAGTCATGATTTTTGATTCTTTACAATAAACATAATTCTCCCACAAGACTCAAGGCTTTACTTATTGCATTACTGGATAAATCAACATTTTAACTAATCTCTTGAATGAATGAATGAATGAATGAATGAATGAATGACATTTTTAGCAACCACTTGTCTTCACCTCCTGATGCAATTGATACGACCTTTATTTAAAGCTAAAGTTACTTTTAACAGATTTTACATTTTCAAAAACTCTATTTTGGTTTGTATGATAGACGTTTATGTTATAGACGATAGATGATTAATGTTTATCTCAGAAATACAAACTTTTATCCCAGTACCTCTGATAATTTTAATTATTATAAGGAAATCATATTGTAAGAAATAATGGTGACTGAAGAGACTGTTTGTGAAACTGTTTAATAAAACCTATAAATGACACCCACTCTCTGGCTCAGTGACGCACCAAAGCAAATTTGCAATTATGCAGCTTTAATCCATTATGTTATACACATTTGAGCTGTTAATGAAATAAAATCTGGTGGCATTCAGATATAACAGAATACACTGTGACCCATAGAAACATCGATTCTCCAAATTAAAAACTGTGACTAATTAATTGACAAACATGTAATGAGGGTGAAGTGTTTATAAAGATGATAAAGTGGTTAACTGTGTTATTTTCGGCGAAGTTCATTAATGAAACATTATTAAATAAAATAATAACTTAGACGTGCATCCTGTTCTTGGTTTGAGTCGGAAAACTTGATTTCCGTTGTAATTAACTCAGACTGCGCAAAAGGTGTGTGCAAAGTTGAGCTACTCGAGCGCTCCTGCAGGGCTGTGATTGGATGAATGGTGAGGTCGCATCTGATTGGCTAAAGAGTACGAGTGCCATATTTTTGAGACTTTGCTGGCACGCTGGAGTCAGAAAAGTCTCAAAAATACACACACACACACACACACACACACACACACACACACACACACACACACACACACACACACACACACACACACACACACACATCCAGCGATATTCACACACGTAAGTCGATTTTCACATGCACAGCCCATCATGCACTCGTAAATTTTAAACATTCAAAAATTTTTACACAGTTGTACATTTGTGAATTGTACATTATGAATATGTATATTTTTTATGCACGTGAATTGGGTTACGCACGTGAACATCGTGTCTTTTGTGTGAATTGTTTATGAGACCGATCTGCTTCCATAGAGAACTCACTGAATCGGTGTGTGTGTGTGTGTTCGCATGTGTTGGGGGCGTGGCCATGTATGTAGATTACCCTGACTGTCTCCCTGTGACTAGAGTGTGGGCGTGTCCTGTCTCAGGCCATTATCATATAGACAGACTGTACCTCTCATTGGATTTATACAGATTACATAAACTGAAAATATTTGTATTTGATTTAACTTGCGGCATTTAAAAGTAGATCCTTTAAGCTTTCTATAGATATATTTCTCATGTCTGTGTGTGCAGTGTTCACGGTGTTTCAGTTCATTTTAGCGACGCGTTTCAGAAAGATGTGAGAGAGCGGAGACTGAGACGGCTGAAAGCGACTAGGGCTGCACGATATATAGAAAAAATATCGTTATCGCGATAATGGCGTACGCGATAAATTATTTATCTCAACGCTTTGCGATATGGTTATGTGCCAAGCAATTGTGTGTCCAAATTTGACCAATCAGATGGACCCTTACTATGTTTATACCCGCTTATATCTTTATATATACTTAATTCTGTTGCGAACTAACCCGGGATGATCAGAAGACTTAGCGATTAGCGGTTAGCCCTTTGTAGCGTGGACGGTAAACCCAAACGCGGAAGCAAGCGAGTAGGCAGGATAACCACGCAAATTAGTTTAAGGACTCTCACAGAAGCGGAGCAAGGGAAAAACACACATTTAACCCGCGTCCTATAAACACTCGAATCAGAAAGTAAACAATCTGAACCAACATGCACAAACTCAGTGACTGCGGTGGTTTGTTTACTCCTCTTATACTTCCTGGTTCGCGACCGCATTACTTCCGGGTCCGAGTGTGTGTGTGTGTGTGTGTGTGTGTGTGTGTGTGTGTGTGTGTGTGTGTGTGTGTGACAAATAGTATTTTTTTATTACATTTTTGTTTAATAATATTTATTTTTATTTAAAAAAAAACAAAAAAAAAAAAACAGGTAAGCCAAAGACAATATTTTGTTTAAAAGATGCTCTTGTTTTAAGACACTATTGATGAGTGTATGGTTACACGTAAATAAAAAGTAATGTTTGAAAGTAATTCATATTGTGTTGGCAGGTTTATAGTAACAGCAAACCAGAAGTCAGAATATCTGCTGAGGGTTTTAAGTCATTCATAGTGTTTTGAAGTCTAAATATTTGCAACTTCCTTGACATATAGTTTCTTTTTAGCCTGAATTAGATTTAATTACATCAGACGAATATCTATTACCTGTTTATTTTAGTATGATCATTACATATAAAAATAAATAAATAAATAAATAGGTAATTATAATAAAAAATGCATTTCTCTAGGGAAATGTTGTATCGCAAGAAATATTGTTTTCGCAATATTCAACAATATCGCATATTTTCCTAATATCGTGCAGCCCTAAAAGCGACCCTGCTCATTTTCTTTATTTTACAAAAGCACAGTGTTTTATGGATATTGTGAGTGTACATAAAAAAATGTAGACCCTTTACAGATTTAAATGATGTACTACACTTATGCATACGATAAAAAACGACGGCCCATTTTAAGTTCTTTTCACAGTTATAAGGAAAAAATACAAGTTGTCCTGCTGGCCGAGTGATAATTACAGGGCTGATAGTGGAAAAAATTCCTGAGCCTGAACTTTTTTTCCTTGCCCTCGAGGTGAGTAGGGGTGGGGGTACTGTGTATGCAATGCACTTTTAACACATAACTAAATATACAGTGGTGTGAAAAACTATTTGCCCCCTTCCTGATTTCTTATTCTTTTTTATGTTTGTCACACTTAAATGTTTCTGCTCATCAAAAACCGTTGACTATTAGTCAAAGATAACATAATTGAACACAAAATGCAGTTTTTAAATGAAGGTTTACGTTATTAAGGGAGAAATAAAACTCCAAATCTACATGGCCCTGTGTGAAAAAGTGATTGCCCCCCTTGTTAAAAAATAACTTAACTGTGGTTTATCAAACCTGAGTTCAATTTCTGTAGTCACCCCCAAGCCTGATTACTGCCACACCTGTTTCAATCAAGAAATCACTTAAATAGGAGCTACCTGACACAGAGAAGTAGACCAAAAGCACCTCAAAAGCTAGACATCATGCCAAGATCCAAAGAAATTCAGGAACAAATGAGAACAAAAGTAATTGAGATCTATCAGTCTGGTAAAGGTTATAAAGCCATTTCTAAAGCTTTGGGACTCCAGCGAACCACAGTGAGAGCCATTATCCACAAATGGCAAAAACATGGAACAGTGGTGAACCTTCCCAGGAGTGGCCGGCCGACCAAAATTACCCCAAGAGCGCAGAGACAACTCATCCGAGAGGCCACAAAAGACCCCAGGACAACATCTAAAGAACTGCAGGCCTCACTTGCCTCAATTAAGGTCAGTGTTCACGACTCCACCATAAGAAAGAGACTGGGCAAAAACGGCCTGCATGGCAGATTTCCAAGGCGCAAACCACTTTTAAGCAAAAAGAACATTAAGGCTCGTCTCAATTTTGCTAAAAAACATCTCAATGATTGTCAAGACTTTTGGGAAAATACCTTGTGGACCGACGAGACAAAAGTTTAACTTTTTGGAAGGTGCGTGTCCCGTTACATCTGGCGTAAAAGTAACACAGCATTTCAGAAAAAGAACATCATACCAACAGTAAAATATGGTGGTGGTAGTGTGATGGTCTGGGGTTGTTCTGCTGCTTCAGGACCTGGAAGGCTTGCTGTGATAGATGGAACCATGAATTCTACTGTCTACCAAAAAATCCTGAAGGAGAATGTCCGGCCATCTGTTCGTCAACTCAAGCTGAAGCGATCTTGGGTGCTGCAGCAGGACAATGACCCAAAACACACCAGCAAATCCACCTCTGAATGGCTGAAGAAAAACTAAATGAAGACTTTGGAGTGGCCTAGTCAAAGTCCTGACCTGAATCCTATTGGGATGTTGTGGCATGACCTTAAAAAGGCGGTTCATGCTAGAAAACCCTCAAATGAAGCTGAATTACAACAATTCTGCAAAGATGAGTGGGCCAAAATTCCTCCAGAGCGCTGTAAAAGACTCGTTGCAAGTTATCGCAAACGCTTGATTGCAGTTATTGCTGCTAAGGGTGGCCCAACCAGTTATTAGGTTCAGGGGGCAATTACTTTTTCACACAGGGCCATGTAGGTTTGGATTTTTTTTCTCCCTAAATAATAAAACCCCTCATTTAAAAACTGCATTTTGTGTTTACTTGTGTTATCTTTGACTAATAGTTAAATGTGTTTGATGATCAGAAACATTTTGTGTGACAAACATGCAAAAGAATAAGAAATCAGGAGGGGGGCAAATAGTTTTTCACACCACTGTATAAACAGCCAAAGTATAACCCTGATCATCATTATTGTCAAGTGGCTCTTCTTAGATATTTTCATATTTGCATTAAGCCTCCAGTATTATTCAAGAAAATACAGCATTTCCTTCTCAATATGTTCAGAGCCTAGATTGACATTATTAGCCCATCTTAGTACAATCACTAGAAGTAAATGCTACAGATGCTACAGCCAGACCAAGACAGGTCAGTAATACCCCTTTTCCACTGCTCTGGTTCCCGTCCCGGTTCCCAATTTTGGAACCAGTGCCGGTGCCCTAAAATAAGCACCGAACTGGTTTTATGTGCTAAAATGCCCCCCTGGCACGGACTGTCCCCGCTACATAATCTCTATCAAATATTATATTAGGACATACATTCATAGGTTTATTATCAAACATACTATTACTATTATAATTAATCCTAGGCACGTGACAGCCGTCGAGACGATTAATACAAATCCCCCAAAATAATTATTTTATGGCACATTTAGTTTGCAGGGGTTTGTCAATTTAAAAATAAATTATTTATCACAAATTACACTAAATAAATACAGTTATCACTTTGTGGGGAAAAAATTACACTAAATGATTTTTATTATAAAATAAGCAATATAAAAATATACATGTTGTATATGAAAAAAATATATAATTTATTTATGTTTTCCCCAATACAACATTTTTTTATGTTGGTTATTTTATAATCAGTAAACCATAAACCTACTGTATGAATTTATGTTATAATACAGTATATTATTTGAAAGAGATTATGTAGGGGGGGCAATCCGTGACAGGGGGGCATTTTAGAGCATAACACCGGCCCCTAAACTCTCCTGGTCTAGTTGCGAGAACCCGTGACGTCACATGTGGTGGGCGGAGTTATAGGGAGCGTTTTTAAAAAATGGCGGCGACCCAAACGTGGGAATAATAGTACTCCAAAGTAGAGACCTGCGCGGGACAGATTTTTCTGTTGGCGGGTAGCAATTGAGTATAGAACCACTACTGAGTAGATAAATAATACAGAACTTGTTTAAAAATAAATCAATTTTAAGATACTTCCATTTTGCGGGAGTCCCGCGATTAATGTTATTCTCCCGCATCCCGCACATACATGAGGACCTTCCCGCCCGCACCCGCAGTCACCCATCAAATTTTGTACCGCGCCGCACTTCGTGCGCTGGGTCCCGCGGGAGTGCAGGTCTCTACTGCAAAGTACACAGGAATTGATTAACTAATTGATTATCCTCCGCTAATTTCTTACATAAAGTGACGAGTGGGTGGGCGATATTAAATGACAGGTCAAGCTCAAATTAATTCCTGCCACAATTCTGAGCGATTCTGCGCGTGCGGTGTCTCCCCTGCTCGCTCAACATGTTCTCTGCGCGCGCTCGACTCTGCCTGCATGTGCGTGCAACATTTATTTTCAGTGCGCGCTCGCTCAACTTTGTCCTGTGTTACAAAACAGCCACAAAACCAGCCAATCACAGACATCCACACACTACTGCTGATTGGCTGTTCCTTCTCTATCACCTGCACATCTCAGATCAAGAGAAATGACAGATCAATGTCCGCGAACCTGATTTTTTTTTTTTTATTCCCGCAGCCACAGTACGCCGGAAATCCACCGTGGTGCCGGAACGCTATCACCCCTGTCATTATTAAATAAACTGCCCTGGAACGACCCTTTGGTGACCTGCATTGTTCTAACCATTCAGTACACAGATACCAAAATTGGTTGGGAAAAATATACCCTCTTTTAAACCCACTTATGTTGGGGATGTTATAAGGCATTTCACAGCGGTTTCTCCTGCATTTTGAACCTGTAATCTAATGAACATAACATACGGAAAAAGGGATTTTTCTGCAGCAACTGGTCGACTGTAATATTGTGAATGTTCAGTTATATAAAAGGAAAACCAAAATTAATTGTTAAAGAAGGCTAACTGTTAGCCATTAGCCACTATCCTACCCATCGCCCAAAGGTGTAACTCCATATCAGTCTGGTTTTTAATTTTATATGACTAATATCACTTTATATCACTAACCAGGTGAAATTAAGTCTATCATGGTGAAATAACTCTCTTATATCCACACACAACATGTCTATTGTTACTGAAAGCCAGTACAAGCTACAGTTAGCAGTATTAACCTCACAGTGTGTCTAAATTCAGCAGACAAGATTAATAAACAATAACTTTAAAACAGAGCGTATCTGATACTCAATGTATTTTCTGATGGTCACCATATTAGTAGAAAATCACCTGCTGCTGATCATGACAGATATTATTATACACATATCTCACATCTGGTAAATACCTAATTATAGCAGCCCCACATCAGCAAAACTAACAAACAATTAATGTGATCTAGATATTCTTACCAGAGCTGTAGTGCTATTTCTTTATTTCATCTCTTCATTTCATTAGTTAGCATTAGCTAGCAACACAGCTACATTCTATGGCAACTTTTAAGGTGGAATGTTTCTGTGTATTTTACTCAGTGCAGGAGTTAACAACATGAATCACTCAACTCACTTTAAGGTAACTATGGCAACTTAAACCCTGTTTCTCCTCACCTGGAGAGAAAAGTGATTAAATGTGGTGCCGGTGCGCTCCGACAGAACTACAGCTGTGATTCTAACCCATAACAGTCCTACTGCAAACACCAACACACACATTTACACATAATGATATATATATATATATATAAACAACACCTACCAAGAACATGATCTGAGCAGTTACTCTGTTTATCTAACGATACGGCAGCAGCAGGAGTGTGTGACATTGTGTGTGTGTTTACTCTATAGTAACACTTAGAGCTTTAGGATCCAAACATCATCGTTATCATTTTCAGAAAACCAACTCGGAGGAATTGTCCCTCAATGATACATCTTCTAAATGTGAAATATCTCTCACACACACACACATACACACACACACACATACACACACACACACATACACACACATACACACACACACACACACATACACACACACACACACACACACACACACACACACACACACACACACACACACACACTTTCTGGGTGAGCTGTATATAAACTTTCTGATTCACTCAGTAAAAATACAACATGTTCCCCTGAGTGGAGAATCTGAGCCCCGAGCTGGAGGAGGGTCGAACACATTTCATTTGTTTTTTAGGAAAATTATGTGGACGTCACAAAAAGGACAAATCTGAAGAGTGTTATTGTTTTATAAGAATTGACACAAGCTGTACACACACTACAGAGACTCATGTGACTGTCCTTAATGATCAAAAAGTGAATTTTACTGCCACAGTTTATAAATCCTCTACACTAATGAGGGAATCTGCATGGGTTTAATACTGCTTGTCTACTGAACTGCTTCTGTAACACAGATCTGGCAACCCTGTTCATCAGTGTGCAGTGAAAAGAAACAATCTTCCTCCTCAGGACATTGATGATGAACCTAAAACCTCTGCTTCAGTCTCACTATTAGAGAATGTGTCTTACTGAGGAGCAGGTCATGTGACTCTCAGAGAGATGATCTTTACCTCAGTGTCTCCAGTTTACAGTCAGGATTCTCCAGTACAGCAGAGACACACTTCACTCCTGAGTCTCCTAGATTATTATAGGACAGATCCAGGTCTCTCAGGTGTGAGGGGTTTGATCTCAGAGCTGAAGTCAGAGCAGCCCAGCCTTCATCTGAGACACCACAACTATACAACCTGCAGAGACACAATGACACAAACTTCATCATTTACATCCTGGGTTAATATTCACAGTGCTTTAAATTATTTGTCCCTTCTTTTTATGTTTTTATGTATATTTGTCACACTTGGATGATTCAGAAAATCTAATTTTAATATTAAACAAACACAGATATCCAAATTAAATAGAAAATGCAGTTTTTAAATAATGATTAAATTTTTCATATAACACAATAACACACTTCAACATTACATCCTGGTTTTTATTATTATTATTATTATTATTATTATTATTATTATTATCAGTGAGTAATTTATTTGTGCACAAAAATGTCAGTTACTAAATCACTGTATAAACTATTAACTGCTGCTTTTATTGTGACTCAGAGAGATGATCTTACCTCAGTGTCTCCACTTTACAGTCAGGATTCTCCAGTCCAGCAGAGAGACGCTTCACTCCTGAGTCTGTTAGTTTATTAAAGGACAGGTGGAGTGTCTTCACAGTCAGATGCAGTTCTCTCAGATTGGAGGTTTCTGAGTTGAGCACTGAGACCAGAGCTTTACCACTTCTCCCTTCAATTCTATCACACCTGATACTGAAGGAAATAAAATAAGACATAATGAACTAACACTAGTACAAATGATCAAACAGATCCTCAAAGCTTTCACTGCACCTTCGCATTTTTATAAACACCAAAAGCACAAACAGCAGTAAGTGTGAAGCTAAAATAAGAGGAGAGGAGGAATCAAACCCCTCCCTCTCCCTCTTCTCATCTTGCACAGTAACCCTTCTTCGTCTCTTATTTAACACTAGAAGCGCTGAGCACCGGTCATTTGACCGCACGGGTGAAAAAAAAATAATACTTCACACTCAATCACATTCCAGGACGCTCCTTTCATGACTTTTCCTAGATCTGTGAGCTTAATCACGCAGCATGCGTACATTTTCAAAATCGCACCAGTAAAAGCCAGCATAAAGCTATTTTGCTCTTATTTACGTGAAATTGCTGAGAGCTGCTCGGCGGCGTGACGTTTCCTGCATTTTCCAACCTGCGATTCTCATTTCTCTCAGCAGATGGCGCAAGGGATCACATACTGTATATGCGTCATTCAGTGTGTATATGTAACTATCTCAGGTTTCATTCCATATATGCAGTTTTTATATATATACACACACAACTGCACAGAGTAGCGAACTGTAGCGCTGTAGGGAACTAGTGAGCAACGGATCTTCACTTTAGCGAATTACACCCTTTTACACGCAAACGTCATTAACCCCAGCAAATCTGAAGCACGGATTTATAAAGAAAAAATATGAACAACTTAATAAGAAAAAGGGAAGTGATGTGTTTTTTCATAGTTTTTGCATGTGCACACATAAGAGTGAGTCATTAGACTGTCCAAAATGATCCTAACTAGGCATCTTTAGGCAAATTAAAAGTCCCAGAATCACACACAGGTTGAATGGGGTTTGTCGACAGCAGTGCACCGATAAGGGGCAACAACCTGACAACCACTCACATCAATTACAATCCTTCTATGAAGATATAATAACAGGAATGTTTTACTAATAACAATGAAATCGGCTCAGTGTGTGTATAACTGCACATTTAATGTGAAAACAAATAAAAGAAAGTTACAATGAAAATTTTAAATACTGTAGACATGGGTGTGAAATTAATAAAGTTAATAAATAAAATAAACTGTTTTGTTTAAATATTGTCTGTTAAATATCCGGAATAAAACCAACTTTACTGTCAGAAGAAATCAGAATATCGATAATGTTTCTCATTATTTCAGGCAACAAGTCATTAATGCTGCAAGAGTTAAAAAGTGTTTTTCACTTTTGACAGAAACTGTCTTCCACACATTTAATATCTGCCCTTCAGTCTTATTCATTTGATCACATGATCATTATTCTCTTATGTAACTATTTATTTATTCACATTAACACCACTCTGTATCACCTGAAACTCAAAACATCTTAAAGTAAATCAAAGTGTTTTCAGTTTCTCTCTTTCTACAGTAGAACAGATTTATACAGATTTACTTACGTTGCTTTTCTGGATGCTGCAATCACAGGCATCACCTTCACAAGAACCTCATCTGTTATCTTCTCTGGACTGATATATTTATTCAGGTCAAATTCCTCCAGATCCTCTGCTGATGTCAGTAACACAAACACCAGAGCAGACCACTGTGAAGGAGAGAGTTTACTTTGTTTTCCAGAGTTCAGGTAGTGTTGGATTTCCTCCACTAGAGAATCATCACCCAGTTCATTCAGACAGTGGAACAGATTGATGGATTTCTCTGTAGGAAGATCTTCACTAATCTTCCTCTTAATGTACTGAACTGTTTCCTCTTTGCTCTGTGAGCTACTTCCTGTCTGTGTTACTAAGTCATGTAAGAGTTTCTGATTGGACTCCAGTGAGAGACCCAGAAGAAAGCGGAGGAAAAGATCCAGATGTCCAGTCTGACTGTTTAAGGCCTGACGTACAGCACTAATGTGGACATCTGAGATTGTATTAAAAGACCGACTCTGTTGAAGAACATTTCTCCTTTCCCTCATGAACATCAGGTGCACATACAGAGCTGCGAGATGTTCCTGAATACTCAGATGAACAAAGCAGTACACTTTACTCTGGTGAAGACCAAACTCCTCTCTGAAGATCTGCGTACACACACCTGAGTACACTGCTGCTTCTCTCACATCAATGCCACACTCTCTCAGGTCTTCATCATAGAAGATCAGGTTGTGTTTCTCCAGCTGCTGAAAAGCCAGTCGTCCCAGTTTGAGAAGCATTTCTTCATCACTCTCCTGCTTCTCTGAGTACTTTTCTCTTATGATGTTTATCTGAATGATGAGGAAGTGTGTGTACATTTGAGTCAGAGTCTTGGGGATCTCTCTTCTCTCTGCTTCACCCAACATTCTCTCTAGAACAGCGGCTGAGATCCAGCAGAAGACTGGGATGTGACACATGATGTAGAGGCTTCTTAATGACTTCAGGTGTGTGATGATGTCATTGGCCAGGCTCTGATCACTGATCCTCTTCCTGAAGTACTCCTCCTTCTGTGGGTCATTGAACCCTTGCACCTCTGTGACTCGATCGACACACTCAGAGGGGATTTGATCAGCTGCTGCAGGTCGGGAGGTGATCCAGATGAGAGCAGAGGGAAGCAGATTCCCTTTGATCAGGTTTATCAGCAGCACAGGCACTGATGCTGATTCAGTTACATCACACACTCTCACTGTGTTCTGGAAATCCAGAGAGAAACGACACTCATCCAATCCATCAAAAATGAACAGAACCTTTTCCAAACTGGACATTTCTGTTTCTTTTGTTTCCTTAAAACAGACATGAAGGAGCTCCATCAGACTCAGTTTCTGCTCCTTCATCAGATTCAGCTCTCTGAAAGGAAGTGGAAATATGAGGGGGACGTCCTGATTTGTTTTCCCTTCAGCCCAGTCCAGAATGAACTTCTGCACAGAGACTGTTTTTCCGATGCCAGCGACTCCCTTTGTCAGCACAGTTCTGATGGGTTTGGGTTTTTTAGATAAGGGCTTTGTCAGCACAGTTCTGATGGGTTTGGGTTTTTTAGATAAGGACTTTGTCAGCACAGTTCTGATGGGTTTGGGTTTTATAGATAAGGACTTTGTCAGCACAGTTCTGATGGGTTTGTCTTGATCAGATAAGGGCTTAAAGATGTCACTGCATTTGATTGGTGTTTCCTCTGATGTTGTTCTCCTGGACGCTGCCTCGATCTGTCTCACCTCATGTTCTTTATTGACGTCTCCACTGTCTCCCTCTGTGATGTAGAGCTCTGTGTAGATCTCATTCAGGAGTGTTCGGTTCTCCTGATTTATTATCACTCCATTTACACACTCAAACTTCTTCATCAGATTTAATCTGAACTTCTTCTGGAATTCATTCACAGCAGCAGATTCTTGGTCGTGTCTGTGACAGGGTGAAGTAGGAAGACATGGTGAGACATGGGGGTTAATTATTAAAGATCACATTTTCTGAGTGGTTACCACAGACAGTTCTTTATGATTTTGTCACTCTGTATATCTCCTGTATGTTTGTTATTATCTAATCACTCTGTATGAAATAACAGCAGAGAGGTTTTTAACACCAGTGTGTGATGTAGTTAGTGTTGATCTCACCCTGTATCTGTAATAATGATCTGTTCATTTCCGTCTCCTGTCTTCTGTGGATCACTGAGAACAAGAAAATAGTTAAAGACAATTATTTTTAACCACTTGAATACTACAACCTAAATTTTAGGCCTAATGTTTCACTCATTCTCTGTACTGCATATCCTTTACATGGTTGCTGGAAACTTGGAGCTTAGTCATAATTTTAGGAATGTTTTGAGTGCATTAACATTTGAAGAAAAATATGGTAGAAATGGAAAAAAATCTTCCTGTTTCAATTTGAGTTTCACTACATTTTCATTAGAGATGTAACAGAATATCACTACATTATGCAGAATGAACAGATCATGTGATTTACTTTAACTCTGAGAACTATGGGATGTTACCTGTGTACAGATGAGGAGACGCCACGTTTAAAGTTCCTAGGAGGATCCATAGACTGATCACTCTTCATGGAGACACAGCGGGGTTCTGGTGAGTCTGATCTCTTTCTCTTGGGTTTACTGTACAACATTATAGAGTGGACATGAGACAGAAGTTAGTTGTCAGGAATATCGTGATTAACAAAATACTAGGAGAGACGAACTTGCAGCTCATATCGTGTGTTGTGATCGTTCCATTTAATATTTTGATGAGCTCTACCTCGTCACACTAGATGGCAGCACCAGAGCTAGTAGCACAGAGAGCACAATGTCACATAGAGGAAACCTAACTGCTTGAAAGCATTCATAATTAGAAATGTAAAATTAAGGTAATCAGAAAGAGACGTTATGGTGCAAACCATAACTATAAGGAGCAAACACCAGTCCAACAGTCTCATGTTATTCTGTCTGCATGCACAGGAAAAAATATAATAATACTGAAACTATGTTTAACATTTTCACATTATCCAGAATTCACAGCACATCCATAATACAGCTTTCTGAATGTAGTTACTGTAACCTGCTGTACAGGTCCTTCTCAAAAATTTAGCATATTGTGATAAAGTTCATTATTTTCTGTAATGTAATGATAAACATTAGACTTTCATATATTTTAGATTCATTACACACAACTGAAGTAGTTCAAGCCTTTTATTGTTTTTTGATGATTGTGGCATACAGCTCATGAAAAGCCCAAAATCCCTATCTCAAAAAATTAGCATATCATGAAAAGGTTCTCTAAACGAGCTATTAACCTAATCATCTGAATCAACTAATTAACTCTAAACACCTGCAAAAGATTCCTGAGGCTTTTAAAAACTCCCAGCCTGGTTCATTACTCAATTTCTCAAAAAAATAGCATATTTCATCCGACCAATAAAAGAAAAGTGTTTTTAATACAAAAAAAAGTCAACCTTCAGATAATTATGTTCAGTTATGCACTCAATACTTGGTCGGGAATCCTTTTGCAGATTCTTGTGTCTTGTGTCTCTCAACTTTCTCTTCACAATATCCCACAGATTCTCTATGGGGTTCAGGTCAGGACAGTTGGCAGGCCAATTGAGCACAGTAATACCATGGTCAATAAACCATTTACCAGTGGTTTTGGCACTGTGAGCAGGTGCCAGGTCGTGCTGAAAAATGAAATCTTCATCTCCATAAAGCTTTCCAGCAGATGGAAGCATGAAGTGCTCCAAAATCTCCTGATTGCTAGCTGCATTGACCCTGCCCTTGATAAAACACAGTGGACCAACAGCAGCAGCTGACATGGCACCCCAGACCATCACTGACTGTGGGTACTTGACACTGGACTTCAGGCATTTTGGCATTTCCCTCTCCCCAGTCTTCCTCCAGACTCTGGCACCTTGATTTCCGAATGACATGCAAAATTTGCAACCTGTAGCCCATTTCCTGCACACGCCTGTACACGGTGGCTCTGGATGTTTCTACTCCAGACTCAGTCCACTGCTTCCGCAGGTCCCCCAAGGTCTGGAATCGGTCCTTCTCCACAATCTTCCTCAGGGCCCGCTCACCTCTTCTCGTTGTGCAGCGTTTTCTGCCACACTTTTTCCTTCCCACAGACTTCCCGCTGAGGTGCCTTGATACACCACTCTGGGAACAGCCTATTCGTTCAGAAATGTCTTTCTGTGTCTTACCCTCTTGCTTGATGGTGTCAATGATGGCCTTCTGGACAGCAGTCAGGTCAGCAGTCTTACCCATGATTGCAGTTTTGAGTAATGAACCAGGCTGGGAGTTTTTAAAAGCCTCAGGAATCTTTTGCAGGTGTTTAGAGTTAATTAGTTGATTCAGATGATTAGGTTAATAGCTCGTTTAGAGAACCTTTTCATGATATGCTAATTTTTTGAGATTGGGATTTTGGGTTTTCATGAGCTGTATGCCACAATCATCAATATTAAAACAATAAAAGGCTTGAACTACTTCAGTTTGTGTGTAATGAATCTAAAATATATGAAAGTCTAATGTTTATCAGTACATTACAGAAAATAATGAAATTTATTGCAATATGCTAATTTTTGAGAAGGACCTGTATATACAAACACTCCAGTTTCTATTACGATTGGTTTGACCACAATCTAAAACGCAGGTTAAAATCAACACCTGTGTGATGTACTTGATGCAAGTCACACTCGTGTCTAACACCATTCAGAAGCACAGTGTGTTTGTACTGCTGGTGGAGAAACCAGAAATTAATTATATAGGATGAGGAAATAAAGACAAGTGTTTTCCTCATCTGTGTAGTTTACGTGACCTGCTCCTGCATTACAGGGTGATGGCAGACAGCAGGAGGAGCGATGATGAGACTGATACTGTATATAATTTCAATTAAAAAAAAAAAAAAAAAAAGCATGTCAATGTCCAGTCAGGGTTTCACAAAAATGCTGATGTGGTCCAGTCAGAGCTTGAGTTTATTATGAAAGTAAATTGCAGTTACAGATAAAGATAAATGTATTGTGATTTAAAATAAAATGTTTTGCCTCAACACCGTTATTATTGTGTAACCTGTCATGGGATACGTCTCGTGTCATGGTGTTATTGCATTGTCTCATGTCCACTCTTACAGTTTAACTGTATCATTTCACAATAAACACAATTAGAATTTTTTTCAATGGTGATCGTCTCACTTTATTATTTTTGTCAGTGTCACAGTCATGTTGTTGGTGTTGATCAGAAGCCATTAAAGCATCATTTATACTACAATCTAAAGTTAGCCCTAAATTTAAAGGAGACATACAGTCCCAATTTTGCATAGGTTAATATGATTCTTTAGGGTCCTAATGAAAAGTTTGTAATATACTTTAATTAAAAATTCTCAATTGTTGTGTAAAAAAAACATTACTTTTACCTGGTAAAAAGTAGCTCTGTTCTCAGCAACCTGTTTCAGTACATGCTCCTTTAAATGTTAATGACCTCTACTGAACCCGCCCCCCAGTTCTGTGGGGCGTGTCTTCACAACACAGTGGGGTATAGCTTTGACAACAGTTAAACATATATTTAAAAAACAGTTTAAAAAAAATTTACATGATGTTAGAATTATTTTATATATAAAGGAGTTATTTCTACTCTCTTGCTCTCTTCCTCATAGATCTGATATTAACGTGTTAAATCTTCCCTGTTGCTATCTTCCTGTCTCCTCTTGCATCTGCAACGCTCCCACTCTCACCTTCCCATACTCTCTTTATGTCTCTCTCTGATCTGTCTCTGGACGGACACCTCTCTATCTTCCTCTCCTTTATACATTTATACACAAGTAGACATACTCTCACAAACGTGTGTGTGTGTGTGTGTGTATGTGTATATACATGTGTATATGTGGATATATGTATGTAAATTGTGTGTGTGTGTGTGTGTGTGTATATATATATATATATATATATATATATATATATATATATATATATATATATATATATATATATACACACACACTAGGGCTGCAACTAACGATTATTTTGATAATCGATTAGTTGGCCGATTATTGTTTCGATTAATCGATTAATCGGATAAAGCTAAGCGCTTCTTTCATTTGATGTTTTGCTTATAATTATTTATAAAACCATACCAACATTTGTTTTGTTTTTAACAATAAATGCAGATAGCAAGTTGACAGTGTTTTATTTATATATATACAGTCAACTTGCCATATGTATGTATGTATGTATACATACATACATACATACATACATACATACATACATTACATACATTACATTACATACATTACATACATACATCGATTAAATCGGATAAAAGCTAGACGCTTTAATTTGATGTTTTGCTTAACTATATAAAACCATAAATCAGGGTTTTATTTATGTAAAAGTAAACTTTAAAAAATGCAATAGCCACATAGTTTAATTATCTTTAATTTTGACATTTAAACCTTATTTTATGTAAATCAACATTTTTGTTTTTAACAATAATTGCAGATGGCAAGTTTACAGTATATAAATATATATATATATATAGTTTAAAACAAAAATACATTCAGTTGTTAAGAATGACTTACATTTTAAATTCTCTTAAATTAATTCAACTTAATAATAATAAGAATAGACTTCTAGATTATGATATTTTTAATTGAAGTGTCTACTACACTGTAAAAAGTGATTTTTTGACCTTGTAAATAATGGTAACATTATTTAAGTATGTTTTACAAACAAATACTATTTTGTCTTTTTACTTAAAAATGTCATGTTTAATTCAGTACATTACTTGCAGTTTCTTTGTAATTTATTATACTAAAATACATATGTAAATTTAAATACAATCTCCTCAGTAATATTTACTTAGTGTTTGCCATCTAATCAAATCACACCAAAAATGAACAACTTAAAGTAAAATGTACTCAGTTCGGCAAGGTAATGGACTACGTGCACGCAGACTCGTGACGTACTTCCGCTTTGGCTCCGAAGTTTGAAGCGGCGCGCACAGAGGAAAGGAAGAGAGATTTCACCACGGCTAATGTGAATTTTACCACGGTAAGTTATTAATATGCTAAGTAATTAATTGAAATATATTTGCAGAAAAGTGTAGAGTCATTAAGCTATCTGCAGCCCCAGTGGTTTGTGCCTACCGTTTCTTTTTTTTATTGAGGTACAAGTGCTAAAAGTGTTCATGTTAACAGTGTTAACAGATGTTTGGATAACGTTAAAACTTAATCTTAGTTTTGTTAAACAGAGTTAAAACATTACTAAATGAAGCTATTAATATAGTTGACAGAGTTAACTATAAATGTTACACAGATATAAATATGAGTTCTGTAAGTAAATCCTACGTTAATGTGAATGCGCTTCCTATTGGTTACGCCAGAGGCGCTGTTTCCCACTGTGTTCGAACAGTCTGCAGCAGAGCTGTGGAGAACTGCTGTGGGTAAGTTGCAATCTGTTGTAGCTCCACAATAAAAGTAAAAAATATAATTTCACAAGAAATGTCAGGCACTGTTTGAAAGGTATTCAACAGCATAGGTATTGATTCATCTGTCAAGTGTATTTTTGTTCAATATCTGTGGTATTTTGATACTTTTATTTCCGTTTTGATGTACCTGGTTTTGCCATGTGCTAATGTGCTAATGAAATGCAATAAATTGCAACATCATCCAAGTCCTGAGTGCGTGTGCTGATGAAGGGTGGGATAAACCGGGTCAGAGAGAGAAAAATCTACAAGGTCACATATGACCTTAATCTTGTCAGACGATTATTGTAAAAATGAGTTTTAACATCCGTGCAAACTTAGCTCGAGGCATTGCCCTGTCGTGTTCTAGCATTCTGTCCCAGTAAAGTTCGAGCTGCCGAAATTTAATAATCACCCTGTTTTTCGCGTCTTAATCACACAGGATTAACGTTAGTTTTTAAAATGCACTTGTACAAGGCAAATATTACATTGAACTTTATTTATATTGTTTACCTCTACTATTGGGTATGATAGCTATATATAGAAATTGATAAGGTGATACTGTACAGTATTTTAACCACTTTGCTCTGATTTGTATATTTCACAGGATGTCAGCAGAGACATGATTAAGGATACTTTCTCCCGTCATGTCATGAAAATCATTGTACTGAGCAGATCTGTAGAAGAGGAAGATGCCAGTATATCTGATGTCATCGAGGGTACTGAGGTGCTGCTGGGATGTAAAAATCTCACAAATGCATGTATTTTACTCATGGGCTGCATTTACTCCCTAAATTTGAGCTATCCCCCAAAGCTGAGAAACACATTTGAAGTGTTCCAGAAAATCTTTCTTGGGCTAGATGCTTTAAACTTTTCTCCAAAGGTTAACTCTTTACATAGAAAGCTTGTAATCTAGTTGGGCACTACAGTACTTGCACTTATTGCACTTATGCTGTTTTACTGTGTTTTTTTGTTTTGTTTTGTTTTGTTTTTTGCAAGAAAGGCAGCTACTAGTTTAACATTATTTGCACTTTTATACTTTTGTATTTTATATCTGCAACTGAGATTGTTCATGTTCATGTTATATTTAAAGGTTTTATATGTTTAAATGTTTATGCACTTTAATGCACTGTGTGGTTGTTCTAAAAAAAAGTTTACTGGAGTAAAATGCACTATAGTGTACCATTTATCAAACAAATGCAGTTTTACTACTTTTTTTTCATGCTCTCATCTGTTAAGGAATCTCAAAGAAATAAAAGATTTCAAGTAAAATGTATGTCAGTGTTATTTTATTGACCACCATTTAAATACATAAACAACATCAAATGTTAAAATAATATTTAAAGTAAAGGTTACTCCATTTAAAATAAGATAACTAGGATTATTGTGTAAAAAAAAAACATTTATAAGCATTCCTTGAGTAAAATATATAAAGAAACAGTCAATACAGTTTACTGGGAAATTCCAAGTAAACTTTACTTTACTGAGATTTTCTAATTAAAGCTACAGTTCTTTGTGTTTAGTTTTTACTTGGAAATTCTATTGAAATTACTCACATTTTCTAAGTGAAAAAACTTTCCTAACATTTTTTGAGTAAATCCTACTCCAAATTTTTTTCAGTGTACATCCTTTTCACGGTTTATACATTATTTCGATCCTCTCGTGTATTTTATCCTTTTTTTTTTTTGTCTCAATAAAAAAAATTATAAAATAAATAGACATTTTCGTAATACGGCGACGTGGGGAGAGAAAAAAAAAACTCGCCGCTACTGGATTCACTCTGTTTATTTTGCCCTTTTCCCCTCTGTACAGCATGTAGGATCATGGGATATATCCGGTCCTCCGAAGTGTAAAATGAACGTGAAGAAAACGCACTAGAAGTGTTTTCCTCGCGTTCGTTGGTGTTTGAACGTAAAGAAAAAGCTGCATGCAACGTTTTTTTTTTTTTTACCCTGTATAACCGCGCAGCCGGTGAGTGTTCATACGGGCCTTGGTGACGTGTGTTTGTGACGTGTGTGTTTACATGTCACCAAAGCCCGTGTGAACACTCTCACTGGCTGCGCCGTGTGTAGAAAACCCTCGGCACTGCATCCGCGCTCACCGGACACTACGACCGGCAGAAAAAAAGTCGATTTTTAACGCCCGATAAGAGGTGTTTAATGTAAATTGCTCCCATACCTTGGAGGACTTGGGGCGCGCGCTTTTTCCTGCAAACGCTTGTGTAACCTCCATTGCGCGAGCGACTGTGTATCTGTGTGTGTATTTGTGCATCTTGTGGTCGCGCTCCTCAATAACGTGAGCAGCCCAACTAATCGATAACGGCATTCGTTGACAACGAATTTCATTATCGATAATTATCGATTTTATCGATTAGTTGTTGCAGCCCTAATATACACACACACACACATTTGTATTCACATTTCTTTTTTATTTATATTATTCTTATATATATATATATATATATATATATATATATATAATTTTTTTTTTTTTATAAAACTTGCACAATGTTAATACTACTGTATATGCATATTTATTCTTATGATTGTACACCACTATTGCTTGTGTAGCTTGCACATAAGAATTTCACTCACATGTACTGTACCAGTGTACCAGTAACGTGATGTGACAATAAACGTGATTTGATTTGATTCAAATTCTAATTTTATTTGTCACATACACAGTCATACACAGTATGATATGCAGTGAAATGCTTATACGACCGCCAGTGACCTTTAAAAGAAAATAAAAGCTTATACGTAAGGAATAAATATTAATAAAAAGAAATACTAAAGAAAATAAATTTAACTAGTAAAATAAACTGTACAAATAAGGGCATAAAACGGCCGCTGAATAACCATTGCTTGCACAAAACTTAACTTCCCCGAGCGGGAATCGAACTCAGGTCTCCCATGTCAGAGCGCTGATTCTTAACCACTAGACCACCAGGACTACTGTGCTGCCTCATGGAAATGCCAGGTATTCAACCTAGGACATCATACGAAGCATTTACAATGATTCATGTTCTTTGAAGTAACATATGTCTATATCACAGGCGTTTGGTCAAACATATATAAACCCATCTTTTGCTGTTAATAAACAGAGACCTTTCTGACAGACAACGTGTGTGTTTGACTGAGTCTCTCCTGGCGCCAGAAAGCTTACCGAAGCACAGCGGACTCGCCTCGTCTGCTACACAACTTTAGAAAAACTTTACACAGACTTCTTAATCATTGACAGACACCGTTATAAACCATCTAGCGTTACAAAGGTAAGCATAATATAGTTTTCCGACTACGTACACAGTTTGCAACTAGACAATCATCTTAATGCATTGTTTCGCACGGTGGCCATAAATAAGGTGCATTATGATTCACCGCGAGTTTTTAGTGCTGTGAGTACGTTTCCATCTTTCCGCGCTAAAAATTAAACATGTTTATTTTTTTTTTCTCCGGTGTTCGCGGAAGCTTGCGGGCCATACAGAACTTCGCGGAGCGCCAGCGGAACGTCTGCGGGCAATCGAGGCGACTCACGGCGAGTCAAACCGCATAAGTGATATAGGGGTATTACACTCCGCATTCACCGTGATTATTAGAAAAGGCGATCTACAAAGATTCATAGAAAAAGAAATTACACTGACCGAGCCTGGTGAAGATTTGAAGCAGGAACACAAAGTGTTGGTACAGATCCCTTTTCAAGAGCAGCTTCCTAGCAAAACCTGCTTTATATTGACCCTCGTTCATAAAGCAGTCCGGTGAAAAATGATTAGCGCAAACATGAACGCATTTAGGTAGATCCGTGGGGACGTTACCTTCAAAAACAAAATTCAGCCACTGCGTCCTCAGCTGCTCAGATGTCGGTAGTGCATGACGACTGCTGTGTTCACTATTACATCCAACACCTGTACAGCACACTCACGTAGGCGCCATTTTGCTCCAGCGTAGAAAAACAATGGCTGACGGCTTTCTTTTCACTCGGGACGGGTCTTTGCTAAAACACCAGTGTCAATCAACTATAGTGGGAGCGGCCTCTGTCGGTGCTTTTGAGATCGGCCTGATTTCAGAAGGGGCATCTTGTTTGATTAAATTAAAAGAAAATCGCTGGGCGGCTCTTAATCATTGTAGAGTGGTTGTGTACACACTCTCCTAACACACATTTCAGTCCAAACAGCTTGAAAAAGTGTATGTAGCACCGTATGTCCGCTTTAAGTGAATAATTCTGTATGAATATATTATCATTTAGAGAACATTGTGATAAATACAACATGATAAAAATATTGTGAAACTGGAGGGAAAAAAAGATGTCTGTTTTAATTCCAGATTATCTGATAATTTCTTTCTGTGTGTTACATAAAATATTATGTGATAAAATATTACAGAATAGTAAGTATGCACTGATTTATTGGATGTACATTGGTATCGGCTGATATTTGCTTTGTTAACTGCCATCTGCCAATATCGGCCTCTGCTAATAAGTTAACATTCACCGCTGGCAGTGATCAACATTTTTCTGTTGTGTTGCATCAGTTTTGTGTTGGTTAATCGTGGTCTGACTGGGACATCAGTAGATCCAGCTGCAACTTCGGGAAAGATCCAATATAATCCTACAGTATCACCTCATACAACATTTATATTTAGGCATTTGTGCAGATGTTCTTATCCAGAGCAAAAGTGCTTTGAAGTTTCCATCATCAGGAAGATGTTTACACTGGGTTACTAGTGTACAACTCCCTCTGCTGGGACATTGTAATTATTAGCAATATAAGCAATAGCTCCAGGATAGCCGATTAGCATAGAGCAGCATCGTAGCTCTCTTCGTCTCTACACATTCACGTTTAATTTACACTAACAAAAGCCTATTGCCATTAGTCGGCATTACTGTATAGCAATGTAACTAAGCTTCTGATTATTATAATGTGCAAATGAGAACATTCTCTGTATAAAATACACAAGTGCTGTAACCAAACAAAAAAACCTGGGTTTTATCCATCAACCACATTATAATCAATATCATCATCATATAAACCTCAGTCTTGGTCCAGAATTTCACAATTGGTGCATCCTTAAGTACTACATCATAAACAGATAATGTCTTTAACTCTGAGAATTATGGGATGTTACCTGTGTACAGATGAGGAGTCTCCACGTTTAAAGTTCCTAGGAGGATCCATAGACTCATTACTCTTCATGGAGACACAGCTGGGTTCTGGTGAGTCTGATCTCTTCATCTGGAGTTTACTGTACAACATTATAGAGTGGACATGAGACAGAATGTTCAAGTACTGTAGCTGGATTTGTTGCCATTACAGAAAAAAAAAAAGTTTTACAATTTAAAAATATTTTTGTCAACGCTGTTTCATCATTATTGTGAAGCCTGTATAAGGATATGTCTCATATCGTGGCTTTACTGTAGTGTCTCAGGTCTATTTTTCACTGTTTAACTGCATTTTTTAAAAACATAATTTTATAATTAATAGAATCTGGGATTTGTTTTAATGGTTACTTTGTTAATTTACTATTTTTGTATCAGTGTCACAGTCATGTTGGTGGTTTTTACAGCGGCTTGCAAAAGTATCTGCCCCCCCCCCCTTTCCACATGTCACATTACAGCCACAAACATGAATCAATTTCATTGGAATTCCACGTGAAAGACCAATACAAAGTGGTGTACACGTGAGAAGTGGAACGAAAATCATACATGATTCCAAACATTTTTTACAAATAAATAACTGCAAAGTGGGGTATAGTGGGGGGTGCGTAATTATTCAGCCCCCTAAATAGAGTGCACCTGTGTGCAATCTAATGTCAGTACAAATACAGCTGCTCTGTGACGGCCTCAGAGGTTGTCTAAGAGAATATTGGGAGCAACAACACCATGAAGTCCAAAGAACACACCAAACAGGATAGGGATAAAGTTATTGAGAAATTTAAAGCAGGCTTAGGCTACAAAAAGGTTTCCAAAGCCTTGAACATCCCACGGAGCCACTGTTCAAGCGATCATTCAGAAATGGAAGGAGTATGGCACAACTGTAAACCTACCAAGACAAGGCCGTCCACCTAAACTCACAGGCCGAACAAGGAGAGCGCTGATCAGAAATGCAGCCAAGAGGCCCATGGTGACTCTGGACGAGCTGCAGAGATCTACAGCTCAGGTGGGGGAATCTGTCCATAGGACATCTATTAGTCGTGCACTGCACAAAGTTGGCCTTTATGGAAGAGTGGCAAGAAGAAAGCCAGTGTTAACAGAAAACCATAAGTCCCGTTTGCACAGCAAACATGTGGAAGAAGGTGCTCTGGTCAGATGAGACCAAAATGGAACTTTTTGGCCAAAATGCAAAACGCTATGTGTGGTGGAAAACTAACACTGCACATCACTCTGAACACACCATCACCACTGTCAAATATGGTGGTGGCAGCATCATGCTCTGGGGTGCTTCTCTTCAGCAGGGACAGGGAAGCTGGTCAGAGTTGATGGGAAGATGGATGGGGCCAAATACAGGCCAATCTTGGAAGAAAACCTCTTGGAGTCTGCAAAAGACTTGAGACTGGGGCAGAGGTTCACCTTCCAGCAGGACAACGACCCTAAACATAAAGCCAGGGCAACAATGGAATGGTTTAAAACAAAACATATCCATGTGTTAGAATGGCCCAGTCAAAGTCCAGATCTAAATCCAATCGAGAATCTGTGGCAAGATCTGAAAACTGCTGTTCACAAACGCTGTCCATCTAATCTGACTGAGCTGGAGCTGTTTTGTAAAGAAGAATGGGCGAGGATTTCAGTCTCTAGATGTGCAAAGCTGGTAGAGACATACCCTAAAAGACTGGCAGCTGTAATTGCAGCAAAAGGTGGTTCTACAAAGTATTGACTCAGGGGGCTGAATAATTACACACACCCCACTTTGCAGTTATTTATTTGTAAAAAATGTTTGGAATCATATATGATTTTCGTTCCACTTCTCACGTGTACACCACTTTGTATTGGTCTTTCATAGGCCTGGACGATAAAACGATAACGATATGTTTCGCGATAGACACGTGATCGATATCAATAAAAAATTTGTTCGATAGAACCTTCGATATTTTTTATTCTCTGTCGGAAGAAAACGCTGGTCGCGAAGCTAGTTTGATTGCGGTCATGCGCACTCGCTCCGCGACCGGCTCTAGGACCCGGAAGTAGTACGGTCGCGATTCAGGAAGCATAAACGGAGACAAGATGGCATTGATATCTGCACCCACCCACCCGCCAAATGCGGGTAAAATTCGGCTGTGGCGGGTAATAACTTTAGTCTCACTAGCCACATTGGCGGGTAGTTTATTCTTTGGAATGACAATTATGTTTGCATCAATATGCACAACTAACATCTATAATATTACTTGCTTTTTGTGTGAGACAACCAGAGGAAAAGAAACAGTATTCTTCTTTTACTGCATTCAGTGCACACGACACATATAGTATACAGCGCGGTATTGCCCCCTGGTGGCCCGCAAGTGAATTAACATCAAACTCAAATATATTACAACAATATATTTTTGTTGTAGTTTTCTCTAAAGGCATCTGATATAATAAACAAATTTCACTATTTTATTACAGTTTATTAAGCATTTCTTACATTTTCTTTTAATTTTGCAACTTAAATGTTGAGATAATTGTTAAGTGTTCATTTGTGACTTTAGACTTATGTTTACATTTTAATTATTTTCCCATGGTTGTTGACATTTCTGTCTTAATAACTGATGGGACTATGATCAGAAGAAGGTTTAAAATAAAAATGTTTAAATATAATATATTCTTCTACTGGTCCTTATTTTAAATGGGTCATAAAAAATATCAATAATTATCGATATCGACCGATATGAAACACTGATAGTCACTTTATCTTACTTTGTACATCACTGAGAACACTAGATAGAAAAAAAATCTGACTCTGTTTTAATTTGAGGTTTTCTGATTAAGTCTTCTTTTGTGAACATTAAAGCTGTAACAGAATATCACTACATTATGCAGAATGAACAGATAATGTTTAACTTTAACTCTGAGAATTATGGGATGTTACCTGTGTACAGATGAGGAGTCTCCACGTTTAAAGTTCCTAGGAGGATCCATAGACCAATTACTCTTCATGGAGACACAGCTGGGTTCTGGTGAGTCTGATCTCTTTATCTTGGGTTTACTGTACAACATTATAGAGTGGACATGAATTGTCTAATATTGTGATTCAAAATACTAGGAGAGATGAATTGCTGCTCATATCAGGTATTGCGATACTTCCATTTAATAATCTTCATGAGCTCAACCTCATCTTATACACTAGATTGCAGATCCAGAGGGTGTGGCACAGAGCTCATTAAACACTCTTTTATATCAACAACATTTTTTAAAAGTAAAAAAACAGAGCTGTTGTAAAAACAAGTGTCTGTAAACGGTCAGAGTCGAACATTTCAGAGTTGTACTGTAACAAACACAAATCCTCGTATCTGTATGCTGTCGTGGCCGTAGATTTTGGAATCCAACTCGGATGAAACACGGAATTACACACAAATCTTCTGAATTACGTATAATTATTTGACAGTGATTTTATTCCATAAGAATCTGGGATTTTTGTCAGGTGATGTCTGTGTTAGTTATTATTTTCATGAATACTCACTACATATATTAGATATGAATGTTCAGTGACTAAAACACTAGGACACAGTAACTTACTGCTTTTCTGAGGGCGGGGTCTCATTCTCTGTCTCCAGATCAGGCGTCTCCATGTTTGAATATTAGTGTATGTACAGAGAGCTCATGGACACACTGCTGAATCCTGAAGATGCTGATCTCTACTGCTGGAATAAATTACACTCCTAAACACACAACAACAATCATGCAGTTAAAATCAGGAGAAATATCCACAACTTTCAAAGGAAATTGTCTTTGGTCAAACATAATCTTGTGTTTACAGTAAGATTAGTGTATAAGGATTATGCAGTGTGTCATGTCATGCAGGTGCAGATAGCAGGAGCACAGAGAGAGAGAGAGAGAGAGAGAGAGAGAGATTTCTGTTTGTGTAGTATATAGGGAACACTGTATATTTCACTTGGGGAAAGTTTTAGTCTATCTGAATATTTAGGGGTAAAGGACAGATGAAAAGTGTTAAACATGATCAGGACAAAATCTACAGTCACGACAGTTTACAGATACGAGGTTTTGTGTTTGTTTCAGTACAACTCTGACCATTTACAGACACAAAACTCATTTTAACAAATCCTATGTTACGCATAACAGATAAAATGCCAAAATCTAAAAGAGTTCCATCAGAAACGTCGTGTTGGTCTTCAGCAGGATCCTGATACTATATTGTATTGAAATATAGAACTGAGTCCAGGGTGTTACAGCACAGCTGTGTGTGTTCCTCTCCCTTTTACACACACACACACCAACAGTAATGGCTGGCTCTAACTAATGACGTCACCGACACACATGTTGGATGTAGTTCAGCATGGTTTCCGCTAGGGGGCATTAAACGTGGAAGTGGTTAATTTACGTCGAATTTTGGATTTTGTTCTAGTTTTAGAAGTTTAGAAGAATTTATTCATGGACGTGAACACGATCGGTTATTTCACAAGATAATCACAAAAAAAAACTAATCTGTGATCAACCGATATACAGGAGAGTAAATATATAACACACAGCGCGCGCGGCCTTTCCTGGACTTCCGGTAAAGTCAGATCTTAAACTTTATTATTCTTTTGTTCCAGACTATTAAATCTAAATTCACACAAACACTCTGAATGTGTAATTAATGATAAACAGAGGAGATAAACTCGAGTATATAACACACACAGGAGATAAACACTTCAGTTCTGCTGACATGCCGCAGTTTTACAGCTTTTTTTACACAATAACATATAACACCAGGTTTATATTAAATATAAACTCATTATTCAGATATAAAGTCGTTTCTGATAAAGAAATCACTCACTTTTACTCAGCAGTCCTTGTTGTGTGACATTAATATCACCGTTTCTGCAGCGTGTTGAAGGTTTTGGGGTCGAAAACACCAACAACAAAATGGAGGCGGCGATAGAATCACTTTCACTTTGTCCGAGTCATGAGTCGTTCATCGGCTCTTTGATTCGACTCATTCGGATGAACTCTGAATCGAAAAGGCAAAGAATGAAAATTGAATGTTTTAAACATAAATTTAATTACTGTGGGAAATTCTTGGTGTTTTGTTGTTATTGCAGCAGGTACGCCTTTAAAAACAGTATTGTGTGATTCCACTTGCCATGACCATATTTGGATTTCCTGTGTCCTCATGCTGTATTGGGGACTGTTAACCTTTAACCTCTTCTCAGTCTGCATGTGAATTCACAAAAGTTTGTTAGTGATTCAATTAGATGTTAATTTCTAATGACAGATGATTTCACACTATATACCTGTATATTTGTGATTATAAGTCCCTCGTGATGTACATGTGTTTTATTGGTCATTTTTTAAATGAATATAATCTTATACGAATTGACAGTGCGCGCGTGCACGTCGCGCATTGCTGCCACGCGCTGTTTTAATTGCTGCACGAGTCCTCATGTCGCCTGTTTGTGTTGTCCAGATTGAATAAACGAGGACATGATGGCAAGAATGTCAGTGTATTGAGGTTTTTCGCATTACACAACGCAGATTACACACCGCTACATTATTAAGTTGCACTACAAGTCCACTTTAATGACCAAGAAACAGAATAAATGTTTTCTCAGTAATAAAAATCTCATTATTACTGTGGCGTGGGCGGGGCGGCGGCTGACGACCGTCATGCCTTGCGGGGGTTTTCTGTGTCTACCATGAGAGAGAAGGATGTTTAGGTTAGTGGCTTCGGCCCAGTTGGGTGTGTGTGTGCGCGCGCGCGCTGAGATTAATAAACTATTCTCCAGCCATTTGCATTGGAGAGTAAATAAGCTCACTCGTACTCCAAGATCCCTACTAACATCGAAAAACGCTACATTACGTTCATATTTTAGCTTAATGTGATCAGATATAATTTTATTACTACTCGCTGTTCTCCAAAGAAAAACCCTGATCAGATTATTTTTTAAAGAGAGACATGAACCCATGAAATGTTTTAATCCTGGTGGCGAGTGCAAATATCGATGTGCGCATGCGATATTTGACGGTGAACCAACACGACATGCAAATCTGATCTAATCAACAACTCAGAACTGAACAATGTGGATTGTAATGTGAATGTAAAAGGCTTTGGGGAAAAAAGACAAAATAAAGCAGTTAAATACAGTATTTCACACTTTATACTGAATTATTACATTAGTTTTGCACATAAATAAACAATCTGACCTAAAAGGTTGGACACAGTTTCTAACTCCAGGGTACACAATACTGAACATGCAGGTGAGTTTTATATACAGGTACAGTAGCAGTCAAAAGTCTGGACATAAAATTAAGATTTATTTTCTATATTCAGCAACAATACTGGATTTTTATTTTTTCAAAACTATGAAATAACATCTATAGAATTGGGTAACAACAGCAGCAACAACAGTCAGTCGTTATTTTAAGACATGAAGGTCAGTTCTTCTGGAATAATACTTGTTTGACAATACTGTTTATGCAAGAACTGTTACAGAACAGCTGACATTCATGTCTTAAAATAACTACTGGCTGTTGTTGCTGGAAATTAGTCATTAAAAATCCTGTCGTCATGTCGCTCTGTCCCCAGATGGTTTTTGATTGGGTGACACTGTGCATGTTTACACCACATGCTTTACTAATGTCACCGGAAAGAGGTAACACACATGTAGGAGGGGCGTTCAGATCAAACCAGGACTTGTGGTGAAATTTCGGGTGAATGAAGGTGTAAAAGTAATTTACAGAAGACTTCTGGCAAAGTACGGTGATGAGACTCACAAGACTCTAAATATTTTGATTGGTGTGAACGTTCTAAAGAAGGCCATGAATGCCGATCCTGAGCGAGGTGGCTCAGAGCCCACTGCAGTCATTCCGTGTACATTCAGTGAGTGAAACACCTGAAACTTGTCACCATTTCAGATGTGAATCAGACAGGCAGTCCAATCATGGCTCTGGCATCCTGAGAAAACTTTCTAGCTTGATGGTACCAAAGCACTAGTGAAACACTTGGATAAGTGCATTAGTGTAGCAGGAGATTAAATAGAGAAATAAAGGGAGATTTTACTCTGTTGTGTTCTGATATTCTGTTAATCAAAAGTCCCAGTTTGACTCGAACACTCCACGTCTATAGACAGAGAGAGACAGAGATTGCATTTAGAGTCCACGTGTGCAGTGTGGAATCTCAGGGTTAGCATTAGCGCTGTAGCTCAAAGTGACTCGAAGCTAATCTGGAAACACAATCATCATTTACAGCTTTAATAAAACACAAATTAATAAATAAACCAGGAGTTTTCTTACAGACATCTGAGACAGATCTTACTGTGTGTGTGTGCGTGTGTGTGTGTGTGTCTGCTCTACAGATTTCCCCATCTCTCTGGTGGAGGAAACTGGTCCAGCTCACTCACTTCACATTACCGAGTCTCTCAGCGAAGAGGAACATCAGCTTGTAGCGCAGATCCGCCTTCTCCTGCAACACACACACACACACACACACACACACGTAAACATACAACAATTAACACGCTGTGTCGTGGCTTCAGATAGCAAAAAGAACACCTGTGTGTCTCACCTTAAGCAGGTTACCAAGAAGCATGACCTGTGTGATGGAGGAAGAGGTCTGGATGGGGTTAAAGGTCACCAGCTCAGCTTCTGATGGACTCTGAGGCTTCACCTTCATATACTGAAATAAACAAATATGTCAGTATAAACCTTCAGAAGTGTGTATCTTGAGGTCATCTGATGTGTGTGTGTGTGTGTGTGTGTAACTAACTGATTACACACACACTTCTTATCACACAGTTAGATTATCAGTTAGTTACTGTATATAAACACTTATCAGACATGATGTTGCTCTGTCGACTCACTGAAGTGTTAAACCAGAGGTGATGTACTTGTTCACTAGTCTGTGGTTTGGGACACAGCCACACTCTCCATGTTGCTTCTCCAAGACCAGCTTTTATCACATGCTCTGTTTATATCAGTCCTCCAAGATCCACATTCATTTAATATTTTATTGTTATTTACAGAACACACACTTCAAACGTTTCTATAAGACTCCTCATGTACAGATTTGGAAATTGGTTTGTACTGCACCTCTTCTAAACAGGTTGTTTATTACCCAGAATGCACTAGTGTGTCAGAGCTCCGTCTTTTCATCCAGAACAGCACTGTAGGAGCCGTGTCTCACCCCTTCACCTCTACAAGGTTCAGCATGGCGAGATCCTGCAGCCCCTGAGTCACCACGTCAGGGTGTGTGTGTGTGTGTGTGTGTGTGTGGTGGCTTATGGTGTGTGTAGGAGGAAACACGGTGCCTGGTGGTGCTGCTCCACCAGAGAACAGGTCGAGTCCAGGAGGAGGAGGAGCCTCATAGATACAGTAAATATTCAGTATGTACTCCATTATATCACTGTGTACAGAATATAATCAGTATAAACACCTGATGGATAAATGATAACATGTTCTAAATAATAAATAAAGGCCTAAAACGAGATCATTTGAACAGTTATGTTGTTTTGTGATCAATACATTTGGCATTACACTGGAACTGACATGGATTTGCCTTAAATAGAACCATTTCTGTTGTTACCCTTTTTTGCCAGGCCAATAAATGTCTCACACAAATTTAACTGGACCGCCTCTTGATTTGATTACAGCCATGGCATACTTTTGATGAGTTCGTTTCACAATTTGAGCCCCTGAATTCTGGAATATGCCATATGCAAGTCACGGTATCACATTTCATGTCATGCATGTCAGAGGAAGCTGATTGGTCGAAAAAATTCAGGAAATGATGTCATGCCTTTAGATCTTTCTGATAAGTTAATTGACATAATTAAAACTAATAAATCAGTTCCTCTTTCTGAATATGTTCCCCTTAAAATGTCTAAAGCTCCTCCTGTGAAGGTGAAGGTGCAGAGTGATGAAGCTCGGTGTTGGATGTAGTCACCTCGTCTCCTCAGTGTCTGGTACACTTCATTAATCTTGGACTCGTTAGGGAACACTACAGTCCAGCTGTACAGCGTCTCAATAATCTTAGTCTTCATTTCACAGAGACACTTTCACCCACATACTGAGAGAGACACAGAGAGAGAGAGAGAAAGTTATCTTTACTTTTAAAGGGAAATACAATAAGATTCAGTACACCAGTAATACCAGCATGATGTAGAAAAATCTAACAAACTGTGGAATATATGAGATTATTAGCATTAATGCTGTATGAGACTAAAGGACACAACAGGGCATTTCCAAACTCTGATTAAAAAACATATAACACAAAGAAATCACCCCTTTAATTATGAAGATTCCTATTCAGGAGCCCAGCTCACACACAGAGTCAGAGTTAAAGCACTTCTAGTAAATCTACAGTATTGGGTTAAGATTTGATATGTAAATTAGGTCTAAAACTCCTGAGTCTAAACCAGTATTGATCCTGAAGATTTGACTCTTGTGAAATGTGATCCGTCGCCTCTCCTGTCGTGTGTATGAATGGAAGCTCTGCACTTCAGCTGTGAGTTCAGTAAACGCTACGATGACGGACATTATAGATCACATGTCAGTAAATACATCACACTGTATGTCACATATCTTAAGTGCTTAAGACGAGACCAGATGTGTAGTTAATGTAGATATAATCAATGTTCATATGAGGAAGTGTCACAGTTATGTCATTAGCAGGGGCAGCACTAATGTGTTATTGGTTAAAAGTAATAAGGATGAGTAAAAAGATTTGGGACTTTGGGTGACATGTGGTACGAGTGAGAGTGATTAGGAATGTGACGTCTTATCCTAAAGTAAAGTACAGCTTCAGAGAGACAAACGCTGATGCAGTGCTGTTAAATTAAGTGGTAAAGTGTAAATGAACTGGGTACATTACAGATCACAAGACCTGGAGAGACAGAAAATGAGCTCATCAGTATGTGAAGACTTTTTATTTAATGACAATTCAGGTTGATCATCACACACTAAAATTGATGTGCTAAGGGCAGCATGATGTAGGTTTAATCAGGGGAACTGAACTGGTGGTGATCACCCTAAAGGCTAAACTTAGGTCTTGGACACTTCATACAGTCTCCTCATCTACCTGAGGCCATGGCTGAAATAATTCCAGTGTTTAATTCTTTATTGAAAGCTGATGTCATAGTCCACACCAGCACCTCCTTATTGTCCAGAAGAACAAGGTCCTGAATTAAATGTTGCATTATAAACTACTTCAGTGTTGTTCATCCCAGATTCTACAAGGCCTTTTACAAAAACTGTGGTTAAAAAATGGTTGCATGATTTCAGTTTTGCTACAGAAGCATGAAATAAAAAATACCTGTAGTTTACTTCTCAGCCAGATCAGATCCTGTAGAAGCAGCATCACCATGTGTTTATGTTCAGTACCAGTAACTGAGAAGGCAGGTGTAGTCTAAAGATATATAGTGAGTTACAGTGATTTAACTTTTCTAGTTCCTCATGCAGTTTTATACAGAAAAGCATCACATTTATCTGCAACAGAGTGGTTAAGATACAACACAAGGATCATGAAATGTGAGCAGTGACGTGCTGGTCACATCTCCTGCAAAACCCAACAGACTCTCATCTACACACAAAGTACACAGGTCAGAAGAACCAACTAGAGTGACAGGAACAACGCAGAACTACAACTCTCCACTCAGCCGAGAGCAAATACAGTCTGATGACTTTTATTTGAGTTAAAGGGGTTAGTATACATGTAACTGACACTGAACAATAACACTGTTGGTGGAGTAAATGACAAGAGTTAACATGTGCTCGATGCAACCTAACCCACATCTCTTGTAGACGCTTTATTTTGTTTCTTAAACGCTCCGATTGGATACAATGAAGATGAGTGACATCAATCCATCCAATGGTGTAAAAGGGGGCGGGACCCTAATATGTGTTGACAGTGAAGTCCGTGACGGAGAGACAGACGCTGTTGGAGTCTTAATGAAGCTACAAGCTGCGGTTTATTGCTGAGTAACGCAGCCGCTTTACCACTGAAACTCTTTAAAAGCTGCTTAAGGTCAATATGTTTCATCATGTGAGTGTATTTGTGGAATTAGTTACACATCTTTTGTACAAGCTGAAGTTATAACTCATTTCAGTTAGCATTTCTTAGCATTGTGTCACACAGTGATCACGTGGTGTCATGACTAGACATGTTCCAGTGATTAGAATAAATGTCCTGTTTCTCCATCTGTCAGATCACTTGAGTTGTAGATGTGACTTAAAAACGCTCGGTTAGTAATGTTAGCTGTTTGTGTGATTCAGGACATACAGAGTGTCTTCTTAACCAGCTTGAGCTCATCTTGAACTTGAGAATATTGAAACCCCATTTCTGAAGTGAGACAGTCTGAGTCTAGAAGAGACACTTCACTTCCACCTGCCTGACCGTGTGGCCGAGTGACTGTGAGAACTGTAGGGAAGAAACCGGATTGTGTCCCACATGTGATGGGACAGAGAGGATGAGGTACTGCACAGCACCACCGTACATACAGGGATGTGACAAGATAAAAACAAAAACTCTATGAAGTTGGACTTTAGATATTTAAAAGCGCTCCAGACTCAGATCTGTAGTGGTTATTCACTAACAGTCCGGTGACATCACCTCTCCTACTGCATGAGTTAGGGAAATAAAATATAGAGTTGTTGCTCATCAATAAATATGCAAAGTCCGAATATTTAAGATCTGAGCTTTAATTTAGTATGCATTTTTAATTTTTCTCATGTGTAGGTTCGGGGTTAGTACACTGTAAAATTAACTGATAAAATATGTAGCCTCAACGTCAAAAAGTTTAGTAACATGTTTTACAGCTTTTTAAGTTCATTAAATTTTTAGAGAAATTTGATGGACAAACAAAATATTTCATAAAATTAGAACATTTACCCAGTTCAAAATCCATTAATGGCATAAGGCTATCTCTCTCTCTCTCTCTCTCTCTCTCTCTCTCTCTCTCTCTCTCATATAAACACATACACAATCTCTCTCACACAATGTATAACTTAATTATTTATATATTTTTTATTTAATTTTAAATTCAGCAAATTTTGGACGCCATCTGTGAAAAATCTGAAGTTAAAGAGAGGATGGCTTCTACAAATGGATAATGATCCGAAATACACCTCAAAATCAACGGTGGATTACATGAAGAGGCATAAACTGAAAGTTTTGCCATGGCCTTCACAATCTCCTGACCTTAACATAATTGAAAATTTATGGATAGACCTTAAAAGAGCTGTGCGTAACAGGCAGCCCAGAAATCTCAAACAACTGGAAGACTTTTGTAAGGAAGAATAGGTGAAGATACCTCAAACAAGAATTGAAAGACTCTTGGCTGGCTACAAAAATCATTTACAAGCTGTAATGCTTTCCAAAGTGGGCAGTACAAGGTATTAACTCTGCTGGGTGCCCAAACTTTTGCAGACATCTTTATTTGGTTTTCTGTTATTTTGAAACTGTAAATGGTGGAAATAAAATCCAACTTTTTTTTGACATATTATAAGAATGTCTTATCTGCATTTTGATGTTTCCATCTTTCTTTGGCTTCTTTATGCACATTAACACACATTTTTACTTGGGGTGCCCAAACTTTCGATCTCCACTGTATGTTTCTGACAACAACTCTGCTGGAGTCCTGGATTAAGATCAAGGCAGAAGTTCCAGAGATTGCGAAAAAAGAACTAAATACCTTTTGCTTCCGTTTACAACATTGTGTCTTTTGTGAAGCGGGATTTTCTGCAGTGACGGCGACCAAAACCAAATTACAGAATAGACTGGACATGAGTAACACACTGCGGGTGTCATTGTCTCCCATTAACTCCAGATGGGACTGGCTCATTGAAGGGGAAACAAGATCAGGGCTCCCATTATTTCACTGAATTGGTGAGTTGTATTTTTAAGCACTTTGTTTTTAGCTGTTTTTATGCCAATCTGTGAAAATATTGTTTTACATGAAACTGGTCCATGAAGCAAAAAGTTTAGGGACCACTGATTTAGATAACTATGACCCTACATCCAGGTCTGCGTCTCTCCTCTTCCTGTATAATCATTGCTTTTCACCAGCACTATATTTTTCCATACCTAAGGAAACGTAAAACAGCATAAATAACAATAACAGTAAATCAAACTTGTTTTTCCTCCTCTAATGTGATAGATCTGTTATATGCCTCATTTATACAGCGACTGCTACTGGTGTTACCTCGCCTGGACAGAATCACCAATGACAATTTAGAGAAAAATCTAGGTTTTTTTTTTTACAAAATAGCTTCCATGTGTAGGACCAGATGGTTTTCAGTTATGATAAATCCCAATAATTATTAGATCAGGGATTTTATGTCCAATTGACAGTTATAATAATAAAATAAGTAATCCTAATGACAGACTTAAGTGTTCATAAATCTCCATCACTCCTCTCCTCTCCCTCATTAGCCGAGTTCCACTATCACTCACGTGACGTGTAACAAGCAGGCAGACCTAATCAATCAGAGTCAGTCAGTACTGGATGGATTTGTAGCAGAAAGAGGAAAATAAAAACGCATGTTATGATGAGGAAATGTTCTGCCTCTTCCATTCCAGGGATTAAAAAACAGTAAATGTCAATTTTAGAATTCGTAGCAGCTCAGTGGTCGCAAGCTCACAACCTCTCTCTCTCTTTCTCTGAAGGCTAAGAAAAACGCATCTCGGTTCATTAAGCCACGAGCTCAGTTTTAATAATATGCGCGCTCGGTTTAGTAAATCGCACAATTTTTATTTATTTATTAATTTTTTTACCATATGACCCCCGGGGGCTCTGCACCTATAAGGTTCTGTGCCAGTTGGAGCAAAAAGCACAGGTTCTGTTTAGTTATTTTTATTTATTATAGGTAACATTCTCTTTTGTTCAACAACTTAAAGCTTTATCCACTTAAAGGTTTATTTTTGTTACTCCAGCACTTGTATGACTATAACTGAATGTCCTGATTTTTTTTTTTTTGTTTGAGTGCAATACATTTTTGTTGAGAAAATGAGAATCATGTGAAAGTTATGATTACCATTGGAGCAAGAATTGTGCAGCCCTGTATGTTCCTTCTGATAATTACACACACAAACACACACGTTTACAAAACTATGAATGAATATTAATAAATCACAATCAGTACATAAATAGTTGTATTCTAACAATTAGAACAAATGTTTGATTGTTTTTTTGCATAAAAATGCCACTTAACTAATAATACATTTTATAAACATTTCATACAACAATACAAATATACATTTATTTAAAATGTACTTGGCTGATACAGGAACTCAAAATAAAGCATGCAGTATATATTACAGTAAAAGAGATGGCACTGACCCCATACCAGGTATGATCAGCAGAACCTCACAAAAATCTGCAAACTAGTAAAAAAAAACTAAACTATAGTGCTTTGAGATTCTGGTCCATGATGACCTGATCACATCACACAGTTCCTGTAGGTTCTTCAGGTGCTCCTTCGTGCTGTGAATCTCCTGTTGTTCCACACCCCAAAGGTGTTCAACTGGATTCAGATCCTGTAACTGGGAAGGCCACTGAACTCATTGTAGTGTTCATGAATCCAGAGATGACGTTTGCTTTGGGACATGGTCCATTCTCATGCTGGAAGAAGACATTAGAAGATACTAAACCTTCTGGTGTTTGTGTGATTAAGGCTTGCGGTGTCTTATCCAGTGATCAGAGGTTGTTATATATTCAGTTTAGAATTGTGTGCAGTCTGATTCACTGTGCACGATGCACACACACACCACGTCTCTGAGTCTGTTAAATTAGTTATAAATAAAGGACTGTGTTGTCTGTTCCCCAACATAGAAATGCAGGAACACTGGAGTCTTCATCTCACACACAGATGTTCACGACAACCTGAAAATAAAAATAAAAACATCTGAATCAATAAACACAAACTGGATTTTTGTACTTTATGATCAGCAGCATGTAATCATCTCTGCTCCTAGAGAAACATTATCATTTTCTGTTTATATAATTTTATTCAACATTTATTCATACATGTACAATATCTGAGTTAGAACATTTAGCTAAAACAAATGAGAACTTCCACAAGTTCTAACCGGAAAGTGAGCAGACGTTTATCATCACATCACTGCTCTTATACAATCACAGGCTTTAGAGCTTTTTATAAAGTAACTCACACTGCTGTGTGTTTATCTCCTGTTCTACATGTATATTTAAGTGCAGACTTTAAGAAGAAGCGGAGGTGAAGTTTACAGGAATGACAGAAGACACGGTGAGGAGGTGGAGAGCTGGAAGGAGTGTCAGAGTGAGTAAAGTAGCTGATTAAATCTAATATTTGTGGCAGTGTGGCATTAAAGATGATGATTTTCATGAGTTTTTATGAGAGTTGAGGAGAAGGTCTGCTGCTTATCAGAAACAGGGAAAAGCTGAGATCATCTTATTCAGACAGAAGCAGCAGTATGAAGTCAGAGATAGCAGCGTGTCACAAGGAGACCAGCTGTTCATTTACAATCACATTCATGCACTCAGGTGGGATGTTTTATAAACTCCGTCTGACTCCCTGTCTTCTGATTTCACATGAAGTTTAAATCAACACCAAACAGCATTAAAGATAATTGTTAGAAAAAGTCTGATTAAATAGAATAAAGTGACATTTTAACTCTGTAATCTGATATTTACTGGAACTGAAGAGAAATGCACAAGCTAATGCTAATGTACAAAATAATGCTAATCAGACTGTTAATGTTTCAGTGTTTATATAAAGAGATCATTACTCACCTCAGTGTCTGTAGTTTGTACTGTTCATCGTCCTTAAGGGCAGAGAGACACTTCACTCCTGAGTCTCCTATTTTATTATGGGACAGATTCAGTTCTCTCAGGTGTGAGGGGTTTGATTTCAGAGCTGAAGCGAGAGCAGCACAGCCTTCATCTGAGACACCACAATCCATCAACCTGCAGAGACACAATGACGCACACTTCACTCTCTCAGGATATAAACTTCAAGATTAGGTGTGTGTGTGTGTGTGTGTGTGAAAGAGATAGAAAACTTGGGCATTTTATCTAAAGTATGTTATTTTAATCAGCAATGATCCCTGTGTTCTCCTCACACACACACACACACACACATTGATGGTGTTCTCTACTTTAGCTCTGTGTTACTATATGAATGGATTTGAGTCTGTGAGTTTATTAATTTACATTCTGTATTCATGATTAAATGTGTAATAAGATGAGACTATTTTAAAATGTTAGAGAAAGAACTAATGAGGAAATCTGCATGGGTTTAATACTGCTTGTCTACTGAACTGTTTCTGTAACACAGATCTGGCAACCCTGTTCATAGCAGATAGACACAGATGTAGTGAAATAATCCTCAGTAACAGAACTAATGTTCATCTCTGAGAATGTCACTGCTGCTTTTAAACCCTGCAGCTCACACAGTGCAGTTAGTTTGTGTCTCAGCTGCAGTTTGTGTGATTAGTTACAGTGTTGTAGTAAATTTCACAGTCATTTCAGACACACTGCAGTCGCATCAAGTCAGGTTTTGTGCTGCAGCTTCTCACATACGTACATCTGACCCAAAGACTCTGTGACAAATCCTCAGTGTGCAGTGAAAAGAAACAATCTTCCTCCTCAGGACATTGATGATGAACCTAAAACCTCTGCTTCAGTCTCACTATTAGAGAATGTGTCTTACTGAGGAGCAGGTCATGTGACTCTCAGAGAGATGATCTTACCACAGTGTTTCCAGTTTACAGTCAGGATTCTCCAGTACAGCAGAGAGACACTTCACTCCTGAGTCTCCTAGATTATTACAGGACAGATCCAGTACTCTCAGGTGTGAGGGGTTTGATCTCAGAGCTGAAGTCAGAGCAGCACAGCCTTCATCTGAGACACCACAACCACACAACCTGCAGAGACACAATGACACACACTTCATCAACACATTTACATCCTGGATTATTATTTTATTTTTAAGATGGTGAGTCTACAAAATGCTTCTCTAACAGACTTATAGTGCACTATACAGGGGGAATAAACTTGTTTCTCCATAACCTTTGTTTAATAACACTAGACATTTATATAACACTATAGATTTATATTACTGCAGAATCACGGAAGTAAAAGTCTGAATCAGGGTGAAAAATAAACACCATCATTAATTTAAACCAAGTTATACTAATTTCAGGCCTAAAGCGTTACTTTTGAGGAGAATCAAAACTCATGGCTTTAATAAACAATATTACTGACTGATAATTTATTACTAAATAAAGTTTTACAGTAAATAAAATGTACAGTACTGTGTAAAAGTCTTAGACACATGTACATAAGTGCTGTAGAGCGAGGATGACTTTTGTACAGTAAAAAGTACCACAATGGAGTACAAGGTCAGCTGAAGGTTAAATGTGTGTTTTAACTTTGTGATTTAAATATCTGACTCCAAGACATTTAATTAATTATCTTATAATGTATAATCTTTTAGTTATTGTTAGAAGTGTAATATCTCAGTGTTTTATTTACATATAAGCTGACCAAAGCCAAAACAAGGAAAAATAAAGTATCAGTTTTATTTTAACAGAATAAGGATTATATAAGACTTCTAAACTCCTCCCACTGTCCAGAACATTCTGTAGAGCTTCAGAAACCTGTACAGCACATGACAGCTTCCACACGCTCAGAGAACTCACTGAATCTGTGTGAGTGTGTGTGTGTGTGTTGGGGGCGTGGCCTTGTATGTAGTGTTACGCCCCGGTCTAGGTCGGGCCGTAACAGGAGTGAAAAAAAAGAAAGGGGGTGAGACCAAAAGTGCGTTTGCTTAGTGTTTATTTACAATAAGGTGAATAAGCAAATCCCAAAAGGGTGGCTGTAAGCTTCAGAAGCCGACAAGGCCAAAACAATAAACAAAATTACCTCTATCTAATACCAAAGTGACACAACTAACCTGCACCGAAAATAAAGAAACAGAAATACAAAGTTCTTCCCTCAACTCCCTAACTAACCACAAACCAAGAAAAACAAAGGGCAAACAAAATGGCGTCGACTCCTTACTAAGCCACTCAATAACTAATTAAATACAAATATATACAAAAGTATCTACAACCAAGCCAACAAAACAAAGAGGGCAAACACAAAAGCGTAGTCAAAACAAGCAAAAGGGTCATACACGGAATAGGCAATCGAAAACCAAGCAATTATCAAAAAGGGGAAAATCAAAGAGTAGTCAGAAACGAAG
Source organism: Channallabes apus (assembly GCA_030522415.1). Lineage (NCBI taxonomy): Eukaryota > Metazoa > Chordata > Actinopteri > Siluriformes > Clariidae > Channallabes > Channallabes apus. The sequence continues at coordinate 13,061,967 of CM060105.1, read as the reverse complement.
CAAAAGGGTCATACACAGAGTAACATTTAAGATCAAGCATAAGATAAGCAGTAAGCAAAGACACGGTCTGTAGCATGGTGGTCTGAAGGCCTCTGGGTGTCTTGGAGAACCAATCAGCTGGAAGGAGGCGGGACCAACAAAGGACAGGCAGAGCAGCAGCCAATAGATTTCCAGGCACACTGAAGAGGGTGGAACCTGAAGCAAGGGGAGACACACCCTATCCCACCACCAGCAGAGACATAGCAGAGACAAAGCCAGCATAACCAGACACACAAAAAACAAATAAATCCAATATTGTAACAGTAGATGACCCTGACTGTTTCCCTGTGACTAGAGTGTGGGCGTGTCCTGTCTCAGGCCATTATCATATAGACAGACTGTACCTCTCATTGGATTTATACAGATTGTATAAAGTGAGAATATTTTGGTGTTTTCGGTTAATTTTAGCGACGCATTTCAGAAAGATGTGAGAGAGCGGAGACTGAGACGGCTGAAAGCGAACCTGTTCATTTTCTTTATTTTACAAAAGCACAGTGTTTTATGGATATTGTGAGTGTACATAAATAAATGTAGACCCTTTACAGATTTAAATGATGTACTACACTTATGCACACGATAAAAAACGACGGCCAATTTTAAGTTCTTTTCACAGTTACAAGGAAAAAATACAAGTTGTCCTGCCGGCCGAGTGATAATTATTAAAAAAAACTGCCCTGGAACGACCCTTTGGTGACCTGCATTGTTCTAACCATTCAGTACACAGATCCCAAAATGGTTGGGAAAAATAAACCCTCTTTTAACCCACTTATGTTGGGGGTGTTATAAGGCATTTCACAGCCGTTTCTCCTGCTTTTTGAACCTCTAATGAACATAACATACGGAAAAAGGGATTTTTCAGCAGCGACTGGTCGATTGTAATATTGTGAATGTTCAGTTATATAAAAGGAAAACCAAAATTAATTGTTAAAGAAGGCTAACTGTTAGCCATTAGCCACTAACCTACCCATCGCCCAAAGATGTAACTCCATATCAGTCCGGTTTTTAATTTTATATGACTAATATCACTTTATATCACTAAACAGGTGAAATTAAGGCTATCATGGTGAAATAACTCTCTTATATCGACACACAACATGTGTATTGTTACTGAAAGCCAGTACAAGCTACAGTTAGCAGTATTAACCTCACAGTGTGTCTAAATTCAGCAGAGAAGATTAATAAACAATAACTTTAAAACAGAGCGTATCTGATACTCAATGTATTTTCTGATGGTCACCATATTAGTAGAAAATCACCTGCTGCTGATCATGACAGATATTATTACACACATACAGTGGTGTGAAAAACTATTTGCCCCCCTCCTGATTTCTTATTCTTTTGCATGTTTGTCACACAAAATGTTTCTGATCATCAAACACATTTAACTATTAGTCAAAGATAACACAAGTAAACACAAAATGCAGTTTTTAAATGAGGGGTTTTATTATTTAGGAAGAAAAAAAATCCAAACCTACATGGCCCTGTGTGAAAAAGTAATTGCCCCCTGAACCTAATAACTGGTTGGGCCACCCTTAGCAGCAATAACTGCAATCAAGCGTTTGCGATAACTTGCCACGAGTCTTTTACAGCGCTCTGGAGGAATTTTGGCCAACTCTTCTTTGCAGAATTGTTGTAATTTAGCTTTATTTGAGGGTTTTCTAGCATGAACCGCCTTTTTAAGGTCATGCCACAACATCTCAATAGGATTCAGGTCAGGACTTTGACTAGGCCACTCCAAAGTCTTCATTTTGTTTTTCTTCAGCCATTCAGAGGTGGATTTGCTGGTGTGTTTTGGGTCATTGTCCTGCTGCAGCACCCAAGATCTTGAGTTTGACAAACAGGATTTTTTGGTAGACAGTAGAATTCATGGTTATATCTATCACAGCAAGCCTTCCAGGTCCTGAAGCAGCAAAACAACCCCAGACCATCACACTACCACCACCATATTTTACTGTTGGTATGATATTCTTTTTCTGAAATGCTGTGTTACTTTTACGCCAGATGTAACGGGACACGCACCTTCCAAAAAGTTAAACTTTTGTCTCGTCGGTCCACAAGGTATTTTCCCAAAAGTCTTGGCAATCATTGAGATGTTTTTCAGCAAAATTGAGACGAGCCTTAATGTTCTTTTTGCTTAAAAGTGGTTTGTGCCTTAGAAATCTGCCAAGCAGGCCATTTTTGCCCAGTCTCTTTCTTATGGTCGAGTCGTGAACACTGACATTAATTGAGGCAAGTGGGGCCTGCAGTTCTTTAGATGTTGTCCTGGGGTCTTTTGTGGCCTCTCGGATGAGTTGTCTCTGCGCTCTTGGGGTAATTTTGGTCGGCCGGCCACTCCTGGGAAGGTTCACCACTGTTCCATGTTTTTGCCATTTGTGGATAATGGCTCTCACTGTGGTTCGCTGGAGTCCCAAAGCTTTAGAAATGGCTTTATAACCTTTACCAGACTGATAGATCTCAATGACTTTTGTTCTCATTTGTTCCTGAATTTCTTTGGATCTTGGCATGATGTCTAGCTTTTGAGGTGCTTTTGGTCTACTTCTCGGTGTCAGGTAGCTCCTATTTAAGTGATTTCTTGATTGAAACAGGTGTGGCAGTAATCAGGCCTGGGGGTGACTACAGAAATTGAACTCAGGTGTGATAAACCACAGTTAAGTTATTTTTTAACAAGGGGGGCAATCACTTTTTCACACAGGGCCATGTAGATTTGGAGTTTTTTTTCTCCCTTAATAACGTAAACCTTCATTTAAAAACTGCATTTTGTGTTCAATTATGTTATCTTTGACTAATAGTTAAATGTGTTTGATGATCAGAAACATTTTGTGTGACAAACATGCAAAAGAATAAGAAATCAGGAAGGGGGCAAATAGTTTTTCACACCACTGTATCTCACATCTGGTAAATACATAATTATAGCAGCCCCACATCAGCAAAACTAACAAACTATTAATGTCATCTAGATATTCTTACCAGAGCTGTAGTGCTATTTCTTTATGAACCAGAACACTTATGAGACACACATGTGTGTACACACAGTTATCTCAGGACCGGTAACACACACATACACACACACACACACACTACAATTTATCACTGATGTTACCTTTTTATATGTTGCAAAAAAAATAATATTTCTATGCCTCTTCATTTCATTAGTTAGCATTAGCTAGCAACACAGCTACATTCTCTGGCAACTTTTAAGGTGGAATGTTTCTGTGTATTTTACTCAGTGCAGGAGTTAACAACTTGAATCACTCAACTCACTTTAAGGTAACTACGGCAACTTAAACCCTGTTTCTCCTCACCTGGAGAGAAAAGTGATTAAATGTGGTGCCGGTGCGCTCCGACAGAACTACAGCTGTGATTCTAACCCATAACAGTCCTACTGCCAGCACCAACACACACATTTACACATAATGATATATATATAAACAACACCTACCAAGAACATGATCTGAGCAGTTACTCTGTTTATCTAATGATACGGCAGCAGCAGGAGTGTGTGACATTGTGTGTGTGTTTACTCTATAGTAACACTTAGAGCTTTAGGATCCAAACCTCATCGTTATCATTTTCAGAAAACCAGCTCGGAGGAATTGTCCCTTAATGATAAATCTTTTAAATGTGAAATATCTCTCTCTCTCTCTCACACACACACACACACACACACGTACACACACGTTCTGGGCGAGCTGTATATAAACTTTCTGATTCATTCAGTAAAAATACAACATGTTCCCCTGAGTGGAGAATCTGAGCCCCGAGCTGGAGGAGGGTCGAACACATTTCATTTGTTTTTTTTTAGGAAAATTATGTGGACGTCACAAAAAGGACAAATCTGAAGAGTGGGATTGTTTTATAAGAATTGACACAAGCTGTACACACACTACAGAGACTCATGTGACTGTCCTTAATGATCAAAAAGTGAATTTTACTGCCACAGTTTATAAATCCTCTACACTAATGAGGGAATCTGCATGGGTTTAATACTGCTTGTCTACTGAACTGCTTCTGTAACACAGATCTGGCAACCCTGTTCATAACAGATAGACACAGATGTAGTGAAATAATACTCAGTAACAGAACTAATGTTCATCTCTGAGAATGTCACTGCTGCTTTTAAACCCTGCAGCTCACACAGTGCAGTTAGTTTGTGTCTCAGCTGCAGTTTGTGTGATTAGTTACAGTGTTGTAGTAAATTTCACAGTCATTTCAGACACACTGCAGTCGCATCAAGTCAGGTTTTGTGCTGCAGCTTCTCACATACGTACATCTGACCCAAAGACTCTGTGACAAATCCTCAGTGTGCAGTGAAAAGAAACAATCTTCCTCCTCAGGACATTGATGATGAACCTAAAACCTCTGCTTCAGTCTCACTATTAGAGAATGTGTCTTACTGAGGAGCAGGTCATGTGACTCTCAGAGAGATGATCTTACCACAGTGTCTCCAGTTTACAGTCAGGATTCTCCAGTACAGCAGAGACACACTTCACTCCTGAGTCTCCTAGATTATTATTATAGGACAGATACAGGTGTCTCAGGTGTGAGGGGTTTGATCTCAGAGCTGAAGTCAGAGCAGCACAGCCTTCATCTGAGACACCACAACCACACAACCTGCAGAGACACAATGACACACACTTCATCAACACATTTACATCCTGGTTTATTATTTTATTTTTAAGATGTTGAGTCTACAAAATGCTTCTCTAACAGACTTATAGTGCACTATACAGGGGGAATAAACTTGATTCTCCATAACCTTTGTTTAATAACACTAGACATTTATATAACACTATAGATTTATATTACTGCAGAATCACGGAAGTAAAAGTCTGAATCGGTGAAAAACAAACACCATCATTAATTTAAACCAAGTTATACTAATTTCAGGCCTAAAGTGTTACTTTTGAGGAGAATCAAAACTCATGTCTTTAATAAACAATATTACTGACTGATAATTTATTACTAAATAAAGTTTTACAGTAAATAAAATGTACAGTACTGTGTAAAAGTCTTAGACACATGTACATAAGTGCTGTAGAGCGAGGATGACTTTTGTACAGTAACAAGTACCACAAAGGAGTACAAGGTCAGCTGAAGGTCAAATGTGTGTTTTAACTTTGTGATTTAAATATCTGACTCCAAGACTTTTAATTAATTATCTTATAATGTATAATCTTTTAGTTATTGTTAGAAGTGTAATATCTCAGTGTTGTATTTACGTATAAGCTGGCCAAAGCCAAAACAAGGAAAAATAAAGTATCAGTTTTCTATTAACAGAATAAGGATTATATAAGACTTCTAAACTCCTCCCACTGTCCAGAACATTCTGTAGAGCTTCAGAAACCTGTACAGCACATGACACCTTACACACGCTCAGAGAAGTCACTGAATCGGTGTGTGTGTGTGCGTGCGCATGTGTTGGGGGCGTGGCCTTGTATGTAGATTACCCTGACAGTTTCCCTGTGACTAGAGTGTGGGCGTGTCCTGTCTCAGGCCATTATCATATAGGCAGACTGTACCTCTCATTGGATTTATACAGATTGTATAAAGTGAGAATATTTTGGTGTTTTCGGTTAATTTTAGCGACGCATTTCAGAAAGATGTGAGAGAGCGGAGACTGAGACGGCTGAAAGCGAACCCGTTCATTTTCTTTATTTTACAAAAGCACAGTGATTTATGGATATTGTGAGTGTACATAAATAAATGTAGACCCTTTACAGATTTAAATGATGTACTACACTTATGCACACGATAAAAAACGACGGCCAATTTTAAGTTCTTTTCACAGTTACAAGGAAAAAATACAAGCTGTCCTGCCGGCCGAGTGCTAATTATTAAATAAACTGCCCTGGAACGACCCTTTGGTGACCTGCATTGTTCTAACCATTCAGTACACAGATACCAAAAATGGTTGGGAAAAATAAACCCTCTTTTAAACCCACTTATGTTGGGGGTGTTATAAGGCATTTCACAGCCGTTTCTCCTGCATTTTGAACCTGTAATCTAATGAACTCAACATACGGAAAAAGGGATTTTTCTGCAGCAACTGGTCGACTGTAATATTGTGAATGTTCAGTTATATAAAAGGAAAACCAAAATTAATTGCTAAAGAAGGCTAACTGTTATCCATTAGCCACTAACCTACCCATCGCCCGAAGATGTAACTCCATATCAGTCCGGTTTTTAATTTTATATGACTAATATCACTTTATATCACTAAACAGGTGAAATTAAGGCGATCATGGTGAAATAACTCTCTTATATCCACACACAACATGTCTATTGTTACTGAAAGCCAGTACAAGTTACAGTTAGCAGTATTAACCTCACAGTGTGTCTAAATTCAGCAGACAAGATTAATAAACAATAACTTTAAAACAGAGCGTATCTGATACTCAATGTATTTTCTGATGGTCACCATATTAGTAGAAAATCACCTGCTGCTGATCATGACAGATATTATTATACACATATCTCACATCTGGTAAATACCTAATTATAGCAGCCCCACATCAGCAAAACTAACAAACAATGTGATCTAGATATTCTTACCAGAGCTGTAGTGCTATTTCTTTATTTCATCTCTTCATTTCATTAGTTAGCATTAGCTAGCAACACAGCTACATTCTCTGGCAACTTTTAAGGTGGAATGTTTCTGTGTATTTTACTCAGTGCAGGAGTTAACAACATGAATCACTCAACTCACTTTAAGGTAACTACGGCAACTTAAACCCTGTTTCTCCTCACCTGGAGAGAAAAGTGATTAAATGTGGTGCCGGTGCGCTCCGACAGAACTACAGCTGTGATTCTAACCCATAACAGTCCTACTGCAAGCACCAACACACACATTTACACATAATGATATATATATAGACGACACCTACCAAGAACATGATCTGAGCAGTTACTCTGTTTATCTAACGATACGGCAGCAGCAGGAGTGTGTGACATTGTGTGTGTGTTTACTCTATAGTAACACTTAGAGCTTTAGGATCCAAACCTCATCGTTATCATTTTCTGAAAACCAGCTCGGAGGAATTGTCCCTCAATGATAAATCTTTTAAATGTGAAATATCTCTCTCTCTCTCTCACACACACACACACATACGTACACACACGTTCTGGGCGAGCTGTATATAAACTTTCTGATTCATTCAGTAAAAATACAACATGTTCCCCTGAGTGGAGAATCTGAGCCCCGAGCTGGAGGAGGGTCGAACACATTTCATTTTGTTTTTTAGGAAAATTGTGTGGACGTCACAAAAAGGACAAATCTGAAGAGCGGGATTGTTTTATAAGAATTGACACAAGCTGTACACACACTGCAGAGACTCATGTGACTGTCCTTAATGATCAAAAAGCCTCCAGTTTACAAATTTATAAGGAGCAGGTCATGTGACTCTCAGTGAGATGATCTTACCACAGTGTCTCCAGTTTACAGTCAGGATTCTCCAGTACAGCAGAGACACACTTCACTCCTGAGTCTCCTAGATTATTATTACAGGACAGATTCAGTTCTCTCAGGTGTGAGGGGTTTGATCTCAGAGATGAAGTCAGAGCAGCACAGCCTTCATCTGAGACACAACAACCATACAACCTGCAGAGACACAATGACACACACTTCATCAACACATTTACATCCTGGGTTAATATTCACAGTGCTTTAAATTATTTGTCCCTTCTTTTTATGTTTTTTTGTATATTTGTCACACTTAGATGATTCAGAAAATCAAATTTTAATATTACACAAACACAGATATCCAAATTAAATAGAAAATGCAGTTTTTAAATAATGATTTAATTTTTCATATCACACAATAACACACACTTCAACATTACATCCTGGTTTATTATTATTATTATTATTATTATTATTATTATTATTATTATCAGTGAGTAATTTATTTGTGCACTGTAAAAAAATTCTTGCTACTCCAACTAAAAAATTTCTAGTGACCTGTTGCATCTAAAATTTTTAGTTGGCTCAATTTAAGTTGTGTAAACTATTTTGTTTTTGCTGTGCTGATTACCTCTAAATGTACACACAAATTGAAATAAAACATTCTGTCAACTAAATGTTCTATGCTGAATAAACATGCCTAGTTAGGCCAACAAGCAGTCTCAAATTGAAATATAATGTTGTGTCAATTAAATGTTCCAAGTTGACTGAAAGGTACATTTTGAATTGGAAATTATGCTTGCATAATTATAAAATTAACATCTTAAAGTTTACTTGAGTAGGTTATTCACTGTAGCCACATTTCAAATAACATGACACATTCCTCTAAATTTGAATATTTTTTTTATGCAAACTTTAAACACCTGTTAAAGACTATCAACATTGATTAAGTGCAATCCAGCTACTCTTTCAACAAATAAACAACTGCTGCATTGTTATAACAAAATATGCAAATAACATTCCAAAATGCAAGAATGAAACTGTGCCCTTAACATTCATGTTACAAAGCTTACTAATATCACACTCAGTCAAAACAGTATACTGGATAAATAGACTTCTGCCTTGTAGAACAAAACATACTGATATTTCTCAGTAAAAACGTGCAGTGGCTTATTTGAAAATAATAAAATATTTACTTTAACTCAGAAATGTTTTAAGCTAAAAAAAAAAAAAGTAAATGTTGTGAAATAATTTTGCCAAGCTCCAAGATTGTTTGCAGATGCAGTAAGCACTGTTTCCCAGATATTCTCCCTAATACCTGAAATACAAAAAGAAAAATATATGAATAACTAATTAAGTAACCGTCTGTAGTTCAAAACCATTAAAAATCCTAGACAAAAAATGTCCGTTTAGCCATTATAACCGTTTTCAGACACTATAAGGTTAATGAATGATGAAGTGAGAACATTAAGCTCCCTCAGTGGAGCACTAATGCGCCGTCTTTTTCAAATAGCCTTTGAAATTATCAGTCATTAAAATGATTAAAATGTATGTAACGTAAGTAAACTTTAGCGGTTTCATAGATTAACATTAATGTCAATGTACATACCATCTGAAAAAAAAAATGCGTTAGGAGCTGAAACGAGTGCATTGCCAGATAACTACTGTAACACTCCAAATTATATACATAAACACTCGAAAATATAATGTTCTAAAGCTTGCTGCTGGATAATATACATGTTATAAAGCTAAAATTGCTGATTACTTTGCAGGACAGTTAGTTTCCATGAAGTACTCACCATTTCGGGAGGAAATAGCGGGAAGTTCGAAAATTCTGGAAGAACGCTTTTGCGCATGCGCAGAGGTCCCTCTTGTTCGTCCAACATAAAATTGTTTGTGTGAAGTTAAATGTTTCATGAACACAGTTTTACTCGTTGCCTTGATGAAACTTTCGTAGTTGAGTAATGAAATTTATACAATCATTGAGAAAACATTTTTCTTTTTTGACACCAGCATTATATTAGCCCAACATATATTTCTTTTTTCCAACAACTATTTTCAGGATTTATTTTTTACAGTGTGCACAAAAATGTCAGTTACTAAATCACTGTATAAACTATTAACCGCTGCTTATATTGTGACTCAGAGAGATGATCTTACCACAGTGTCTCCACTTCACAGTCAGGATTCTCCAGTACAGCAGAGAGACGCTTCACTCCTGAGTCTGTTAGTTTATTCTCAGACAGGTCGAGTGTCTTCACAGTCAGATGCAGTTCTCTCAGATTGGAGGTTTCTGAGTTGAGCACTGAGACCAGAGCTTTACCACTTTTCCCTTTAACTTTATGACACCTGATACTGTAGGAAATAAAATAAGACATAATGAACTAACACTAGTACAAATGATCAAACAGATCCTCAAAGCTTTCACTGCACCTTCTCATTTTTATAAACACCAAAAGCACAAACAGCAGTAAGTGTGAAGCTAAAATAAGAGGAGAGGAGGAATCAAACCCCTCCCTCTCCCTCTTCTCATCTTGCACAGTAACCCTTCTTCGTCTCTTATTTAACACTAGAAGCGCTGAGCACCGGTCATTTGACCACACGGGTGACAAAAAATAATACTTCACACTCAATCAAATTCCAGGACGCTCCTTTCATGACTTTTCCTAGATCTGTAAGCTTAATCATTTCACTACGGAGAAATATTCTCTCATAAAATATTGCTGATTATCAATGTGGGAATGAATGGTGAATTGTCGATATTTCACGGAAGCATATATAAAATATATAATATATAATCAGCAATATTTTATAAGGAGATTTAGGGATTTAGCTTTACTGTACTTACACACACATGAAACACTTACACACACATATATGAAACAGTCACACATACATATATACTACTAACTGCTCAAACAACTACATATGAAATACGCGCACACACACCTATGAGACGCGCACATACACACACAACTGCACAGAGTAGCGAACTGTAGCGCTGTAGGGAACTAGTGAGCAACAGATCTTCACTTTAGCGGATTACACGCTTTTACACTCAAACGTCATTAACCCCAGCAAATCTGAAGCACGGATTAATAAAGAAAAAATATCACATCAATTACAATCCTTCTATGAAGATATAATAACAGGAATGTTTTACTAATAACAATGAAATCGGCTCAGTGTGTGTATAACTGCACATTTAATGTGAAAACAAATAAAAGAAAGTTACAATGAAAATTTTAAATACTGTAGACATGGGTGTGAAATTAATAAGGTTAATAAATAAAATAAACTGTTTTGTTTAAATATTGTTGTGTTAAATATCCTGAATAAAAACAACTTCACTGTCAAACGAAATCAGAATATCGATAATGTTTCTCATTATTTCAGGCAACAAGGCATTAATGCTGCAAGAGTTAAAAAGTGTTTTTCACCTCAACTGACAGAAACTGTCTTCCACACATTTAATATCTGCCCTTCAGTCTTATTCATTTGTTCACATGATCGTTATTCTCTTATGTAACTATTTATTTATTCACATTAACACCACTCTGTATCACCTGAAGCTCAAAACATCTTAAAGTAAATCAAAGTGTTTTCAGTTTCTCTCTTTCTACAGTAGAACAGATTTATACAGATTTACTTACGTTGCTTTTCTGGATGCTGCAATCACAGGCATCACCCTCACAAGAACATCTTCTGTTATCTTCTCTGGACTGAAATATTTATTCAGGTCAAATTCCTCCAGATCCTCTGCTGATGTCAGTAACACAAACACCAGAGCAGACCACTGTGAAGGAGAGAGTTCACTTTGTTTTCCAGATTTCAGGTAGTGTTGGATTTCCTCCACTAGAGAATCATCACCCAGTTCATTCAGACAGTGGAACAGATTGATGGATTTCTCTGTAGGAAGATCTTCACTGATCTTCTTCTTAATGTACTGAACTGTTTCCTCTTTGCTCTGTGAGCTACTTCCTGTCTGTGTTACTAAGTCATGTAAGAGTTTCTGATTGAACTCCAGTGAGAGACCCAGAAGAAAGCGGAGGAAAAGATCCAGATGTCCAGTCTTACTGTCTAAGGCCTGTAGTACAGCACTAATGTGGACATCTGAGATTGTCTTAAAGGACCGACTCGGTTTAAGAACATTTCTCTTTTCCCTCATGAACATCAGGTGCACATACAGAGCTGCGAGATGCTCCTGAATACTCAGATGAACAAAGCAGTACACTTTACTCTGGTGAAGCCCAAACTCCTCTCTGAAGATCTGCGTACACACACCTGAGTACACTGCTGTTTCTCTCACATCAATGCCACACTCTCTCAGGTCTTCATCATAGAAGATCAGGTTGTGTTTCTCCAGCTGCTGAAAAGCCAGTCGTCCCAGTTTGAGAAGCATTTCTTCATCACTCTCCTGCTTCTTTGAGTACTTTTCTCTTATGATGTTTATCTGAATGATGAGGAAGTGTGTGTACATTTGAGTCAGAGTCTTGGGGATCTCTCCTCTCTCTGCTTCACCCAACATTCTCTCTAGAACAGCGGCTGAGATCCAGCAGAAGACTGGGATGTGACACATGATGTAGAGGCTTCTTAATGACTTCAGGTGTGTGATGATGTCATTGGCCAGGCTCTGATCACTGATCCTCTTCCTGAAGTACTCCTCCTTCTGTGGGTCATTGAACCCTCGTACCTCTGTGACTCGATCGACACACTCAGAGGGGATTTGATCAGCTGCTGCAGGTCGGGAGGTGATCCAGATGAGAGCAGAGGGAAGCAGATTCCCTTTGATCAGGTTTATCAGCAGCACAGGCACTGATGCTGATTCAGTTACATCACACACTCTCACTGTGTTCTGGAAATCCAGAGAGAAACGACACTCGTCCAATCCATCAAAAATGAACAGAACCTTTTCCAAACTGGACATTTCTGTTTCTTTTGTTTCCTTAAAACAGACATGAAGGAGCTCCATCAGACTCAGTTTCTGCTCCTTCATCAGATTCAGCTCTCTGAAAGGAAGTGGAAATATGAGGTGGACGTCCTGATTTGTTTCCCCTTCAGCCCAGTCCAGAATGAACTTCTGCACAGAGACTGTTTTTCCGATGCCAGCGACTCCCTTTGTCAGCACAGTTCTGATGGGTTTGGGTTTTTTAGATAAGGGCTTTGTCAGCACAGTTCTGATGGGTTTGTCTTGATCAGATAAGGGCTTAAAGATGTCACTGCATTTGATTGGTGTTTCCTCTGTTGTTGTTCTCCTGGACGCTGCCTCGATCTGTCTCACCTCATGTTCTTTATTGATGTCTCCACTGTCTCCCTCTGTGATGTAGAGCTCTGTGTAGATCTCATTCAGGAGTGTTCGGTTCTCCTGATTTATTATCACTCCATTTACACACTCAAACTTCTTCATCAGATTTAATCTGAACTTCTTCTGGAATTCATTTACAGCAGCAGATTCTTGGTCGTGTCTGTGACAGAGTGAAGTAGGAAGACATGGTGAGACATGGGGGTTAATTATTAAAGATCACAGTGGTCTGAGTGGTTACCACAGACAGTTCTTTATGATTTTGTCACTCTGTATATCTCCTGTATGTTTGTTATTATCTAATCACTCTGTATGAAATAACAGCAGAGAGGTTTTTAACACCAGTGTGTGATGTAGTTAGTGTTGATCTTACCCTGTATCTGTAATAATGATCTGTTCCTTTCCGTCTCCTGTCTTCTGTGGATCACTGAGAACAAACTAACATTGTTAAAGACAATAACCTCAACTACTTAAATACTACAGCCGAACTTTTAGTCCTAATGTTCTTTCTCTATACTGCTTATCCTCTACATGGTTGCTGTAAACCTAGTGTTTTCAATTTAAAAAAATTATTTAACATTCGAATAAAAATATAGTAGAACTGGAAAAAAAATCTGATCATTTTAATTTGAAGTTTACTATTTTTATGTTTACTAAGTTTACAGTCATTAGAGATGTAACAGAATATTACTACATCATACAGAATGAACAGATAATGTGTTTTACTCTGAGAACTATGGGATGTTACCTGTGTACAGATGAGGAGACGCCACGTTTAAAGGTCGTAGGAACCTCCATAGACCGATCACTCTTCATGGAGACACAGCTGGGTTCTGGTGAGTCTGATCTCTTTCTCTTGAGTTTACTGTACAACATTATAGAGTGGACATGAGACAGAATGTTCAAGTGGCTGGATTTGTTGCCATTGGAAAAAAAAAAAAGCTTTACAATTTCAAATAATTGTGTCAAGCCTGTCCCATCATTACTGTGAAGCCTGTATAGGGAGACGTCTCAGATCATAGCTTTAGTGTCTCAGGTTTACTCTTCACTGTTTAACGATATTTTTAAGGACATCATTTTATAATGAACAGAATCTGGGGTTTTTGAATGGTTACAGTGTTAAGTTATTGTTTTCGTGTCAGTGTCACAGTCATGTTGTTGATCTTGATATTAATCTGTACATCACTTTGAACACAAAGTAGCCAATGAAGCAATAACTTTAATCGATTTATACCAAGATCTGAATTTGAGCTCTAATTTAATTGAATAATTTTGTACGAGTGCTTTAATACAGTGACTTGCACAAATATTCGGCCCCCTTGAACTTTTCCACATTTTGTCACATTACAGCCACAAACATGAATCAATTTTATTGGAATTCCACGTGAAAGACCAATACAAAGTGGTGTACACGTGAGAAGTGGAACAAAAATCATACATGATTCCAAACATTTTTTACAAATAAATAACTGCAAAGTGGGGTGTGTGTAATTATTCAGCCCCCTTTGGTCTGAGTGCAGCAGTTGCCCATAGACATTGCATGATGAGTGCTAATGACTAAATAGAGTGCACCTGTGTGTAGGCCGAATACTTTTACAAAACACTGTATTTAGATAACACAGTGATAAACACAAACAAATTGGCCTCTGTTTTAATTCAAGGTTTTCAGATAAATTCTTTCTATGTGATCACTAGAGATGTAACAGAATATTACTACATCATACAGAATGAACAGATCATGTGTTTTACTCTGAGAACTATGGGATGTTACCGGTGTACAGATGAGGAGACGCCACGTTTAAATTTCCAAGGAAGATCCATAGACTCATTACTCTTCATGGAGACACAGCTGGGTTCTGGTGAGTCTGATCTCTTTATCTGGAGTTTACTGAACAACATTATTGTTAGAATTATTTTATATATAAAGGAGTTGATTCTACTCTCTTGTTCTCTTCCACATAGATCTGATATTAACGTGTTAAATCTTTCCTGCTGTTATCTTCCTGTCTCCTCTTGCATCTGTTCTTAAAGGTGTGAACGCTCCCACGCTCACCTTCCCATACTCTCTTTATGTCTCTCTCTTCCCCTCTCTCTCCATCTCCCTCTGTCTCCTTCCCCCTCTCCCCCTAACTCGAGCCAACATCTTGTGATCTGTCTCTGCACGGACACCTCTATCTTCCTCTCCTTTGATTCTTCAGGATCTCACCAGGACATTTACAGTGGTTCATGCTCTTTGTAGTAACATGTGTCTATAGCCCAGGCGTTTGGTCAAATATATATAAACCCCATCTTTTGCTGTTAATAAACAGAGACCTTTCTGACAGACAACGTGTGTGTGTGTGTTTGACTGAATCTCTCCTGGCGCCAGAAAAGCTTACCGAAGCACAGCGGACAGACCGAGCAACTCGCCTCTCCTACTACAAAACTTTAGAAAAACTTTACAATTATAGAGTGGACATGAGACAGAAATTAATTATCTAATATCATGATTCAGAATACCAGGAGAGACTCGATATGAGCAGCAAGTCGTCAAATTACAATAATTCTATTTAATAATCTTCATGAGCTCCACTTCATCTTACACGTGAGAAGTGGAACGAAAATCATACATGATTCCAAACATTTTTTACAAATAAATAACTGCAAAGTGGGGTGTGTGTAATTATTCAGCCCCCTTTGGTCTGAGTGCAGTCAGTTGCCCATAGACATTGCCTGATGAGTGCTAATGACTAAATAGAGTGCACCTGTGTGTAATCTAATGTCAGTACAAATACAGCTGCTCTGTGACGGCCTCAGAGGTTGTCTAAGAGAATATTGGGAGCAACAACACCATGAAGTCCAAAGAACACAGCAGACAGGTCAGGGATAAAGTTATTGAGAAATTTAAAGCAGGCTTAGGCTACAAAAAGATTTCCAAAGCCTTGAACATCCCACGGAGCCACTGTTCAAGCGATCATTCAGAAATGGAAGGAGTATGGCACAACTGTAAACCTACAGAGACAAGGCCGTCCACCTAAACTCACAGGCCGAACAAGGAGAGCGCTAATCAGAAATGCAGCCAAGAGGCCCATGGTGACTCTGGACGAGCTGCAGAGATCTACAGCTCAGGTGCGGGAATCTGTCCATAGGACAACTATTAGTCGTGCACTGCACAAAGTTGGCCTTTATGGAAGAGTGGCAAGAAGAAAGCCATTGTTAACAGAAAACCATAAGAAGTCCCGTTTGCACAACAAACATGTGGAAGAAGGTGCTCTGGTCAGATGAGACCAAAATGGAACTTTTTGGCCAAAATGCAAAACACTATGTGTGGCGGAAAACTAACACTGCACATCACTCTGAACACACCATCACCACTGTCAAATAAGGTGGTGGCAGCATCATGCTCTGGGGTGCTTCTCTTCAGCAGGGACAGGGAAGCTGGTCAGAGTTGATGGGAAGATGGATGGAGCCAAATACAGGGCAATCTTAGAAGAAAACCTCTTGGAGTCTGCAAAAGACTTGAGACTGGGGCGGAGGTTCACCTTCCAGCAGGACAACGACCCTAAACATGAAGCCAGGGCAACAATGGAATGGTTTAAAACAAAACATATCCGTGTGTTAGAATGGCCCAGTCAAAGTCCAGATCTAAATCCAATCGAGAATCTGTGGCAAGATCTGAAAACTGCTTTTCACAAACGCTGTCCATCTAATCTGACTGAGCTGGAGCTGTTTTGCAAAGAAGAATTGGCAAGGATTTCAGTCTCTAGATGTGCAAAGCTGGTAGAGACGTACCCTAAAAGACTGGCAGCTGTAATTGCAGCAAAAGGTGGTTCTACAAAGTATTGACTCAGGGGGCTGAATAATTATGCACACCCCACTTTTCAGTTATTTATTTGTAAAAAATGTTTGGAATCATGTATGATTTTCGTTCCACTTGTCGCGTGTACACCACTTTGTATTGGTCTTTCACGTGGAATTCCAAAAATAATTGATTCATGTTTGTGGCTGTAATGTGACAAAATGTGGAAAAGTTCAAGGGGGCCGAATACTTTTGCAAGCCACTGTATTTAGATAACACAGTGATGAACACAAACAAATTGGCCTCTGTTTTAATTCAAGGTTTTCAGATAAATTCTTTCTATATGATCATTAGAGATGTAACAGAATATTACTACATCATACAGAATGAACAGATAATGTGTTTTACTCTGAGAACTATGGGATGTTACCTGTGTACAGATGAGGAGACTCCACGTTTAAATCTCAAAGGACGATCCATAGACTGATCACTCTTCATGGAGACACAGCTGGGTTCTGGTGAGTCTGATCTCTTTATCTGGAGTTTACTGAACAACATTATAGAGTGGACATGAGACAGAAATTAATTGTCTAATATTATGATTCAGAATACCAGGAGAGACTCGATATGAGCAGCAAGTCGTCAAATCACAATAATTCTATTTAATAATCTTCATGAGCTCCACTTCATCTTACACACTAGATAACTGCACCAGAGTGTGTAGCATACAGAGCTCATCACACACTCTTTTAATACTGACAATGTTAAAAAGTAAAATATATATATATATATATATTGTGATTATTTCCCTTCAGGACCTCAAACAAATGCTGTCAGGATAGTGGGAATAGATTTAATGTGGATAATTATAGAGTGTGTGTCGCTCTCAGTCTGGTTTTTATTTCCAGTTCACATCAATCAACCTTTTTACATGAAATGCACACGCAAGCATGCGGCCTTGTTTCTGGCTCTGCACACGCGACCAAGCATTCTCTCTCTCTCTCTCTCTCTCTCTCTCTCCCTCTATCTCTCACACAAACACTCCTCAGATGTGTGTTCTTTTCTGTCACTTTACTTGACTCCGCCCCTCACCATAGACTTAAGCTTTAATTAATAGTCATATTTTATTGCTGCTACTCGGCTTTTCCTTGAATTTTAAGTTTTGTTTCTTTAGAAAAGTTACTTAATAATTACGTTTATTTAATGAAGTTTTCATCTTTATTGTCTTCATTGTTAGTTATCAGAGGCACAAAACAACCTCAAGCTAAATTTAAAACCTGAAACCTGAATAAGAGCTATTGAGTAATTGTGCCAATACAATCAATTAATCATTTCAGTAATCAATATATTAATCATTAATCACAACAGTCGTTAGTTGCAGCCCTGCTTTAGTGTACTTAGAGTTTTTCTGTTGCGTTACATCAGTTTTTTTTTTTTTTCAGGAAACCTCCAATCATAGCACACGGGACAAACACCAGGCCAACAGCCTCGTCTCATTCTCTCTGTATGAACTTGGAAAAATAAGACTAAACTGTGTTTAACATGATCACATTACCCAGAATTCACAGCAGATCCACAGTGCAGCCGTCTGAATGTAGTTACTGTAAACTGCTGTATATACGTACACTCCAGTTTATATCACGGTTGGCTTGACCACGATCTAAAATGCAGATTAAAATCAACACGTGTGTGCTGTGCTTGATGTAAGTCACACTCGTGTCTAACACCATTCAGAAGCACAGTGTGTTTGTACTGGTGCTGTGATTTTATATTAATTAAAATAAATAAATAAACTATATAATATACAGTGGTGTGAAAAACTATTTGCCCCCTTCCTGATTTCTTATTCTTTTGCATGTTTGTCACACTTAAATGTTTCTGCTCATCAAAAACCGTTAACTATTAGTCAAAGATAACATAATTGAACACAAAATGCAGTTTGTAAATGAAGGTTTATGTTATTAAGGGAGAAAAAAAACTCCAAATCTACATGGCCCTGTGTGAAAAAGTGATTGCCCCCCTTGTTAAAAAAATAACTTAACTGTGGTTTATCACACCTGAGTTCAATTTCTGTAGTCACCCCCAGGCCTGATTACTGCCACACCTGTTTCAATCAAGAAATCACTTAAATAGGAGCTACCTGACACAGAGAAGTAGACCAAAAGCACCTCAAAAGCTAGACATCATGCCAAGATCCAAAGAAATTCAGGAACAAATGAGAACAAAAGTAATTGAGATCTATCAGTCTGGTAAAGGTTATAAAGCCATTTCTAAAGCTTTGGGACTCCAGCGAACCACAGTGAGAGCCATTATCCACAAATGGCAAAAACATGGAACAGTGGTGACCCTTCCCAGGAGTGGCCGGCCGACCAAAATTACCCCAAGAGCGCAGAGACAACTCATCCGAGAGGCCACAAAAGACCCCAGGACAACATCTAAAGAACTGCAGGCCTCACTTGCCTCAATTAAGGTCAGTGTTCGCGACTCCACCATAAGAAAGAGACTGGGCAAAAACGGCCTGCATGGCAGATTTCCAAGGCGCAAACCACTTTTAAGCAAAAAGAACATTAAGGCTCGTCTCAATTTTGCTAAAAAACATCTCAATGATTGCCAAGACGTTTGGGAAAATACCTTGTGGACCGACGAGACAAAAGTTGAACTTTTTGGAAGGTGCGTGTCACGTTACATCTGGCGTAAAAATAACACAGCATTTCAGAAAAAGAACATCATACTAACAGTAAAATATGGTGGTGGTAGTGTGATGGTCTGGGGTTGTTTTGCTGGTTCAGGACCTGGAAGGCTTGCTGTGATAGATGGAACCATGAATTCTATTGTCTACAAAAAAATCCTGAAGGAGAATGTCCGGCCATCTGTTCGTCAACTCAAGCTGAAGCGATCGTGGGTGCTGCAGCAGGACAGTGACCCAAAACACACCAGCAAATCCACCTCTGAATGGCTGAAGAAAAACAAAATGAAGACTTTGGAGTGGCCTAGTCAAAGTCCTGACCTGAATCCTATTGAGATGTTGTGGTATGACCTTAAAAAGGCGGTTCATGCTAGAAAACCCTCAAATAAAGCTGAATTACAACAATTCTGCAAAGATGAGTGAGCCAAAATTCCTCCAGAGCGCTGTAAAAGACTCGTTGCAAGTTATCGCAAACTCTTGATTGCAGTTATTGCTGCTAAGGGTGTCCCAACCAGTTATTAGGTTCAGGGGGCAATTACTTTTTCACACAGGGCCATGTAGGTTTGGATTTTTTTTCTCCCTAAATAATAAAACCCCTCATTTAAAAACTGCATTTTGTGTTTACTTGTGTTATCTTTGACTAATAGTTAAATGTGTTTGATGATCAGAAACATTTTGTGTGACAAACATGCAAAAGAATAAGAAATCAGGAGGGGGGCAAATAGTTTTTCACACCACTGTACATTGTAGTTGTGTCTCTGCAGGGTCTCACTAAAATGCCGATGTGTCCCAGTCAGAGTGAGAGTTTAACACCCTGTGGTAGTGATATTGCAGTCGTTGGATATGTTGCCATTACAGAGAAAAATAAATGTAATACAATTTAATATAAAGTGTTTTGTGTCGACACTGCCTGTTCATTATTGTGAAGCCTGTATAGCGATATGTCTTATATCATGACATTAGTGTATTGTCTCATGACTACTGTTTACTTTTTAACTGCACTTTTTAAGGACATCTTTTCACAATGAACAGAATCTGGGATTTTTGTCAGGTGATGTCTGTGTTAGTTATTATTTTCATGAATACTCACTACATATATTAGATATGAATGTTCAGTGACTAAAACACTAGGACACAGTAACTTACTGCTTTTCTGAGGGCGGGGTCTCATTCTCTGTCTCCAGATCAGGCGTCTCCATGTTTGAATATTAGTGTATGTACAGAGAGCTCATGGACACACTGCTGAATCCTGAAGATGCTGATCTCTACTGCTGGAATAAATTACACTCCTAAACACACAACAACAATCATGCAGTTAATAAACTTGATTTACGGAAATTGTATTTAGTCAGATATAATCACAGCAGAGGGTTTATGAGCTTTATGCAGTGTGTCATGTCATGCAGGAGCAGAGAGAGAGAGAGAGAGAGAGAGAGAGAGATTTCTGTTTGTGTAGTATATAGGGAATATATATCACTCAGGTAAAGTCTGAATCTACATGTTCTGGATATTTAGGAGTAAAGGGCAGGTGAAAAGGGTTAAACATGATCAGGACGAAACTGACAAAATGTCCAAATCTAAAAGAGTTCCATCAGAATGACATGTTGGTCTTCAGCAGGATCCTGATACTATATTGTATTGAAACACAGAACTGAGTCCACAGTGTTTCTTCCGCTCCTGAATACAGTGTGGTACAGCGACAGCACAGCTGTGTGTGTGTGTGAGTTCCTCTACCTTATACACTCACTCCTCCTTTAACGCTCCAGGGTCCAGCTAATGACGTCACCGACAAATACGTTAGATGTAGTTCAGCATGGTGTCCACTAGGGGAAACTGGGACGTGGTGAATTTACGCCGAATTATTATTATTTTTTTTTACAAGAGTTGGAAGAATTTATTCATGAACGTGATCACAATCGGTTATTTCACAAAATAATCACAAAAAAACTAAACTAAACGATATACAGGAAAGTAAATAACACCGCGCGCTGGACTTCCCCCAAAATCAGATCTTAAACTTTATTATTCTTTTGTTCCAGATTATTAAATCTAAATTCACACAAACACTCTGAATGTGTAATTAATGATAAACAGAGGAGATAAACTCGAGTATATAACACACACAGGAGATAAACACTTCAGTTCTGCTGACATCTGTAACGGTCACTACAACGTATATACCATTGCATGTATGCAGGTATGTCTTTTGCCCTTTTTAGGTGTGTTGCCCCGCCCCCGGTGCGTGCGCTGGAGAGGTGTGTGAGAAGACGTAGGCGAAATAGGAGCATGTGTGCTGCTCTCCTCCCGACGCGTTTCCTACACTTACATTTTGATCTTTTTCTAACTCATACTTTTGTATTGTGTTTTTGTGACGTCAAGAGAAAAGGATAAAAGTTTGTATTAAACACCGCTTTGTCTCTGAGCTCCTTTTTTTCTCTGGTTATCCGGCACAAGACGTCACAATTGGCGCCCGAACTTCTAATTCTGGACTCAGATGTTAACACATTTTATTTGTCATCCGACAACTGATTTTGGTTTTTCTAGGGGGGAAACGCTCCAATTCACGGACTTTATTCGGATGTTCTAGAAGTTTCATGCGACGCCGCATGGTGTGTGGGACGGTAAGATTAGCTTGCTAATGTGCTCTTGCACGTGTCTAGACATGTCGGCTGTTGTATTGTAACTAGTAATATAACTCTATTTGGTGCTTTGTGCTCTGTCAAACTCTTTTAATTGAAATTATTACCCGATTTTGTGCTTCGGGTTGCACATTTTGTATTTGACTTTATTTCACTTTGGAGTAGACTTTAATACCTTGTGATGAGTCTATTGACTGACTTTCATATTTTTCACTCACGGACTAACATTAACAACTAATTTTATCTCGCCCGTGGATATTTTTGCGAAGCCGAATTTCTTTTTTTCTCAGCGAAAATTCGTTGCTTGTGAGCATTTTTTTTTTTCTTCTTTTTTTGGTGCTTGGCATACTTGAACAGATCTGCGGAGAAACTCCCACTGGTTTGTTCCTTTTTCTTTTCCTTCACCAACTCGAATTGAACTGCCTTGAAGCGAACTATTTACAGTTTCTACTTCATTTGTGATGCATATTCTATACATAAATTGTACATTTGTTTAACTGTGACATTTCAACAGCATACTTGTGTGACCTGTTTAATTCTAAATTGTCCTTAGTGAACTGAACATTGTGCATATTTGCCTGAATTTGATTTCTTTTGTAATACTTTAAACATTTTCTATTGTTTCACATTTAAATTTGTAATTTGAGTGATTGGGTACGTACAGCAATGGCTACTCACCCCGACTTTGAGTCTGATTCAATTTACCCTTTATCTGAACCTGCCTGTAGACAGAAACAGAGGTCACAGAAACAGAAAAGTTTAGAATATCAAGTGGAAGCCCTAACAGCTGAAGTGTCAGTTTTACAAAAATGTCTAAGTGATTCTCTTGAGTTGCAACAGAAAGTGTTAAGACGCCTCGAACCTCGTGGCATTGATACAACGGAGGGGAAAAGAACAC
This sequence comes from Channallabes apus, assembly GCA_030522415.1. Lineage (NCBI taxonomy): Eukaryota > Metazoa > Chordata > Actinopteri > Siluriformes > Clariidae > Channallabes > Channallabes apus. The sequence continues at coordinate 13,039,226 of CM060105.1, read as the reverse complement.
AGCTACCTCCAAGGGCCAGCTCCACTCCACACATCCCGTCGGACCGTGTGCCATACCAAGGTATGAATACTGTTGATGGTTGTGCAACGAACATAACGTTTTCTCCACAATTGAATACTTCGGACGTGACCAATACCAGTAGAATTCTGGCATCTGTGCTCTATCAGTCAAGGCTGGAGCCACCTGTGTTTACAGGTGATGGACGTGTACATCCTGAAGAGTGGTTACAGTCTGTCAATGGGTACAGAACTTCACTTGACTTAAATGACGCACAAATTCTCCTTAGCCTACCTCGATTTTTGGGGAAAGAGCCAAAGAAGTGGTTTTCAGTTCTCAGTTCACATATCACTTCATGGACACGATTTTGTGAGTTGTTCAAAACAGTCTTTCTTCCATCTGATAACCAGGAACAAATCATGAGAGGTATCTTGGACCGTTTCCAAACTCCCGAGAAGCCTTTCCCTACTTTTGTGGCTCATATGTTAAGTGAGTTCAAAAAATTGAAAACTCCGCCACCTGAAGTAGATTTAATCTGTAAACACTCACTCGAAAAGTACAGAATTTCCCTCTATGGTACGTCTGTTCCCTCTGGAATAGATCTCCTTCTTAGAGCTCATGAGCTACATGTTGTTTTGGGCTCAGGTGCATGTCTTCCAGTCATGGTGAAGGACAAGACAAAGATGAACAAGGAAATTCACTGCTTCAAATGCTTACTTCCTGGTTTCACTTCACGCACTTGTCCGAAATGTAATTCATTTTCTGAGACAGATTCGCGTCATGTTGAACCTGTAGATGCTCAGTTAACGTCTTCTCTTTCTGGAAGTTTAAACATGACGGAACATAGTTATGCGCACGATAGGCAATCGTCTGACAGGCACTTGGGAAACTTCAGAGGAGGGAGGACGATTCGCAGAGGCAATCCTCTCTCCAAACAATGACTCCGCCTCTTTTTTCTACCGAAGATGAATCGTGCTTACATGTTCTCAGTCATGTTGAAGATACTGCATCCCCTTCTTTTTGGAACACTCCATTCAGAGTGAAAATTAATCTTAATGGCCAAGTGTTAGAAGCTACTTTAGACACTGGGGCATCTCTTTCGGCGGTTCGAGCTGATATTGTTCAAACTCACCCTAAATTGAAGGCTAACATTAAACCATGGGCTACTTCACCAATTTTACTCGCCGATGGCAGTACTTGTGATCCTGTTGGCGTTACCTGGTTGAATTTTGGGTTCATGGGAGAGCGCTTCTATCAGCGTTTTGCTGTTGTTACACATCTGCCATCTACCCTGGTCCTTGGTATGGATTTCATGCAGCGTGCTTCCGTCACTATTAACATTCCTTCAAGAACAGTTGTTATTGGGAACAATCCCTTAATTGCTGATGAAATGGAGGGCTGTGACATAAATGATCCAAATAGTAGTCTGTTCCTCAGGGATGTCTCATCTTCTGTACTTTCTCAAAAAATGGATGAAGCTTGTTTAAACTGTACAGAGAGAGAAAAAATTACAAAATTGCTTGAAAACTTTCCTGATCTTTTTGATGGACGCTTAGGACGTACTTCATTAGTCGAGCATCACATCGATACCGGTGACGAAAAAGCAGTTCACTTACCTCCTTACAGAACATCTCCTGCAAAAAAACAGTTAATCGAAGAACAAATAGGGAAAATGTTAAAGGAAGGAATCATCGAACCCGCAGCTGGACCGTGGGCTGCCCCTGTTGTCATTGTTCACAGGCCAGGTAACGAACCACGATTTTGTGTTGACTATCGAGGATTAAACCAACTTACGGTTAAAGACTCGTATCCATTACCGAGAGTTGATGAATCCCTGGACTTCCTCGCTAGAGGGAAATTCCTGACAACGATTGACCTCTCTCGGGGGTATTGGCATGTTCCCATGGCTGAAAGCTCTAGACCTAAAACCGCTTTTGTGTCACATTGCGGTCTTTTCCAATTCCGTGTTCTTCCTTCTGGGGTTATGTAACGCCCCCGCGACGTTCCAAAGATTGATGAACAGTGTTCTGGCTGGCCTTATCTACAAATCCTGTGCTGTTTATCTTGACGATATCGTCATGGCTTCACCCACCTTCGAACAACACCTCGAAGATCTAAAAGATGTTTTTCTTCGGTTAAGGTCTGCAGGCTTGACTATTAAGCTAGCCAAGTGCCAGTTTTGCCGCAAAGAATTTAACTTTTTGGGATACAGAGTCTGTCCAGATGGTATTCTTCCTGATCAAGGAAAAGTCAACGCTGTTATGAACTTTGAAGCCCCTGAGAATGTGAAACAAGTTAGACAATTTTTAGGCCTTTCGGGGTATTACAGAAGATTCATAAAGGATTATGCAAGTCTCGCTGAGCCTTTGTTCACGCTCACAAAGAAAGATAACACTTTTACCTGGGACACTGCATGTCAAGAGTCATTTGAGAGTCTGAAGCAAAAATTGACAACAGCACCCGTATTGAGTTTTCCTGACTTCACCTCACCTTTCTTTCTTCATACCGACGCATGTGACGTTGGTCTTGGGGCCGCATTGATGCAGAAAGATGTGCAAGGTAGAGAAGTGGCGGTGGCATTTGCAAGTAGGGCTCTCCACAAATCAGAAAAACCCTATTCCACTCCGGAAAAAGAGTGTCTTGCAGTCATTTGGGCGCTTGAACATTTCCGACCGTACATTGAAGGCCTACACGTCACGATTTTTACTGACCACAGTGGATTAAAATGGCTGATGTCGCGTCCAAATCCTACAGGTAGACTGGCTCGTTGGTCTCTCCGTCTCCAAGACTTTGACTTCGACGTTATACACAAGCCTGGCGAGTGTAATAAAGTGCCCGATGCACTGTCAAGGAATCCTCTGCAGAGTGATGAATCTCCAGTGGACATATTACCAGAACATGCTATAATCGGCGGACTTGAACTCTGCTCAACAACAACCTTACCTCTTTCTGACAGATCACAAGTGAAACAACTGCAACTTGACGACCCGGTCACTGGTGATCTTCTGCGAATGAAGGAAACAGCATCCCAGTCAAGTGAAGTAGCAGAAGAAGTTTCTCAGTTTTCAGTTCATGATGGACTACTGTATTTTAATGATCCTACATCTGCATGCGGTATCCACCCTCTGAAACGTTTAAAACTGTACGTTCCTGAATCTCTTAAAAACACTGTGCTACAATACTACCATGATCATCCGACCGCTGGTCACCTTGGAATGACAAAAACCTTAGCACGTTTGAAACACAGATTTTTCTGGCCTAACATGTCGTCAGAAGTGAAAAAGTATGTGTCTTCTTGTAAAATCTGCCAATTGACTAAGCCGTGTCAGCGTAAGCCAGCTGGTCTTATGGTCCCAATCCGTCCTCAAAAACCTTGGGAGTTCGTGGGAGTTGACTTTGTCGGCCCTCTACCTCGTACCTCCAATGGAAACGCTTACATCTTGGTCTTTGTAGACTATTTTTCAAAGTGGGTAGAGATTGTGGCAGTGAGAGAAGCAACAGCACAAGTAGCAGCCAGCAGACTGTTGAGTGAAGTGTTCTCGCGTCATGGAGCACCAACGTATCTCATTTCAGATAGGGGTTCCCCCTTTGTGAGTCACCTGTTTGAAAAATTACTCACCCTCATCGGAACTGAACACCGTCTGACTACTGCATATCACCCGCAGACAAATGCAACGGAACGAGTGAACAGAACATTGAAAACGGCAATCAGAGCATACGTTGGCCACAAACACACCTTGTGGGACCGATACATCTCACAGATCTGTTTTGCCTTACGTACGGCTCCTCACGAGAGTACAGGACAATCACCAGCCATGTTGTTGTACGGGCGTGAGTTGAACACTTCTTTGGACTTGGTGACTCAACCAAATGGAGATGACGAGCTTGACATTGACATTCCTTACCTGGAACAGTTGCGGTCTTCATTACGGGAAGCTCATGAACATGCAAAATCGAGCTTGGAAGTTAACCATGAGAAGAGAAAGGAATACTACGACAAGAAAAGACGTGTTCATTATTCAATCGGTGACCTTGTCAGAGTAAGAAATCACCCAAAGTCTGACGCGCTTATGGATTTCACAGCTAAGTTGGCACCACTTTATTCTGGCCCTTACTGTGTCACTCATGTCTTATCTGATGTGAACTACAGACTCAGGAAACTGGATACAGGGGAAGATGCAGGTGTTTTTCATGTCGTTAATATGCAACCTTTCCATACCAGACCTGAGAGTAGGGTACAGGGGACAGATGGGTTTTTGCCTGACTCTGACGTACTTACTGAAGAACTTGAGGGCAGGGTGTCTCCATCTTATTATACAAACTCTTGTTTGGCCAATACATCAAATGTTACTTACGATTCTTTGAGTGACAATGTTTACGATGTGGCCACAGGTGACGGCACTACTTTTGCCCCTGTTGCTAACTTTGACATTTCTACACATGATCTTTATGACCATAATTATGATGACACTAGACAGAGTCATCGCTATGACCTCAGACCTAGACTTGCTCCAAGAGTTACCACAGACTGGTCACGACGGAAATGGACTAATGAATACCATACCGACAGACTAGACTTTAAACGGTAGGGGTTATGATGACTTAAGGTCCTATGGTGTTACATATTTACCTATATTTTGTTATTTCTGATAACACTGTTCCTAATGTTCACATGTAATAATTTGTAGTTTGTTTTGAAATGTCGGTATGTACCCTTGTGAGTATGGCACGGGACGTATTTTTGTAATTCAATGTTTTCATGTTTGAAATTGGATTTACGAATGTTGTCCTTGTATTGTGTACGGCTGGGGACAGCCTCTTCTCTGTAGGGGGGAATCTGTAACGGTCACTACAACGTATATACCATTGCATGTATGCAGGTATGTCTTTTGCCCTTTTTAGGTGTGTTGCCCCGCCCCCGGTGCGTGCGCTGGAGAGGTGTGTGAGAAGACGTAGACGAAATAGGAGCATGTGTGCTGCTCTCCTCCCGACGCGTTTCCTACACTTACATTTTGATCTTTTTCTAACTCATACTTTTGTATTGTGTTTTTGTGACGTCAAGAGAAAAGGATAAAAGTTTGTATTAAACACCGCTTTGTCTCTGAGCTCCTTTTTTTCTCTGGTTATCCGGCACAAGACGTCACAATTGGCGCAGTTTTACTGCTGTTTTTACACAATAACATATAACACCAGTTTTATATTAAATATAAACTCATTATTCAGATATAAAGTCGTTTCTGATAAAGAAATCGCTCACTTTTACTCAGCAGTCCTTGTTGTGCGACATTAATATCACCGCTTCTGCCTGGAATTAAAGTTTATTTGTTTTTTTCCAGCATAAACAAAATGGAGTCTGTGAGAGAATCACTTTCACTTTCTCCGAGTCATGTGTCGTTCAGGGAATCGACTCATTTAGATGAACTCACACAGACTACGTTCTTATTTTTATCCTATTTTAGCTTATTTTATGTGTCGTTCAGGGAATCGAGTCTTGATTCGGCTCATTCGGATGAACTCTGAATCGTACGGAGCTCCTAAAGGGACATGGACAGGGGAAAAATAAACTTTGGAGGAAAAAAAAAATCCACCTTGAGGGGAAAAAAAATGCCAGGCAAAAAAAAAAAATGCGAACCAAAAAAAAAAAAAAAAACCGAGTCGGAAAAAAAAATGAGAGGAAAAAAAATCGAGGCGCAAAAAAAAAAAAAGGACATGGGACTATATATATATATATATAAAAATATATAAGAAAGGGGGATAAACGGGACATGAGAGGGAAAAAAAGACAAAAAAGAACGCGGAGGGAATCGGGACCACGTGACTCATATCCGCGTCAGTCATCCAGCGCCAAAATACAGAAAAGACATACAGTACGTCCGTGCATTTAGCCCACAGTTGTGTTGAAGTACCGTTAGCGCTGTTCACTGTCTGCAATGGAGGAGGACCTAGAAATATTCCTGAGGTCAAGAGGAATACCCCAGGAAACCATACTGCTCATGAAACAAGACAAGGTACGGTCAAATGTATTAGAAGTTATAAGCACAAGTGTTTGTCTACAATCTCTACACTCAACTGGTTACTTACAGAGGATTTCTGTTATCCACTTTTTAAGAAAACGTTTAATACTATTTATTAGTTATAATTACAGTAAAGTTATGGTTACTGCTTTGATACGGCTGTATAGAAGACCTGCTGTCAAAATAAACAGCAGATAAACTGTAATGTAGAAACCAAACAATATACATAACTGTAAGCAATGCCATCAGAAATCGTGACAAGATGCAAACATAAAGTCATAAAAACGGAAATAAAGTCGACAGTTTTTTTTAATCACAATTTCTGATGACATTGCTTACATTGATGTATATTGTTTGTGTTCCAACATTATTCTTAGATTACAGTACTATATTCCCATTTTCCTTTCTGTATAATATGTACATTGTTTTCTTTTCATCACTTTTACATGATATCATGTTAGTGAGACATAATCAGATGTGTATCCTTCATAATTTATCTTTGCAGATTGACAAGTCTGTTTTGTCTGTTATGAAAGATGAGCAAATGGCAAACTACCTCAAATGTTATGGTGACCGAGTGGCAGTTGTGTCATTCTGTCATCAAACACAACAAAACACAAACCAAGAGGCTGTGTTGCAAAGTGTGAGGGATAAAATTGAAACCAGAAAACTAGGATCAACACCTCGAATGTTGCGTTCAAAGTCATCTTTAAATCCTGGGCAGGGGAGTTTGTTGTCACGGCCCAAAAATCATCATGCTGAGAAAACCACCAGAAAGATTGAAATTGGTTGGCTTAATTTTTGTAGCAAAGGATACCAACAAGTAAGGACCAGATATGGTGGTGGAACAAGACATGTCACTGTGGAAAAAAAGCTCAACAGTACAAGAGATACTGGCAATGGGAAAGGACCTATTTTTTTCCAAATGGCCTCTCAACAAAGAGACCTGCAGAAGATTTAGATTTTCATGTTTGTGACTTTAAAAGAAACCCTATTTCTTTGGGTGACACTGTTGGCCATGATGTCTTCATTTGTGTCTTCATTATGTTTAAAACCTTTAAATATTTCTAAACATAATTTAAAAATTAATAAATAGCATTACAGATGAATATTTACATGCCTTTAATGAAAGCAACATATTACATGACAGACAGATTTTGAAATGGAAAATAAATATATTATCGTGTGTTTCGCATGAAAATAAATAAAAAGGAGTGAGTGTGACAAACTTACCAGAACTCTTATTCTCCAGCATGTGGAGTAAAACCCTACAGCCATTTTACTTACAGTACTGAGCAAATTTTGGGTACATACAGAAAATGACATACACAAAGATGCCTTTGAAAACATTTCCACTATGAACACTGAACAGTAATAAATTAAACAATGTCCCAAAAAAATTTATATTTGGTGTGAAAATCTTTGCTTGAAAATAATCTGTAGCATTAGATATAGATTTGTGCAGTTTGTAAGTAAAAGAGCTGTATGTTTTACTGAGCACGCCAGAGAATATGCCAGAGTTTTTATTAACTTTGTAAAACTTTCTCTTTGCATTTTAATGCAAAACCCAGGAGCCTACAATATGTTTTTTTTTATGTCATTCTATTATGTTGCTTTCTTTACAGTCATGCAAATATACTTCTGTAATGTTGTCATTTGTATGTTATTAGTTCATTCTTAAGTTATGTTTGGAAATATTGAGTGGTTTTGTTAAAATTGCAGGCACTAATGCAGGCACGATAAACAACAACTTCTACTAAAGATATGGTGCCTTTTGCACTCTGTGTGTTTATACAAAATGTATATATGTACAGTATGTTTATTTTTTTTTTCTGTCAGGATCTAGAACTCCAAGAACATACATCAAAAAAATCTAAACGATGGAGCCTGTGTTTAGACAATGCTGATGATGTCACTGAGGTAATGAAGTCACAAAGTGTGCAAAAATACTGTATTATCTTACACATTTTCATCCTAAGGAAACTTTAATGTTAACAATATAATATAGTTGATTGTATTTCCACAAGAGAATTGCTGTATTAATGCATAAATCCAAAGGAATGAATGTGATCAAAAGTGTTTTGAGAGTTAAGATGTAGAATATTTAAATAAGATGATACTTAAACGTCATGAATCAATACAAAAATTGGATTAGTGAAAAAAAATGAATTAAGACCCACTCTATGGTACTTTAATTTTGTTTTTACTCCATGTACAGTGGTGTGAAAAACTATTTGCCCCCCTCCTGATTTCTTATTCTTTTGCATGTTTGTCACACAAAATGTTTCTAATCATCAAACACATTTAACTATTAGTCGAAGATACTAGTAAACACAAGTAAACACAAAATGCAGTTTTTAAATGAGGGGTTTTATTATTTAGGGAGAAAAAAAATCCAAACCTACATGGCCCTGTGTGAAATAGTAATTGCCCCCTGAACCTAATAACTGGTTGGGCCACCCTTAGCAGCAATAACTACAATCAAGCGTTTGCGATAACTTGCAACGAGTCTTTTACAGCGCTCTGGGGGAATTTTGGTCCACTCATCTTTGCAGAATTGTTGTAATTTGAAGGTTTTCTAGCATGAACCGCCTTTTTAAGGTCATGCCACAACATCTCAATAGGATTCAGGTCAGGACTTTGACTAGGCCACTCCAAAGTCTTCATTTTGTTTTTCTTCAGCCATTCAGAGGTGGATTTGCTGGTGTGTTTTGGGTCATTGTCCTGCTGCAGCACCCAAGATCGCTTCAGCTTGAGTTGACGAACAGATGGCCGGACATTCTCCTTCAGGATTTTTTGGTAGACAGTAGAATTCATGGTTCCATCTATCACAGCAAGCCTTCCAGGTTCTGAAGCAGCAAAACAACCCCAGACCATCACACTACCACCACCATATTTTACTGTTGGTATGATGTTCTTTTTCTGAAATGCTGTGTTACTTTTACGCCAGAAGTAACGGGACACGCACCTTCCAAAAAGTTCAACTTTTGTCTCGTCGGTCCACAAGGTATTTTCCCAAAAGTCTTGGCAATCATTGAGATGTTTTTTAGCAAAATTGAGACGAGCCTTAATGTTCTTTTTGCTTAAAAGTGGTTTGCGCCTTGAAAATCTGTGGATAATGGCTCTCACTGTGGTTCGCTGGAGTCCCAAAACTTTAGAAATGGCTTTATAACCTTTACCAGACTGATAGATCTCAATTACTTTTGTTCTCATTTGTTCCTGAATTTCGTTGGATCTTGGCATGATGTCTAGCTTTTGAGGTGCTTTTGGTCTACTTCTCTGTGTCAGGTAGCTCCTATTTAAGTGATTTCTTGATTGAAACAGGTGTGGCAGTAATCAGGCCTGGGGGTGACTACAGAAATTGAACTCAGGTGTTATAAACCACAGTTAAGTTATTTTTTAACAAGGGGGGCAATCACTTTTTCACACAGGGCCATGTAGATTTGGAGTTTTTTTTCTCCCTTAATAACGTAAACCTTCATTTAAAAACTGCATTTTGTGTTCAATTATGTTATCTTTGACTAATAGTTAACGGTTTTTGATGAGCAGAAACATTTAAGTGTGACAAACATGCAAAAGAATAAGAAATCAGGAAGGGGGCAAATAGTTTTTCACACCACTGTATATGTGTAATTGTTGACTCTGCTTTGCATTATGGAATTTATTTCAGCAATATTTTGTATATTCTCAGTTGTTCATGGACAATGAAGAGGTGAATGAACCTGTTCCAACAACCTCATCTTATGAAGAACCTCTACTGTCTGCCAAATCACCACATGAGAGAGTGGAAACAAGTTTGCAGGTAAAGAAACATACATGCTGAGAAAGCTTGTGTTATTAATTTCATTAGCCTACAGTGTAAGGTCCAGAGATATTTTCAGGCACTATGCCAGAGTGTATGTCAATTCTGCTAGTCATAGGCTGTTTGGACATGAACATGTTGTAAACAAACAACTTTAACAATAGCTTCAATCACTTGTCATTAACCTGTTTACTGATAAAATTAACATACTTCTACAGCACAACATTACAACTCATTTGCCAATAAGACAGTCACGTTCCTTAACCATGTTGTAGCTTTTAACATCATATACTGCATGTTCATCAGTGCTGTGATATGTTTTGCATGATCTTAATCAACATAAGAATTACATTCACAGCCTGCTAATAACTCAAGTTACCCTTTAATGGTTATATAAATATTTGTTAGCTGATGACTACCATTGTACACATTGTCTTTTTAGTTTTAACTGATATGCAAAACTCTTACTTTTTTTTTTCCCTTTCCATTTCAGTCCAATAGTGAAATACTTCCTGGAGACTTTGCTTCAGAATCAGAAAACTATAGCAACTCTTTAACTACCAGTGGTGACTTGGCAAATTCAAGAGCTGTGCATTATGTGTCAGTTCATAGGATTACTATTTTAAAAGATCTTATAGTTGCTTACTTGGACCCAAACATATTGCAGTGTACTTTAAAAATGGAATTTGTTAACGAAAAGGCCATTGATGATTCTGGAGTTTCGAGAGATATTTACACTGCATTCTGGGAGCAGTTCCTTGAACAGTGTGAAGGTGAAGAAGAACGTGTTCCAAGATTGAGGCCAGATTTCTCTGAGGATGAATGGCAGGCAGTGGGAAGGATTTGGGCCAAAGGTTTTCTAGACCATGGTGTACTACCAATAAGGCTTTCAAAGTCTTTCATATTGGCATCTATTCATGGAATTGATGCAGTTGATGTACATGTCCTGTTGTCCTCTTTCCTCAACTACCTCTCTTCTAATGAGCGAGTCATTATTGAAGGGGCTTTACAGGGCACACTGGAGGAAAGCGATGAGGAGGACTTACTGTACTTGACCTTTTTACAAGGATGGGTTCCAAGTGCCTCCCTCCAAAAGATAACATGGAATCTGCCATCCAAACAATGGCTCATAAAGCCATACTGCAAGAACCCAAATATATAGTAGATTGCTTCTCCAAGGCCATGTCATGTGTACAGCTAAACTTGTCTGACAAAAAAAGTGTGCTGTCTTTATATGAAAAGAAAAAGGCTACTGGCAAAAAAGTGTCACAGCTGCTTCAAAATACCAAGGAAATGCTTACTCAGCAAGAGCAGGCAACGTTCAACCATCTTCAGCGTTATGTTCGGAACGCAGACCAAAAAAACGCAGAACAGTTTCTGCATTTCTGCACAGGGTCTTCGGTCATGTATGTTGACAAAATTGATGTATGTTTCAATGCAGAGTCTGGCCTCAGCCGACGGCCTGTTGCTCACAGCTGTGGAGCTACCCTTGAAGTGTCTTACACTTATAGCTCTTACCCAGAGTTTCAAACAGAGTTTGATAACATTCTGTCTAGTAACTACTTGACAATGGACATCATTTAAACTTGATAGGTGACAAGTTTACTTATAAAGTATCTGTTCTTTCACTACTGCTGACATACTTTAAGTTAATTTTTGTAAAAAGACACATTCAGTCTGTTCATTGTTGTTCTTTGTTTGTGAAAGCTGTTTAAACATTTATTTGAACTTAAAGCAGTTTTCAGCTTTAACAGGTTACAAGAAACAGAGAAGCGATTATTATCCACTTTTCCATTACACCATTTTTAGGAAAGCTGACTGACACTTATGACAGTAAGCAGGTTAGGTTTATGTTTTAGTACTTTAACTGAATAAAGACAATGCTGCCATTTGCCTGTTCATACAAAAAATAAAACACACACACACACACACACACACACACACACACACACACACACACACGTCCTGCTTTACAAAATACAGAAATTATATTAACCAAAAATGTATTTCTTTCACTGACATTGTTAATTAAAGGTGTTCAATTTGCATTGGCTTAAACTCTGATTATGCTAGGTCATTGTGGCTTCTTTTCATATGGGAGTTTACAAGGATGCAGTGATCTCTCTAAGCAGAAGATAAAGGTTTATAGCTTGATAAGGGTCTGTTGGAAGATTAAGATTACTTTCAGCCATAATAATATTACACAGTTCATAAACATCTTTATCACATGGTATGGGACGTCGAAAGACGCACTCATTCTTGCACAGCTCAAACTGGTCATTGACTGCTGGTTCAAGGAAGTCTCTTGTTCCATAGAGTTCAGGCAGTGAGTACATGACGTTTGGCTGACCACTGGGGACATTCGGGTTGCGAGAAGGCCTGATGGTGTGCGCATCCCATACCCTGACAGTATCGTCCAGCTCATCCTGTTAAAATATTTAATTATTCATATTTTAAATATGTACTTTAGTTTTGTCTATTAGCATAAAATACACTATATACCCGTGTCAGGAGGTTGGGTCATGGCAACTGGACTGTGTGTAATTCAGAACATTTTAGCTAATCACCTAGGAAGTTTTGGTCTGGTTAAAATTGGTTAGGAAGCCCAAATAGACTATCCAGGAATCAGGGGTAGCTCAGTGATTAATGCTTTGGTTCAGAAGGTTGAACTATGGTTCAGAAGGTTCCGGGTTCAAATCGCCACTGATGGACCCTGTAAGTCTTTAAACATTAACTGCTCTGATGTACAATGACAAAAAAAAGAGATAAATAAGTCGACTAAATGAAAAGAAATCAAGAGCAGTTTCTTACCTGCCCTGAATAGGCTGGACAAGTAGGGAAGAGTTGTTAAGATGGAACAATATTACAATCTTTTACAAGCCTGCTTACTACCCACTGTAGTGGATGTGTGAACTGATCTTAATCTTCCTGTGGTGAATGATGGAGACAAATTCTCGGAGGCCTCCACCTCTTCTAAGGAAAGGAATTTATACCTCAGGACAGATATGTGTTCTTTCTCTTAACACCAAAAAGGTATATGTCATTTATGTTGGCTGGTGGGAATCAAACAGCAGGTACTGCTCCTTTCTGTACAATATGAGAACTGTGTCTTCCATGGCGAACCTAACATTAGTTAGTTACGTTCACCAGGGAAGACACCAAGTGTCAATCCATGTCCATCACCGAACCCCAGGAAGTTTAACATATTTTCACACATACACTAGAGGTACAGCACCTAGCAACCCCTTTGTGGAGAGGTGAGACAGATTGTAAGACTGTTACATCTTAATGACCGTCAACTACTCTCACCTCCTCTATTGTCCACCTACCCAGCATAGGCCAAGTGCAAAATGACCCTGGAAGATCTAGGCCTATTTGGGATAAATAACCAACTTAATAGACAGAAGAACCTACTTGGATGAAAAGTGACGTTTCAGAGCAACAAAAGTAGTGCTGTTGCCATGATTCAACCTCCAGATAACTCAACTGGGATGTACGAATATCTGCATCGTAATACTAAACATCAGTGAATGAAATATAGCAGGAGGTCAGGGATTAAAGTTCTCCGTCGTTACGACGGATTTCCGTCAATCACACTGCTCCGCCTGTCCTTAATGTTTAAAATTCACTTTTCATAATTTTAATGCTGTGTATATATAGGCTTACATGGGTCTTAAATTAAGGAAAGACAGTGTATTCAGCCTGCTGAGGAGGATGTGATCAAAGCCTGGAGTGGAGCGACTGCACGTTCCTCTCTCCACTCTAAGCGTTTTGTTATCACTCCGGTATGGATCCACTCCGGGTTTTGGTTTAGTTTTGAAGAACTACGTGTCAGGCTGAGGTATAACTATATTTAAGATAGCATGGACACACTTAATGCAGGAAGGCTCCGATGTTTCGGAGATTGATAAAAGTGTAAAAAAATAAATAAATGGAGATGGGCTTGGCTTAGCGAAATTGGGGAGAATGGCAAGCCTTTTAGTTCGTGGACTAAAAAAATCAAACATCCAGGTAGGTGTCTCTGCACAGTATGCCACAGGAAACTTCAATATGGCAATAATGGCAAAACAAAGTGCGAGTTCGCCATCAGTCAGCAGCTCGTCACAATGCTGTCGTTCGTGCTCTAACAGTACACATGCTCCCTGTCTGCTGCGACAAGAACCACAACGGAGATTCACACATCTGTGGCCGACCGTGTGCGCGATGTA